>CM077002.1:26665000-27865000 GCA_039090855.1 Macrothele yani | reverse complement strand
AAAAATAATAACCAATGGCAAAATAGTAGCCCATCACAGTGCATGGGAACCTCACATTGAGGAGAGTACTTTAAGAGCAAAGCTTGCATGCAGGGACAATTGTGATAATGGATTGCGATTGCCTTAACCTTCACGGACTGTAAGGATGCCTCGACGTTGGATCCATGCACAATCTGGGCACTTGAGTGAGTTTGAGAGAGAACATAATTGGGCTGGTTGGTCAAGTTCTCATACTGCCAGACATTGCCATGGTCGGAGCAATGCGACAACCAGATGATGTTTTAATAAGAGCAATGAGAGTGAACTTACCCTTACCAGTAGGTCCGTTCTCTCAGAAAGCATACATTTCTTTGCACGTTAACTTCCATTTTAATATCCACGGTTGGAACATGTTGAAGACAACATAAAAAACCACCGCATCAACGGCCAAAACCAACCGTGGATATTAAAATGGAAGTTAACGTGCAAAGAAATGTATGCTTTTCTGAGAGAGCGGACCTACTGGTAAGGGTAAGTTCACTCTCATTGCTCTTATTAAAGTAATTGTAGGCACGTAAATTTTTGATTAGTTATAGTGATACTGTGACTTGTCAAACAAGAAATTACAGATGATGTTTGTGCCAATGTGTCGGGGAGGGAACAACCCAGTGACACGCAGGTGGTTGATGGCAGCGGGCTATGATAGAACACGAGGATCGAGTGATTGTGAGAACCGCACGAACAGAGCCGAATTCGTCGCTCTCAACCATTCGTGGCCATAATCCGTCGTCTACAGGTACGGAAGAGGCCATCCAGACCTTTGCCAGATGACTTGCGGCACAAGCACTACATTCGGGGAGGTCATTCTGCTGCCTGCCACTGTCCAGCAAGCATTGCTGGTACCGATTGCAGTGGTGTCGTGCCCAATCAAGGAATAAGTGTCCAGTGGCCTCGTGTTGTCTTCAGTGATGAGTCACGGTTGCACTTGGTGCTGATGACCAGCGCATACGTGTATGGACACGAGCCAACCAGCGCACAGATCCTGCCTTTGTTGTGGAATGGCACATGGCTCGCATACTGGGAGTGTCTCTCTGGGGAGCCATTTTCTACGATAGCTATACACCCATAATGGTTCTCCATACAACCCTCACATCTAAATTGTATGTTGACGACATTCTACGATCTGTTGTGTTGCCATTCCTGTCGCAGCATCACCAAACAATTTTTCAACAGGATAATGCTCGGCCACACATGGCATGACTCTTCCAAGCCTGTGTCTGTAATCAACACCCTTTCATGGCCAGCCCGATTACCCGGCCTCTCACTAATCAAACATATTTAGGACATGATGGAAAGCCACCTGTGCCCTTCCCAAAATGTCAAAGAACTAGCCCACAATTTGGCTACCATCTGCTGTGCTATACCTCAGGACAGTATCCATGAACTGTATACATCTCTGCCATGCCAAATAACCACTTATTTCCGAACCAGAGGTAATGTTACAATGTACTGATTTGTTCCATTCGTGTAGCAGTTTTATCCAAATAAATGACCCAACTGCTCTGGAATTGCAATCATTTCCTTTCCTATACATGTTCATCGCACATACCAATTTTCATCTTGATTGGATGATTCCTTCTGGGTGCTCTTTTTCTTTTTCTTTTTGCAAAGAGCATATTTCATATTGTGTTATGAAAAGGAAATGTAGATCATTCTAGTACAAATACTCTAAACAACCTTTAATTTAAAATAAATTTTATTCTGTGTTCTTATGGCTGATTTTGTGCAATTACAGGAATCGAATGCTGAGCTGGCCACATATTATACAGACAGTTCTACATATACTTCAGATGGTTCTTAGCTACTTTCTAATGCTGATTTTCATGACCTACAATGTGTGGTTGTGCCTCGCTGTTGTTGTGGGTGCTGGAGGAGGATATTTTCTATTTGGATGGAGAAAGGCTACTGTTGTGGATATCACAGAACATTGTCATTAGAATTTCCTGCTGTTGTAATTTGGTGGTGATCCTCAAACATTGTTTTTCACAAGACTGTTTTCTAATGTAAGGGACAACCACTATTACAAGTATTATTCACTAAGGTTGCAAAACCTTAAATGAATACTGTGCACATAACAGTTAATCAAAATATCAAAATTTAGGTAAATTAATTTTTTTTTTATTTCCTATGATAAATTTAATTGGTTGTACTGTAAATATGTTAAGAAATATATGGCCTGTTAATGTCTTTGATAATGACTTTATAAGAGCTTCAGAAATGATGAAACATTTTTAATTATTCAGTTCTTCATTAAGAACAAAAACTGGTGTACCTAAGTTAGGAAATATCTATTTCTTTCTTTTTTTTCATGCCCTAAGTAGATAGGGCAATGGTAAAATCATGTTATTTTTTACTTCTTGTAGATGACTGATTTTTTTAAATGCAAAATTTTAATTCTTCAAAACTTTATCAAGAATCAAAATTGATGTGAAGCATTGGAATTTGGATTGATATTATTGCAATAATCCCATTATCTCAAGTCTCTAAAGTTTCTCTCTTTTTTTTTTTTTTTTTTTTTTTGTGCCCTACATAAACAGGGCAATGGTAAAAGTACATTATTTGTACTTCTTGTTGGTGAGAGGTTTATTTAAAAAAAATTAATTCTTCAGTACTTCATTAAAATGAAAACTGGTGTGAAGCATTAAAATTTGGATTGAAATTATTGCAATCCTCTTATGTAAAGTTAATAAATATGTATTTCTGTTTCTCTATCATTCCCTTGTTTTTTTTTTTTTTTTTTTTTTTTTTTTTTTTTTTTTTCATGTCCTACATAGGTAGGGCAATGTTAAAAGTACATTTGTTTTTACTTCTTGTGGACTACATAATTTTTAAAATGCCAAACTAAGTTGCAGCAGGAAACCACTGATGTGTTGTTGAAGATCAGCCTTTTGTGTTTCATGCTGGAAATTGTTATAACTTAAAAATATCTTTTATAATATCACTCATCCCATAAGTGATTAGGTGCCCATGACATTTAGTATCTGTCATCATTTTCAAAAAATGTATGCAGCATTTTTTAGAATATGGTTAATGAGATTCTTTTTAATTTTTGTAAGAAATAAGTTAGATTGTAAAATACGAGGGTAAATCAAAATGTAAGGTCAATGACATATATTTAAGAAACTAAGAGGCATACAGATAACAATTACCTTATTTCTCAACATAGTCCCCCTGTCATTCAATGCATATTTCATATCTGTCTACAGGCTTCTGGATTCCTGCAGAGAAGAATGTTTTGGGTTGTTCCTGCAGCCACAAATGCACTGCTTCCCATACCTGGACATCACTTTCAAAATGGAAGCCTGACAAAGCATTTTTCAGAGGCCCGAAGACGTGAAAACCACACGGCGCCAAATTGGGGCTGTAAGCAGGATATGGTAACACCTCAAACTTCAAATTGGCAATTGTTTGTTGAGTTGCCAATGCTGTATGTGGACGAACATTGTCGTGCAGCAACAGCACATTTTTTGGATAACATTCTCCATCGTTTTGTGTGAATTGCTGGTTTTAATTTGCCTTTCAGCAAGTCACAATATGACCGACTGTAAATTGAGTCACCCTGTGCTTGATAGTGTTCAACTATAGGTCTTTTCATGCCAAAAAGAGAAGCAGCAGTAATTTGTGCCAGAGGGACAACTTTGAACTTCTTTTTGCATGGGGAGCTTGGATGTTTTCACTCCATGCTTTGCCTTTTACTCCCAGAATTGTAATGATGGACCCATATTTCTTCCCCGATGACAATCCTCTCCAGAATACTGGGATCTGACTCATACCGCTGCAAAAAATGACTGCCAATTTCCAAGCGCTGCTGCTCATGTGCATGGGACAACTGCCATGGCACCCATCTGGCACACACTTTATGATATCTGAGATCATCATGCACTATTGAGAATGCAAAACCCTAGCTAATGCTTACCTTTTGGGCAATCTCGGACAGAGTAAGCCAGCAATCTGCATTAATGAGCGCATCGATGTGATCCAGATGGTCCTTCGTATGAAAGGTCGACGGACGGCCCGAGGTAGCTTCATCAAACACATTTGTTCTACAGGCTTGAAACTTTTCTATCCTCTGGCTCATACACTTGTCCTCCCCATATTGCACAAGCATCCTACAATGAAAATGAATTTCAGCGGATTGCACCCTCAGCCGATAAAAATCTCACTACACTTCGCAGCTCGACAATGGAGCATTCGGACAGACAAGCGACTATGTTTACGCCCTTACAGCTGCTCGGTAACTGCGATTAGAAGATTAGCGATTGCATCTGCCACATGTAAAGGTCACATGCCTTTCCCTCCCCAAGTAGCAATCTGCCGCAACTCTGCTTGCCTGCGTAATGAGAGCATTGACCTTACTTTGTGATTCACCCGGTTCCTCGTATTATGGGTTAATTTTAAAACATTGTAAAAAATTAGAGAGCAAGGTAATTTTTGAAATATAATGTTTTAGTGTATGATCTGATAAAAGTGATGCACTGTTACACACGTGCCTTAAAATGGAATGATCTTACTAGAAGGAATTTAAAAAAGCTAAAATTCACCACAGTTTGTGCACAGTGAGGTACAGTTTATAGGAGTATTGAATTTCTCTCAAAAATATTTTATCCTATTTTAATAATCCAACTTCAGTCATCATTTTCCAGTAGTTCATGTCTTAGGAAAGAGTCCAGTTACTATGAAGAAGTAAAGCTGTAGAAGAAAAAAAAAAAAAAAAAAAAGCAGAAAAACCAAAACAAAAACTGGGGGCAAAGAGATATTCGGCATGGTAAAATGCATTGGTGTGAATCCAATGGGGTTTGAGGAGTTTTTTGTTTTTTATTTAGGTTTTGAATATGGTAGGTAACAAATCAGTTAAAACGTCTAGTGCCAAGAAATACACCTCCTACACATGCTGTGTGATAGGAACACAATGTATCATCATCATTGTCAACCATTATTAATCTACTGCTGGATGAAGGTCTCCTCAAGTTTCTTCCAAAACAGTCTGTCTTGAGCCAGTCTTCTCCATGTCACTCCAGCAAAATTTTGAATTTCATCCATCTATCTCCCACATGGTCTTTTTCTGTTCCTCAGTATCCAGTCTAATATCTCAGTTGTCTATTGGTCCAATCTTCTAGCAGCATGTCCAGCCTCCTTGCCATATCAGGGATTTTACTTTGAATGAACTTAATTTTATGCTTCTAATGACTCCAGAGAAAGAAAAAGTCTAATCATGCTCAAAGGCTGCAAATTAAGAACTTTCTGCAAAATAACAGAATCTGCAGCTCAGCAATTCTTCCTCAAGGTTCCACATCAAATTCTTGGCAGAACCACCTTTGAATGAAGAGAAAGGCTATTCCTACTGGATAAAACAGAGATGCATTAAATATTCATAGCTTGTTCCAAAACAACCGAGAATGTTTTTATAAAATTTAGCATTCAACCTTGGCACGAGTCTGAAAAAAATGCTATCCATTGTAGTAACCATTGCAACCGGCCGGCCACACCTATTTATCGCACATGCGTCGTCAGTAGTATGCAGTTAAATAAGCTTAGTTCCATGAACCCCTAACAAGTGTTTTCACATTGTGATTTTTTGAAAAAATAGATTTGAAAGAGGAACAAAGATGCGCCATTAAATTTTGCTGTAGACTTAAGAAGTTTGTCGAAAAGACTTTCCATCTTATGCAAGAAGCTTATAAAGATGAACATAGATACTTATCACTAAGCTGTTCTCTGATTCAGAAGTTAGCTCTGCAAAGAAATACAAACTACCAGATGAATTTTTGACTGATTACTTACTTAGTGGCTTTGCCTCCTCGGGGCGCTCCGTGGGCAACAATGGCACACAGAACAGCAACATGAGCCTCTGTGAATCTTGGAGAGGTGCCAGCTAGTTCTGTGTGACATTGGCGAAAAGACCACAACTCACTGGGTTTTGTTCCAGAATCCTTAGGTTGAGTGGCCAACTGGAACCATCAGCTGTGTGCTAATCCGCCACACTGGTGTACTTACTTACGATAAAGATGAATGTCTAGGAAAATCAACAATTTACAGATGGCATAAAGAATTTATGAATGGTCATAAGTCAGTGACTTTAATTGTGCATGGAGGAAGACCTTCAACAAGTGTTACAGAGATAAACATCAATCCAATAGGTGTTAATATATTGAAAGACAGACACCTATCAATTAGAGATATTGAAGATATAGTTTAAATTTCAAAATCATCAACTCATAGATTTAACCGAGCATTTGGGCATTGAACGAGTTTGTTCAATTTGGGTTCCCCACGAAATTTGAGGTTGTGAATTGGTTTATTGGTGTAAATATGACATGAACAGTAAATCAGATAATATCCGAAAAGTTGAAAATTTCGTCATCCAGGAGCGGGAACCGAACCAGCATCTCCCGGCTACTGCCCAAGTATGCTAACCACTACACCACCCAGAATAACCAAGTTTCAAGCTTCCGATATAAATATATACATATCAGGTGCTAGCTGGGAAACGCGGGTTCATTTTCCGCTCCAGGACAACAGAATTTTCAAGTTTTCAGATATTATCTGACTTGCCATTCATGTCATATTTACACAAATAAATGGATTCAGAACCTCAAAATTTGCATTGTACAATGGTGTAATACCTGTATTTCATTGGGTTCCCCATTTCTTTTCATGTGCAGCCCAGTACAAGGCCACACATGGCCAGTTCTGTTGTTTCTTATTTGGATAAAATGAATATTAAGTTGATTTGATGCCCCACCAATCTGCATATAGTCCAGACTTGTCACCATGTGACTTCTGGTTGTTCCTCATTTTTAAAATGACTGATCAGCAACTTATTACAGCTGCACAGTGTGCTTCAACAGCACTTCAGAAGAAGAATTCCAGAAGACATTCAAAAAGTGGGAGGAACATTGGGACACCTGTACTCGTTGCAATGGGCAGTATTTTGAAAAAAAAATGAACCCTTTCTTGACAATTAACGTGTGCATATGTTTTTGTAAAAACATTTTCAGTTGTTTTGGGACAACTTCCTTGTAGATCAGCATTGCTGGTCTTATCAAGGGTACGTCAGCAATACTGCTCTGTACTTGCAACAAAAACTTAAAAAACATAGGGTTTTGACAATAGCTGTAATGGGTCAATATTATCACGAAACATATTATTAACATTGGCAAATATTTTAAAAGACTAAAAAAAAATTAAAGTAAAGGCCAAATTATCCAAGTTAAAATTATTTATCGGTAGCAAAACAATTCAGCTAACGTTCCTGACCCGTCGCTAAGACCACATGAGAAAAATACAAAATTTATACCAACTTAATGAATCATAATTATGCAGTAATGAAAACTAGGTTTGAAATCAGCACCCCGAGACCAAAATTAGAAATATAATTAAGTGTTCTAACCAGAGTTGCCAGGTTTTTTTTTACCATGTTTTTGATTTAACTGTGTAAATTGTTTCAAACAGGCAGTTTATGGCTATTAGAGCATAATAACCAGTGTGTACATTTTACTTGGTAATTAATATCACTGTGGAACTATTGTGGTTGTTTTAATACCAGAGTTATATTTCTCATAGAAGTTTTGATTTCCAATTTTCAATCAGCATAATTTTCTGGCATTGCACAGTAATGTCTTTAAATTTTGTTAAATTTATATTGCTTTTACATCACTGATGTTGTTAACAGCCTCCAGAGAATAAATTGGCTATACTAAAGGGATGTTTTCTTAGTTCTGTCATTTTCCAGTTAGTATTTCCTTTTTGCTGATTGCTTAGATTTTGCCCATCTTGGAGTTACATATTATACATACTTCATTCCAGTTGTTCAAACAGGATAACATTAACTTCCAAAACAGATTATCCAAAGCATTGATTTTCTAAAAATGCGTCATGATTCACATTTCTTTCATGAAGGAGATGGTAGGAAGGTGAAAAAGATGAAATGTAAGCCTGAAGCTGTTGGTTGGTTGATTTGTGGAGTTTTATGGCACAAGTTGCCTGAAGCTGTGCCAAGTTTTGCTGAAGCACATGCTTGCTGCATTAGTAAACATTAAATCATTCTTTAATGTATACAATATTTGTGAGCATGATCAGGAAAACATTTTGAGCCTGGAAAGGGTTTGACCTAAAACAAAGTTTTGACAGTTAAAGGTTTTTTTTTTTCTTTTTTGTAAAAAAAATCTTTGAAGCAGGTTTAATATTTGTTGTTTTGTGTATGCCAAACAGTAAAGTGCATTACTGTAGCTTTTGTTCTTCTTATTTTTAGTGCTATCTCACAACTATCATTTTCCCATACTAATGGTTTTTATTTTCCCTGTGGTTTCACTGTAATGCAAAATATTCTTCTGCATAAACATTCTCAGAACCAAAAGCAGTTTTTCAAATTAGATGTTTAGAAGCAGAGAGATTAAGTAACAAAGATACACATTTGCACCAGCTAACAGAAAACTGTGCATTATAATTTGAAAAAGAAACTGCATGCAAAGAGGCCTTCATGTTGAAAGATGTTAAAGGAAAATGAAGAGTTTTAATCAGATATTTGGAAGCAATGATGTGGAATAAAATATGTTTTGAATTCGATGATGCCTGCATTTACACCCTCTAGATCCGAAGTTATGCGTTGGTAGACAAAAAGGTTATAGATCACTATTCTCATAAGTTCAGGCTTCTCAATGCAAAAATAACTTTTAAAATTGCACTGGTGGATGCAGTTTGATAACCACAGATGACATACGTAGAATCACATTTATTTATTTTTTAATATATTCCAAAAAGAGAGGTGGTAATTTTTTTTTTTTTAGCTTTTTATTAGTTCAGTAGAAAGTGTCCTTACAAGCTGAGTATTTATCGCACTTCTTATTTGTTGCACTTGCATGTGTATTGCTCAGTATGAGGATTAAATGTAATTTAACCATCAATTGTCATAGTTTACTGCACATTATAAAAATCTGTGTTATGCATTTAAAGTAAACCATACGTGAATATGCACCCCCTAATTGTTTATGTCTGTAAGGAATGAAAATCTTGCAATAAATGTGGCTGAACTATAGTTCAAGGGATTTTAATTGGCTTATATTTGTCATACCAGTGACCACAATCCATATTAAAGAACAGTTGCTAAGGCCACTAATCATAGTTTAATCTACTTTGCTTATTTCCAGGATCTGCATTTGGCTTTCCTTTCTTAATCTTGGTTGTAAAAGTGCTTATATTAGGCAAGTTCACTCACATTCATATGGTGTTTTATTTTAATATATGAGATACATCACCATCTTGACTTGTAAGCACTGTAGAAGAAATTCTGTCCCATTCTAATATAATTTTGCATGCATTTGATGTACATTATGTCTGTAGTGTGCACAGTAGTACAGTCCTGAAAAACGAAGTGGCCTGGCACTTCGAAGATCAGCCCAGGTGTTACTAACACCAGCAGGTATGCAGGGGGCATATGCATATATATATACACACTGTCTACTACCTACTTCACTGTCTAATTCTGAGGAGGTTTGGTAAACAAAAGGCCTACAGATTTGTAAAAGAGAGAGAGAGGGAGCGAAGAAGGTAAAAAGTAGT
Source organism: Macrothele yani (assembly GCA_039090855.1). Classification (NCBI taxonomy): domain Eukaryota; kingdom Metazoa; phylum Arthropoda; class Arachnida; order Araneae; family Macrothelidae; genus Macrothele; species Macrothele yani. The sequence continues at coordinate 27,855,403 of CM077002.1, read as the reverse complement.
GTGTGGTGGTGCCAAGACTTGACTGCAGCTCTGAGTGTACATGAAAGAGAGTTTGGGCTTTAACTTAAGCAATTAAGTAAGGTTTGACTTGGGTTTGTGGAGAATGATGCTGCTTATACTAAGAGAGTTGCTGCAAACATAATCCAGTTTTGTTTTGTTTTTATTTAAGATAAAGGAATTTATAAGGAATTATTAGAATCTCATGAAAATGAAACTTAGTACTTAAACTATTTTTTTAACAATTATAAAAAGTTTTGTTTTTTTAAATTAAACAATTATAACTTAAAACAATTATAAAAAATCTTTACAAGTTAGTAAAAGTGAAGTGTTTGTGTGGACACTGTGTTTCCTTTCTCACTGTACTTATAACATGTAGTTAATTTCATGTTTCCTGATTAGAGGTAAATCATGGAAAAATAAAAATTTCATTTCAATTGGTTGTGTGTTTGAACTGAAACTTCAGATGTTTCCAATAATGAGCATGTAATAACTACTGTGTGGTATCAAACTCAGTGTTGAGGATTTCATCACTAAATCGGAAACATTGTGGTCCAAAGTGGATTAAATTGTGCTGATAATGTGATAGTGAACTGTATTATTGTTATTCACCTAGATAAAGTCAACCATTATTGTTGTAGCAAATTGTCATGTACAAACGAGATATATAGCTGTACATATTGTATTAAATGTAGATCTTTATTGACGCTGTTTCAATTGTAAAACATGTGAAAATATTTTCTTAGGGAAAAATATTTTAAAAGGATTTTTTCATTGCAGAAATTATTTTATTTGCTTTTAAGTTGTGTGGTTTTCCTTCATTACATCAGTAAAGTTAAGCAAAAATTGTTTCATACCAAACTATGTGTTGATGGTATCAGTATTTCTTTTTTTTTTTTTTTTATTTTTTTATTTTACATCAGTAGGGAACTGTTTTACTGAATAATTAATTTTTCATGTCTTTGTGTCATGACAGCTTTGCATTTGCAGAATCTCAGTATTTTATATTTATTACATTTTAGTATTTTTTTGAATTGACAGTAATATATAGTCTGTTGTATTCTTAGTTGTCTGTGTTTATATACTCTCATTAAGGAAATTCAAAAATACATCAGTTTTTATTTTCTTCTTGATGAACTCATGTAGGAGATTATTATTATTTTTTTTGCTAGTGTGAAAATAAATTAATTTTCATATGTTTATGAAGATCTCCACAAAACAATATGTTGAACTATCTGATGACTAAATGATCATCTCAAAATGCAAAACATAACTATGTGGTTAGTCTCAGTGTCATCCAGGATTTATCATCAAGATTAGAAACATGAAAATACACATTTTTTATTTCAAAGTTACAAAATCAGTAGAATATTTTTTAAATTACAAAATCAATCGCAAGAGGAAGGTTATGTATCAATTTTGCTACTCTTGCTAAGTAGCTTATTATGTGGTTCAAAAATTTCGCTGTTTGCATTAATAAGTGTTACATGTAATTCTTTCAACACGTATAAAAACAAATGCATGACTCACCTTTCCCCAAACTTAAACCATGTCGACAGCCTGTTTGAGTAGTAGGAAGGTTATGTACTTCCATATATAATATCACAGATCTATATCCATCTGTTTGTCTATCAATCCATTCTTTTCCCAACAGGTTTAAATAATCCAAGAAATCTCAGATGGTTTCTTGACTTGTGAAAGCTGCATACTTGAAGTTACTGTGATCACACAAAGTTACTTCTATTTTTGTTGTACTGAAAGATCATATATGTGGTTTGTCCTTTGTACATTCATCTGTTAATTATAAACTTGGTATCAATCACAGTATTTTGCCATATGAATAAGAAAAAACAACAATACAGATCAATAACAAAAAAAAAGTTAGTAAAATCATGCAATGCATTGATTATGATACGCTTTCCAACATATCAGAAATCATTACTCAAGTTATGAGGATAATGGCTGTAGAGTAAATCTCGCTCCTATGCATCGACCTTTGACCCCATTTTGATGATATTCAACAGAACCAGTAAAGTATATTTCCGGAACTATATGAAAAGTTTTGTCTCAATTGAAGCATTTTTACATAAGTTATAATGCATAAGAGCAATGGAATGGATCCCAATCCTATGTCCTGACCTTTGACCCCATTTCACCCATTTTCAAAAGGGCTCGTCCCCAGATGGTCCCCTACCACATACTAAAATTTCATCGAAATCGAACCATTTTTACGCAAGTTATGATGCATAAGGGCAAATATGAGGAACACCGAGCATCCCTCGTTTAAAGGGGGGATGAGGGCACAACAAAATTTATATTTTGATATGTTATTTCCAAGTATTGTAATGCTAAGTCTAAACCATCAAGATTAATAATGATAGACGAATTAGAGACAAATTAATTTAAAATAAACATCAAAACAAAGATGAATGATAATTTTTTATTTGTGTTGGAGTAAGAATTTTTTTAAATTGTTTTTATTATTTCCAAACATGAAACACCAAAAAATAAATGTTAACATAGGGTTCTTCATCGAACCCCATGGTAACATTGGTTCTTCATTGCTGTCTATTTATTCGCCGCATTTGATCCAGGTTTTCTTCCAATATAGGTTCATTGAGGGTTATAATAATGTCGGATATTATTTCCATGCTCCTCGCCTTAGCTGCTCGGAATGGTCTTTTTGTAGGCTGATCTTCTTCCAATGGGAGGTCATGTATTTCCAGACTGGAATGTGATAGGAAACCATCGGCTCTTCAATGTCCAAGCTGTTCCATATTTACTTCTTCCGCTTGTTCTTGTTCCAACAGTGCCGTATTCTTCTTATTCTTCTTATTAAAGTTGAAATGTGCACATTTCGTAGTGGGGTCCACCAGCCATAATTTTTATATTGTTTTACCATCCACGTGACACTCTGTTAATAGTAATTAATAAAAATGAACTAATCATATTTTAGCACAGCTGATACGCTCGTCATCAAGTGACTATTCAAAAATGTAACAAAAAAATGCTCTGTTAAGTTTAAATTTTGAAGGGAAAACCATGCGAAATCAGCGTTCCGCTGCTTATGCTGTACTATGCATCATCTTGAAGCAACTAGCACAGCTCACTTTTTGTTCTAGAAGAAAATAGAAGTAATGCATAATACGCACACATAGATGGTCGCGAGAGTGTGACGTCATAAAATTTTAATAGAATCCACAAACAACTCGTGACGTAATGAGGCAAATGGCGTGACCGCGCACCAACATCTCAATCGCGAGTCGATCGCGAGAGTGTGACGTCATAAGATTTCTAAGAATAGGAAACATTAATAGGACGACACCATGACACTAAAAACGTGGTAACTGGGGGTGGTTATTTAACCCACTAAACGAATTTTTCCAAAGTTGAGATCAAGCTAAATCGATTTCTAGTACCAGAAAACGGTAAGTTAACCACTTTCATCAAAATCCTTAGAGCCGTTTCCAAAATAAAATTTACATATATACAATAATTGCTCCTTTAATAAGATGTGATGGAATGCATCCCACTGCTATGTCCCGACCTTAGACCCCACTACACCCATTTTGAATAGGGTTTGATTCGTCTCCAGGTGATCCTCTGCAACATACTAAAATTTCATCGAAATCGAACCATATTTACACAAGTTATAACACATAAGGGCAATGGAATGGATCCCGCTCCTATGTCGTGACCTTCGACCCCATTTGCCCCATTTTCAATAGAGTTCGTCCCCAGGTAGTCCACTACCACATACTAAAATTTCATCGAAATCGAACCATTTTTACGCGAGTTATTGTGCGGACAGACGGACCAAGCTGGAGCATATCACTTCTTCAACCTACGGTTGGAAAACGTAAAAAAAGAGATTTCACAGTATTCCTTGTTTAAAACATTTTTTTTAATTCAAAAAGTTCACCAAGTAAACATACTCATATTTTCACTTAATGTAGCATTTCTAAGGTTAACCTTTTTGTATTTCACTTAATGTAGTACTATCAAGAAATGCATTCACACATTGTGTTAGCCAAAGAATTATTTCACTGAAAATTATGGTTCTGCTGAGATAAAAACAATGTTCTATGTTGACTTGCAAAAGTTGATAGTTAAGAAGATCCTGTGTGCTATCTAAATATGGTGCTAAATCATGTCTTCTTTTATCTTTCATATATGCAGTACTTTTTTTCTGGAGGAAAAGATTCCAGAACTCTTAAAAACATAAATAAGTTATCACCCATCTCTAATTTAGGCCCACTGATTCCTAGAAAGGAAGAGAGCCAGTGCTGTAAGACAACATGCCACCTATTCCTCATCCTGGACCCAAATCCAGGCCAACTTGGGAAAACAACATTGTTCTTTAACCCTTGTTCCTGTTGCATGGTACAAAATGCAAAATCGTAATTTACATGCCCATATTATCATATATTATTATATTAAAAAAAAAAAGCATTTCATAACAGTTTTATAATACATTGAAATACTTACATTAAAATTTCTATCAAGGTGACCCACAAATGAGAGTTAAATTTGCACTAAGGATTACAACGAGGAACAGGTGGGAACTGCATTTTGATCCTAAATTGCATACCAAATTTTGTCCCAACTCTTGAGATAATTTTACCACTCTCCTCAGCTCCTTGCTTTTCGTATCCACTGCCAAATAGTGTCTTTGAAGGAGCCACAGTAAGACGTGTTTTGTAGGATAAAACTGGGTTAGTGGAGGCCCAACACTTTTTATGAATAATGATGAGATTATTGCTGTGATTGAAGAAAACCTACTGGAATGATTATTAAATTAATCTGAGAAAGTGCCCTTTCACATTTGCTAGAAGATGGTTTGCAAAGCTCATTTCAGCTGTAAAAGTTGCTGAGGTTCAAGGCCTTAGCAACTTAACTAAATCAGGCCAAAAGTGCTGTATTTCTATAATTTCTTTATAAAGTGCTGTATTTCTGTAATTTCTATAGTGTGCTAACAACTTATTACTAGCATACTAGCATTGCTTAGTCCCCCCCCCCCTTGAAGTTGTAGTTATTCTCTAAAACCACAAACCATCTATCTTTCATTAAGTTAAAATCTGTTAGATAATTTTCTCATTTCTTGTTCACGATAGTGCATTTCTATTTATATTTAATTATTCGCTGTGAAAAGTTGTACATCGATACATTACGTACAGTGCAACTTGGGAAAAAAATCAAATGCAACCGGTTAACTACTGCTTTCTCTCTCCCTCACATGTTACAGTTGTTATATGTTATGGTTAACACAATATTTTAATTAAATAATTATTCCAAAACCAAGAAACAAAAATTTTGTGTTAAAAAAGGTGCTGGAATGCTGTTCCAACATGTTCCACTAGAAAAAATGTCCCGCTTATATGTATCATATAAAAAGCAAGTATCAGCACAGTGCAGTACACACTGAAAAATCCTTTTTTATGATCACCATAGTATTTCAGTATGTAATGATTTCTCACCTTAAAACCATTTCAGCTTTTTTTAATGTATTTTCACACTAAAAGATCAGTGGCAATCATGTATATTTGTACCATTAATATTGTCCTGGTGTTTTACTGTTTCACTCTTTGTATTTGAGAAAAGTTTCTTTTGTATCATTATAAGAATGCTGTTGGTGGTCCTTTAACTTCAAGCTCTTCAACTTTAACATTTCTGTAGCACCAATAAGTTTGCTTTGACCATTCTACCTATTTTCTCTTCTCCTGTCATATCATCATTATAATTTTTTTTTAATTTAGAAATGTTGCATACCCTTCAAACAACATTATGGATATAACTTCTGCTTCTTAGAGTGATCAAATGTTTTTTTTTTTTAATGATTATAAGCAAAAGTTTGTCAAAAGCAAATAATTCAAGTGAGAATGTTGCTGCAGTAGAAAAAAAAAAAAACTTGGGAAGAAAGAAAGTTGTATGTAAATGATTAACGTGAAATATCAGTATTATTGAGGAAGCCAATCAAAATTATTATTATTTTTTAGTTTCATTTACTGCATGAAAAAAGACAAATAAAATCCTGTGTAAGCTTCATTTTTGGAATGAAAAACTAATTCCAGAAAACAGTGTAAAAACTTGAAAAATCTGTTTTCTTTCTTATCTTTTATAACCAGTTATAAACAAAAATTATAATATAGTGAAACCTCCGAATAATGGTTACTGCTTGGCCCGGGAAACAGTGACCGTTTTTGGGAGATGCAGTTGTTTGGAGATTAGGCCAAGGTTAACATTGCTTTAGTACAAAAAGAGAATAATTCTAAAAAGCTTATGCGTACAGAAAATGGTTTCAGAACTTTCTCCAAAGGTAGAGTGCTAAATGAAACTATAAAAATTTTAAATAAAATCATGGTTGTTTAGAGAATTTTAGGAAAGTGGCATCTGGCCATTGTCTTATACTTCCCTTTAGAAATATCAAGCTAGGAGGTTAAGTTTAGGCGTATGTTAAGGGAAAGATAAAAAGAAAAATGCTAGACAGTGAAGTGGAACTGTATAGTTAAACCGTTGGAATTGCACGCCGAAATACAGGAACAGAACCCACAGGGGCCTATCAAAGATGTACCATCACCAACAGAAAGAATTTCCCTCACCAGCAAACCCATCCCCTACCCCAGGGTTGCAACTGAAATATACGAAGGAGCTGGAGTCCTCATCATGTAGAACTAAACTTTAACTCCTTCCTTTTCACTTAAGCACACCATTGTACTTGCTTTAATCCAACCCATCAAGCTGGAAGCACAGTGGCACTCTTAATTCTTATTGCATTCTTTATTCCCATCTTATCCCTTTTGCTGAAGTACTGAAAGAACTGTGTAAAATCCTAAAGTGTCCATTAGATCTCTTTTGGGACTGTGTGGAGTGTTTGTTGGCTGCTGTTAAGATGTTTCGCTGTTTGGAGGTTATCGTTAATGTTAATCCTGCGAAGAGGTGTTCTGTACCAATCAAAACTTGCCATTGCTTGGAGGTGTCCCTTACTGGAGGTTTCACTATATTTCAATACCAAAGAGCTGGATGCGCTGGATTTTTCAGTTTTGTTATTATTCTGTCAGATAAGAAAACTGATTTGATCAGTAGAACTGTATTTTAAATGGTGGAAATTCTAATTTATTACATCCACTAACTTAAATTATACAGAAAAAGCTTACAAATTTCATCAGCATGCTTCAGCTTTCATAGTTAGGTCATGTACAAAAGTATATTTGTGCATATGTCATTGTTGCATATGCAGTAGGCAAGGTCCTTACAAAAATGTGGAGGTGCTTAAAAGTCCTTAAGAAGTGTTTATTTTGTGTGTGTGAAAAAAGAGTGAGAACCCTGCACAGGGTAATTCATTTCTAAGTGCATTATATTGGAGTCTGAGTAAATTTCTTTATTATGTTAGTGAAGGCTCCTGCCACATAGCAAAAGAAATCTGCTCATCATCCTTGAAGAGGTAACCAGGTCAGAATTCTATGGTTCTTAGAGATAAGCATTGCAGAAACCAATGAATGAATAATTTCCAAATTACATAGGAAATTCGTCATTTCTTGATGTAGAAAAATGGCAAATAGCTTTTATCCATGCCACTAATTCTTACATAATTAATGCCAGTTTATCTCTAGTATTGCAACAGTAGCATACTTAGACAAGAAATGAGTCATACAGGTTCAGTTCCTGTTTATGCTGCTAATTTTTACACAAGTAATGTCAGTTGTCAGGAACTGTAATATATCTAGTTTTGTAACAGTAGGACATGTAGGTTTAATTCCTGTGTGTATCCATGCTGCTAATTCATACATAAGTAATGTCAGTTTGCAGGAACTGTAATAATGTCTTTAATATTGTAACAGTAATAATACCTAGACAGGAAATTGGACATGCAGGTTCAATTCCTGGGTATCCATGATGCTTAATTCTTACAGAGGTAATGTCAGTTACTGGGAATTGTAATATATTTATTTTTGTAACAGTACCATACTTAGACAGGAATTAGAACATGTTGGTTCAATTCCTGTTTATCCGTGTTGCTAATTTTTACATAAGTAGTATCAATTGCCTCAAACCAATAACCACCATGACTACAGGTTATCACCCACCGATATTTGTAAGATTAACTATTGAGTGAAGGAAGAAGGCAAAATTTAATTCAAATTTTCACTTTCAGTTATTTGTAATGAGAAAAGTCTCAGTCTGAAATAGTTGTACTAGCTCTTTAAGAACTCGTATAGACAGTTGTTTCATACTGTGCCAAAGATTAAGTAAATGTTTGTACTTTTTATTTGTATCTACACCAGTCACATTTATTTTTACTTTCTTTAGAGATTTGTTTTGTTTTCTCCCTGTTAATGTGTGCAGAACTTGTCAGTAAAAATGCAAGGAAAGTCTTATTTTGATATACCCTCTTGGACAATTTTGTAAATGTTAATAATAAAAAGTTATGCTGATAAGTATCAAGCATTCAGTTTTGAATTTTCTGGCCTCATATGTATGCTGTATTCAGTTATGTATATGAGTAGTTCTTCATTCTACCTTCTATTCAATGTATAACCTTAATGCACATGTTGATTTTGGCTAGTATAAGAATTTTCCAAATTAGGTGGTTCTTGAGTGACCTCCTATTCAATGTACTAGGGGTGTTCAAATGAAAAGGTACGAAACTACACTGTGGGTATAAATGAAGACTTTATTCAAAGTATACACCATAGGCCGTAGCACAACGATCCCATTGATTAACGAGCAGAAGGATTCCTTGTTCCCAGAATTCCTGTGGCCGTGACGAGACCCAGTCCTGCACAGCGTCCTTGAGTTCGTCGTCCGAGTGGAAGCGCTTCCCTTTCAGATGTTTTTTCAGGAGACCAAACACATGGAAATCGCAGGGCGACATGTCCGGGCTGTAGGGCGGATGGTCAAGCTGCTCCCACTGAAACTTGGCCAGTTCCGCGTGTGTGACCCTGGATACGTGTGGATGCGTGTTATCATGGAGCAGAACCACACCCTCCGTGAGCAGCCCCGGTCTTTTGTTCTTGATGGACCTGCGTAGGCTTCGGAGTGTCTCACAGTACACATCGGAGTTAATGGTTCGTCTGTGCTGGAGGAATTCAACAAGTAGTCAATTGGACAGCGCTCTTTATAAGAGCCTCTGCTCTCTCCTGACACATCAGAGTTAATGGTTCGTCTGTGCTGGAGGAATTCAACAAGTAGTCAATTGGACAGTGCTCTTTATAAGAGCCTCTGCTCTCTCCTGCGCATGCGGGCGCCCGCGCATGCTCCGATCCACGCCGGCGACTCCAATCGCATCGCTAGATGTGTCGCTACGTTCTCCCATAGCGGCATAGGCAAATATGTTAACGGTTACGTTCTTATGACGTTTTGTACCTTTTCATTTGAACACCCCTAGTATGTAATCTTAATGAACATGTTGATTTTGGCTTGTAGAATAAGAGTTTTCCTAAGTGGTTCTTGAGAGATTCATAAAAAAATAAATCAGAATATGTAGTGTGGTATAAGCTAATTGAAATCTATTGGTTATTAATAACATTTTGAGTGAAAACCAGAACTTAAAATGGAAATAGAGAGTGTGCCACCAAAATCCAAAGTGCAGCAAGTATTTAGATTAAAAAAATCAAAAAGAAATCAAATTTAAAAGTCTTCATGTCATTCAGAAAGTCATTCCTTCTGAAATCATATAGAAAATTCCAAAACAGTGCAGATATTGTGGCCCCGGAAGGGTAGATATTGTATGGTATGTTATATAATATCTACAGCCTTTAGTATTTTGGGTTTTCAGTTCCATAATTTAGCTCATCAAAACCTAATTATGTGGCCCTAATTTTAACTTTTTTCATCTGGAACAATGCAGTTTTTCAGAATGTTTCAGATACTGGGATGCTGCATAAAACATCCCGCACTTGTATCTTATACTTCGCCTCCCCCATTACTTGCTGCTCCAATTTATTTTCCCCAATACTTGCTCCAGTGTGTGCTAAGAACTCTCGATTGCATCCAGGGTGTCTGATTAAGATGCCCAGGTCCAGTAAAATAGTGATGACCCCATTGAAACAAAATCTTTCACCAAAATAAAATGCTGGGGGTGTCATATTTCCTTGAATTTAAGTAAGCTAACCAGAGGTTCCAAATTTGTGAGGACAGTCCTTGAATGCAGTGTACTGTCCCCCAAAACATCTGATATCTTTGGGGATGCAAATTGTACTCAAATTTTGATTTTTGCCCTCAAATGTCCTCAAAATTTAGACTTTATGAAAAGTATGTTATGCTACTGATCAAAAATGTGCTTAAAAATACAAATTGTAGTTTCCGTTCTACCCTACCTGCAAGCATACTTACTGTAAAAACAAATTTTGATTGTGCTTGTTCTGAGTTCCATCAAAATCTTTTACAAAGTTAGAAAATTCTCAATGCAGTTCGTTCTTCAAAGAAAAATTATGATTGCTCCATCAAAATCTTTTACGAAGTTAGAAAGCCGCCCAGGTGGCGCAGTGGTCTAAGCACTGGCTTATGACCATTCTTCCGAGATGGGTCCCAGTTTGAATCTTGGTGAAGCATGGATGTTGTGTTTGTCTTACGGCAGTTGCTCTCTCCCTTCCCTGGAGCCAGTGTTGCTAAATTAGGGACAGGCCCATTGAGTTGATCATGGTGGTCGTTAAACCCACCATAAAAAAAAAAAAAAAGAAAAAAGAAAGTTAGAAAATTCTCAATTCAGTTTGTTCTTCACAGAAAAATAAGGATTGCTCTTAATTCAGCATGTGTATCTAGGGAAATATATATTTCACTTTTGCTGTGTAAATTCTCTCCATCACAGCTCTGCTGTGTAAGTACATATTGCCAATATTCTACAAGATGTATTTTTTTAAGATAATTTTTTTTGGTTGGGGGGGGGGGGGCAGCAAGCCCTGTGAGTAACTCGGTGGACTATAAGTAATCTGCCGTCTCTAATTTAGGACCACTGGTTTTACGAAAGGGAGAGAGACAGCGAATAAACCTCACCAAAAGCGAAGAAATTATTAAACATTCTGAATTCAATTGTTGCAATAAAATTCATAAGAATGGAATGTACTTTTCTGTTGCTTCTCAGCAGTGGAAGTAATTTTGTTCTTACATTAAATTGTGCTAGGGATCTGTGGTTGTGTGAAAGAGTAAAATGTTAATTATTGACTCAATACAAAAAACTGCAGTGATTCGTTGACTTGTGTTGAACAGATGTTTAAACAGTAAACGGTGATGCTGACATAATTTTGTCAGCATCACCGACCTGTGGAAGTAGTAAGATGCAAGAATTCCTACCGATGATCTAGTGTATAGATCGAAAATTTGAGAGGTAAAGTACCTTAATAAATTTATCCTGGATAATTCCCGTTAAATATTTACAATACTGATAATTTTTTTTTTTTTTTTTTATGGGGTTGGGATACCTTGATAATGTTTCCCAAAAGTGGGCTGCATAAAATATCTTTCAGGGCCGTTTATAGATTGCCAGCTGGCCAATGAGCAGTTGTGCTCAAAATTTTGAAAATAAACTTTTTGGTGTGCTCATTCCTCATGTATTTATTTATTATTAGAATTGTTACAGACTTGATCTAAACTAAATTGCTGATTAAAAATCAAGTTGATCTAAAATCCAGGCTGAGACTGATTCACTTCATTGTACATATCTAGATAAAACTTATGTGATGAAATACTCATATTGCACGAATATATGCAGTACTTAAAGTTTGATGTACATTTTTGGATTATTCAAATGGAAAATAATTATCTGTTGTATAAGGATGTCCAGCAAAATATGTTGTCAGTGAGCATTGGAAGAAGTTTGCTTGCGTTATGAAAAATAAATTTTACATGAGAGAAAAGTTGTGTTTTGTTCATTTTTACGAGAGTTATAAATAAATTAAAGCAGTGGGTTTAACTATCTTCTAGAACAGTGGTGTGCAACCTTTTTATGGGTGCGACCCCACTGAAGAATTATTTTATTATGGAGACACCATGTAAATAAAACAAAGGGTTACAAATTATAACTATACATGCATTTTAAAAGACATTTATGTTATATTCACAAATATTAGTTACACTTATTAATTAAAAATTTGAGAATATTTCATCTAACTAGAAATAATATGTAGGAAATATTGAAACAAAAAATAAGCACAATTAGTGGGAGGAAAAAAAACCTATACAACCTTTGTTTAACAGTCCTAATGTGGAATTTTTTAATGGTGTGGGTTGATTAGGCATAGTCTTGTCAGAAACTATAAATTCTATATAATGCTGAAGGATGTAACTTTCTTTATTAGTTACTATTTCTATTTTTTACATCCTCCCAGAGCATGAATTTACGCTTCTGGAATGACCCTTCATAGTAGCTATCAGCCTGGTTGCAGTCATAATTAAGTGGTCACTTGGTGTAGTCAGACTGAGAACTTACCTTTTAGTCTGACTTAAAAAAAAAAAAAAATCCTTTTTTTTGTTGGGAAAGCTGAGCTTTGTGGACGAAGATCCGTATTCCATAGGTTTTGGTGTTTTTCCGATGCATAAGTTCGCTACTACGGGGTGTAAGTGCAGAGACCCTGATATCATGGGTAGCAAGAGGGGGGCCCTTGAAATCTGTCTATGCCACTTCTGTTCTTGGAAGGTGTTAAAAATATTTTAGCGATAACACTAATTCTAATTGCTACTTTTTTGTGTGTCGAGCTTCTGAATGTGTGGTGATGCAATAAACTTAGGGAAAATATTGGAAATTTTTAGTAGAAAGTAGTAATACCGAATTTTTGCATTTAATGTTGGAGTAAAGCATACATACGTACAATATGAAAAAGTACGAAAGCGTAAGAATGAAAAATATCGTATCGTCCAAAGCAGCAGTCGTTCATTTCTGAACAAAGATCTCCGGAAGTAAATTTTTTCCAGAACTTACTTTATCCTTTTTAATGACCGATTGAGTAATCGCTGAAAACTCATGATGATGCATGGGATGCATGCAAGTTGTCAAAAGGCGCAAGACAGAAAAGAACAAGAATACATTTTTTATTGTCCCAGCAAATTGTCTAATTTCATTTATTTTGGAGCCTTCTTGTTTTCAGTTAAATTTATGGTAAAAATGATTAGATAACAAGCACAGTGGAGTTTGTGCATATTAACTTTTGTTACAATTTCTGTTTGTTCCCTCCTGAAAACTAAGTTATGGGCGCCCATGCCTAATACACAGTCGAGTCACATTATTGTGACCACCTCCTACTTTTCACGTCAACAGCGCGTAGCCAATGAAAAAAGGCACGTAACGTGAACTGATTTGGAGGGTATGTCAGGTGTGCTGTACGCATTCTGAAAAAAAAAAAAAACATTTGGGCCGCGGGTGGCCTAGTGGGCAACGTTCGTGACTGCCGCGAAAAGGACCTCAGGTTCGATCCGCTAAATATCCGCCGTGCGTCGGATAGACACGTTAAGCCGTCGGACCCCGGGTACTGCCCCCCCCCCCGATAATAAATAAGGGCGTCTTCCTCCCTCTTTCTACTTCGTTTCCGTGTCACTTTCCTATCGGGCACTCTAGCCCAAATCTCCTAGCTTCCTATTTCAAAGGGTTGTTTAAGACCTGGGGTCAGACACTCCCTTCCTAAAATCCTCTATACATATGATCTCTGAAAACATAGGGCCGCGGGTGGCCTAGTGGTCAGCGTTCGTGACTGCCACGGAAAGGACCTCAGGTTCAATCCTGGGCAGGTACGAATGTTCGAACCACTAAATACCCGCAGTGCGTCGGATGGGCACGTTAAGCCGTCGGACCCCGGGTACTGGCCCCCGGTAATAAATAAGGGTGTCTACCTCCCACTTTCTACCTCGCTCCCGTGTCACTTTCCTATCGGGCACTCTAGCCCAAATCTCCTAGCTTCCTATTTCTAAGGGTTAAGACCTGGGCTCAGACACCCCCTTCCTAAAATCCTCTACATATGATCATATCTGAAAACATAGGGCCGCGGGTGGCCTAGTGGGCAACGTTCGTGACTGCCACGGAAAAGACCTCAGGTTCGATCCCAGCAGGTACGAACGCTCGATCCACTAAATATCCGCCCTGCGTTGGATGGGCACGTTAAGCCGTCGGACCCCGGGTACTGGCCCCCGGTAATAAATAAGGACGTCTTCCTCCCCATTTCTACTTCACTTCCGTGTCACTTTCCTATCGGGCACTCTAGCCCAAATCTCCTAGCTTCCTATTTCTAAGGGTTGTTTAAGACCTGGGGTCAGACACTCCCTTCCTAAAATCCTCTACATATGATCATTTGATCTGAAAACATATCACTCGTTGCTGTCATGGATAAAAGGAGCGATTTATCAGATTTTCAAAATGGGGTGATTATCGGCTTTCGGGCCATGGGTGGCAGTATTTCTGAAACAGCGCAGTTTGTGAACTGTTCGCGCGCTGCTGTTGTGTTTAAAGTGTATCGTTATTGAGGAAATGGCACCATTGCAAATAAGTGAAGTGGAAACTGCGGAGCACCACGTGCCATTGATGTGAGAGGTAAAGTCGGCTTCGAAGGTGCGTGCGGAGCGATCGGAATGCTACAGTGGAGCAATTCACTGGCCGAATGAACCAGAGGGCTACCGGAAGTGTGTCTACAACGACAGTTCAGCGAACCCTTCTGCGTATGGCGCTCCGATGCAGACGGATGGTCACTGCACCTATGCTGACGAAGGTGTATCGGTAGAAAAGGCCTCCATTTGCACGGCAGTATCGGAACTGGAACTCCGCTGATTGGCATAGGATTGCCTTCTCCGATGAGTCACGTTTTCTGCTTCATCGAACGGATGGACGTTGGCGTGTAAGACAAGAAACATCGGAAAACAAACACTTTTCAACCATTGCTGGAAGAACACAATCTGGTGGGGCCAGCGTTATGGTCTAGGGAATGTTTTTGTGTCATTTTCTGGGTCCACTCATACCTGTGAAAGGCACTATGGACCTAATTCGTTATGAACCCATCCTTGCAGACCACGTACACCCATACATGCTGATTGTCTTCCCTGGGGTGGATGATATCTTCCGGGAGGACAATGCGACGTGTGACACAGCCAGAATGTCCGAGAGTGGTTGAAAGAGCACGATGAAGACTTCAAGTACTTCCCTGGCCCCCTAA
Source organism: Macrothele yani (assembly GCA_039090855.1). NCBI lineage: Eukaryota > Metazoa > Arthropoda > Arachnida > Araneae > Macrothelidae > Macrothele > Macrothele yani. The sequence goes on along the minus strand of CM077002.1, from coordinate 27,840,278 downwards.
TTCCCCAGCCTTAAACCCAATTGAGCATCTGTGAGACCCCCTCGATCGTGTTGTTCGCTCTATGGATCCTCCACCACGCACCCTTCAGCAGCTGTCACACCTTCCCCACTGCACGCATTATGGTCTGGAGAGCCACATAGGCTACGATAGCCGATCAGCTCTAGTAGTGGTACGTGGATCATTGACGAGCCAGCGGTATGTGGATGAGATCCTACGGCCACATGTGCTCCCATTCCTGGCCGGGATTCCAGGTGCGCTAAACCATCAGGATAATGCCCGCCCGTACACGGCTCGGGTTGCCCAGGACTGCCTACGTCATGTCCTTCCATGGCCTGCCCACTTCCCGGACATGTCCCCTATCGAGCATGTGTGGGACCAGTTGAAACGCCAGCTGCCGCCGTGCCGCACTATCCGGGATTTGGAGCATACCGTGCAACACGTGTGGGCCAGTCTGCCGCAGGACAACATCAGGCGTCTGTTGGCCTCCATGCCGGACCATCTTGCAGCATATATCGCCACACGAGGCTGTGTGACACGCCATTGAAGATGACTGGACTGCGTGCCACAGATTCCTCTGTAATTGTCCTGCAGCTCTGTTTTTGCCATCATGTGCATCATTTACCTGTATCATTATGCCCATAAAATTTCAGTTCAATCAGATGCGTCGCCGCCCCGGTGGCACAGTGGTCTAAGCGATGGCTTCTGATCATTCGTCCGCGATGTATCCGGGTTCGAATCCCGGTGAGGCATGGATGTTGTGTCTGTCTTACGGCGCTGGCTCTCTCCCTTCCCTGGAACCAGTGGCCCTAAATCAGGGATGTTTTTGTTTGGAGGTTTAACGACCACCGTGAGCAACTCAATGGGCTATGAGCAGTCGCCCGTCCCTAATTTAGGGTCACTGGTTCCAGGGAAGGGAAAGAGCCAGTGCCGTAAGAGTTCAGGGATCGCATTTCTCCTAAAATTCCTAATATTTTGTGACCCTCCTTAAATTCCTAAAATTATAACTAAAATTTGCTATTCTTCCTAAAATTTTTGTAAGCTTATTTATTAAAAATATAACCGTTATTAACGCCAATAAATTTACCATCACGGTAAGGTAAGAAGACCTGTTATTGTAGAAACACAGCCTATATGGTGTGCTGCTGAAGGGAGGGAAAATGACGCCATCGAGATGCACTTGCTTCGGGGCGGGCGCTCCACTTTCGTGCCTTCGGACAGTTTTCGAGAGTAACAAGAGATCTAAGGGAAAAGGGGAGGGGTCATTTTCACCCCTGGTTTGCGCTTTGCAGACGAACTCAGTGGCACGCAGAAGATCATACTTTATTTTTGAACATGCCTCGTGGAACCTCCTCTTTCTGCTGATGTTTTGTTATTGTAAACCGCAGGTGGGTGGAAGCAAAGAGGAAACATGTGATCTCCTTCCGTAACCTCCGGTAATGACGATGGGATGGTAGCTGAGTGTTATCGTGGCAGGCAGTAGAGTCATTAACCTTCGATCGTGCGTCGGCGACAACGACCTTTGATACGCAATATATCTCGGCTCCGACTCGCTTTGACTGAACTTGCGTGAGATGCGTATGATAGTTTCTGGTTTTGCGTCTTTTATGGTGTTCTCTGTGCTGTGTGCAGGTTCAGTTCTCTAGTGGTGACTTGCTTTTATTTTTTTTTTTCTATCTTCTGACATCCTCGCAGCCAAACTTCGGGAAGTTGTCTGGTTTTGCAATATTGGAACGTGTTTTTGTACTTCCCTTTCATTTTCTGGTTAGTAATACAAGTGTTTAAGATGCCTAAATCCAAAACGAAATTTCAAGATGCGTGGCTCGCCAAAGAATTGGACGGAGTGAAGTTAAAAGAATGGTGTTCTGCAACTGAAACAATATTTTCTGCTAAGTGTATATTGTGTTCAAAAATTTTCAATATTTTTAATAGTGGCTTTTCACAAATAAAAGTGCATCATAAAGGAAAAAAACATTTGCAAAAATTTCAAAGTAAATTTCAAAATAAGTCCATCCTGAAAGCCTTTGGAGGACAGGATCTTCAGCCCAAAACAAATATTAGTGAAGTACTGAGTCATGATTTACAGATGGCTAAAGCCGAAGCATTATGGGCCATGAAAGTTGCTAAGGACAATATGTCTTTTGTTTCATGCACTGAAACAGTTGAACTTTTCAAAGAAATGTTTCCTGATTCTGCTATTGCAGCCAAAATGCAACTTAAAGAAAAAAAGTTGCTTATGTGATATCGCATGGATTGTCAAAATATTTTGAAGAGGATTTGAAAAAAGACATTGCATCTAGTAGCCCAGGAAAGGTTACTATTGCATTTGATGAAACTACAAATGCGCAAGTGAAACGGCAGTTGGATGTGTATCTCAGGTACTGGTCTTCAGAAATAAATTCAGTTTCTTGCCGATACCCAACAAGCGTTTTTCTGGGTCATGCAACAGCAGATATTTTGCTAAAAGAAATTCTTGATGTGTTATCGTCCTTCAATATTTCGTTGAACAGAATTGTTTGTGTATCCATGGACAGCCCAAATGTAAATAAGTGCTTTTTACGCAAATTCACTGAAGTTGTAAAACAAGAAACAGGCCAGAAATCTTTGGAACTAGGTTTTTGCAACCTGCGTGTTGTTAGTAATACATTTAAAATTTTTTTGACAAGCTTAAATATAGATTTTGACGAATTTGCTACTGACATGCATTACTTTTTAAATAGTAGTGCTGCAAGACGAGAGGATTATAAATCTGTCGAGGATATAACATTGGTCACAGCCAAATTTCTTTTGCGTCATGTCAGCAACAGATGTTTAACCGTTGGTTCTGTAGCCCAGAGGCTCTTGGATCAATGGCTAAATATTACAGAATATTTTTTAAACTTCTTGCCATCTCAAAAAATATTTGAAAAACAACTACGCAATTCAGCAAGGTATAAAATAATTCACTGTTTCCTGAAAAATGAGCTAACTCCTTGCTATTTAGCATTAATTTCATTTTCACACCAAAATTTTGAAAAGTTTTCATTATGTTATCAGAGTGAAGAACCAAAAATACACCACTTATATTCTGATTTAAAAACTTTAATGAGGAATGTTATGGCTCAGTTTATCCAAGATGATGTTATTGCAGGGAAATTTGGAGAAGACCTAAAGAATGTAGATTTTGAAAACAAAAATTCATGGAAAAAACTAGGGGAGTTAGAAGTTGGTATGAAGACAAAAAATCTCCTCAGGAATGTTCAGGAGACCAGGCAGAAATTATTTCTCTTAGATGTAAGATCATCACTAATTGCAACCACAAAATATTTAAAGTCAAATTTGCCATTCTGCAATCAAAAGCTAAGAGACATAGAAGTTTTAAAGGTAAAAGAACCAAAGAAAGAGTCAACTCAACTTTCAGTCACTGAGGGACTTTCGGAAATAACCAGAATTTCAAGTGTTTTGCATCTTTCTGAGGAACAAATTGATAGAGTAAGAGAAGAGTGGAAACTTTTAAATTCTGATAAGCCAACTCTAGATGAACTAGGGAAATTTTCAGAGGAAGGGCATATTCCAGTGCGGATTGATCATTACTGGCGTAATATATTTAGTATTAAAGACTCTAGCGGAAAAGAAAAATACTCAAATCTTGCTAAACTCATCAAGTCAATTTTAGTTTTACCTCATGGTAATGCTGATGCAGAAAGGGGATTTTCGGTTAACACTGCTCTGTTAAGGAAGAACAAGGCTAACTTAAAAGACTCAACTATAACATCATTAAGAATAGTTAAAGGGGCCATTAAACACTATGGATGTGTAAGTAAAGTTCCCATAACAAGAAATTTGTTAAATAGTGTTCGTGATTCACATAAATTTTATAAAGAGTATGTTGATAAGCTGAAGGAAGAAGAATCTAAAAAGGTAAAAGAAAGAAAGCAGAAAGAGAGGGAAAATAAGGAAAAGCAGCTAGAGAAAAAAAGAAAAGCTGAGTTTGATGATAAAATAAAAGAAAATGATGCAGAAATAAATAGGCTTAAAAAAGATAAAGAAGCCTCCCTAGCAGTAATTCAAGAGGGAACAGAAAGAATGAGAAAAGCTGTAGAAAAACAAAATACTGTTGAAATAGCAGTTGCCTTTAACTTGATCATACAAGGTTCAGCTGAAATAAAGAAAACTGAAAGTCAATTAGTTGTGGTGGAAGCAGAAAAAGATAGGCTTATCAGGAAGAGGTTGAAACAATAATATGAAAAAAGTAATTCAGTGAACAATTGTACATAGTTCTTGGTTTTTAATTACCTTTTTAGGATATTATAATTTAATGTGAAACCTGAAAACTTTACTGTGAAAATCGTGAATTGCTTCTGGTTCAACAGCATATTAATGTTCAAAGTGAAACTTGAATGTGGTAAATATACTTGAATATGATAATAACACGTGAAAAGATAAGAACTGAACATTAGAAGTAAATCATACTTAAACTTTAGACATTAGACGTTATGCAAAAAATTTGGATGTGAACTTTGATCATGTATATACTAATGGACTGCGCATTGGCAATAGCTGCATCAAAGCTGCCATGGCTCCAACATTGGACACGTCATCATCAGACTCCAAATTTCGTGTAAAAATGCTGTTATGATTACTAATTTACACTGCAGAACTTCAGTGTTTTCGGTGTATTATGTGAATGCGCCTCATATATAATGAAAACTCTTCAGGTAAGTTTACTTATGAGCTATATACATGCATGATCGGGTTGTTTACATTTCGTGATTTATAATGTGATGAACATTTGCGAAGAATTTGGAACATGCATTCCATTTTTTTCTTAAGTTACTATATTTTTATATCAATAGCTGCAAGTTTCTGGTTAAGTAATTGAACTTTATTGACTTAGGTATTTAATTCGTGTCTTACCCATGAAAAATCATAGAACTTCCTTTACTATATCGCTCAGAGCAACCATAAGCACAGCAGGTGTAACCCATCTTTTTGACTGATGTCATGTGATTTTATGTTGGAGCCAGAAATTTTGATGTCATGCGCAGTCTATCAGTATATATGGTTGAAGGGTGTGAAGCAAACTCTTTACAATGTATATGAAGTTGTTTTACTAGATGTATACAAATATACATCTAGTTTTTATTGAAATACACTCCTAAAATTTTCCTAAAATTTTTCCAAAAATTCCTACCTAAAATTTTCCAGAAGTATGCTATGATCCCTGCGTAAGACAAACACAACATCCATGGCTCACCGGGATTCGAACCCGGACCCCTTTTGGACGAGTGATCAGAGGCCTCGCTTAGACCACTGCATCACCGGGGCGGCAAATTAGGGATGGGCGACTGCTTATAGCCCACTGAGTTGCTCACGGTGGTCGTTAAACCTTCAATAAAAATTTAAAAAAAAATCAGATGGTTCCTTCTTGGTGCGCAAATTTCATTGTCATTGAGTGTACAAATTGTTTCTCCATCGTTTTGTTTTGATAAAAACAATATTTTGCTCATATTTTCTTTTTTTCATAACTCACAATTCTGCCTCCTATGGCGCAGTTTCGCTTAGCGTTAACGACATCAGCATCTCTACTCTGGTTATTATATTGAACAAGTATTTTTAAAGTGAATAGAATTTCATGACCAGAGCTATTACAACTCTAAGACCTAAAAGAAATTTTAGGGAGCAATTAAATTGCTTGCTAAAATAAAAAGAATTGGGTCTGGCCAGCGTTTAAGGAGCTTGTTCTTACTAGCATTATATAGGACACCAAGTTTCACGAGCTGAGGGTCCCATACCCAGTTGGGAGATTAAGGACGAGTCATCGGGAATGCTTTGGCAGAGCTCAATCACGGTGTTGTGATACTGCAGTTCAGTACCACTGTCTTGACAGTTTCACGAGTTGAAGGGTCCCATACCCAACTGGGAGATTAAGGACGAATCACCGGGAAAGCAGTTACAGATTTCAGTCATAGGGTAATGAATGATATTTTCACTGTTATGGCACAGTCTCGCAGGTTGATGTCCGTCCTTTTACAAATAGCGGACACTTTAACACTACTGAGAACAACCCAAACTGCATTTTCAAATATCGGCCATCCGCCAATTCCAGCCTCCAAGACGCTGGATTACAGGAGTGCGCCACAACTCCCAGCGGCAGACAGGCCACACGACCTCTGTTTCTTTCCGATTTTGGAACTTATTACACATATCATATCACATATCTTTCTCATTTTTATGCGGTGATATTTCATTCTTTACTCAAACAAGGTGGTGTCACAGTATAAATCAAATTTATAATTTTGAGGCCCATTGAGTTTCTGTCAGAATGTATCTTTATATTCTTCAACTTTTCTGTCGTAATCTCTTAGGGAGTGCAATCTCTTGGAAATGTGTTTTCTGTTTTTTGTACGCTTTACACTTTTTTTTTTTTGCTTTGTTTGGATTTCATTAAATACTTCTTGAACATTTCTGTAAATGTGTTACCGCACATCCCTTTTAAAATTCAAAGTTCTGGTAAAATTTGGCGCCATCTCTTGTACTTGATAAAGATTAACAAAACCCGCGTTTCAAATGTATAAGTGCCTTCCAATGGATTTTTAAGGATTGTGCACAGACACAGCCATTAGAAAGTGATAATTCAAAACTTTATTTTAAATATAGCAGACTTGAATAATCATGAAACTCATATAGCGTATTAAATCCGTTTATTTTTATGGCGTAATAAGCACAAAGGTTCGTCAAGCTTTCGCACTATATATATACCGGGAGGCTTTTTCAAGGCAATGGAGAGAATTAGAACACGTAAAGAACAAAGATGATTTTTGAAAATAACGTGGGTGACATACGAGCATATTACATGAATTTTTGGCACGTAATTATACTGTGCGCCGAGATGTGTTTCCATCTTTTAATAACGCATGCCAAACCATTGGTAGTTATGTAGAGACTATATCATTGCATGCCAGTTTGCCATCAGGGAAACAGTCGAAATCCTATCTAGCAAACTGCCATGCAACGATATAGTCTCTACAGACCAATGGTTTGGCATGCGTTATTAAAAGATGGAAACACATCTCGGCGCACCGTATAATTGCGTGATAAAAATTCATGTAATATGCTCATGATGTCACCCGCGTTATTTTCAAAAATCATCTGTGTTCCTTACGTGTTCCAATTCCCTGCATTTTTGTCTACCATTGCTTTGAAAAAGCCTCCCAGTGGAGTATGAAAGCTTGGCGAATCTTTGTGCTGATTACAATACAAAAATAAACGAATTTGATACGCTATTTGTGTTTCGTGATAATTCAACTTTAGAAACGATCATGCCACCCAGAAACTTTACATTTGTAGTCAGTTGTGGAAATTGGATTTATTCGGTGCCGGAACCCAACGTAAAAGTGAATACCATAAAAATCCAATACGCACACACCCATTTGCAGTAGACATATAAAATCATGTAAAGAAATTTCGTTATTAAACTTTATAATGAAATACTCACATTTAGCTAAAGTCAGAACTGTTTTCTTTATTTAGAGATACGTTCCTTATCGAAAAGACCATTCCAATACCGGTGAAATTAATAGTGTCCTCTATTAATGAACATTGGAGAGAAAAAGTCAGCTCGTATTTGAGGTTGAGATATGCAATTGTCTTGGGCTACAAAATAAAGAAACTCGGCTTTGTCTGAAATATCCATTTATTTTAACTGAAATATCTATTATAACTTCAATCTGAAAACATGAAAATTTTCTCCTAAAATAATTTCCAAAGTTTTTGTTTTGGCAAATTCTTGCATCTTTGCTTCACGTTCTCTGCAAGCCAAAGAATCTGCATTTCTCCTTCCGTCACGCAACCAAGATATTTGAAGAGGTCCGTTTATTTTTATGAACGTTAGGTTGATGACGTGTGTAGCGTTTAAGGTATTTATGAAATCAGTTATCAAATTCATGGCACTGAAACCTCTTTCATGTCCTTTAAGGCGGTTTTCATTAGTGCCAAATTTTCCAGGAAGCATGTGCTCGTAAGTTTCTTCAGTAAGCCCGAAAACTTGCTTCTCCCTCTTTACTATCAGTTGGAACATCAGCAGATGCAGCTTTAAAATGCAAAGCCAAGGATGGAAACATATTCCAGACAGCAGATACCGTTCGCTCACTAAATACGACCCGTCTTGTTCCAAGAACTCTCCCGACGGAAGAAAACTGAACTGCAATTTCTTCAGCATAGTGTTGTAGCTCGCGGGAGTTCTTTGGTGAAGCGTGATACAAAGAGTACAATTTACCGCAAAATGATTTAAAACTCTGTATGCCGGAAACCTCTTTAATTAGATCACCGACGCAAGTTCTAACTAATGATTTGCACCGTGCCATGTAATAAGTTTGGCATTTTTTTTAAGCTGTTGAGCAACACCAGGTATTGAATCTGCTACGTTTGCAGAGCCGTTGGATGTAAAAGATATCAGAATATTTTTAATAAACTCAATTGGAAAGTATTTCACAAACATTTCATGATCGATTCGGTTACTGCTGTTGATTTCAAATCGTGTAATTCAACCAAGTCAAAACATAACAGTTTGGGCATTCATACCATCCGGATCTATGGACGTTCTTAGGGAGATTTTAAATGCTGAGAGTCAGCTTACTGTACAGTTGTACACTCATTAACCAAGATACCGAATTTTACATTTTGGGAAACGATTTCTTCACAGAGTTTTTTACGCATGTCATTTCCTATCGAATCGCAAATATCCACGTACATGTCTTCCTAGACTGTAACAACCTACCCATCTCAGTGCCGTTTTTCTTTTGGAGATCAATCAAGACAAGAAAATCGACAAAAGGTCTGCTGTTCTTCTCGAAGTAATATGCAGTACTGAATATTTTGTACGTGTTCTCGCTTGTTTTTCATTTATTTTATCGACAATGTTTTCTAAGACGCCGACAGATAGTTTTCCCTTCATTTTACCAGCTTCTTTATGAGCGTTACTTTTCCTGCGATCTTTTTTTTTTTTTTCTTTAGAGCCCTATTTTGCTTCTTTTATCGTCAGCCGTAGATATAACGTCGATAGATTGGAGCTAGGATTTCTAATCTACCCACTCCTTAGAATAGAACCACTTCAAAATTGTAAAACGTTCATATTCCCGGCGGTTATACACACGGCACATCCTAAACACCCATATTTAAAAACAACCCAAGAGTACTCTTTCAAAAAATACTTACTTCAATCCTCTGTTCAACACTGCATAGGATTTATCATTTCCTGAGTAAATATTTACAGGAAGCGATTCAGATTTTTTTAATGAACCTCCCGATGCAATGATTTCCTTTGACTCCTGCATTTTGGGCGATTTTCATGGTGGTACTTTCCCACAAGTTCGAGCTTGAGCATGGGAAAGTTCCCAGATTTTTGAGCTGTCGGTTTTTTACGCTTTCCAACCGTAGGTTGAAGAAACGCATATGCTCCAGCTTTGTCCGCCTGTCCGTCCGCACGATAACTCGCGTAAAAATGGTTCGATTTCGATGAAATTTTAGTATGTGGTAGGGGGACCATCTGGAAGGAACCCTGTTGCAAATGGACGAAATGGGCTCAAAGGTCAGGACATAGGAACGGATCCATTCCATCGCCCTTATGCGTCATAACTTACGTAAATATGCTTCGATTGAGACAAAAATTCATCATGTTGTTCCGGAGATGTACTGAACCGGTTGTTTACTATTATCGAAATGCCGTCAAAGGTCAGGGCACAGGAGCGAGATTTATTCCACAGCCATTATCTTCATAACTTGACTAAAAATGTTTCTATTGCGACAAAACTTTAGTATGTTGTTTCGGAGGTATTCTGAACCAGTTCTGTAATTCTGTTCTGAACCAATTTCACAGCCATTATCCTCATAACTTGAGTAATAACATGAGTAATGATTTCTGGTATGTTGGAAAGCGTGTCATAATCGATGCATTGCATGATTTTACTAACTTGTTTAATGCTTGACTCATCTTTTTTTCACAAAGAAATCTGTTAGCGTTCGTTTCATTATTTTCTGTTAGTCTTTTTACGCAAGAATAAATTGGAACTTAAAACAACGACTACAATATGAAGCAAAAATGGCACGTCGCCACGTTATTCCACGACGAGAGCTGGTGCTGAAGTGAAAAGCACAATGGAAAAATGGCACGTCGCCACGTCCTTCCACGACGAGAGCTGGTGCTAAAGTGAAAAGGACAATGGAAAAATGGCACGTCGCTACGTCTTTCCACGACGAGTGCTGGTGCTGAAGTGAAAAGGACAATGGAAAAATGGCACGTCGCCACGTCCTTCCACGACGAGAGCTGGTGCTGAAGTGAAAAGGACAATGGAAAAACATATGTGGTTAATATAAGCCCCGTTGTCAGATCCGGGACATTTTATGCTTAGGGCAAAGAAGGGTCTGCAATGTCGGCGATCAGCTGCTTTCATAACCTTCGCTCTCACCAAATACCTTGCACTCATCATGGGATTAAGCGGCATGGCAGAGGAATGCCCGGAGGAGGTCCGCCAGACGATCGGCGATTAACTCTAGTCGTGAACATCACCCTCACGAAACACCTTATTAGGACTGTAAGAGCGAACGTGCCGTCACGGGACTTAGCGCCGCCTCCTACTTAAGGATCTAAGTCTTCCGCGCTATATGGGCTCTCACAACAACAAAGAGGTATTTATGCTTCCCAGAAACACTCTCTCTTTCACACTCCGTTCGAGCGAACAAACGAAGCCTTCCCCACTTTAATATGCAAATCTGTGAACCGGGAAGACGGAGTGACAACAGCTGATCATACAGAAATATATTCACCTTCAGATATAATAATTTGAAGAGGACTCTTGGTTAAAATACATACACACATTTATTTCAACATCAATTAGAGTTTTGCTGGCGGCGAATTACTCGCTCTGGAATATTAGGCCTCACTAGGACTGGACCTGGCAAGGATCGTGAAACGCGCAAGCTAAGATGGTCGAATTCTGAAGAAATCTCGCTCCGCGTCGAAGTCCTAACTTATAGTCTCCTTGACCTTAGGTAGACCTATATCTCGTCGACGCTTAAAGAATAGTCTTCTAGCTATCCTTCTCTAACCGATGTTTCAGTAGACTGTACTAAGTCCGTACTTCAGTAGTATAACATCTACTACTCCACCGGAATCCGTGATACGGGCTGATTCCGCTGTAGCGGCTACCTATCTCTTCTAGGATAGGCGCTCGCTCCCTTCCTGTGAACTTCGAGGGTTCTCAATCCTGGAACCTCTCTGGGTCCACCGCACAATCAAGGCATACGCGTCGCGTTTCTTTTTCTCCGAGAACTGCTCTCTCCGATTTCCGAACTCAGACTGACGAACAGCTCCTCTCCGAGTGACCTGCTCGCCTCCCCCTTCGCGCTGCCTCCTGCCTTCGCTCTGCACCTGTCCTCCCAAGGACGATGGCGCTGATCTTGACCTCACGCTGACCGGTTCATGTTGTTCACTCCTCTGGTCACGTGGGTCACCTCTGGCGCCCTCCACCTGCCTCACCCATAGGCGTTGGCTGGGTATCTGGCTACTGGACCTTTAATTCTACCTTACGCGTCCTCGCTTCTCCCCAGGCCATCCATTAGTGAGTGCCTCCTTTTGAGAAAGTAATCCTACCGCGGGAGTGCATCCGTAATACAATACACATTGTTATATTGATACAAAAAAGTATGTCTGCATTTCAGACTTGTAGGCGCCATGTCTAGATGAACAATGTACTGTGAAAGTCGCAGTGTCCTTCATAATCTCAGTTCGTCGAAAAGGCCTCGCTCTTCTAAGGCATGCGAACCTGAAGTCTTTTGTTATAATTCTCGACTTCAAACAAAGAAAAAGAAGCATATTTGCGAACTTTCTGTCACCATTTTGGGAGCTTGTGATGTTTCTTTCGTTAGGAAAAAGTCACATAATGTTCATCATTAAAATGAATTAACATCGTTAATGTGTCCGTTCTTACAAGGACTTTATTAGAGCAAAATGATTTTTTTTATTTTTGAAACGACGAACAATTCATACAAGATGGCGTCATTAATTGAAATGTATAATGCGTTGCGAAATGTTTTATTCCAATTAAATGCTCTATTTCTTTTGGTGTCGCATCGTTCCCCTAGCCAGGTTCCGTTGCGTTCCGGCCCATTTCCAACACTGTTTGTACAGCATTAATCATAACAGCAGCATGCAGCATATTAAAAAAAACATATATTATGATGGAACTTTTGAACACACGTAGTTATTTCAAAAAGGGCCACGTAGCGCGCATTCGTAACGTACGATTCACAGAAAGTGTGATTCAGCCAGAATATAATCAGATTTCTCTGGCCAAGATATTTTATAAATCTTTTCTTGTTTGTGCGCGCAGGTACTTTCATATTCTGGAAAAACTTCAATAGCGCTGTTCTATTTTTACAACGAATTCCCGTGTGAGAATATATACAGGATGGTCATAAAATAACTTGGCCCATTTACGAGCCTCTAGTGACCACAGTTTTTGACGAATTGGGATCAGATTTGAGATTTAGACGTTTAAAGATATACGCTCGAGATTCACGCAGAGAAAATGAATCGTGCTCTCATGGTTACGGTCAGAGATGGAAACGGGTCACGTGTCAACGGGTCGATAATTTCCTGCGGGTTCAACGGGTCGGGTCAAGGTGATCCTGACCCGATTTTGACCAGGTTTTATTCCCGTTTTATTTTTTAAAAGAGAAAAATATGTTTAAAAAAATGCGCTTTGTGGAATTCTGTAGTCGATACTGGTGCCCACGGAGTGAATAATGATTTGCCATGCAAAAATGCTGTCGTCTCTTTCTTAAAGCAACGAAGATTTCTACCGACCGACGTCAGACACACTGACACCATATCGTAAAAAAAAAATTCCTTTGCGTTCTTTTACAGTGCGGTTGTCCAGAGCAAGGTACAGGCAAATGCCATTCGCTTGCTTCTCAGCTGATTCATTCTCTCCGTGCGACTAAGAGTTACTTTTAAGTTCACTGTATGACTAAGAGTTACTTTTCACATCGCATCTTTTACATTGAGCATTCAGAGGTTTCCGATTGATGTGCTAACCATCCCGTTCCCATGACGTGTCATGTCGAAATTAACTCCTTATTTGTTAATATGGATGGATTTAATATTAAGGAGGTTGAGAAAGGCGTCGAGGCCAACAAATACGGGCTTGTTGATAATCACAAGGGGAAGAGTGAATGCTGGAAATTGTTGAAATGTGAAAATTTTTTCAGGAAAGATGTCGGTGTAATTGTTTCGTCTCGTTAAGGAACCAGTGAATAATTATGTGTTGTTTGGTCTCGCTTGTGGTTCAAAATGTGGAAAGTGTATAATTACAAAGAAAGTGTCGACGGTGTATGTATATATAGGTGACATTGAGGATCTCAGGAATTACAGACCTATCAGCCTCCTATCAGTGATTAATATAAAATCTTCACTAAAGTTCTTTCACACCGCTTGAAGGTGACACTGAACATGGCTCAACCGAGAGAACAAGCTGGATTCAGGAGTGGCTACAGCACTATAGATCATATCTACGTACTGAGAGAACTAATTGAAAGAACGAGGGAATATGAACTTCCATTGTGCATGGCTTTTATCGATTATGAAAAAGCCTTTGATTCGGTGAAACCATCAGCAGTTACAATGGCTCTGAAATCCTGCGGTATTGAAGATGCGTACATTAATATTATTAATAACATCTATGAAAACGCAAGTGCAAAGATTCGGCTGTTTGAAAATTCAACACACATAAAAATTGGAAAGGGAGTGAGACAAGGTGACACCATATCTCCGAAGCTCTTTAATGTCACATTGGAAAATGTCTTTCAATCACTGAACTGGGAAAACAACGGGATAAAGATTAATGGAGATTATCTAACTCACCTTCGTTTTGCTGATGACGTAGTCATTTTTGCAACTACCCTATCAGAGCTGCAGAGTATGATCCAGGAACTTGCTGACAAGAGTAAACAAGTGGGATTAAAAATGAACTTTTAGAAGACAAAAGTGATGTTCAATGCTTTTACAAGAAATGAAGATTTATCGATTGATGGGGAAAAGCTGGAGACAATCAATACCTACATTAATCTTGGACAGCAGCTATCAGGTAAAGGTCACATTGATGAAGAAATTAATCGGCGTATAAAACTTGCCTGGAGAGTTTTTGGAAGAAACAGCATAATTTTCAAGAGCAATATGCCATTATGTCTTAAAAGAAAAGTGTTTGACCAATGCATCCTTCCAGTGCTTGCGTATGGTGCAGAGACGTGGACCTTAACTAAAAGAGACATACAAAGACTGCAGACAACTCAAAGAGCATGGAGAGGTGTGCTTGGCGTAACTAGGAGAGATAAGAAGAGGAACTCGTGGATCAGAAAAATTTCAAGAGTGGAAGACATCATGATCTGAATAAAATCCCTGAAATGACAATGGGCTGGACATACTGCCAGAAGGACAGACCATCGATGGACAGCTGAAATTTTCGATTGGATTCCAAGAGACAGGAAAAGACCCAGAAGAAGACCACATGGGAGATGGGTGGATGAAATTCGAAAGTATGCGGGAGTAACATGGAGGAGACTGGTACAAGACAGACCGTTGTGGAGGAAACTTGGGGAGACCTTCGTCCAGCAGTGGATTGATAATGGTTGACAATGATGATGATGATGATGATGATATATATATATATATATATATATATATATATATATTGCCCAGGTGAGTTACGGGTCCGGATCGGGTCAGGGTCGGAATTTTTTGACCCGTTTCGAACTCTGGTTACGGTTTCAGCTCACGAATTAGGGGAACTTCCAATGGGAACACGCACTTTGTGATATCTCATTGTGATTAGCATCTTAAAAAATCACAAATGGCGTTAACAGTAATTTATTTCTATCCCTAAAAGCCACTGAACAATAGCATTTTCAAATGAGATGAGAAGTAACAACAAAAGAGGGAAAAAAGTCAAGAAGAAACATTGACATCCTTTCGTCATTCATTTGCATTGTGTCTGCAGCAGTGATGATGTACATCATTTGCATAAATCACTGTCGCCTATCACGAAACATCCATCCAGTGTTTTACGTCTCCGCAACCAGTTCCGATAAACAGCATTGACGGCTGGACGTTGAGTCATTATCGTGTCTGCACGTGTAGAAGAACAAGACGAGAGTTTCCGCTGAACATCGAGAACTGGTCAAGCTCCTACATTAAAAGTTGTAATGCTGCAGAGGCGTTGCGTGTTTCTCGTCGAATCCATCATTTACGTCGGGGTCCATGTTCTATTCAAACTGTGCGGGACTTGGTGCGAAAGACCTCGAGTTGGACGACCTTCCACTCCAGTTGAACTTGTTGCTGAAGTGCATCACACGATTAATGATGATCGTCATGCAACTGCACGAGGTGTTTCTCGCATTCTGGATGTTCCTAAAACTATGGTTTTAAAGATTCTTCGATCGGTACTCCAGATGTTCCCGTACCGGTACCATCGAGTCCAAATGTTGCAAAAGGATGACGAACAGCTACGTTTGGAATTTGCAAATGAATTTTTAATAAGATATGACAGTGGCAACAGCTGTCCACTGCGCATATTGTGGACTGACGAAGTACATTTCGCGTTAACTGACAAAGTGAACTCTGAAAACTGTGTGCATTGGGCAGACAAACGTCCCCACGATTTGTTACCTCTTTCCTTACAGGAAGCCAAAATGACTGTATGGTGTGGCATCACAAGCAGTTTCATTCTAGGACCCTACTTCTTTGAACAAGCGACCCTTCACGGGTTACGGATGTGTACTGTAACGGGTGCTCGCTACGCAGCAATGTTAAAGATTTGTGTCATTCTAGAGCTGCAGCAACGACATGTAATATCTGATGCCATTTGGATGCAAGACGGTGCTCCACCGCATGTCAGCAAATGTGTCAAACAAATGGTAGAACAGAACTTCGGTAAGAGAATTATATCTCGCCATTTTGCAATTCCATGGACACCACGGTCTCCAGATCTAAAACCAATGGATTTCTGCCTCTGTGTATTTCTGGAATCAAAGCTGTACAAAGATAATCCAAGAACTTTGTCTGACCTGAAAGAAGCCATTAAACGAAGGGTTGTTCATATTCCATGTAACATGTTTCATGCTTCGGTTATGTCCACGATTCCCCGCATGCAATCTGTCATTGCCTGTGATGGTAGATACATCGGGCTTTCGTAAACAAAGGTAATTGTGACGGTTTCTTTTTCACTTTCCTCTTTTGTTGTTAGTTCTTGTCTCTAATTAGAGGGCCAAGGAAGTACTTTGAAGTCTCCATCCTGCTTTTCCAACCACTCTAGGACATTTCTAGCTGTGTGACACGTCGTATTAGTGTACGTGGTCCGCAATGATGGATTCGTAACGAATTCAGTTGTAGCGTTTGTGTTTAACCGACTAAGGAGAACACTACATAAATCAAAATTTCACCTACAGTGAAGTGCGAGTCACTCAAATAAAGTTCAAGAGGTTTTACTTACAGCCAATCCTTTATTGCTGTTCACTTCAATACGTTCACTTCAACACGGTAAAATCAACTAAACGTGGTTTAATATCCACAATGATAATTAACTATCAAACACAACACTGGAACTTGGGTTAATAACCACCATAATACTTAACTACGAAACACAACACTTTCATTAAATTAGAACACCCAACTTGAACAATACTTTAATGATAATTAAACTGTCACGTTTCAAAAAGGAGTAATAACATTCACATACAAAATCCCTTTTTTAAACAACCGCTGCATTGCCTTTTTATCTATCGTTCTTATCCGGCCAAACATACGTCACTCTTGTTCCGACCTCAGTATGTTGCCAACATTATTCTCGTTTGAGGGAAAAGACATAACGTTAAGTTTGGAAAGTGTAAAAGAGAACAAACTCAAATTTACATAGGAAAAGGAACTAAAAATGAAAGTTAAATTAGAATATACGTCACACGGCTCATAGTGCCTTCCACGGGTATCAGTGGACCCAGGGAATGTCACGAAAACATTTCCCAGACCATAACGCTGCCCCCACTAGATTGTGTTCTTCCAGCAATATTTAAAGAGTGTTCCTTCTCCGACGTTTCTCGCCTTATACGCCAACCCGTTCGATGAAGCAGAAAACGTGACTCATCGGAGAAGACAATCCTTTGGCAATCAGCGGAGGTCCAATTACGATACTGCCGTGCAAATGTAAGCCTTTTCTGCTGATGCACCTTCGTTAGCGTAGGTTCAATGACCATCCGTCTGCATCGGAGCCCCATATGTAGCAGCAGGATTTGCTGAACTGTCGTTTTAGACACACTTCCGGTAGCACCCTGGTTCATTCGGCCAGTGAGTTGCTCCACTGTAGCGTGTCGATCGGCCATAACGCAATGGCACGTGGTGCTCCGCAGTTTCCTCGTCGCTTATTCGCAGTGGTGTCATTTCTCCAATCACGATACACTTCAACCACAGCAGTACGCGAAGAGTTCATAAACTGCGCTGTTTCAGAAATACTGCCACCCTTGACCCGAAAGCTGATATTCATCCCTTTTTGCAAATCTGATAAATCGCTCCGTTTATCCATGACAGCAACGAGTGATATGTTTTCAGATCGAATGATCATATGTAGAGGATTTTAGGAAGGGAGTGTCTGACCCCAAGTCTTAAACAACCCTTAGAAATAGGAAGCTAGGAGATTTGGGCTAGAGTGCCCGATAGGAAAGTGGCACGGAAGCGAGGTTACTTTCCTATCGGGCACTCTAGCCCGAATCTCCTAGCCGTTATTTATCACCGGGGGCCAGTAACCCCGGGGTCCGATGACTTAACGTGCCCATCCGACGCACGGCGTTTATTTAGTGGATCGAGCGTTCGTACCTGCCTGGGATCGAACCTGAGGTCTTCTCCATGGCAGTCACGAACGTTGCCCACTAGTTGCCCAAAATTCTAATAAATCGCTCCTTTTATCCATGACAGCAACGAGTGATATGTTTTCAGAATGCCTATACAGCACACCTTATATACCCTCCTCGCCAGCTCATGACACGTGCTTTTTTCATCGTCAAAATTAGGAGGTGGCCACAATAATGTGACTCGCCGCCCCGGTGGCGCAGTGGTCTAAGCGATGGCCTCTGATCATTCGTCCGAACGGGGTCCGGGTTCGAATCCCGGTGAGGCATGGATGTTGTGTTTGTCTTACGGCACTGGCTCTCTCCCTTTCCTGGAACCAGTGACCCTAAATTAGGGACGGGCGACTGCTTATAGCCCATTGAGTTGCTCACGGTGGTCGCTAAACCTCCAATCAAAAAAAAAAAATAATAATAATAATGTGACTCGACTGTGTATATAAATACCGTATATGTTTAAGTTAAATTAAAGCATACATATTTTATTTAAGTTTAATTTATACGTATAAAATTGTTCAGTCACTGATGTCCAGTTATGTTTCTTTAAACCGATTTAACCCTCTTCATCATTAAGAAATGAAAAAAAAATATTTGCCGTTGTGAGTGGAAGCTAACTGAGAACTTTTAATAGAATAGCTAGCAAATACTTAGGTAGAATTCCTGTTCACAGGCGACAAAGGATGCAGTAATATGGGACAGGTATAATTTTTTTGGAGTCTAGTTCTGTTTCCATTTCTCACACCATCATATAGGATATGACTTTCCTGTTGTACGAATCACATGTTTGCAAAATACGTAAGGTTGTAAGTGGTGCAGCAAATTAACTTTTTGAGGCAATAGTTTACCGTCACTACTGCACAGAGACCATTGTGTTCACGTACGTCTGTCTGTCTGTCCCTCTCTCTCTCTCTCCGTGCGAAAAGTCAACACTCAAGAGGTGTGACGATCAGGGAAAAAAATGTTGGTGTAACATAATGTACGTGTATTCAAATAAAATTGTAATAACGCAGCTAGCATACAAACGTAAGAATACAAGCAATGCAAAAACTGCATATAATTATGTCGTAAGAAATACTATTGAAATTAATACACACAATTGACGTGGATTAGGAACATCAAACAGAAGTCATCGCTCTTTCCACGTTTATAAGTGAGTCACGGAAAAATTCTCACCGGGAGCCACCGTGAATCGAACCCAGGTCTTCCAGTTACGCACTGGACATGCTACCATTGCACCACAGCGACCTCGAATTCTCCAGAGTCACATACGACTAACTGCTAAACCACTTGGCAGGTTGCTTCTTGGAGCCCCGCACAATGCTGGGAATTCACCAAAGCTGGGGATTTTTCCCGTGACTCACTTATAAACGTCGATAGAGCGATGACTTCTGTTCGATGTTCCTAATACGCGTGAATTGCGTGTATTAATTATTCATTCGCCTCCTAGTTATTTGTTCAGTTGCTACTTACCGTCTTTGGTGAATCCCCAGCATTGTGCGGGGCTCCAGAAGCAACCTGCCAAGTGGTTTGGCAGTTAGTCATATGTAAGTCTGGAGAATTCGAGGCCGTTGTGGTGCAGTGGTAGCATGTCCGGCGAGTAACTGGAAGACCCCGGGTTCGATTCCCGGTGGCAACCGATGATAACTTTTTTGTGACTCACTTATAAACGGGGAAAGAGCGATGGCTTCTGTTTGATACTATTGAAATGACTGTATGAAAACAATTAACAAAAAAAAAAAACAGGCGAAAAATTTCGGTAGGTCCGGATCCCGTTGAGAGGGTCCTGTAGATCGACCTTGAACATACACTCACGGACAACGAAATTTGCGCACCAAGAAGGAAGCATCAGATTGAACTGAAATGTTATGGATGTAATGATACAGATGAATACACATGATGGTAAAAACAGAGCTGCAGGGCAATTACAGAGGGATCTGCGGCAGCACTCCGGTCATCTTCAATAGCGCGTCGCACAGCCTCGTGCAGCGATACATGCTGCAATACGGTCCGGCGTGGAGGCGAACAGACGCCTGATGTTGTCCTGCAGCAGACTGACTCATACGTGTTGCACGGTCTGCTCCAAATCCCGAATAGTGCGGCACGGCGGCAGCCGGCGTTTCAACTGGTCCCACACATGCTCCATAGGGGATATGTTCGGGGAGCGGGCAGGCCATGACGTAAGTAGTCCTGTGCAACCCGAGCCGTGTGCGGGCAGGCATCATCCTGCTGTCATAACGCACCTGGAATCCCGGCCTGGAATATGAGCACACGGGGCAGTAGGATCTCATCCACATACCGCTGGCCCGTCAATGATCCACATACTACTACTAGAGCTGATCGGCTATCGTAGGCAATGGCTCCCCAGATCATAATGCCAGTGGAGGAGGTGTGGCGTTCGATAGCGAGGTTGGGATTGTGCCGTTGACCCTAGGACCTTCCCACCCGGACACGATGATCATCTGTACCCAAAACGAAGCGGAACTCATCGCTAAACACCACACGTCGCCAGTCTGTGGCATTCCACGTCGCTCTGGCCTGATACCACTACACACGGAGCCGGAGATGTTTCCGTGTTAATGACAGCACACGTAAGGGGCGCTGGGATCCTAGATTCGCTTCCGCGAAGCATCGGGAAATGATTCGTGGGTACACAGGAGCCGCTGCATCTCCTGTATAGTGCACCGGATCCTCGTGGGATCCGTTCTTGCCTGGAGCACGATCCGTCGATCCTCCCTACCACTGGTCGTCCTGGTCCGTCCGGAGCAGCGCCGCTATGTGGAAGTGCCGTCACGTGTCCACTGCTCCCAACACAGTCGAACGGTATGGTCAGAACGATCCACGTGGCGGGCTATACGGCGTGCCGACCACCCTGAGGTTTTCAGCCGATGATCAGGCCTCTCTCAAAGTCCGTAAGTTGCATACATCGACGTCTCTGGCGTCTACCCGGCATTCTTGTCACTCTGTACTCTTTCTTGCGTCGGCCGGTGCTTTTCGCTTTCATGAGACATCGACTACACGCTGGTTTATAAGGCTGCCAGTTCGTGCTTGCAGCGCCACCACTGGGTGGGCGGATATGCGCAATCGCACCAAACGTGGATCATTTGCGTTCCTACACGCACTCTAGCTATTTGCAAAGTTTCGCGGTTGTAGCATGTTTTTTTCTAGATGCTGAAATTTCATTGTCCTTGAGTGTATATAAGAAAATTCTGCAAATAGGCAAATGACAAAATATGGCGAGGCCAAAACTGTACCAGAAACCGGTGCTGAAGTTTCAATTCCAATTTCAGTTGGATTGTGCATAGTAATTTTTGCGCCCTCTCTTGAGTTGCGCCAGGGGCAGCCGCCCCGCTTGCCCCGCCCTATTTATGCCTCTGTCAACGATTTTTAGATGGCACCATGATTCCAAAAAAGGGGTGTTTATCGGCAGAACTCGCTACTAGGCCTGGTCGACCAGAAAGTGTTGTTGCAGAGCGTATTGTTAACACTGGTTGGGCAATGCAAGAAGATCGACGAATGACGCGTGAAGATATAGCGGCGTCAACTAATATTTAAAAAACGTCCGCATTCCACACGACAAATTACTACTGCATCGTGTGTGTTTCAGATATGTACCTCATCACTTGACGAGAGAACAATTGTTAGCCAGAGTTCAGGTGTGTCATGAGTGGAAACAAATGATTGCAAAGGATCCAAACTTTCTAAACACAGTAATAACTGCCGATGAAACGTGGGTCCATTATTTCGAACACCTCATGAAGCGCTCAACGAGTGTCTGGGAACACACAGGCTCGCCTCCTCCGAATAAAGTCCGCCAAACTAAATCAGCTGGGAAGGGTGATGATGATAATTTTCTTTAATTATAAAGTTGTAGCCTACCGGCATGCAGTTCCTTCACAAATTATTATAGACCACTGCGCCATCGGGGCGGCGACTATTTCTTTAACCAGTTTCGTATGAAGTTTTCGCAAAAAACATTGTAAAATCTTTTTGTTGAGTGAGGCCCTCTTAGCCGTGAGCCCCTCTCCCCGCAATGCGGGGGTCACAGGGGTTATCCGTACGCCCCTGATGTATGCATTCTACTTGCCAACTGCGACAAGTCGTCTCCCTTCCCCAGTGCACGAGCTTCGTACTGGTAAATTGACACGCACTATCCGTGGCGTTCAGAAACCGACAGGAGATCCTTATTCCCACACAACTCAGAAACAACAGATATTGTCGTGGCGTCTAGAGCAAGTATGGTGAGCCGCCCCGGTGGCGCAGTGGTCTAAGGCGTTGGCCTCTGATCATTCGTCCGTAAGGGGTCCGGGTTCGAATCCCGGTCAGGCATGGATGTTGTGCTTGTCTTACGGCACTGGCTATCTCCCTTCCCTGGAACCAGTGACCCTAAATTAGGGACGGGCGACTGCTTATAGCCCAGTGAGTTGCTCACGGTGGTCGTTAAACCTCCAATCAAAAAAAAAAAAAAAAAAAAAAAAAAGTATGGTGAAAAACATTCTTCTCCACTGTCTGGGGCTTAAAAAGAGCCAAGTAAATCCTACCCAGCACAATGTAAATATAAAACGACTTGTTACGGAACTTGATTTAAGTAAACGTGATTTTTCTCCGGAATGTAACTTTAAGTGCTTCTCAATGATAAAAGAAATCATTTCTTTAAAGTTGTAAAGAATATCAAAATAAAAAAAATAAAAAAATAAAAATTCAAGGATCCTGAGTATTCTATACGTCGGGGACCTATGCTACGCCACTGATTAGGTAGCAGCCTCTTTTTTAGTACCATGCCTGAACCATAGCGGCGCTAGTGCAGTTATATTGCTGGCACAATAGTGAAGCAGATTTTTTTGTTTTTTTTTTTTTAAATGAAAACAGCACTGCGACTTTGTGTTGTAGAATAAACAACCGATTTTAGTGCGAAGAAATTTCGAGAAGTATTGTAAATATTGAGAAGTTTGTGAAAATCTGAAATTCAGCATTAGAACAGCAAGTAACTTCGAACATAATATTGCGCGTAAAATAAGAGGATCGCGAATTATATTTCACCTTTCTGTGTTCTTCATTCGCACACTATTAATATAATTTTTAAAGTAAAAGAAAGAAAAGTGTTCAAAAAATGTCTTTTCCTTCTGTTAAGTCGCCTGAGATTTGCCAATTGAACTTTTGTGTTAAGTAAATAAAGAAGAAATTCACGAAAAAAAAAAAAAGTACAGTGACCTCAAGTAAGTGGGCCATTGAACTACCTTTCGGAGTAATTCACTTTATATTTTGTTGGGCAGAGGAAAAGAGGAAAAAAATAAAAAAATGATTGTAATTATACGTGTATCACACGTTCTTAACAACGCTACCTATGCATAAAGTTCACCGAACCTTCTCCCCCCCCCCCCCCGCCCTAGTCCAGTACGACCTCTGCTAATTTCTTTCTCCAATGTTTCTCACTACTAAAAAAAGAAGCGGAAACCAGTTGGAGAGCACTTTGTATCCAGCGGCCAAAGTAATTCTTTATCCAACCAACATCCAAATCTTACTCCGAGCAAGGAGCACGCTTTTCGATTCGCATCCGTGTCGTAGCCGCTTTAGGCGCGCTGTGTTGATTGACGCTCCGTCTACACACTGAAGAAGTAATGAAAAACCTAACAGTTATTTTTATCCTTTTTAGCACATGAATACGAATATTCCTACATCAAACAAGAATGGCCCAGAAGTCTCTCGGCTTTGCACAAATTTCGCGGCACGACCTCAGACTTTCTGCTCCCCCTCCCCCTCCCCCGAAAAAAATTGAGCTTTTCTCACACTACAGTGATCACAACATATTACAATGATTACAACAACAGCAAGAATGAGTACTGTAACATCTTTGATTAAGGTTGGATTTTCACAATTGAATAATAATAAATTCGTCTGCCAATCACAATGCTTTTTAATGAATATTACGATTAAAAAAAACAGACTGCGTGAATTTTATTTTAAAAATTTCTTGATGATATTCATTACAAAATTATAAAAGAATTCTGCTGCTCTGTACGTATAATCACTGCACTGCGAATGGAATTTTCTGTTTAAACTATTGTTTGTTTAATAGCATAATACCAGCGTGCAAAATACCACTCTTGCGTAGAAAAAAAAAGTTAAAAAAAAAAAAAAAAGGAAAAAAATAAAAAAGATTGTGCGTTATATATCTTTATTTACAGTACACAAACTGCTATACGGCATTATTGCATATCAGTGGGACTGAGTGAATAAATATTTTACGATCTATATACACTGCTGGACAATTGCTAAAGACGAATCATAAACGGCTATATAGCGCATAAAAAAGTAAGTGTGGTTGAATGCCAAGTGAAATAAAATAATGTCAGAATGCCAGGACATTACAAGAAAGACAATTTATTGTGCTCTGAAATCCAGAAGGCTTTGGAACGTGTTCAAGGGACAAACAGGTCATTTTGTGCAGAATACGTAAACGTGAAAAAAATGCAATTACCGTCCACAGGCGTTCCGGCGTAAGATGTCAATACGGGATATGGCCACCATGGAGGGCGATGCAAGATTCCACACGTCGTGTCATGCTTTGCACAACATTATCAAGCAGCTGTTGGGGTAATTTATCCCATTCCTCTGTCAGTGCACGGATGAGGGTGTCCTTGTTTATTGGAGGGCATTGGCGACCAGCAAGACTCCTCCCCAAAGCATCCCACACATTTTCAATGGGATTCAGATCTGGAGAACTTGCTGGCCATACGAGGCGTTGAATATCCTCGCTCTCAAGACACTCCTGGACAGCGACTGTTCGATGACATGTTGCGTTGTCGTCCATGAAAATGAATATATCACCGACAGCACCACGGAACATGCGAACATGAGGTAGCAGAACATCATTAATGTATCGTTGGCCAGTCATAGTCCCAGTTGGAAGCACATAGAGGGACGTACGGCCATTGATCATGATGCCAGCCCATACCGTGACACCACATGTCGGATATCGGTCCCTTTCCTGTATGTTTGCTGGACAATATGCAGTACCACTATCACGCCAGACCAGTTGTCGTCGACAATCAGACGATAGACTGTATCTACTCTCATCTGAGAAGAGGACAGCAGACCAGTCGTTATCAGTCCAATTGCGATGTTGATGGCACCATTGCAAACGGGCGGTACGGTGACGTCTGGACAATGGGATGCACACAACAGGACGGCGGGAGTATAGTCCTCCTTCATGCAAACGTCTGGCGACAGTTTTAAGGGAGATCCGCTTGCCAATAGCAGCCATAAACTGATTTGCTACCTCACTAGCTGTGCTGCGCCGGTGTCTTTTTGTTGATAGCACGGTGTACCGATCTTCTGCAGGTGTCGTACTGCGAACACGACCTCCCCCGTGACGTTTGCTACACTCTCCATTTGTTTGAAATGATTTCCAAAGCCTTGAAACAACACTGTGGCTGACGTCGAACTCCTTGGCAACATCTGTTATTTTTTGCCCTTCTTCAATCTTGCCAATAATACGGCTACGCGTAAAATCATCTAGGTGATGTCGGGAAGACATACTGAAAATTGCAAGTTCGTCAATTGATTCTTTCCCTTTCAACTTTGCGTTTGAACAACAACGGTCAATACGCGTCAAATCCTTTATATCTCTTATCAGCGCTATGACGTCACGAACAAGTTCGGCAATCCAAAATTTGCATACGCACAACACGTCTTACTGTATCCCACACTTATGCTAATTTTCACATTTTCCTGCCTTCCATTTTATGGTGCTATTGTCATCCGTCCTTAGCAATTGTCCGGCAGTGTATTTAACACTTGAGTGAATGTATGGTTTTCTTTATGCTCTGCAGTGTTTTGGGTTAAAATTAAGGTGAGAAACGATTATATCGGTGAAAATAAGCCAAGCTTTCAAAGCAAATGTATAAATAAAGCTAAACATTCGTTATAACTACTGGGATAATTTCAGAACCCTTTTATTTCTTAATTTCTGAGCTTCGCTCCCAGTGGCGGTTTTAGACAAAAAAAAAAAAAGAAAATGGGGGGCGGGCACAAATTTCTGCATGTGCGAGTAATTAAAATTAATATATAATTTCAAAATAAAGTCAGTTATATTGGGGGGGGGGGGGGAATCCTCCAGCCTAGAACCGCTACTGTTCGTCCCGGAAACATTTTTATTCACACATGCACATAACATGGAATAAAGCAGCTAGCTCTCCCTTCCAAATTGAAAGCCTCCTCCAGGGCTCAAAACTGTCCATGCCTTTGTTTAACAGTTTCAAATCAAATATGCTGAAGATACTTTTGACTAGGTTTAACTACTTCCGTGAGCACTCATGTGGACATGGAGAGCCGCCCCGGTGGCGCAGTGGTCTAAGGCGCTGTCCTCTGATCATTCGTCCGTAAGGGGTCCGGGTTCGAATCCCGGTCAGGCATGGATGTTGTGTTTGTCTTACGGCACTGGCTCTCTCCCTTCCCTGGAACCAGTGACCCTAAATTAGGGACGGGCGACTGCTTATAGCCCATTGAGTTGCTCACGGGGGTCGTTAAACCTCCAATCAAAAAAAAAAAAAAAAAAAAAAATGTGGACATGGAGAATAGCCGGTACATTATTTTTTTTTTTTACTGCAGGTTTAACGACTACTTTGAGCAACTCAAAGGGCTATAAGCCCTTTGGTGGCGCAGTGGTCTAAGTGATGGCATCTGATCATTCGTCCAAAAGGGGTCCGGGTTCGAATCCCGGTGAGGCATGGATGTTTTGTTTGTCTTACGGCACTGGCTCTCTCCCTTCCCTGGAACCAGTGACCCTAAATTAGGAACGGGCGACTGCCTATAGCGCACCCTTGAGTTGCTCACGGTGGTCGTTAAATCTTCAATCAAAAAAAAATTATGTTAGTATTCATGGAATCATCAAGTTCAGCGGGTGAAAGTTAATGAATGAAAAAGATATTCCTGTACTTTTCCAATAAATTTATTTTAATTCATTTAGGCTATTGCTTTTTGGTAAACAATATTTTTGGTTTTTCCGTTGGGGGCAAAAATGTAGAGATTTTTATGATTGCTAACCTTTGAGCAGGCGAAGTAGAGTCCGTGTGAACAGCAGGATTCCTCCAAATTAATCGCAGCCACTGCCAATGACTGGTTGATGCAGTAATATTTCTGCAAAAAAAAAAAAAAAAAAAAAAGAAAAGAAAACAGAGCTGGAATGGCTGCAAATGCGAAAAATAAAAAAAATGATTTAATTAATTTACTTTTACGAAACAAAAAGAAAGGAAGAGGAATGGAAATATGTACTTAACTTCTTCGAGGAGACATCTACAGAACTACCGTACATCTGGCGCGCGCTTCTGAGAAACCCGCTACACTGAAATGCAATGTTTCTATGTAACGTCGCTTGCATGCGACTTGACATTGATCACACTTTTGTTTACCGTTTTGAATATCTGGAACTCTCTATTTACATTACATTGTACTTCTTCCTAATGAAGCCGCACGTTGGTGGTGAAAGCTCAGGTTTATTCACTTGTGTTTTTAATACATTATTTAACGGATATTTTTGCACTTTATTGTTATCTACGGTCTCTACTTAGACCATAGATTAGGTTTTGGAGTGCTGAATTGTGTTGCAGTTCTTAAAAGTAAAAAATATAACTTTTTACGAAAATTTTGCATGGGGGTCCCCTTGACCCTGGGCTCCGACCCCACCCGAAAACAGTCTACGGTCTAAATTAGAGATAGCATAGCAAATTGGTGGTTCTAAATTGAAAACTGTAGATTTCACGGAAATTTTGTATGGGGGTCCCTTGACCCCGGACTCCGACCGAGCGTGGGGTACCGAACCCTTCCAAAAACCATCTACGGTCTAAGTTAGGGTGCCATGAGATAGTATACCAAATTCGATGGTTCTAAATTGAAAACTGTAGACTTAACGAAAAAATTGTGTGAAGGGCCCCTTGACCCTGGGATCCGGTCTAAATTAGGGTACCATGAGATATTATACCAAATTTGGTGGATGAAAACTGTAGATTTTTGGAAGGGGTCGGTCGGGTTCCGACCGACCCCTTCCAAAAACCGTCTACGGTCTAAGTTAACTAGACCGTAGATATTTGGTGGTTCTAAATTAGACCTTTGGTGGTTCTAAATTGAAAACTGTAGATTTTACGAAAATTTTGTATTGGGGCGCTTGATCCCGGGCCCCGACCTCTTTCGAAAATCGTCTACGGTCTAAGTTAGGGTGCCATGAGATAGTATACGAAATTTGGTTGTTTTAAACTGAAAACTGTAGATTTGTATAGAGGACATACAAACAAACAAACATTAAATTATATATCATCATCATCATCATCGTCAACCATTATCAATCCACTGCTGGACATATATATATATATATAAATGTGTTAATTTCCAATTTTTACCCGGTTTTAAGCTTTTGAAATAGTTGTCGTTTTTAATTCAATATCATGCTTACGAGTAAACTTAATAAATAATCAACAAAAAATGTTCTTGTTTTCCTTAACTTTTTTCTTAATGATTGTTTTATTTCTCAGTAGACTTGAAAAATGTTTGTAATATTGGTCACTATCACAAACAATATAATTTCCTTTGTCTGAACGTTTGTCCCACTTTGGAGACACACTAGAAAGAGCACTTGCCTGTTTTAATTGTCGAATCCCTGTCAACCAATATATTTTTTTCATTGTTCATGAATCCTAATTTCACATTTGGACATCACAAACAAAAAGAATACTTGGTTATTTAAAAAATTACTCTACAAAACTTATTTCCCCCAGTCGGGCTTTTTTTATTTTTTTGATTGGAGGTTTAACGACCACCGTGAGCAACTCAATGGGCTATAAGCAGTCGCCCGTCCCTAATTTAGGGCCACTGGCTCCAGGAAAGGGAGAGAACCAGTCCCGTAAGACAAACACAACATCCATGCCTCACGGAATTCGAACCCGCACCCCTTTCGGACGAATGATCAGAAGTCATCGCTTAGACCACTGAGCCACCGGGGTGGCATAGACGGGCTTTCACCTAATATAATTACACCAATGAGCCATTATACTATGACCTCCTACAGCGCGCAAAACAGCGGCCACTTGGCGAGGCATCGATTCGGAGATGGCGATAGGTATCCTGGGGTATCTGGTACCATATGTCAACAGCGAGTCCCCCAGTTCCCGTACATTTCGGGATGGTGGTGATTTAGCGCGAACCCGCTTTTCCAAGTCGAACCAGAAATGCTAGATTGGGTTCATGTCAGGTGAATTTGGAGGCCAGGGCATTAACAGAAAGCCACCAGCATGTCCTTCGAACCACTTCTTGACGATTCTGGCCGTGTGGCATAGCGCATTATCCTGTTGGTAATGGCCGTTACCAGCAGGGAACACAGTTGTCATGAATCGGTGAACTTGGCCAGAAACGATGTTTAGATACCTGACAGGGATTGTGCTATGTGGATAATTGTGCCTAGAGTGTCCCAAGAAAACATCGCCCACAGCATAACACCGCCGCCGCCCTGTTTCCGCCCAACAGGGCATCCAGGTGCCATAGCCTCCGTTGGTAATCGGCGTATCCGTGTTCGGCAGTCTACCTGATGCACCAGGAATCTTAATTCGGCCGACCCGGTGGCGCAGAGGTCTGAGCGATGACGTATGACCATTCGTTCGAGTTGGGTCCGGGTTCGATTCCCGTTAGACATGGATGTTGTGTTTGTCTTATGGCGCTAGCTGTTTCCCTTCCCTGGAACCAGTGGCACTAAATTAGGGAGTAGCGACTGCTTATAGCGCATTGAGTTACTCTCTCAGTGGTCGCAAAACCTTCAATCTAAAAAAATCTTGATTCATCAGACTAGGCTACTTTCTTCCAATCATCCATGGTCCAATCTCGAATGATCTTGGGGCCATTTCATGCGTTGTTGGCGATGACGCGCAGTGAGCATGGGGACCCGACTGGGCCTTCGGCCACGCAGGCCAAAGACCCAGTCGAGTAATGATTTGTCGCACTGTGGCCCTGCGGTCACTGTGAACAATGCGCCAGTCTCCGCTTTCTTTTTTTTTTTTTTTTTTTTTTTGATTGGAGGCTTAACGACCACCGTAACCAACTCAATGGGCTACAAGCAGTCGCCCGTCCTTAATTTAGGGTCACTGGTTCCAGGGAAGGGAGAGAGCCAGTGCCGTAAGACAAACACAACATCCATGCCCAACCGGGATTCGAACCCGGACCCCTTACGGACGAATGATCAGAGGCCAGCGCCTTAGACCAACACTGCGCCACCGGGGCGGCATCTCCGCTTTCCTATGCCACCAATGAGCTGTGGACGACTGTCCGTCGTTTGGCCATCTGTTCACCATTTTTTATACGTACTCACTACAGCGGCACGTCAACAAACCACAAGCCACGCCATCACAATTTGTCCTTTATCAAACTCCGATAAATCGGCAGCTTTTCCCATTCTGATTCCGAACACTGTACTGACCGAAAGTCGGTGCTCGAGTTGTATAGATACTGCTCTGTGAACTTCACCTGCGCCACCGTTTGATCTCCGGACAAGCTCATTTCTCCAGGCTGGGGTGTGTGCATAATGTAATGGCTCATCGATGTATAACTTACTAAAATAATGTACTCTGCATACACCATTTCAAAAGTGTGTTGAATACATTCAGGGCCAGCAGTAAGGTAAGCAAAACATCAGGGCGCCATTAACAACGCAACTCCCATAAAATTTAGAATGTTAAGTAGTCTACGTGTGGTAAAAAATATTTGAGACTCCTATTTGCCTTATATCATTTTACAGCTGAAAAAAACAGTGGTTTTTAAACCCCAAAAAGGTACTGATCAATTTATCCGGCCCCATCGTTAGCTACAGGCTATATTGCTTATCGCCTCTGTCAATGCATCTCAGACCCTACGTCTTTTTCTGAGGAAACAAAAAAGTTTTTATGTTTTGTTTGAAACAAATGTAATAGGTTTGTACACGAACAAAGAACGCGAATGCTGTCTTTTTAGATTTGTTTATTTTTGTTCCTTATCACGAGGGTTGTACAGAAAGTAATGCAAAAGTGGACATAACTTTATTAACTGACAGAGGTCGTTCAAATTGCAGATGTTGGTAGTGTAACTCTTTCTCTGTACAAAGGTACTACTCTACATATAGTCTCCATCACAAGCGATGCATTTGCGCCATTGGTGAACCCAACTCTCGAATCCTCTTTGAAGAAATTCAGGTGTGGACTGTTGTACCCACTTCTTCACAGCCACTCTCACCTCGTCTGTGTCATCAAATCGTTGTCACCGGAGACTGTCCTTTATTAGACCGAACAGGTGGATGTAAAAGGACGCCAGTTCTGGGCTGTACGGTAGATGGGGGACCACTACCACCGACCAGCCTAATTTGTTGCCAAAGATGTGTGTGGTCTTGCATTGTCATAGTGAATGTGGATCCTTTTCAGATTCTTGTTCGGTCTCTTCCTCCTTATGGCTTCTCTAAGCTTCTTGAGTGTTTCAACGTACTGCTCGCTGGTCACGATACATCCACATTCCAGAAAATCAAGGAGAACGACACCCCTGTCGACCGGAAAAACAGTCATCATGACTTTCTGTGCTGATTGCTGGCCCTTGAATTTCTTAGACCTTGGGAAGAAGTGTGACGCCATTCCATGGATTGATTCTTTGTTTCTGGATCGTAAAGATATGCCCACGTTTCATCCCCTATCACCAGATCACACACACACAAAAAAATGGGTCTTTATTGGCTTCAAATGCTTCCAGCATATCAGAGCAGACTTCCACTTTTCTCTCCTTCAAATCGGGTGTCAACTACCGTGGTACCCACTTTGCACACACTTTCCAATACCCCAAGTCTTCCACCATCTTCTGTATGGCATTGGGACCACAGTACAGTTGTGCAACAAGCTCACAGATTGTGACTCGTCTCTCCATGCACGTCAGTTCATCCACCAGCTAACGATTGGTGTCAGTGGTCGCAGATGGTCTCTCAATGCTGGTTTCCCCTTCTTTAAACTTCATCCATCTCTGTACATTGCTTTTGTCAATAGTGTCATCTTCGTAAACATTCTGTAGCCTCCTGTGGATGTCAGACAGCCTGTATCCTTCCTTCATCAAGAACTCAATGATGGCACGTTGCTTCTGCTTGGAATTCATTATTTACCTGCAATGAAGAAGAAGGGTTACTATAGAGGAAGAGTTACTCTACCAACATGCGCAATTTTAACTACCTCTGACAGTTAATAAAAAAGCTATGCCCACTTTTGCATTACTTTCGGTACAACCCTCGTATAAACACTTTTTCCAGATCTGTCTGCGACTTCAACCAGATTGCCCCAACCAACACACACATAAATCCTGGCTGTGCTACTGTAGTCAATAGTAGCACAGCCAGGATTTATGTGCACAGCCAGGATATGTCGAACCACATTACCACTTGAGAGAATTAACTACGACCATGGTGTCATCAACTCTCACTTTTCTGACAGATGAGTACCTTCTTCGATCTTTCTGTTACATCAAGTATGCATCTCTACATTCTTTGAATTCTCACCCAGTCTCTGTATGTCTTTTTCAGTTAAGATGCCTGATCCATGAGTAAGAACTGAAAGGATTTGCTTATTAAACACTAAAAACATAATGGTAAATTGTGTTGTTCCTTCTAAATGAACTCAAACTGTTTTATAACTTCAGTGAATTCTTTTTTCCATGTGGCTCTTGCTTGATATATCTTGTTAAAGGTGCATGTAGGCATGAGTTACTTTTAGATTTGCACCACC
This sequence comes from Macrothele yani, assembly GCA_039090855.1. Lineage (NCBI taxonomy): Eukaryota > Metazoa > Arthropoda > Arachnida > Araneae > Macrothelidae > Macrothele > Macrothele yani. The sequence continues at coordinate 27,807,594 of CM077002.1, read as the reverse complement.
AACATACCTCTAAATCTTCAGTTCTTGTGAAAGCATCATCATTAATCTAGTTTTTCCAAGTTCCCCCTTTATCCTGTTTCTTCACATTTGTTAGGGATTCCCTGGATCATATGCAGCTCTGAGGAGTATCTGATTATACACTGGTGTGCAAAAATCAAGGACGAAGAGGAGAAATTATAGCATAACAGCGGAACGAGCAGGCAGAACGTACCGAAAGACCACTCAGGAGATAGACTAGGGTCCGGTACGGTAAGGCATGCGCATATATGCAGCATGACGTAGGGGAGGGAGGGGGTCGGAAGGGTATAAAGGACACGGGCGGTGTACACTCAGCAATTCGGTGAAAGCTATTGCACGATGTACATCGGTTTGAACGACGTCGAGTTGCTGCCACCGTGTGATATGTCCAACAGGCAATCCAGTAGACTACATCTGGATGACTTTACCCGAGGTCGCGTCATTGGGAAGTTGGAAGAAAGTCGAAGTGTGACTAGTGTGGCCGAGGAGTTCGGGATCGCTCACAGCATCGTTTCACGAGCTTGGAGAGCATTTCAGATGACAGAAACAGCTGTCAGAGAGTTTAGCAGTGGTCGTCCACGAGCAACCACGGCGGGGACGACCGGTATATTGTCCTACAGGGCAGAAGAGACAGACGGCAGGCAGCGGGAGAAATCGCAAGGCACATGCAACAGACAACTGGACGTCCGTTATCGCATTTTACCGTGACCAGGAGGCTGCACAAAAGTGGTCTATTTGCACGACGACCAGTACGGCGTGTGCGATTAACGCCTGCTCATCGGAGACTACGGTTTCTGTGGTGCCAGGAACACAAGAACTGGACACAGCAGCAATGGGGTCAAGTTCTCTTTACGGATGAGAGCCGATTTAGTCTGGCGAGTGATTCTGGACGTATACACATCTGAAGAGAGCAGGGAACACGCAATCACACCTCCAACAACATCGAAAGGGACCGGTTTGGAGGTGGCAGAGTTCTCGTTTGGGGCGGTATCATGCTTGGTAGCCGTACTGACCTCCACATCTTCCAAGGAGGTTGTCACTGGTGTCTGCTATTGTACCGAGGTTCTCCTGCCTCACGTGCGTATGTTTATAGGTGCTGTGGGTCCTGAGTTCCTCTTCATGGACAACGCTACACCTCATCATACAGTTGCTGTCGTAGAGCTGTTGGAGAGTGAAGATATTCAAAGCATGGATGGGCCCGCAAGGTCCCCGGACTTAAATCTAATCGAACACGTGTGGGACCTTCTCGGGAGACACTTGGAAGCACGTCACCAGCCGCCAGCAACGATTACGTAGCAGCGATTGGCGCTACAAGAGGAATGGGCCGCGATGCTTCAACAGCTTTTTGACAACCTCGTCCTCAGCATGGACAGACGTTATAAATCCTGCAACGCTGTCAGGGGTGATCATATCCCCTACTAAAGACTGGATTTTTCTTGGCAGCCGCCTGTCACATGGACGTTTCTGTCCAGTTGTGCTCGAAGCTACCTTTTCAATAAAGTGCATTTGTATCCTTTGGATTTCTTGTTTGGACGGTTCTGCTCACTTGTCCCATGTTCTTACATCATGGGGATCTTATGGTATGATTTGAGTCTATGTGGAGCACTTCTGCACGACGTTACATTCGAAAAACCGTCTCGTCCTTAATTTTTGCACGCCAGTGTATCATCATCAAAAGGAAAATGTGGGTTAAATAAATTAAATTAATCTTTATCCCCTTTTGTCTTTTCAGTTCAGTGACTGAAAGGTATTCTGCAGTGTGGCATTGAAAATTCTCAAAGAATCCCAGTCATTTAATTACAGCCTGGGATACTGCTATCACAACTAGGGTCACCATTATTTCACTTATTCCAAAGATTAATTTGCGGGTCATTGTTCTATTTTTTCTCTCTGCTGTTAACAACAAAATAACGCACGGGTCGCGCTGCTGATAGCATTCTTCGCAATTTGCGGGAGAAGTTATCTGTTTGACGATGGATAAAATAGTTTTAGCGAAAATATCGATGATTACCATTTTTAATGACATTCGAGCAAAAACAATCTTACATTTTTATTCGACTCGACATTTGGAAAATGAAATTCGAATGCTAGTTTCTTTGTTTATATCGCGCGTGAGATGTAAAGCTGTTATGTGAAAAGAGTGACATCATCTACCCTTCAAAGGTGGACTGTGAACAAGGACGTCGCCAAGGGGGTGCGAGGGTAGGCTCTAGCCCACCCTGAAAATTGTCTTGCCCACCCAGTTCAATATGTGCCACATTTTAATTTTTTTTTAAACTTTAAAGTTAGCTTATAATCTCTAGTTTGTCAAGAAATAATGACACCCGTGTTTTTCGTCGTGTAACCTAACGCATTTTCCTATAAAAAGAGCGTTTTTCCTTCTCCGTAGAAAAGTTATCAACATATGTATTAATAGCATCTACAGGACCATGAAAATTCGATTTTTCTCCACTCGTCCAAATCCTAAATTTAAGCCTTTTTTCAAGTTAGTGTGATCAGGAGAGAATAAAGTGGGTGAATAGGAATTCACTGAGGTCATTAGCAATTGCTCTGTTGTTTGTGCTCCTAAGCAGGGATTCCAACACAGAAAGTGGAGTCTTAAGCTATACCAGAGCTTTTAAGCCGGCCCTAGGATAATGAGGGAGCAGGTCGTAGCTGACGACTACATCGGAAGAGATGAGTGCAAGACACGGTTGCTGGCTTGAAGGAAAGGAGTTAAAGAGGGGAAGGTATTGCCTGCGTGTTGGAATCATACTAACTTGAACTGGTGAGGGAAATAAGCAAGTTATTCATACTAACTGGAACATTTCCCCTCAACCCTAATCCACAAGACCTTTCCCTAAGGTATAAAATTTTCTTTCAATGAGGGCGTGTTACTGGTGCTGGTGGCAGTGTGTCATGTTTATTATAAGGGTATGTAACTCTTTAGATTTTACCAATTTTATTAAAAATGGATAGACAGAACATTAGCAAAAAATGACTCCAAACTTTAGATTCTTTTATGTTCCAAAAGACAGTTCCCAAATTAATGAGTATATATCTAGGAGAGAGAGAGGGGGGGGGGGTGCGAATATCTTTGCAGCCTGTAGAAAACAGAAAACAAATTCTTTCTTTCAGTGTTTTATAAATAAATTTGTTATCAAGTTCGCCCCACCAAAAATAAAAAATAATACTCGCTTACCAGTCGCCCATCCTGATTTAGAAGTCTAGCGACGTCCCGGACTGTGAAAGGGGATTTTCATGCAAAAACTTGATAAAGACTGACTTATGCAGCAGACTCAAAGTGATAAACTTGGAATATTTAATGCTGTATACATTAATGATTCCAAAATGGAAGAATTAAATTTCGAGTTTTGAGAAAATGTACAGAAAATTGGACGAAATTCCCCCAACAGAATTTAGTATTTTGATCAGTCTATGCTTGATTTATGTATTTTGAATAATTCTGAGGTTTTGGTTCTAAACAGGCCAATGTCAAGTTTTGCTTCAGCAGGGTCAAGGATAATTTTAAAAATTAATATAGAATCATTTTAATACAATCATATTTGTGGATTTCTTATGTTTTGATGTAAACCATCAACCAATATTGTATATTATTATCGCTTTATTACTTATAGAACTTTCATTTAATAACTATTTATATGAAAATAGTTATTAAATGAAAGTTCTATAAAGTAATAAAGTGCAATTTTTAAACAATATCTGTATTTTTCATTACACTGGATCTTCGAAAACCACAGAATAAATGGAATTCCAAATTTTTCAGTTAATTTAAAATGTATCCTATCAATACTTCTTTGTTCAGAAATTTTATAGGTAGTAATAAAATTTAAAATAAATGTCTACATTTCTTCCTATAAGATTCAGGACCTATAACATATTTTGCTGCTTAATTGTAAAGAATTTATAACCTTATTGTTTTTGTAATATATCACTTAGTTTCTATATATTTTCAATGGAGAGTTAAAAAAAAATGGTGACTTCAGGTTACATCTGGCAAAAAATAAAAGGAATCTGGTGAGTGGGTAGGCAAAAACTTTTAAAAAGCCTGAAAGAAATTCAGGCAGAACTATTTTCTTGACAGGTTATTTTATTACACCAAACATTTAACAGCAGGAACACAAATTTAACAACTGTGCACTTTAATGAGCTCAATCACAAGAAATTATCAGATTTATCACTTATATTTTTTCCAGATTTTGGTGAAAATTGAATAGCTGGCAATAACACAATATCTGATATGATATAACAGGTTTTGCATTTGGTACATACAAAGTTCATTGTTTCTTGCTGCCAAGGGAATATTGCTTTTTAAATTAGTTTATTCTGAATATATAAGTCCACAGTGTGCACCTACTTTTTCAACTAGACTTTTATAGTTGCGGTATATTATAAAACAACCAAATAAACAGTTGAAAATGTGGGAGGGAAAGCAGAAAAAAGAAACAGTATGACAGCAAATGTGAATCAACAGTGATTTACACACTTAGCACCAGTTACCAGATTCTCAAGTTATTTTCAGTATCTAACTAATATTGTTGAAGTACTTGATTAATGCAAAAACCAAAATTACAAATTTACTGCTATTGTCACCAGTCTCTCAACTAAACTAATAATTTTAGTAATTTGGTGACAGTCTAAATTACAGAATTTTTTTCCTTAAAAAGAAACAATGTGTGAACTCTATAATGAAAATCACAGTTTTACATTAAGGTAAATGTTGATGGTGCCAGACTCAATGAAACGTGCCTTACTTCAATCCAGTGAAAAAGTCCTAATCCACTGACACTTAAGAACACTCTGATTTACATTTGCTAAAGTTGGTCAAAATTTCTATGGCTCTGCAATTCCAAGTTAAAGAAATTAGATTTTTTCAACAGCAACAAAAAGTGGAATGGAATTATAACACAAGCTGATGTTTCTCCATCATGTAGCACATTCAAAAGCTAATGTTTTTTCCACTTATTCTGTGAGACATAAAATAAATCCTCTAAATTAATTGGTTTCATCTAAATAGCATTCAGAATTAAAATAAAGTTTTCACAATTTTATTTATCACGACAAAAGGAATGATTATTTTAAAATGGCAAAAATTAATTGAAGCATTTACAAAGCCAAAAGCATCTTTGTTATTAAATAAAATTCAATGAATAAATTAAATCAGTAATACATAAATTTAATTTATAAGTGAATATTTTAAAGGTTTATTTTATCTTTAAATATATTTGAGGCATCAGGGTAACACCATAAAATTTGTTTGAATAACCAAAAGCTGTAGCACTTTTGAAATATAAAGTCCTTATTTAAAGAAATATTCATTTGCACCCAGAACAAAGCACAGTGAATTAAGATCCTGTTAAATTTTTCATATCCCATGAATCATAAAATGAATGGAGTTGGTTCTTCCATGGACCCTTATTTCTCACTGGCCATGACTTGAGGGTTGGTGGAGAATTATTCATTAGCTAATCATGAAATTAAACAACTGAATGTGTGAAGGCTGTGTGTTAATCTCCATTCATATCATATAGGGAAGGTACATGCCTTCTACACAATAAGCTGCAAACACCATAAGTACCAGCATCTAAAGCTTTGTTTGCAAGTAGGTGAAGCTTAATTTCTCACATTTGCATTTAAAATAAAAATTAAGTACTCAAAAAGTGCTGTAAAAGGCAAATCAGTGAGATGAATAATTATCTAACTTCAGATTCAATTCAGTCAATTTAAATAGTAGCTCAAACTGTGGCTGCATTTCAGAATTCTGCACAGATATAATCCTCTAATAAAAAAAAACAGAACATATTGTTCAATAGAATCACTGGAAAATGTGATTTGGACCAGTATGAGTTTAAAACAGGCATATCAGATGCAGAAGTCAGTTGTGCTTGGAATGGCAAACAGTCAGACAGATTTTGTGAAGGGTGTTTTTAACAGAGGTTATATCGCTAGAGATTTTGTTCATTTGTGCAACTGCAGATATTTTGCATCATCCAAAGTCGATTATCAAGGTTAAGCTGTGCCGTGAACGATGAACTGGTGGTATCATTTACACCCAGAAAAAAAAAATGCATGAAAAGACCAAAAATGCTCATACTCTGTGATTGAAGGGTATTTAGAAATTAGGTACATCAATCTGTTCAGTCAACACTGCAAATTGTTAGTTAAAAGTTGAGGTCTGTACAAACACACTAAGCACCACAACAAGTTGATAATGCCATGTTTTTATCATCAATTGCAATCAGCCCTGCATGGCACAAAGAATAGTGTGATTGATCCCTAGAATGGCTGAAATCACTTCTCAGGAGTAATGAATCATGCCAACCCCCTTTCTAATCGGACGTGGGTGCAGCAGACACCTAAAAGAATGTCTACAAACATCATACCATAATTGAAGTTCACAGCTTTTTTGCATGGTACACCTTGGCACTTTGGTTGTTACACTGAGAACCACTAACTGGTGCAAACTGGCTCATCAGCATGAATGTGTAACACTTGGAATTATATGCTCCAAAGAGAAATATACAATGCAGTGTTAGTGCAAATACTCCATATGGACTGCTTGAGTGGCATTCACAGCCTACAGTCAATTCATATTTGGCCTTTACTGATGCAAATTAAGATGCTCCCTATACTCTTAAAAGGGGCATACATCCTTTTATTTCATGCACCTGTCTTACAAAGCTTAGCACAGAGGCCTTTTTTTAATGCTTCTATAGAGAGGCAAGGAACATCAAAGAAAATCAAAGTGGAAATTTGGGTAAGATGGCAGAAACAATGTACCCATAAACTAATACTTGTTCATAATGTTTGTAATATTTTTTTATCACCAAGAGCTAACACTAATGTCCTCTTATTTATTCCTAAATGATTTTCCTTAGCATGATGAGAAACGATGTAAACAAGAAATCTGAGGGCAAAAAAAAAAAAATGCTACGCAAAATTTTTTCAATAAATTCAACCCTGCTTTGAATTCTCATAAGGCAAACACTAAAGAAAAACTTATTAGAAATCAATTATTTTTTGCTGTAAAGAAAATCTGATTGTCAATAACAGAATCTATTATAGGTAATGCCAAAAAGAAAATTCTATTCTAACAATAAAGTTCTTGGATCCGAAAACTGTGGATACACCAGGATCAACTAATAAATAAGTGTAAGGCTTAAAAAAGATACATATTAAAATCCAGTTTAATAGGTGCAAATATAACTGCTGAGCTTTCATTTGCACACGGGTGGTTTAAGCAAGGTGCAAATAACATACAGACTACAACTGAATTTGTCACAATTATAGGTTGTACGCTGTTTGGGCACTGATGAAGCCACCCATATGCAAGTGAAAGCTCAGCAGTTATTTCTATGTTTTCTTTTATACCTATTAAACTGGATTTTAATACATCCTTAAACCTCATGTTTAATTTATTAATAAAGTTTTTGTAACTTTTTATTTAAAAAGAAAATAGATATATTTAATATTACTTATTTTTAGGCAAATCAAAAAAGTTAATCACTTCAAATTATGAAAATGTACAATATTACTTAATCGTATGAGGATGACAAAAATTATTCATAAGAGTTTTTTGTTAAAAAATTAAACCAGGGGAAGTGTTAGCAAGCAGATGCAGCTAAGACTAACTGCATAGGATCATGTGAACTTAAAAAATCAAAGAAATAAAAAAAGTGTGCAGAGAAATCTGAAGTAAAACTATTTAACCATTTTAAAATTATGATAACTCAAATAGGTAGGAAAGTGAATCAAAAGAAAAAAGAAATTAACTATAAAAAAACGTTTATGAAGATTGAAGTTTTAGCATTGTTAAGTAAATTTTTCATAAAAAATTAAGAGGGAATTCTTTATCTGCAATCAACAAATTAGCATTAAACTAAAGACTTACAATGTACATAGGCTAGATCAAAAAGTAACAAGACTCAACCTTTCTGTTCCTGACATACATATTTAATCAGCAATATCTACATGCTCTTTCTCAAAATACTCTCCACCGCACCTAATATGCTTGTTCCAAAATACTCTCCATTTCACCTGATATGCATCATGTTTGGTGAGCAAAACAAGCAGCAGGACTGAAAAAACTACCTCTACAGATTTTTTGCATTCTAAATTGATCTTAAAACAGTGATCCCACATTGGCTGCTTTAACTGTGTAAATAACTAAATATCATATGGAGAGAGCTATGGGCTGTGCACAGGATCAGGGACCAGCTGAATATTTCTTTCTGCATACCGATGGAATACAATGACAGCACATATGCAGTTAGAAGTGTTCTCTCAAAATGGGCCAGGTGCTTCCATACAAAATATCTAGAGAAGTCAATAACAGTGTAATTGTGATTCGATGGTCATCTCCTATATATAACTACACTTGCAGTATTAATCAGAATCTCCAAAACCACAGTTGATGCATATGCTTTTCTTACAGAATCTTCAACATTTTACCTTATGTAAACTGTTTATGTTAATGAAACACATTTGCACGTGACATCACTTCACCATCAAAGGCTTCTTATTAAACCGTTTCACATGTTTCTTCCCTTGACTTTTGGAAGCAAACACAAAATTTTATTGAGCAACATTCAAAATCTTACTGCATGCTATCAAAGTATAGGTGAATCAAAACACAATTCAAGTAAGAGTACTACAGTTCTTCTTTCACAAGGTGAAACAAGACCACACGTAACTGCATACACTGCCTGCATGTCTACCTTCCATTTAACACATGATCAATCAGCTTTTATTCAAAGTGAAAAATTAGTCTTATTACTTTTTGATCAGCCCTTATGCACATGTTTTTGAGAGTCATATAAAAAGGACAACTTTCATTTAAGCTGAATCATCCTTGTATTTTGTTGCTACTGTGGTCCAAAATAACCACACTATTCTGCACATTTGCAACTTTTAAAAAGAGCTGAAAAAATCTCTTATAATTAAAATAAAAAAAGGAGGCATTCAGTGGGCAAAATAAATGCTTCTACAGAGCAATATTAGAAAAGAAATAAACAAGAAATGCAGAATAAAACCTAATTCCATAAGAAAAAGATTACACTGTTAGAGAAGCCTAGCAGCATCAAGTATATACAACTGGCAACAACAAATGCTTGATGAGTATCAACATACAAAGCTGCATAGTAAGAATAATCACAACTATTGAACAAATGCAGGAAGAGCTCAAAGTTTTGATTTTCTGTTTACTATAACACTGTTTGAGAAACCAAGGCGATAGAGTGCAGCAACCACTGCTCCTCCTAACCCAATATTGTGCTGAAGAGCCAATTTTGCGCCTGGAACTTGCCTCGGGCCAGCCTTTCCACGAAGTTGCCAACACAGCTCGGCACACTGAGCCAAGCCAGTTGCACCAAGAGGATGTCCTTTTGATATCAGTCCCCCACTAGGGTTCACAACATATTTACCCCCATAAGTATTGTTCCCAGAATCCACCAGCTCAGCACCTTTACCCACTTCACACAAACCAAGAGCTTCATACGTGATTAGTTCATTAGTGGAGAAGCAGTCATGGAGCTCTATCACATCCACCTCATGAGGAGTCATACCAGTTTTACTGAAAAGTTTCTTCGCAGCATTTTGAGTCATATCAAAACCAATCATCTTGATACAGCTGTTTTCAGAAATTGTGCTGGGAAGGTCGGTCGACATTTCCATTCCGAGAATCTCAACAGCTTGCGGTCGTAAGCCGTACTTCTCGACATAACGCCGTGACATAAGAATGGCAGCAGCGGCACCGTTGGTAGTCGGACAACACTGCAGTCTTGTTAATGGACCATACACCACAGGAGAATCTAGGATCTCCTGCAATGAATATTCACGGTTTGACTGTGACTTTGGATTATGAACAGAATGTTTATGGTTCTTCTGAGCTATTTTGGCAAAATGTTCTTTAGTTGTGCCATACTTGATCATATGTTCCTGCCCAGCAGCACCAAACATCTGGGCAGCCATAGGGGCAGGCACAATCGGAAAGTTGTTGGACAAAACTTTCATGTGCTTGTCCAGAGGGTTTGCTCGGTCACGGAACTTGGACGTTAAGGAGCCCTTTTCCATCTTCTCGAATCCAACTGCTAAAACACAGTCACAGAGACCACCTTCCACCAACTGCTTGGCGAGAATCAGAGCGGTCGAGCCAGTGGAACAATTGTTGTTGACATTGTAGATGGGTAAGCCAGTCATTCCAACTTCATACAGGGCTCTCTGCCCACATGTGGAATCACCATAGACATACCCAACACAAGCTTCTTGCACAACTGTATAAGGAATCTTACAGTCTTCTAGCGCTGCAGTAACAGCTTCCTTTACCATAGCAGGATAGTCAATCTTATTTGTTCCAGGACGAATAAATTTTGTCATTCCAACTCCAACGACATAAACGCTTTCACCCATGATGATTCTGAATTTAGTACTAAAAAGATAAAAAAAAACAGCATTTTTAATTAATAACATGAGATAAATACAACAGTTAACAATGAAAAGGAAACGATGTTACACCATCAAAAACTTTCAAACTTAAATTCTGAAGTATTGAAATTTTTCATATAATGAAGTTTATGTTTTGAATGGACACTTCTAACAAATTATCTAGATTCATTAAAAAATAGTAACAAACATTATAATTTGCTTTATTTTCACAAGCTGCTGAAGAAACACTAAAAAATGCTCGATAAGAATTCAATTACTTTTAAAGCCCAACATATAAAATTTATCACCTTTTTTTCAGGTTGCTGTTAGTAAGAGATCAAAACACAGATAAAATACTGAAGACAACTGTAAACAAGAAAAATGACACCGAATTTTCGGGTGTAATAAGCACGTCATTTGAATTCGTTCTGATGCAAATTAAATTTATCAAAGCTATTCAAAGTCAATGGAACCGGTATGGAAAACAATAGATCTGACGAAAAAAAGATTTTCAAATCAGGTTTTTAATCCCTCGGATATTGCTCTAAATGGAATCGTGAGCTTACGAACTCTTAGAAACAGAGATATCGACAAAAATAAGATGTGACTTTACGTCCCCTGGTGGGAAAACCATGCATTATTTTAAGAAGAAAGTATTCTCAAAAGGTATATCCATATAAGCGGTATCGGTCGAAGAAAAAAAAATTAGTCGAGTTTTCAGGAGTCCAGATTTTGCAACAAATACTTCAGAAGCAGAAATTAACACTTATGACTCCTGGTGGCTAAACCATTCTTTACCAAACATTAGAAATAACGTGAAAAATATTTTCCATCAGGTCTTGTATGCGATACAGGAAGAATTTTTCAAATCAGATCTTTAGGAGCAGAAATAACACAGAAAATGCAATTTACCTTTGTGCTCCCTAGCGGAAAGTCTATGATTTACTTGAAAATTTTGAATTTATAGAAAAAACATTTTGCATCAGAAACACTATCCAACAAAGAAGGAATTTTTCAAATCGTACACTTAGAAGTAGAGATATTGACAAAAACATGATATACATCTACGCCCCGTGGCGTAGAAACCATGCATTTTTTCAAGAAGAAAATTTTCCTAAGAGGTTTGTCGACACGAGGAGTAGTATCGGTCAATAAACGACTTTTTTTCCAATCGAGATTTTAGAAGCTCATATTTTGCTGCAAATACAACAGCAGCGGAAATTAAGACTTACGCCACCTGGTGGCCAAACTATTTTTTTTACAAAAATTAGAAATTATGTGCAAACGATTTCCCATCAGGAGCTGTATCCGGTGCAGAAAGAATTTTTCAAATCGGAGATTTAGAAGCAGAGATATAGGGGGAAACACAATTTACCGCTACGCCCCCTAGCGGGAAGTCTATGAATTACTTGAAAATTTTTCAATTACGTGAAAAACATGTCACACAGAAAACACTATCCAACAAAGAAGGAATTTTTCAAATCGGACTCCTAGAAGTAGAGATATTGACAACAATAAGATGTACATCTACACCCCCTGGCGGAGAAACTGTGGAATATTTTAAGAAGAAAATATTCCGAAAAGGTTTATGGATGTGAGTGGCATCAGTCCACGAAAGAATTTTTTCAATCGATATTTTAGAAGCTCTAATTTTATGGCAAATACATCAGAAGCAAAAATTAACACTTATGCTTCCTGGTGGCCAAAGTATTATTTACCAAAAATATGAAATTACATGCAAAAGATTTTCCATCAGCAGATGTATCCGCTGAAGAAAAAAATTTTCAAATCGGAGTTTTAGAAGAAGAGTTATCGAGGAAAAGGTAATTTACTTTTACGCCCCCTAGCGGAAAATCTATGCGTAATTTGTAAAAGTAACTATATCTAAAATACTCTTCGATTATAAATGGAATCGAAAGATAATTTTTTTTTTCAATCGGATGTTTAGAAGCAAATATGTGGAATAAAACCTAATTTTGAATTCGACATCATCTGCATTTACGCCCTCTACCGGCGAAATTGTACATCGTAAAAACAAAAACAAAATGAAGGATCATCATTTGCGTATTTCAAGCTTCCCAATGCAAAACGAATTTTTCAAATAGGACTAATAGTTGCAGAGATATCGTGGGTACAGGCGGAGGGACAAACCGATAACAGAAGCACAATCTTATTTTACAGAAGACGTGCTAAAAAGAGACATCAACTGAAACACTTTAATCCTCCCAACCCCCAAAATTTACTTTGTCTCACTCAAAAACAAGAAACTGCTCTTAAATGACAGGTTATTTTTCCTCAGATGAGAACTGAAAGTATTCACTCAAAGTTCTTCTGACATGATGAATTCTTTGAACAGCAATCAGGTGAATAAGAATGCATTCCTCAGATTCCCATGTGAAAGGCGTTCATGTCACTAATGCACCTATATCTGTTTTCCTACTGCTGACAGCAAAAAGATAGTCATTTTATTATTTTCATTTATAATAAATAAATAAATAAATAAAAATATTAACACATAGAAAGTAATAACACTTCACAATGGAAGAAAAGATAAAATCTAGATACTGCAGATTCTGGAGACACGAAAGCCGATACTATCAGAGTTCGGTATATCTCCTTTAACATTTCCTACAATCTTGAAAAGACTGTATTAAAACTGAGGTAGGGTAACAGAAAACGTTCTAGTACAGAAAAAATAAGCCCCCTTTGAGGTTTGTTATAGGTAATTTAATCTCTCTATATATATATAAAGTTGAAAAGGTGTTTTTGGAAAAAATAAACAAACTACACAACTGAATGTTGAGAGATACGGTATACGAAAAAATACACACTTCTAGGGTTGATACATTCATTGAAACATATGAATATGCACACATTTTTGATTATGCAAAATCACAAACATGTGGTTTGGCAAAGTGGGATGTCAAATTTCATCCAATAACATGATTAATAGGAAATATGCTCTCTTTGCATGGACAAAAAACTTTCATGACAGCAAGTCATGCTAATGGAAAAAGTTGCTGATGAGCTCTGGAGAGACAATGGATTCCATTTTTCAAGGATAGTAGCATGAAACTCATTGGAGGATGCTGAGGGACTGCAATTTGTCCCCCTAAAGCATCCCAGGCATGTTCTAGAGGGTTGTCTAGGGACCTGGCTGGGTAATCCATCCTTCGAATATCCTTGCTCGTGTGGAAAACATTGATGACCTGAATACTACGCACATTAGCTCCTTAGAAAAAAAAAAAATTTAGTACAAACAGAATTCTGGAAAAGTCTGACCAATAACAAACACACAGAGTGATGCACGGCTGCTTCCTCTCTGCCTCATGATTATGCCACCTCAGATTAGCAAACCACTGCTGCCAAAAAACTGCCTCGTCCTCTGATGTTGGAGGCTTATTATTATTATTATTATTATTATTATTATTATTAATTCCTGGTTCTCTCCACATGAAATGACACCTGGAAACAGTTTGCAAACTGAATCTGAATCTCAACTCATCCATAAAAATAACACTTGTCCATTTGCCTTGACTCCAGAAACAATATCACCTGCACTAGTTCAAAAGAGATTTCCTGCGACATGAGGTGAGAGGAACCCAAACCATGGATCCCCTTGCATAACAGTTACTGTCATTAAGCCTTCAATCACTATGGTTTCCTCTGATACAGTCTTTGTGGCTATGGATAGCTCTGCAGAAAGTTGCCAGGCTGTGTACACCCTGCAATGTCTTGCTATTAAAGCAAGGTAATGCTCATCACAATGTGTGATAATTCTATGGCAATTCTAGCCAGGGTTGGCAACTTTTTGATGGCTTTACTCATGGTTTAAATTGTCACATCAAAAACCTGAAATATCCCATTTTAATACAAATTTTGAACATAACAATCCAATTTTTGATGTAAATATGACAAGGATGGTAAGTCATATAATATCCGAAAACTTGAAAATTTCATCATCTTTAAGCGGGACTCCAACCCGTGCTGCGTGCCTCCCAGATAGCGCCCAGGTATGCTAACCACTACACCACCGAGAACGACCAAGTTTCCTATTAATTTGAATATAACCATCATAGGATTCGCTAGTCAAAGCAACTGGCATTCATGTTTAGCGAATCTGGAGGTTAAGAATCCCATCCCGTGATTGCCCGGGATAGGATAATGGGATATATCTTTCACGATATATCCCATTTTAATTTTAAAATGTAGCCTTTTAAAATAGCAAGTACTTAACAATTGATATCAGGTCCTTCGGAAAATAATGGCCGATTTTCTGAGATGCCACACTACCAACCTGCTCACAGTGCCATTCATACAAGTTAAAGGGCAACTCAGACGCCACATACATGACATAATCTGTTGAGCTGCAGTCGTTGCCACTTGTGTGCAAGTGGTCTGTAAACCATGTCAAGAAGGAGAGAGTTGCGGGCAATTCTGGTTCACGAGTTCAAATCGGATTGTAATGCGGCACAAACCTACAGTAATGTGGTCGAGGCATGGGGTGAGGAGGCAACATCTGAGCATACTGTTTGTCAGTGGTTTGAAAGTTTCGTTCCAGTGACAGGAGCATACAATATTAGGAGGGCTTAAGATGGCATTCAGTCATCGATAACTATGCTCTGAGGACAAATATGGAGGCAAATTGTCGGGGTGAGTCGGGGAGTAGAACCAGTTCTTCAAGGTCACTTAGATAATGAAGTATAGAATCGTCCTCCAACCAGATAGCTCATGCAGTACAAATAAGAAACGATAAAACGGCTTTATATTTGCGTGGGTTTGGGGGCGGGGCAAGTTTTCTGGAGTGTCGAGTTATCAGGAGTCAAGTTTTCGGGGTTTTACTTACTGTATAAGGCAGAATTTCAGAAAAACGGATATCATCTTTAACATTCTGGATCAACCTCTGCATCTCAAGCATACAGCAAAGGAACTAGCTCCACTACTAAAGAAGGAATTAGAAGCATAGGACAAAAAAAGAAATGTTACGATTTGGAGCAATTTTAAAACTTTTTTATTTTTTGCTCTTTACTCTATTTTCAGTGATAAAAACATTCCAGAACTCTAAAAACCAAAGATGTTTACTTGCTGCATGAGATACTCATACAGACCTTCTGTCAGTTATATCATTAAGGGGGTGAGTGAGTTGCAGCTATGGATAATAACTAGGGCATATGTAATACTCAAAAAATTAATACTCAAAAGTACTATAAAAACTTGCTTAATACTAAAAAGAACTTGTGGATAAACACACTAGATAATTCAATTATTACTTTTTTTTAAAATGTGCTCAATTTGTTCTGGCAGAAGTCAATGGCATAGCCAGAATTTTTTTACCTCTTTAACTAGCTGGAGTAAATTAACTCAGGGTTAAAAAAGTAGGCTGAAATCAACATGTCCTATTTAAGAAGTGGACTGAACACGGCCGGAACGAGTGAACTTGAGCATTAGAAACTCCTTAGCTTTGTTATTCAAAGAGGTCATTTTGGGGGACTAATACCTTTAGACTTATTAGCTGCTGAAAAAGTTAAAACAATGGTGGTGAACCTAAGAAAGAAGATGCTTGAGTTACAGTAAAATACATCTCACATTGTAAACTGGCTTCCTAGTTCCTCAAATTTGTATACTTAAACTTCTAATATGGGTTTTTTCTTCTAGGAAATACAGGGAGTCCAAGAATTATTGGACACATTACAAAATTATGTACAAAAAAAAAAAAAAAAAAAAGACTATGAGCATTGTTTCTTTTTCTATTTCACGTATTACTAACACAGTATCTGTATTTTTGTTTTGCTGAATTGTTATTCCCAGAATCCGATAGATGGCGCTCAGTGTGGCCTGATGAGGAATGTGTGAGAAATGCGCAATCAGTAGTCATGTCATCCGTACAGCAGAAGGCAATGTGTGTGTTATGGCTTGCAGAATTAAAGTCTGTCATTAAAGTTAAAAGACGGTACCGTTTAGAGTATGGTTGTAATCCTCCGTCAACGAATTCAATTAAGCGGTGGATGAAACAGTTTAAAGAAACTGGCAATGTGGAACATCGTGGAGGAGAGGCCTAGCGTCAGCGGTGAGACGGTTGACCAAGTTAATGAAAGTTTCCGACGAGGCCCCAGGAAATCTGTTCGTAAAGCAAGCAGAGAACCGTGCATTCCGAAATGCACAAGAAATTAAAGTTTTGTGCTTATAAAATTCAAATAGTGCAAAAGATGCATGTAAATGATCACACTCTGCGATACGATTTCGCTGTGGATATGCTGAATCGAGTGGAAAACGACAAAAACTTTCTCAGTACTAAAATTTTTAGTGATGAATCCACATTTCATGCATCAGGTATTGTGAATCGTCACAACTGTAAGATATGGGGCAGTGAACCGCCTCATGCTGCTATTGAGCTGGAACGTGATTCTCTAAAAGTCAATGTGTGGTGCGGTCAATCAAAAAGAGAAGTGATTGGCCCTTTCTTTTCTGCGAAAAAACCATAAATGGTGACATTTACTTGGATATGCTAGAAAATTTCGCTATACTATAGATCAAAAGATATGACGTCATTTTTCAACAAGGCCTCCGCATTGGTTAACGTGTGTATATAAGTGCCTAAATGAGAATTTCCCCAACAGATGGATTGGGCGTGGTGGTCCCATTCCGTGGCCTCCTCGCTCTCCAGATCTAACTCCATTGGATTAGTTCATTTTGGGTTATGTGAAGGATCGTGTCTATCAGATGCCTTGTACCGATTTGCAGGAACTGAAGCAGCGTATCACAGCTGCTATTAATTCCATAACTCCTCAGATGCTTGCCAATACATGGCACGAAATCAAGTATCGTTTGGACGCACTACGAACAACCAAGGGATCTCACATCGAAATTTATTAACTTGTGTAGTTACATTGTAAGTTAGTACAACCAGTTTCTTTCTATCTGTTTAATGTTTTGTTTTATATAATTTTGTAATGTGTCCAATAATTCTCGAACACCCTGTATTTATTTTAATTTGCAATTTTTTTGAGAAAACTCTTCTTCGCCAGGCTGTCTTCTGTTGTCACTCTTTCTTTGTCACTATCGTGGTTACAGTTACTTTTCACCAAATCTAGCCAGATATTAGGCAGAGGGACAAACCTCTGCAGTCATTGATGATAGAATTCTGATAATTTTAAATTTTCTTTTTTGAAAAATGTTTTGGAGACATTTCTTTAAGGGAATTCCAGTCTATATTGTGACCAGTTTCTCTAACATGCCTATCTAAACCTGATTTGGAACAATTTTTTATAGCTGTTGTAGGTTCTGCAATTTGAGTTTCTAGTCTGCGACTTGTCTCACCCAGCCCTTATGAAACTGCTGAAATTTCTATTAGCCAATGTGGCTAGTGGAATAAAAGTTTTACTAGCCAAATAACAAAATCTACTGGCCATGAAAAGTTAAGAAAAAAATAAATAATTCACTAACTTCTCTACTTACGTTTCTATGAAATGGGTGAATGGTGTTTTTTTTTTTTTTTTTTTTTTTTTTAGTCTAATGAGAGACCTCTCCTCCATAAAAACAGATGCAGAGCATATATCATTGTTCAATATTCGCCAATTTGCGATGAACATACTTTTTACGTGGCTACGATATTTTAATTTAATTGACATTAAATGTCTGTAAATACTGTTTCACACGTTATGCAAGTTCAGCTATCGGGAGATTGCAAAAGGACATTAACATAGTATTGGCAATTGAAATCAAGTATAATAATAATTAGAAGTATCTGTACTTACAATACTTATAGTGGCTGTCAGGGCTTCATATGTGCGTCATCAAAGAATGTGAATTTTTTCAATTGTGAAGTTAAAATTCATGATATTGTAAAAACTGCACCAGATAAAATTAAACAAGATGAATTTTTACAATGCAAAAAAATCTTTTAACATCGATGAAATAAGAAACTGAATTAAAACTTGTTGAATTTTTTTAAAAACGAACTATAATCCTGAAGAGGAAACAATCTTGACCGCGAAGAACCCTGATACATAATGAAAACTGAAGATGAATTATACTTTTGCCGAAACCTCAAAAACGAACAATCTTGAAAAAGAAAATAAAAAATACAAATCTCCCGACTGCGAAGCACCAAACTAGTTTCTGCTAACATTCGTAGCCATCATCAGTGGTAGGTGCACAGACATTAGGATTACCGCACTCACACGCTCAGGTATGCAGCTTAACAACAATGTATGTTCAGCCCTGTCGTGTAGATATTTGCGCATCATGATTTGCGTTCCACTGCACATATCAATGGCGTCGCCATCTGTAGTCAAACAAAAATAGATACTAGTAGCTTTTATGTAGAAATATTACTTGTTATTCAAAGAGGTCATTTTGGGGGACTAATATCTTTAGAATGATTAGCTGCTGAAAAAGTTAAAACAATGGTGGTGAACCTAAGAAAGAAGATGCTTGAGTTATAGTAAAATACATTAGCCTGACTGCAAATATTGAATATGCTTTTGTTCCAAAATGATTGATTTTTGACAATTTATTTTCAGTGCTGTATTATTATTACACTTACTATCTTAATTTACACATACATAATTTATTTTCGATAGGCTATTGAAGTTAGATGTCTAATTTCTTTAATAATATTTAAAACAAAAGGACCAAAGCTAGGATATATCTATACACAAAGTGGCACTAATAAGTAATAATGTTGATACAGTTTACTGCTGATATGTACAGTGTCTGATCTTCCCATCAGAGGTATCTGCCCACCACAATTGAATAGCATTTTGAGGGTCAAAATCTTCAATTGAAAGGCCATTGCATCTAATCATCATTAAGTCATTTAAAGTGTCGCTATTCAGACTTGCCCGATTACTCGTTTTAATGAGGTTCATTACTGAAAAGCCATGCTCACAAGGAGAAGTACTATATGGCATTAGATGTAGCTACTGCATCATTTTAAAAACATTGCCATAACAGTTTGTTTCTTTTTTCAGCATGTATGTTGCTAAACATAGATTCAAAGATAATTCTTTTACCTGTAGATGACATTATACTTTGAGCAAGAATACATATAAGATACATATACCATGGCAAAGACAGATACATTATACCACGGCAAAGGTTGCTTCAGTAACCTTGATCCTTTGGTAGCTCCAGGCCGATCAGTCAGCAAATTAAGTTTCTCTCGAAGCCCTCCGTTACTTCCATTCATTTTCAAATGAGCTGCAGGAACAAGGGCAAGAAAACTGAACTCGATATTCATTCACAAGTGGGGTTAAAAGTTGGACAAAATAGTTGCTCATTTGGGGAAAAATATCTAATGGCAATCGTTGTTCACTATATTAAAAAATTTACTAGGCACTATAAAATATCTGGTCGCCATTTGGCGACTGGCTACCGACATTCGCAACAGCTGGTCTCACCTATGTAAGACAGTCCATAACTACATTTTACTTCATAGACCACTCTTTGCATTTTTAAAATATCTTCTTCTTTTTGAATGAATTATCTTGGGATCTTTTGATTTACTCAGTGAACATTACCATCTGATTATTTAACAGGAGAGTCTTCATTTTATGAGACAAAGCTTTCTTTAATCCAGGAACAAAATATTAAACCTTCCAGTACAGGCCTGGCCTGTACACACCTCTAACACATACAACCCATACCTCATCTAATACTGAAACACATGCCATTTCCAATGAAGCCAACATTTAGATCATTGCATCACAGGGGCGGTACCACAATATGAGAAAATTTCTATGTTGAATTTTTGTTGGGTACAATGGCAGACGTTTTATTTCCTTAGAAAAAAAAATATGACATAGAACAGCTTTCCTATCAACTTTAGAGCATATATCATATTGTCTTAAACTCACCACTGCTTTGCTAAGCCTAACATGGGGGCTGAATGAATGCCAATCACTCCTCTTACACTTCAATGGCAACAAACACACTTGCAGATTTTGCATTTTTAAGAAGTTTTTGTTCTTTATTTCTAAAAAAATCTCAATTAAAAATCCATTTTTTTATTGCTTGAAGCCATTGTCAAACAGGCCTTTAGTCTATTTTTGAGCATATTTCATTTTCAAATTTAAATTTTTATTATTGTGTTCATTGTCCATAAAGTCTCAACACACAGGCACCAAATCTGTACAACAATAAGAACATCTGTTTGTTCTTGCAGATCAATATAAAACTAATGATAAGCCTACCTTTAGCCAACTTAAAAGTTGCCGAAGCTCATTTTATTACATTTCTTGCATGCATAGGCTATTACAAACTTCCCATTGATGAGATGTGTTCAGTAGCTATAATAATATTCTTATCCTTACTTATAATAATATTCTTATCCTTTACTCATTAACTCACCTCAAGAGAACATCCAACCCACAAAAACAAATAGTTCTCAGCTGTAACCCGATTAATTGCCAAAGCTTAAACTAAACACACTTTACACTTTAATGCTAATCCTAAGCTCCACTTCTTTAAATATCTCCAAAAACACTAATTTACAAAGATTAAAAAGATGACAATTAAAAACTTATTTATGTCTAAAAAATTTAAAAACAGACACATCAAACCATACAAGAGCTTCCATATTCTTGTACTGTTTTTGAGCTCCAGGTATTTAATGAACAATCTGGTTGAGCATTTTGCACTCAACCAGCATACCTAATTTTTATTCTTGCAGATGACAAGAATACTAAGATGAATTAATGCAATATTCATCATAATTGACAAACGTTACTGCATTGTAAGGATCGACTAAGTTTTTTTTTTTTTTTTTTTTTTTTTTTTGTCTATTACAGGTTTCTATGAGACATATTAAAGATGTCACTGACAATGTAGGAACGTGTGGAGTTGAGTGGGCACGAGGGCTGGTCATGTCAACAAGCATCAGGTACCACTTCAATGTTTGTCATCCCGATCATTTAGTACAGTTGCAAAGCTTGTGGGAACATGCGCTACTGGTTGCAAAACAATCCACACTGGAACTCCCCTACTAAAGACAAAGGATTACCTAGGGTGATGGTTTGGTGTGGACTGTAGTAGGCACATTTTAGGACCATTTTTCTTTGAAGGCATTGCAACTTCTGAGTCATATCTGACCATATTAGGTGACCAGTTAATGTTTGCACTTGATCTGCTACAGCATGAAAAGTCTGAATGGTTCCAGCATGATGGCACACCACACCATTATGATGTTGTGGTGAGGCACTGTACAGATTCAACTGGATTGGACATTGAAGCCGTACGGAATGGGCTGCCTGATCACCTGATCTGCATCCCTTCAATTTCTGTCTGTGGAGCAAGCTGAAAGTAAAGTATGCAGTAAAAATCAGAGACATAGATCACCCCAAGCACCGCATCACAGAGGCCTGTGCGCAGATTAATGGGATGTAGTGCTCGTGTACCAAGTTTGTCATAATTTTGCTTTCTGTGTTGAACAATATATTGTCAATGATGGGGAGCACACAGAACATGTACTGCAATGTCATTTCATGCTGAAACATTATTTCTTATTAACATGTATATTTTCCTATATTTGCCTACAGGTCCACTTTATGGACACATGGACTTTACCACAAACAATATTTCTGAAACAAACAGAAATACATTAGAACCAGCTTATAACAAGACCATATTTAGCAAGATTTCAGTTTTAAAGGGGCAACACAGAAACTTTTGTTTGGTGTAATGCTAATTCAAATCTAAATTGGTAATTTAAAAAAAAAAAAAAAAAACACAATTTCATGGACTCCCTGGATTTAACAAGGGAGAGAAAATCTGATGTGCACTGACCTTTACAAAATTTCAAAGCTTTTACAAAATCAGAAAATTCTACAAGCAATTCATTCTTCAGAAAAATTTAAAGGCTATTCCACTTGCACTTAATTCAGCACCTGTACTAAAGGTAAAGTATTTCACTTTTGAATTTAATGAAAATTCTGCCACACAACATATCTATATTTGACAAAACACAAACATCAAGAATTGTCATATGTACTAAACTAAATTTAAATATTAATACAATATTAACACAAATGGAACAAAAACATGAAATCACAGTAATATCACAAAATTCAATATAAATTAATAACATTTAGTACTAACTCACGCGTACTTTTTAACTTTCGAATTTCAGTTGAACAGAAGGACAACACCAGAACAGAGCTTAAGAAGCAACTCAATACCGCTGACCAGAAATAAACTTCAGGTTCGACCTCTAGCTGTTATTGTTTTCCTTCTTCTGAAAGGTTTAACAGACTCAGATCACAAAACAGGCTGATGAATGTAAACAACCGGTCAGGTTTACTCATATATCATGGCCTTCTTCAGCAACTCACTTCTTGCCATGCGTACTCGCAGCGAACACCAGAGTAGCCACATCGTACTATTCGTCGATCTAGGTGAAATGCAATCCAATGAAATTTACTATTCAGAACACGTGACAAGGGTAATGACGAAATTTTACTTTTTTCTTCTCTCATATGCGATTACAAGCTTAAAACGAAGTAATTTGAGGAAATGAAAAGCAAATAAAACGCATGATCTGACTTGAGCGATTAAAAAAAAACGCACCACGTGTTAAGTCCCATTTATTAATCTGGAAAATTCGTGATGTTTCTTTATGAACCTAAAAGTTTATAATTAGGATGCTGTATACTGTATAATCAGGTGGTCCAGCACAGAAAACAAAACTAGCCCGTTAATGTCACTTGTCACTAGATGGCGCGCACAACATGTGAGCGAGATCCTGTGCTTTCTTATGGGAGGAAGGGAAAGAAATATTCATTTTTTAAGAATACTGTTTTGCTTGGAACTGAAAACGCAAAACCTGAAACGCTTCGCATACATGCACTTTTGTGCCTAACAGGTGGGATACCGTCAAATATGGTGATATATGTACATATTTATATCTGGTCCGGTACCTCCAATATCAATCCGAACGAAATTAAAAGGACGCCCCTTTACTCACGTGACGGACAGGAAACTCATCTGAGTCCTGAAAAAAGTGTGACGTTGCGCAGCTGCCTATACACTTTGTCGGACCAAGTTTCTGCGTTAAAACATTTTTTTTTTTTTTTTGAACAAAGTGTTCTGGATTTCTTCCTTCAACGTGGTTCACCGAGTTTCTACGTTAAAACATTTTTATTTTTTTGGATACAGACAAGTCAATGGTGCAGAATTTTTTTTTATCTCACTTCACTGTGGTCCACAGAGATTCCTAGAAAATTACCCCTCCCCTTTTTTTATCTGTAAATACATTAATTAATCATTGATTTTAACGGTAAAATTGTGTTAATTCTCTTAAAATGCA
Organism: Macrothele yani; assembly: GCA_039090855.1. NCBI lineage: Eukaryota > Metazoa > Arthropoda > Arachnida > Araneae > Macrothelidae > Macrothele > Macrothele yani. The sequence continues at coordinate 27,783,851 of CM077002.1, read as the reverse complement.
AGTCAATGGTGCAGAATTTTTTTATCTCACTTCACTGTGGTCCACCGAGATTCCTAGAAAATTACCCCTCCCCCTTTTTTTATCTGTAAATACATTAATTAATCATTGATTTTAACGGTAAAATTGTGTTAATTCTCTTAAAATGCAAAGAGAGATGCATCAGTAATCACTGGTAATGAAATTAACTTGATCGTTTGGTTCACACCCCCTCTCTCTCAATGAATTAATGATTGCACATAAAATACATTTCAGCTTCATATATAATTAAAGCCTACTGAAATGTGTCGCTATTAATTTATAGAGGGAGGCTTGTGACAGTTGTCTTTGTGTATCATCGGTGCTCCGAAAGAGTTGTCCACATAATTAGAACCTATTAAAAAATGGAAATTCTCGTAACCAATGAAGACATCACTGAATGTAAACAACATCTTACATAAGAACGGCAATTTTTTTTTTTTTTTAATTGGAGGTTTAACGACCACCGTGAGCAACTCAATGGGCTATAAGCAGTCGCCCGTCCCTAATTTAGGGTCACTGGTTCCAGGGAAGGGAGAGAGCCAGTGCCGTAAGACAAACACAGCATCCATGCCTCACCGGGATTCGAACCCGGACTCCTTACGGACGAATGCTCAGAGGCCAGCGGCTTAGACCACTGCGCCACCGGGGCGGCAACGGCAATTTCATATGAAGTTTTAAACTTTGTTTCTATTCCGAAAGACGCATAGAAACAGCCATTTATATGCCGAAACAGCCACGCGTGTGTGTGTGTGTGTGTGTGTTAAATTGAGACACTGATCCCATCTTGTGCTAAAAGTGAAATAATTAGGGCCTATTGAATTAATTCATGGAGAGAGGGGGTGATGACGGTGTTTCTCTCTTTACGTTAATTTATTGATCGTTTAATAAAACGGAATTATTTTTATAATTGGTTACTGATGCTGACGGATCTTTTTTTGTGTGTTCTAAATGTTCTTCAATCAAGTTTTCTTTACCTCACATCAGAAAAAAAAAAATAATAACGGATTTCTTATTATACCTTTAAAACCTATGCAAGTAAAAGTAATTTGAATTAAGTTTCAACGGGAATTTTGAAAACATTCATAACATTTCTTCATAATTTCTTTTTAATCAGAGTCCTCTTCATTCTACTAAACAGATCGGCAAACACTAGAGATATGTTTCCCGAAATTACAAACGAATTTCTAACGACGAGACCCCTTTGGCGTTTTATGATAGAAATATTATTGAGCCATTAACAGCGCATTGTTCGGGGCCAAATCCTAAATAACGGGATAAGTAAGAATAAAGTACTTACATTTATTTATTTCGTAATAATTATTTGTTATTGTAGACGAACTCACGTGTGAAAAAACTGATATCACAGAGAAGGAGAGAGCCCAGCCTTTCAGCCAGCCGTGGATATGTGTTCAGCTGAGTAAACAAACGCACGTCACAAGGCATTTTGACCCCTGCAGCTGTTCCGGCACTTACGTCATAATATTGCTTTTCGATCTCCGAAGCTTGTGTTTTGCCAAATAATATAAATGTGCCGTACGCTCTTCAGAGGTCGTAAAAATAATACATTCTGAAAGTACATAAAAAGGGAATGATTTTGTGTTTGTTTTATTTTGTTTTCAAACTGTGTGGGGGATTTTCTAAAACTGTATGGGAGCTCGCGTGCTTGCAAGTTAAATCATAACGATTTTTTTTTTGTCCACATGCTTTCCGTAGAATTCCTAAGGATGCTCATTCCTTATCTGAGTTTCATGGTTCGCCGAACTTTTGTAACGCCGATTAATTTTAAATTATGACTTTAAACGCTTTCAGTGTGAGAAACTCAAATCTAAACACATATCTGACTTCTCTCAGCTTCGAGAGATGGCACCACAACGCAGGCGCTTCACGTTATCAGCGAAAGTCTGGTGTGTGCCATGTGGTTATAATAAATATCCCTCCTTCTAATTTTTCATCTTCGATAAATCATGTTGTCACGCTAAAACATAAATGTCTTCTATTATACGGAGTTGGAAAAACTTTCACCAACTGTAATTTCATTCATATTGTTTATTCTCAGAAAACACATCATAACTATAAAATTTCGAGTGTTTCTCTTCACCGTTACCATAATGTTTAGCAAGTTCTACATCTTTTAAGGAATTAATTATTGGTCCTTCACATATATCCATCAAATTACCCCCCCCCCCCTTTTTTTTATACAGACTGCCCTAATTGAGATCTGTACACAGCACAAAATAGCAAAATAGGCACTGAAAGTGGTGTTTTGTTTTTATTCTGGCAATTATGATTTAATCAAATGCTAGCATCACTGATGCCCCCCTTTTTTTAGTGATATTTTGTTTTGTTTTTTCAATGGCCCTTATCCTAAAATATGTAAGCACTTTCAATAAATTTGTATAATAGCTTAAATACTCATCATAATGTTGTTTGAAATTTAGAAACAAGTTTTTGTGTGGTACAAGGAGTTTTGTTTCTGCTTTTGTGTTATACAGTGCCTTTAATTAAAAATCTTTTCCACTGTCTTGATATTATCACGTAAACAATGCTTCATGGGGAAAACTCTTATTAAAAAACAAACAAACCTGCTATGTCTTCGTGTACCACTCTCTCCTTGAATTAATGATGGCAGATACGAAAAAATGCCATGTCCGAAAGAGTTGAACACATAATTTGAATCTCATGTAAATTCTCATAACCAATAAAAACGTCACTAAAAAACATATTTCATAAGAAAGTCATGAAAGAAATACAGGATTACACCATATAATACAAATTCTGAAGATGACAATCCGATTTTTGGTTCATGATTTATCTGCTCTTCCGGGCAATCACGCGATAGGATTCTTAACCTCCAGATTCGCTAAACATGAATGCCGGTTGCTTAGACTAGCGAATCCTGTGATGGCTATATTCAAATTAATAGGAAACTTGTGACTTGGTCGTTCTGGGTGGTGTAGTGGTTAGCATACCCGGGTGCTATCTAAGAGACGCGGGTTCAAGTCCAGGACGATGAAGTTTTCAAGTTTTCGGATATTATCAGACTTACTATCCTCGTCACATTTACACCAAAAATCGGATTGTCATCTTCAGAATTTGTTTCTAAAGATTTTACCTCAAAAAAAAAAAAAAAAAAAAATGTTGGGTCCTGGCAATTTCATGTAACACACCATTCTTAAAGATGTGTACTAGAGTTTATCACTTTGCTTGCTCTAACCAACATCTTTCATAAGATAAATAATTTCTAAATATTTTTGCTTAGAAATTCTTTTTAAGTCTTCCTTTGCGTTTGTGTAAACAAACATCGCTGCGTTGTGTGTATGTGTGTGTGTGTGGGGGGGGGGGGGGGTCTTGTTTCACAGCCATAGTTCATATACAAACAACAGAATATAAAGGAAAAACTATTAGTTCAATGAATGAAATACCAATGATGACAAGGTTTTATGCATTGTATATACTTCTCGTACCGATTGTTTCTCTCTTTACGTTAATTTATTGATCGTTTAACCCTCCAAGCGTTGATGCTACTAAGAAAAGAAAAGTCGAATGAAAAGTTGAATTCTGGTTTAAAAGCTCTGCTTCCCCCCCAAGTACTAAAGTCATCAGAATAACGATATTGCCACAAGGACGCCATTTGCGGTTTTCCCAGGAATAATAGCTCTTCGTTTCCTTCCATCTATTGCTGAAAAACAAAGCTAAGCGCACAGAAGTGGGCAGCGTTTATTCTGGCGGCTTAGGGGTCGTTTCGAAACACAGGGATAAACCCGGGAAATCTTCAACTATGCAAAGATAATAGTCACAAGACAGGAAGTTGTACAAAAAAACTTGGGGAGATCAAGCAGTGAATTAAAGTAATGCTGAATCTCCCAAAGTTTATTCCAGAGCAGTCTCTCTTCTTGAGCACCCACATCACCACGGCATGCCACCCAAATGTATAGCCTCATTGCATCCTCCTGTTTGGTCATTGGATGTCCTTGGTTGCAAAGTTTTTTCCTATTTGGAGCGATCGGCACAAGGCTGTCTGGCTGAAAACCGTATCTACAATTATCACATGGGAAAATTTCCTGCAAATAACTTGAATAAAAAACGGCAGGCAGTCAAATAGGTTGCTGCACTCCTTTTGCAATGGTATATATTTTCTCTATTTTTGGCTTATATCATCATCATTATCAATCCACAGCTGGATAAAGGTCTCCCCAAGTTTCTTCCACAATTGTCTGTCTTGTCTCCTCCACATCATTCAGGCATACTTTCGAATTTCATCCACCCATCTCCCATGGGGTCTTCTTCTGGGTCTGTCCCTTAGAATCCAGTCTAAAATTTCAGTTGTCAATCGGTGATCCGTTCTTCTGGTAGCATGTCCAGCCCATTTCAGTGATCTGGTCATGATGTCGTCCACTCTTGTCATTATCCACAAGTTCTTATCTTTCCTGGTTACACCGAGCATGCATCTCTCCAAGCTGCTTTGTTGGCTGCAGTATGTCTTTTTTAGTTAAGGTCTTTGCTCCATGCGTAAGCACTGGCAGGATGCATTGATTAAGCATTTTTCTTTTAAGACATAATGGCATACTGCTCTTAAAAATTGTAGTTTCTTCCAAAAGCTCTCCATCTAAGTTTTATACGCTGATCAATTTCTTCATCAAAGTGACGTTCACTTGATATCTGTTGCCCAAGATAAATGTAGGTATCTGTTATCTCAAGCTTTTCCCTATCAATCGATAAATCCCCATTTCTTGTAAGAGCATTATACATTTTTAATCCCACTTTTTTACTCTTGTCGGCAAGTTCTTCGATCTGCAGCTCCGAGGGGGTAGTTGAAAAAAGAACATCAGCAAAACGAAGGTGAGTTAATTAATCTCCATTAATCTTTATCCCTTTGTTTTCCTAGTTCAATGATTGAAAGACATTATGAAATGTGGTGTTAAAGAGTTTGGGATATATGGTGTCACCACTCCCTTTCCCTTCCATTTTCATAGATGTTATTAATAATGTTAATGTACGCATCTTCAATACCGCAGGATTCCAAAGCCATTGTAACTGCTGATGGTTTGTTGGAATCGAAGGCCTTTTCATAATCAATAAAAGCTATGCATAATGGGTCTTCATATTCTCGTGTTGAATAAATATATACTGTGTGTGTAAATATGGGTGTCCGAGAATTATTGGACACATTACAAAATTATATAAAACAAAACATTAAACAGATAAAAAGAACTGACTTTACTAACTTACAATGTAACTACACACGTTAATAAATTTCGATGTGAGATCCCTTGGTTGCTCGTAGTACGTCCAAGCGATACTCGATTTCATGCCATGCATTGGCAAGCATCTGAGGAGTTATGGAATTAATAGCAGCTGTGAAACTGAAAATCGGTTCAAGGCATCTGATAGACACGATCCTTCACATAACCCAAAATGAACTAATCCAATGGAGTTAGATCTGGAGAGCGAGGAGGCCACGGAATGGGACCACCACGCCCAATCCATCTGTTGGGGAAATGCTCATTTAGGCACTTATATACACAACTGTGAACTAGTGAGGAAAGCAATTGAAAACAACCAAAGCCTAAAGATAGCAAAGGGACATCTCAGTAAGGGAAGAAAACAGATTATGGCACTGAGAAAAGAAGATGGTTCTGTAACAAGAAATAGAGGCGAAATTTTGACAAGAGTGAAAGATTTCTACTCCAAATTATATGAAAGGGATGATATATGCACTCCAGACATCATGAAAGATACCAGTACCAGAGTTCCTCCAGTCCTTCCAGCAGAAGTTGCACATGCAATCAAGAACATGAACGAGGAAAAGCTCCAGGAGAAGATGGAATTACTGTAGACATCATACAAGAAGCAAGTGGAGAAATCGAAACAGTACTCGCCCAAATTTTCACTCGATGCCTTAATGAAGGAAAGATTCCTGAGGATTGGAACACCGCTACAATGATCCTGCTACATAAGAAAGGTGACATTGAGGATCTCGGAAACTACAGACCTATCAGCCTCCTATCAGTAGTTTATAAAATCTTCACTAAAGTTCTTTCACACCGCTTGAAGGTAACACTGGACATGGCTCAACCGAGAGAACAAGCTGGATTCAGGAGTGGCTACAGCACAATAGATCATATCCACGTGCTCAGAGAACTAATTGAAAGAGCGAGGGAATATGAACTTCCATTGTGCATGGCTTTTATCGATTATGAAAAAGCCTTTGATTCGGTGAAACCATCAGCAGTTACAATGGCTCTGAAAACCTGCGGTATTGAAGATGCATACATTAATATTATTAATAACATCTATGAAAATGCAAGTGCAAAGATTAGGCTGTTTGAAAATACAACACACGTAAAAATTGGAAAGGGAGTGAGACAAGGTGACACCATATCTCCGAAGCTCTTTAATGCCACATTGGAGGGTGTTTTTCAGTCGCTGAGCTGGGAAAACAAGGGGATAAAGATTAATGGAGATTATCTAACTCACCTTCGTTTTGCTGATGACGTAGTCATTTTTGCAACTACCCCATCAGAGCTACAGAGTATGATCCAGGAACTTGCTGACAAGAGTAAAGAAGTGGGATTAAAAATGAACTTTCAGAAGACAAAAGTGATGTTCAATGCTTTTACAAGAAATGAAGATTTATCGATTGATGGAGAAAAGCTGGAGATAACAGACACGTACGTTTATCTTGGACAGCAGATATCAAGTGAGGGTCACATTGATGAAGAAATTAATCGGCGTACAAAACTTGCCTGGAGAGCTTTTGGAAGAAACAGCATAATTTTCAAGAGCAATATGCCATTATGTCTTAAAAGAAAAGTGTTTGATCAGTGCATCCTTCCAGTGCTTACGTATGGTGCAGAGACGTGGACCTTAACTAAAAGAGACATACAAAGGCTGCAGACAACTCAAAGACGCATGGAGAGGTGCATGCTTGGTGTAACCAGGAGAGATAAGAAGAGGAACTCGTGGATCCGAAAAATGACAAAGAGTGGAAGACATCATGATCAGAGTTAAATCCCTGAAATGGCAATGGGCTGGACATACTGCCAGAAGGACAGACCATCGATGGACAGCCGAAATTTTCGATTGGATTCCAAGGGACAGGAAAAGACCCAGAAGAAGACCACATGGGAGATGGGTGGATGAAATTCGAAAGTATGCGGGAGTTACATGGAGGAGACTGGCACAAGACAGACCGTTGTGGAGGAAACTTGCGGAGACCTTCGTCCAGCAGTGGATTGATAATGGTTGACAATGATGATGATGATGATGATACACACGTTAACCAATGCGGAGGCCTTGTTGAAAAACGACGTCATATCTTTTGATCTGGAGTATAGCGAAATTTTCTAGCATATCCAAGTAAATGTCACCATTTATGGTTTTTTCGCAGAAAAAGAAAGGGCCAATCACTTCTCTTTTTGATATGGCGCACCACACATTAACTTTTGGAGAATCACGTACCAGTCCAATAGCAGCATGACGCGGTTTACTGGCCCATATTCTACAGTTGTGACGATTCACAATACCTAATACATGAAATGTGGATTCATCACAAAAAATTACAGTACTGAGAAAGTTTTCGTCGTTTTCCACTCGATTCAGCATATCCACAGCGAAATCGTAACGCAGAGTGTGATAATTTACATGCATCTTTTGCGCTATTTGAATTTTATAAGCATGAAACTTTAATTTCTCGTGCAAAAGATATCGTGAACTGTCGATTTCGGAATGCATTTCCTGGGTCTTCGTCGGAAACTTTCATTAACTTGGTCAACTGTCTCACTGCTGACGCTAGGCCTACCGGCTCCTCCACGATGTTCCACATTGCCAGTTTCTTTAAACTGTTTCATCCACAGCTTAATTGAATTCGTTGACGGAGGATTACAACCATACTCTAAACGGTACCGTCTTTTAACTTTAATGACAGACTTTAATTCCGCAAGCAATAACATACACACATCGTCTTCTGCTGTACGGATGACATGACTACTGACTGCGCATTTCTCATACATTCCTTATCAGGTCACACCTAGCACCATCTTTCGGATTCTGGGAATAACAATTTTGCAAAACAAAAATATTGAAACCGTGTTGACATAGAAAAACAGACAATGCTCAGTTGTTTTTTCTTACATAATTTTGTAATGTGTCCAGTAATTCTCGGACACCCTGTATATACACATGGGATGAGTCACACTATTGTGACCACCAGCTAATATCCAGAGTAACCGCCGTGTGCAGCGCGTCGACGGGCTGGGAGTGACTCAATAAGGTGCTGGAAAGTGTTCACAGTTATATGGAGCGAGCCATGCTAACTGCAGTGCATCTGACAGCTGCTGTAGGGTGCGTGGTGGAGGATCTATAGAGCGAACAACACGGTCGAGATCGTCCCACAGATGCTCAATTGGGTTTAAGTCTGGGGAATTAAGGGGTCAGGAGAGTACTTTGAAGTCATCGTGCTCTTTCAACCATTCTCGGACAATTCTAGCTGTGTCACGTCGCATTGTCGTTCTGGAAGATCCCAACCGTCCCAGGGAAGACAACCAGAATATATGGGTGTACGTGGTCTGCAAGAATGGATTCACAACGAATTCCGCCCGTAGTGCCTTCCACACGTATGAGTGGACCCAGAGTATACCATTCCCCAGACCACAATGCTGCCCCCAACAGATTGTTCTTCCAGCAATAGTTGAAGTGTTTGTTCTTCGATGTTTCGCACCTTTTATGCCAACGTCCATCCGTTCGATGAAGTAGAAAACGTGACTCATTGGAGAAGACAATCCTTTGCCAATCAGCGGAGGTCCAATTCCGATACTGCCGTGCAAATATCAGCCTTTTCTGCCGATGCACCTTCGTTAACTTAGGTAAAGTGACCATCCGTCCGCACTGAAGCCTCATACGCAGCAGGGTCCTTTTAACTGTCGGTTTAGACACATTTCCGGTAGCCCCCTGGTTCATTCGGCCAGTGAGTTGCTCAACTGTAGCTTGTCGATCGGCCTTCAAGCACCTTCGAAGCCGACGCTCACCTCTCACATCAATGGCACATAGTGCTCCGCAGTTACCACGTCGCTTATTCGCAATGGTGCCATTTCTCCAATCACGTGAAAACTCTAACCACAGCAGCACGTGAACAGTTCAAACTGCGCTGTTTCAGAAATACTGCCACCCTTGGCCCGAAATCTAATAATTGTCCGTTTTTGAAAAACTGATAAATTGCTCCTTTGATCCAAGACAGCAACGAGTGTATGTTTTCAGAATGCCTACAGCACACCTTATATACTCTCCAAGCCAGCTCACGACACGTGCCTTCTTTCATTGGCTACGCGCTGTAGATGTCAAAAGTAGGAGGTGGTCACAATAATGTGACGGAAAATGTATACCAGTAAATCATTGCAAAAGGAGTGCCGCAACATTAATAAATACATATATATTTTAATCGGTGCATAAAACTCGGTTGAAGAACTTTTGGAAGAAACAGTATTATTAAAATTTTGAAGGGCAATAATATAGTATCATGTCCTAAAAGAAGTGTGTTTAATCACTGCATCCTTTCAGTTCTTACGTACGGAGCATAGACATAGTTCCTAAAAGAGACATTGCAGACAACTAAAAGAAGCATGGACAGAATTACATGCTCGATGAAACCAAGAAAGATAAGCAAAAGTGGAAGACATCACGATCAAAGTAAAACCTGAAATGACAATGGACTGGTCATGTTGTAAGAAGGACCAACGGATAACTTAAATATTAGACCAAATATCAAGAGACATTAAAAAAACAACCGAGTAATGACGACATGGGAGATGGGTGGATGAAATTTGAAAGCATGCCGGAGTGACGTGGTGGAGGAGACTAGCTCAAGATGACCGCTTTGGAACATACTTTGCGAGAACTTCATCCAGCAGCGGGCTAATAATGGTTAAAGATTAAATAAATCATCATTGTCAACCATTATCAGTCCACTGCTGGACAAAGGTTGCCCCAAGTTTCTTCCACAACGGCCTATCTTGCGTCTCCATGCCTCTCCCGCATACTTTCGAATGCCGCCCTGGTGGCGCAGTGGTCTAAGCGATGGCCTCTGATCATTCGTCCGAACGGGGTCCGGGTTCGAATCCCGGTGAGGCATGGATGTTGTGTTTGTCTTACGGCACTGGCTCTCTCCCTTCCCTGGAACCAGTGGCCCTAAATTAGGGACGGGCGACTGCTTATAGCCCATTGAGTTGCTCACGGTGGTCGTTAAACCTCCAACCAAAAAAAAAAAAAAAATACTTTCGAATTTCATCCACCCATCTCCTGTGTAGCCTTCTTCTGTCCCTTGGAATCCAGTCTAGAATTTTATTTGTCAATCGGTGGTCCATTCTGCTGGAGGTACTGTATAATTAGATATTTAAAAAGCGATAACTTCCGGTAGAACATTGAGAGCAGCACTTACGTCATAACTGTTTAGATGATCTCCGAAAATTGCAAACTGCAGGCCTTCCAATGGAGTAATTTCACTGTTGATTTGATAGAACATTCGCTGAAGATCGTAAAATAATACATTCTGAGTGTAATAAAGAAATCTTTTTTTCTTTGTCCAAATGCTTACCGTAGATTTTTCCTAAGGATACTCTAACTCATTCATCACATTTATTGTTTGTTGTGAATTTTTTTCCTGTGGGCACTTCATATAATCAAACGTCATTTTTTGTACATCTTTAGACAAAAGTCAAGGTATTCATAAAACTATCTTATTGTTATTTTTGGTCTAAGCGATGGTCTCCGGGTCCGAATCCCGGTAAGGCATGGATGTTGTGCTTGTCTTACGGCACTGGCTATCTCCCTTCCCTGGAACCAGTGACCCTAAATTAGGGACGGGCGACTGCTTATAGCCCATTTAGTTGCTCACGGCGGTCATTAAACCTCCAATAAAAAAATAAATAAATAAATAAACAAATAAAAAGGAATAGAGACTTTGCCCCCAAAAAATAGGGACCAAAGTATTTGACCATTGGTTTTGTATAATAAGGGTCTTGCGAGTCTTTTTTTTTTTTTTTACAGTTAGTCCACAAGTTTTTAGTGAGGGCGTGTTGAGCCATGTTCACAAACCATTGGAGTCGTATTTTCTATAATAAGGGGTGGTGAGTTGAGCCATTGGTGTCGTGTTTTTCTTTTTATATGTAATAGGGGTCTATTGTGATGAGACTTGGCACGTTTAATGAATTTGCCTTCACACTAAAAGGCACTCTTCATATAGGTTAGCAACATTTAATTTTTTTTTTTTGATTGGAGATTTAACGACCACCGTGAGCAACTCAATGGGCTATAAGCAGTCGCCCGTCCCTAAATTAGGGTCACTGGTTCCAGGGAAGGGAGAGAGTCAGTTCTGTAAGACAAACACAACATCCATGCCTCATCGGGATTTGAATCCGGACCCCTTTCAGACGAATGATCAGAGGCTGTTGCTTAGACTACTGCGTCACCAATATTTGTAACGGGCACCAATAGTCAACTACTCATAAAAGGTCTCTTTCTCTGCGTCTTTTTTTTTTAACAAGTTTTATTAGTTTCACACGTTTTGTGACGATAATAGGGGTTAGCGCGTTGAGCCATTGGTGTCATAATTTTTTTTATAATAGGGAAGACTTGGTGTGTTTGACCTAACGCTAAAAAAATACTCTTCAGCTAGGTTCAGCAATATTGTGTGAATAACGGGACGCCGCCCTGGTGGCACAGTGGCCTAAGCGATGTCCTCAGATCATTCGTCCAAAAGGAGTCTGGGTTCGAATCCCGGTGAGACATGGATGTTGTGTTTGTCTTACGGCACTGGCTCTCTCCCTTCCCTGGAGCCAGCGACCCTGAATTAGGGACGGGCGACTGTTTATAGCCCATTGAGTTGTTCACAGTGGTCGTTAAACCTCCAATAAAAAAAAAATAAGAAAAAAATAATGGGACTTTTTGATGGGTTGCCTTCCCTTTCAGGATTAAACTACGTATCACGTGATCTAGAATTTTTCATTTCGTTCGGATTAATATTGGAGGGACAGTATTGGTCTAGATTGTCGCCTTGTGGCGCAGAGGTCTAAGCGCTGGCTTCTGATCATTCGTCCGAGATGGATACGGGTTCGACCCAAGTGAACTGTTTTGGATGTACTGAATAAGTGGAAGACACGTGGGGTGCCTAAAGCTGCAAATCGTACGTGCAGACCAGAGAAAATCAGTGATAGAGGATGTCGAAGCCTCAGGAGAGTCATTACAGCTAATCAACGGAGTACTGCACAAGACCTCTGTGTACAGGTGAGTAAAAATGCTGGAACCTTGGTATGTACACGTACCATTCTCAGAGAACTTCATTCCATGGGCTACCATGGTCGTGCAGCTGCTCATAAGTCTTTCATCTCCACTTGGAATGCTACTCGTCATTTAGCATGGTGTAAAGAACATTTATCGTGGACCGTAGATCAATGGAAATGGGTCCTACGGACTGATGAATCCAGATACACGATCCATCAGCCTGATGTCCGTGTGTGGGCATGGCGGCAGTCGAGGGAACGCTATTTACCACAGTGTACTGTTCCTATGGTCAAGTTTGGAGCTAGTAGTGCACTTGTGTGGGGGTGTTTTTCATGGTATGGTCCCGGCTCATTGGTTATCGTGCTGCCAGCACAGAGCCCTGATCTTAATCCCATAGAGCACCTGCATAAGAAGTTTGGAACCAAGGCTTACTACTAAGCAACAGTTAGCGGCAGCATTATGTACTGAATGGAAGCGCATACCTACTGCCGTGTTCTAAAACCTTGTCGAAAGCATGTCTCGAAGGGTCAGCGCATGCATTGAGGCCAAAGGTGGACCGACACCGTATGTTAATAAATGCTATGTTGTGTTTCTCTTCTAGGTGTCCGATGACTTTTGTCAATATAGTGTATATTGTTTAACTAACTATATATCAGTGGTCTCAAACTCAGACTCTTGGAAGGCCCACTTTCCAGTTTTGAAAGAACTTAGGGGGCCACATGAATATTAATAATTTTTTATGAATAAATATCAACATTAAAAAATTACTTCAATGTCTTGGAACTAGAGTGGAATATTATTTGTAATTATCTGTAAATAGTAAAAACACATGCTTCGTCAATCACTGAAAATAATCCCTTTTATGTAAAATTTATTTTCACTTAAATCTTAAAACCATCACATTTTACCAACTGAACACGGTAAAGAAAATATTACATGTTCTGACCAGAAACTTGGGCTCACTTTTCTGTCACTGGCTTGTCGATATTTGGAATAATATCCTTTGAACATGCTACTTTTAGAAGTGAGCATAAATGACTCTCACTTAACCTATTCCTTTCAAGACATTTTACTTATTTCATTCTTGAAAACAACTGTTCACATGAGTATGTTGTTCCGAACACAGACTGAATACGTGCAGCTAGGTTATGAGTGTTTACGTACTTGTCCTTTGAAACTAATTGGTAAAGTTCTGTTATATTGCACCTGTTGATTTTTTTCTTAGAAAAGAATCACACTGAAAGTCTATTAATTCAAGCTGAAGTTCTTCAGCTGCATTGTCAGCATTGTAGGAAAATGGGGACTTGAATATTTTGTTTAATATAATTATATTCTTCATACATAAACTTGTTACTTATAAAGAAGATGGCTTTGCTATGCATTACTATATTTATTAATATACTGTAATAATACTTGAAAAAAGAATGATTTATTTTTATTTCGTAATTGTTCATGCGGGCCGCAAAACAGTTGGCGCAGGGCCGCGAGTTTGAGACCACTGCTATATATGTATGTATGAACAGAGTATTCAGAAAATGGCACTTAAGATTTTAGGGGGCGATTTCTTTGGCACACTTGTGACCTACTACGGAGGTAAAGCACGTGTCAAGACGATAAATCTGCAGCGACACTTTCCGTCCGTGTAGCTTAGTTGGGAGAGCAACTTACTCCGGAGTGAGGGAGCATGGGTTCGATCCCTGTTACGGATAAACATGCGTTTTCACACACTTATGCAAAAAATGGTGACATTTTTTGATTGAGGGGGTATTTTCTGAGTGAGATAGCAAGCCCCCGAAATTTTGTGACGTCATTTCCTTTTTAGAAGCTGGTTTAGGCTTTAAACAAAAACCTAAGCGTCATGCAAGGGAAGCTCTTGGCAAGTTTCTGACGGCTGCAAGTGCATTACCATGGCATTCATTAAGACTGATTCAGTAACTTTAACTTTCGCAAATGTCGATATGAATTCAACCACATGTTATATGCTATTAAAAAATCAGCGGATGCATTCGTTTGCAATTCGAAAACATACAGGTCTTGAGAATGATATCTCAAGAGTCCTATTCAACTTCTATGGAGGGATAGAATTTGGATAGGACTCTATCCCTCTTTCATGGAAGTTGGATAAGACTTTTGAAATAGATCATTTTTAAGACTTGTATGTCTATGAACGAGAGCAGGTGTAAGAATCTATTGAAGATTGCATTTGATTTATTATATGGTTATTATAGTAATGTTTCTTTTTTCATTCTGAATCACTTTCTTACATCACAAGAATGATGAGCAGATAACTAATTAAGTACATAGCGCATTCACTATTCTGCATCACTGAAATTGTAACGGACTTTTTTTTTAAATCTAATAGGTAGCTGAAATACTCTGATTACTGCGTGAGGCCATATGAAGATGTCAAAACATACTGTACTGCAACCTGCAAGTGGATCCTGACTGTACTGTAAGTGGATCCTAGTGCCGTTAATAACAAGCTCAACATCATGGCAAAGGAAATACAGACTCAGCAGTTTGAGGAGACAGTAGACTGTGCCTTTCAACAATCCTGTGATGAGGGCTTTGAGCCTTGTAAACCATCTTTCCATTTTTTGTACAGTACACCTGCCATCAGATATACAGTATCATTCATATGTTTCTGTGATACCTTCAGGGTGTCTACCCAAACTTTGTTTAAATTTCCCTGATTTTTTCAGGTTTTCTATACCAATAATAAAAAATTTCCAGGTATTGTGCTTTTGCAAAGTAAGATACACAGAGCATATGGCTTTTACATGTCTCCTGTGTATCTAACTATTTGGTTTTCACATGAAAGCATAAAGCCAATGGCTTCAATGTATTTGTTTTAAATAATTAAAACAATTATAACGTGAAGTATTTTACGCAAAAATTCAGTTGATTTCATTTATCTGAAAAACAAATCCTAGCAATTTCAGAAAAAAGATTTCATAATGACAAACCTTTATCAAAATGATCTTTACAAATTCACATTTTTTTTTTTTTTTTTTTTGCTATATCACTTTTACATAACTCAAATTGATATCAAATAATATTCAAGAATGCAGTGTTAGGTTAATAAAACTTGAAGAACCTTGAATATTCCATCTACATAAAGGAACAAAAAAATTTACCAGAGAATATTTCAAAGGCACAATAAAATTTGACTTTACAGGCCGCCCCAGTGGAACAGTGGTCTAAGCGATGGCTTATGACCATTCGTCCGAGATGAGTCCATGTTCGAAACCTAGTGAGGCATGGATGTTGTGTTTGTCTTACGGCACTAGCTCTTTCCTTTCCCTGGAACCAGTGGCCCCAAATTAGGGATGGCAACTGCTTATAGCCCACGCTGGTTGCTAAACCTTCAATCAAAAGAAAAGAAAAAAACTTTGCAGCTTTTTTAACAGTTCAGCTATCTTTTTCTCTGCATCTTGTTGGATTTTCATTTTCTTGGCTTTAATTTCTTATACCTCCTCTGCAGCTCTCTTTTTCTGAGATGCTAGTTGTTTAGATTCTTTCCCAATAAGTTTTTCTTTCTTAACACTTCGAGATAATAACTGTGAGCATTTCGGGCTGCAAGTATCATTTGCTTTGACACATCCAGCTTAAGTAAACCCAGCATCACTGACGGCATCATAAACTGTCCGCAAAGCAATCACAACTGTTTTCTTTTTTTGTATGTTCTCGATGAATATAGCTCTTTCAACACTAAAACCACTCTCAACAGTTACATTGCCATGTGACATAATAAGCACATTTTTTACAAATGCAAATAAGTTCAGATAGTTTGTGTTGCTGTCCATCAGTGAACAATAGAAAACATAAAATCTATCACTCTGCTGATTGAATTCCGACATTTCCTTTTCACGTGGGGAGATGCAATGAATGTACAAAATTCTGCTTTTACTTTATCAGCAGTGACTGCTGTACTTTGATTGGAAACCACAAAAACATCCAAGGCAACTTCTAGCCTTTCAACACAGAGTGAACCTGAAGTTGAAATAAGGTTTGGAAACAGGCAGCTAATACTCCTAGCAAGCTTGAAACGTAGTGGATTCCTTTCCATTAACTTTAGAGTCCTTTTCTGTAAAAAGGAACAGCACTCATTCTTAAAACTCAACTTTACGGTATTTGAAATTTTACCTTCATGAAGGCTGCGCTTTTGCAGCAAAACCAATGTTTGTTTGTTTTTTATTGGAGGTTTAACGACCACCATGAGCAACTCGGTAGACTATAAGCAGTCGCCCTTCCCTCATTTAAGGCCACTGGTTCCAGAGAAGGGAGAGAGCCAGTGCCGTAAGACAAACACAAAATCCATGCCTCATGGGATTCGATCCCGGACTCATCTCGAACGAATGATCAGAAGCCATCACTTAGACCACTGCGCCACCAGGGTGGAGAAACAAACCAATGTTCACATCTGTAATGGGTAAAAGACTAGATTTTTGGTTTGTACTGAAAGACCCTGGTCTTATCACTAGGAGGGATTGGAATGGAGTAGACAAAAAGGATGAAACGAAGAAACATACCTTCCAGTAGTTTAAACTTCTAGAAAACCAACTTAGATTTTCCCTGACTTTATTTAACATAGGAATTTAAAATTTTCCTTACTTTTTAAATCAGAAAAAAATCCCTGATGTTTTGCAGGTTTTCCAGATGGGTTTTCCATGTACCTTGTCTCCAATTCTGACTCCATATCATGTTATCCCATAATACCTGGGGCACTACCATAAGAGAAATTATAAATGATACTGAGGAAGATCAAACACATCAGTATATTAAATGCATTTTCCACACATCCCTGACTAACCAGGGCAGTGAGATGACAGATTGCAAGTTTCCATTCATACAATATAAAAGCGTGTAATTCCTATTTCAATGAAAGATACAAAACAATTAAACATACTCGCTCAGTACACATTCCACTATAAGGAGCAAAATGTTGTGACGCTGCTACAGTTGGTGTTCAAGATGTCAACTATGCATTTGGCAACAAAGTGATAGCAAGTCAAATATCACTCTCCTCAGTACCTCTGAACATATCCTTGTTGAGAAGCTATCAGTGTGCCACCATTTCTTCCAGATTGTTAGGTGGAAGTTATGACACCCATATTCCATTAAGTTGCCTCCAACCCTCCCCCAAAAATAATGGGATTAAGTCTGGGGAATATAGAGGCCATATTACAAGGCCACCACACCCAGGTGCTGTCAGACTCCTCCTGCTCTAAAATGAGATGTTCCATTGTGCTGGAATCAGAGCTCGTGATAAACATTTAACAGGACATCTAGGAGTTTTGGTAATGCTAATTGCAGAAAATCTCATGCCAGGATATGTTGTGCTGATCTGGCAGCATGAAGGGATTGAGAACAGGATGTTACCAATCATGTCAGCCCATATATTAATGCAGCATAGATATTGATGACTTCGCTGTCTTGTGATGTGTGGATTAACTGGTGAACCAAATATGGCTATTGTAATTGTTAACCCCCCCTAGTGAAATGGGTTTCATGCTGCACAAGACACATTCTAAGAATTTCTTGGCATAGAATAGAAATCAGAAGTCTTCAAGCTTTCGTACATCAACCAGATGGCTTTTTCAAGGAAGGTAGACAGCAAACTGCACTAAAACCTTCCTTGAAAAAGCCACCTGGTTGATGTGCGAAAGCTTGGAAACTTTGATTTCTATTGTATGCCCAGAAATTCGGATTACTAGTATAGTTCAGAGTTGTATAAAAATAAAATGTATCTGCGTACATAACTACCGAAACAGAAAACTTGCTGCAAACCCGCGAAGTGTGAACAACGATAAAAATATAATAAGATAATTTAAAGAAAAATTAATAAAACAATAGAGAATTATTAGAACATTACAGATTCCAATGAGGACAAAAAAATATATATTTATTGATTGGAGGTTCAATGACCACGGTGAGCAACTCAATGGGCTATAAGTCGCCCATCCCCTGATTTAAGGCCACTGATTCCACGGAAGAGAGAGACCCAGCTCCGTAAAACAAACACAACATCCATGCCTTACAGGGATTCGAACCCGGACCCATCTCGACGAATGATCACAAGCCAGCGCTTAGACCCCTGCGCCATCGGGGCGGCAAGGACAAAATAAGTACATTACAATTGAATGTGCAGCAATGTGTGTGAAATGGACCTTTATGGCAAAATATTTAAATATTGGATTACAAACCTCATAAAGACAAGAGAATAATCCAGAAAACCAGTTCCATCAATGAACCTTTAAATATTATAAATAGCATTTTCAACAAGTTAATTCAAAATACTAGACTTACAAAATGCATAAGGAAAATATTTTAATTTAATAACTGGCAACTGAAAGAGGAACCTGGCAATAAAATTTAAATTCTTTCAGTGTAGACGAAACTTCTGATACAGTTCCTATACATTAAGAACAGGCCTTGATAAAACCTAGAGGCCAGAAATGTCTATAAAAACAAAAGAATCAGAAGAAGTGAAAAATAGTTGAAACTTCAAGTTATAATACAATTAAGTATATTAATCTAAGTAAAGCCTTGAATAAGTGTTTTAAGTGCTGTATATAACTTTTTTAATATTCTGCAAGCAAAAACTATCTGCAAAATCTGCTAATAATTGAGAAAGTATCTGCGCACAGCGTACTCACGTACGTCTACATTCTGCTGCTCTGGTATAGTTATACCATTTTAAGTATAATTGGTGTATACAGTAGCGAACAAAAGTATTTGACGAAACACTTTTTCGACCATAATTTTTTATCTGCTGGACCAAATCGGGCCATTTTGGGATATGATATGTGTTATTCAGTTGTAAACATGACCCATATGCAGATGGATCCAAAACCTAAACACAGATCAGGTACCGAGCTTAATCGCAAAGATCATACAAATTGACCAACAAAGTAGGTGTGTATCACATTCATTTAATGCAACAATAACAGAAAACGACAAAACAATAACTAATACTTAGTGGGATAACCACGAGACTTAATGGCAGCTGCACAACGGGCCGGCATTGAGTCCACTAGCTTCTCGACGGTGACCTGCGGAATTCGCGCCAATTCTGCAGACAGCTGGTCGTACTTCTGGGCCCTATTCTGGCAGGTTTTCTTCGCACATCGTCTCTCCAGCTCCTCCCACATGTGCTCGATGGGGTGAGGTCTGGATATTGGCTTGGCCAGTCTAGAAGTGTGACCTGTTGCTTCTGGAAGGCTGCCTTTGCTACTCTGGAGGTGTGTTTTGGGTCATTTTCTTGCTGCATGATCCATCCGGATGGCCTGTTCTGGTTTGCCCATGGGAAGACATTGCTGATGAGCATGTTCGTGTAGCTCTGGCAGGTCATTATTCCGTCAATCTTGATGATGGTGCCCATTCCATTGTGAGAGAAGGCACCGTAAACCATGAGCGACCCTCCTCCGCGCTTGACAGTTGGCTGAATGAACAGGGGGTTGAATCTCTGGCCACACTGATGTCGTACGTATCGGATGCCATCACTTCCGAACAAGTTGAACTTGCTCTTGCCGGTGAAAGCACCTTACTCCAGTCCGCCGCGGTCCAGTGTCGATGACGGCGCACGAACGCGACTCTGGCTCGTCGATTCTTGACTCTGATGAGTGGTTTCTTGGTGGAGCGTCTTCCATTCAATCCACCAGCAATGAGACGACGGGAGATGGTCATTCGGCTGACGTTCAGATCATCGCTGTAGCGGAATTCGGTGGCGAGATCCACAGCAGTCAAGGTGGGATCAGCAAGAGATCGATGGAGGATGCGTCTATCCTGGCGCAACGTAGTGGAACGAGGCCTATCACATTGCGGACTGTTCTTGATGGTCCCAGTCTTCTTATAACGTTGCAGGATAGCTGAAATAGACTGGTGTCAGATCTTCAGGGCCCTCGCAATGTTGGTGACACGCATTACGGATTCCATCATGTTCACGGCCGCCTGGTGAGCTCCGACAGGGATCACCGCCTTTTTACCCATTTCTGAAAACCTAAGATTGACTTATTAGCACACTACACATCACAAAAATCACAAGAAAAACATTAATACATGCAGCAAACAAATGGGAAATAACTGTCGACTCTTGAATATGGACCATTTCGAACGACAAATTCGCTCTGAGCGAAATACAAACTACGCAGCATTGTAACCCACGAATCAACACACATCATATCCCAAAATGAACCGATTTGGTCCAGCAGAAAAAAATTATGGTCGAAAAAGTGTTTCGCCAAATACTTTTGTTTGCTACTGTAGTTCCTTCTTATTAAATACATTCTAAGAAGCTGTGACCTGCCTTGTAGTACTGCAGCATCCATACACAACAATGTAAGAGGAGAGAATAATCCACAAGTTGCAAACATTGGACCATTAAGTAATGAAACAGATGGAAGTCTCCATAATAAAGGATGTTAAACGGTGGTGGTGAGACTCCAGCTCATCATACAATCACTTGCACGTTAGTTGTGAGATGGCCATAAACCATGGCTAGATCTTCTACAGTAACTGTTTGTGCAAAATGCATAGGGACCGTTCATAAAGTACGTCCGTGATTTTTTACTTTTAGACTCCCCCTTCCACATTTTATCCGATTGTTGACACCCCCTAAACAGTACGTCATAATTCCCTTAATTTTTGACGACTGCTTTTAGAAGGCCATCGAGAAGCAGAAGGAAAACAAGTAGTTATTTAAAGGAATCTTCCATACATTTACACGTTTGCTTCAGAAAATATTTATTATTTAGGCATTAATTCATTCCCAAATGCTACCCGAACTTTATCATTCTGAAATAAAGATCTACAAATGAACACACGCATTCAAGGTTGCAACACTCCCGATTATACCACTACAAAACACAATAGGTTTCATAATACAAATACGAGAACTTAATATCCTGATTTAGCTAAATATCATCAGATATCTGAAATATTTCACTTTTTTTAACTATTAAAAGCAGAGAAAGCAAAACGAAGAAATACATCCACTATATTTTTGCCGCTGGACATCCGAATTACTAAACCTCCCCTATGTCACATTTGGTCCGGTTGTCAGGAATCCCGCCACCCCCTGTAATCTCGGACGTACTTTATGGATGGCCCGACACATTGTCTGACTGGATGCAATATGTGCTATGTTGTCGATTTTCCTCACCCACTGCATTGAAGGACATTACTGATGGGATATCCGTCTTGCAGGACACCGTTTTTGAGTATGTGCTTTTAGCGCCAGAAGTGCATTACTTCTACATTCACCAAGCACATGCTCACTGTAGTCCTCTGGTGTATGCCATTCAGTTATGTAAATTTTGCAAATGTTACAAGAAGTCAAGATTTCTTGAGACAAAAATATAATAAATAGAATTGTACTCACATTCACTGTTAACCCCTTTATCACGCAACAACTGTAAAAAAATAAATGCTGTGATTATCTTTTCTTTAAATGTATTGTCTAGGTTGTATGCCAGTGTAGCCTACACAGTTGTACGCCTGAATACAACTTGTGTTTAGCAGCATTTTGTACGAGCAGTTGGTGAAGTGGGTGACCTGCCAGACTTGTGGGAGATTACACAAAAAAGACAACTTTTGGTCAAATTTACAAAAATTTCCAAATTAAATAAACTTCCCTTTAAATTGATAGTCAGGTGTTAAAAATAACAATTTTTACAGAAACGTAAAATTTGTCATCTTTGTGAGTTGCAACACGTGCAAAAAAAGAAAGGACTCCTTGTTTTTTATTATATCTAGCCTCATTCAATTTATTAGTGGATGTTAGTAATTGAAAAACACCAGTGCCAATGTTTATTTGAAATAAAATGGTCAACTCCTAATCTTTTGACACTATATAGTTTTAGTTTGCTAATACTGTTTTTCACTTTTCAAGAAGTCAATTTATTTAGATCACAAATGCTTGGTGTCCTGCACATGACACTTTGAGGTATTATCCTTAAAATTATTGCACTAAATCAGGTTGGGTGGCAATAACATAAGACTACAGTCTGGGCTGCTAACTGTTTAACAACCAATTTCTATTAATGAATGAGTATTGTACTGAACAGGTGCCATACATGACTTTTTATAAATTTGGCTAAAAGTTGATAATCTCTTCAGATTACTGTATTTTTTAAATCAAAACAAAAAATAATGTTTTTCAGAGGTTTTTATGAAATCCAATTATCAAAATATACACAAAAGTGAATGTTTTCAATTTCTTTAAATCAAAAAGAAAAATAATTATCTGTTTCAGTGATTTTTATTAAATCCAGTTATTGAAATATGCACAAAACTGAATGTTTTCTGGCCAAAAATGCAGTCCTGCTTCCAATATTAAAACTACTTAAAATATATTTCAGGAAAAAATTTCGGAGTATACCCCCATTATCTTGGCATCTGTTATCTATGTTATTACTTTAGATTTAGTGATGGATAATAAAAGGAAGAAATCAATCAGTGCAAGCAGGATGAAAACAAATGAGACCAAAGCTGAAAATCCCGATTTTCAGAAAGAGGAGAATGCAAAGATTAATGAATTATGACATAAGAAGAAAGAAACAATGACAGACAAGGAAAGGCTAACCTAAGGAAATATGAAAGGGACAGAAAATGAACAAAGAGAGAGAAAAAAAAGGCCACTAGCAATGCCACTGTACTTCCAAACACTTCACCTTACTAAAACTTTGAATCACCATACAATTGCAAGCAAACATACAGCAAAACAATTTTTAAATCATTACTGGATCTACCAAAATATCCAAGGAAGAAGAAAAAAGTGGTGGGGGTGGTACGGCTGAATTAAAATTTCTGAATATATCTGAGTTTAAAAATCGATTAATGGTTAAGACACTTTAACAGCTATGTAAGAAGTATTCTGGAAAATTTGGTTGCAAGTACTTCACAACAGCTCATAAAAAAGGTGTGGCTGATCGAATAGTCAGTAATGTCAAAAGACTTGTGAGGCAGAAAATCGTGAGTCAAGGAAGAACAGGAGCTATTATTCAATCAGCAACACACTTTTTCAGCAGCGAAATTAGTTACATCAACATATGTTTTGTTCCTTGCAGAACAACAAATCAAGAACCAAGTTCTCATGGATAAGCCATGTAATGTAGTGCCAGCTGTTTCAAGGATTTCTCAGTGTCATGTTCCTGGTTGTGATGAAGTTGGGAACACACTTTTGAAATTACATGCGCCGCCCCGGTGGCGCAGTGGTCTAAGGCGTTGGCCTCTGATCATTCGTCCGAAGGGGTCAGGGTTCGAATCCCGGTGAGGCATGGATGTTGTGTTTGTCTTACGGCACTGGCTCTCTCCCTTCCCTGGAACCAGTGACCCTAAATTAGGGACGGGCGACTGCTTATAGCCCATTTGAGTTGCTCACGGTGGTCGTTAAACCTCCAATCAAAAAAAAAAAAATTACATGCTTTGCCAAGAAGGTGAATTATTATCTAGATTCTGCTGAACTGCAGCTTTCTGAAGGGAACTGGGTGATTGTTTGATATGACAGACTTATTTACCAAAGTGAAATTGTAAAAATTCACATGGATACAGATATTGAAGTTTTGGTTATGATGGAAATTCTAAAAGTGGCTGAAATTACCAGACTATCTGATATAATATTGAAGATATTTGTCAGAAAATTTCTCCTCCAGAGGTGGCAAACAGTAGAGGTCTTTTTAAGCTCAAGGAACTATGCAAACAAAAGGTTTTTGTGCTTTACATAATTATTTCGACGTTGTCCAAGAGTCTAAATTTCCAAAAAATTCAGTTCATCTTTTATGCATAAGTGTTTCTTTACTTACAGTTCCAGGCCACATGAGACTTAGGTATACATGGCCATTGATATTGCTATGAACTTTTTTGCAATGATTTGCATTATTTGACTTTCACAATTTGTACAAGTCCCGTATGTGAAACTGTTGTTCTGCATGTGACAATCATCGAGAATATTTCTGCAATTAATTGGCAAGCATAATCTGGACATGTTTGTCACCTATATCATAGCTTAAGATTCCTAGATGAAGAAAAAAATATTTTTCATTATGGGACACCTATATTTGCTAAATTTTAGAGAGAGACTAGAACTTTCATACTCATGGTGGACAAACACTGTCCCGCACATGACGGGTAATCTTTAATAGATTGAACTAGAATTTCTGTAAGTATCCAAACTTTGGTGTTTAAGCAATAGTATAAAGGTTTATTAATAACGTGTACACAGAAAGCTTACTTTAACACGAAAACCCCAATAATTAAAATGTCCCGTACGTGACAGTGGAATTCCCCTTCCAAAGAGGACAAATCATGGGAAGTTGTTTAGCAGGAGTCTGTAGCTATAACAGCCACATTGTTTGGCATTTCAAGGGCACATAAAGCACGGTAAGACTTTATTTAGTAGGCAAAAACCGAGATTGAATGATAGGGACCATCAAACATTAACATACTGTCCAAACAACATAGAACTACTGCAGCAAAAATGATAGCGGAATTCAATTTTCACTTGGAAGACCCTGTTTCCAAGAAAGAAAGAAGAGAGAGGGGGCGGGGGGACGTTCTGCACATAACTTTACAAAGTCAACATCCATGGAAGAGCTGCAACTGATAAACTTTTAATCACAGAAACCAACACTAAAATATGAAAAAGATGGTGTCGTGAGCGTAATATGGACAATTGACAACCAGAAACATCTGATATTGGCCCAGCGAGTCCTCATTTTCATTATTCCCAATAGTAGGTTGGGTTTATGTATGGTGAATTCCAAAGGAAGCATACAATTTAGAATGTCTGGATCCAACTGTCAAACATGGGGGTAGATCCCATGTAGCACAGAAACATTGTTTAAACGTTCAAATTTGGGTTTAGTAGTTGATAAGTGGTTTCTGGTTGGTTTAAAACCTTTTTAAAACATTGATAAGTGGTTAACAGCTGAAAGTTGCAACAGTGGACGTTTCAGTAAAGTTGATATATTTGTGTTGAGATTGTGGAATTTTTAAAATGATTTTAAGATGCTGAAAATCAGGCTCAGATCTCAATGCCATCTATCATCAAAACTTAAAAATTAATGATAAATGCACCTAATTTTAATAGAAGGTGGTAACTTTTTTACATAAGTACTAAATTTCTAAGAGGACATGAACTACAACAGTAGGGGAAAAATTAATAGCAGCTCTGGACATTTTTAAGGTTTGAGTGTTGCTACAAAAGTAAATATGCACAGAATATGGACAATATGTACATCATTGGAAAGCAAATTTTATGCAGAATCCAAATCAGGTAACAGAATGGGAATCGCTTAAATAGAATTCAAGTTATGAGCAGAAATGTGCTGCGAAGGAAGCACACGTCGTGATGGGAAATGTCATCGTCGTTGTACAAGGGAACGGAGCTTTCTCCGACGTCCGGGTACATGCGATATAAAGGGCAGCCTAGGTGCCTGGGGTTATTCCCGAAGTTTTCGACGTGTTTGTAGGTAGTCGGTTGCATTGCTGTGTGTGTAGGCGTGCGTGCTCTGGACTGCAGTGCAAATCTGAAGTTTGTCGTTTCAGATTACAAACTGTGTTGCAGCTATGGGAAGATTAGGCGATGTTTCACCACAAAAGGCTTCCACAATGGTGACATTAAGCGACAGTGGCAAAAGCAATGCCGAAATTGCCCGCATGACTGGGGTGCACAAGAGCACTATTGGATGGCACCTGGCGAAGATCCGTGATATGGGTGGTATCAACAATTGCAGGCTGGGTAAATGTGGCCGAAAAAGGAAAACAACGGCAAGAACTGACAGGGCCTTGCAGCGGTTATGTCTGCGAAACAGGTTCCAATCGTTAACAGTTCTTTCCAAAGAATTGTGGAAGAGCTGTGGTGTTGCTGTTTGTCCTCGAACAGTGAGGAACAGGTTACGTGATGTGGGTCTGACGTCTCATAGGGCAGTTAAGAAGCCCTTGCTAACCCATGTGCAACGTAAGAAACATATAGAATGGGCTAAGGAACATAAGGACTGGACCACTGGTCGGTGGTGTCAAGTTTTATTCAGCGATGAGACCAAATTGAACACTGAATGTAACGACGCGGGGTGCCGAGTGTTTCGCCGACGAAACGAGGCGTTGAATCCCTCTTGCATACTGAAGTCCATAAAGTACGCAGCCAGTGTTATGATTTGGGGATGTTTCGCTGCTGCTGGAGTGGGCAGAATCCATGTGTGCGACAGCACTGTTAATGCACAGGTGTACAAGAGTATCCTGCAGGACAAGATGGTTCCGTCGGGATGTGATTTGTTCCAGGGTCAACCATACATCTTCCAGGACGATTGGGCCCCATGCCACCGTGCAAAAAGCATTAAAGCTTATGTGACGTCTTTAGGAAATGTTGTGCCTCTACCTTGGCCTGGTAATTCCCCAGACTTGAACCCAATAGAGAATTTGTGGCGCATTCTCAAAAGAATGGTGTGCACGACAGGCACCCCACAAGTAAAATGGAACTAATTAACGCCATTACTCACGTTTGGAACAACTGCATGTCATCCGAGATGTTGGGAAACTTGGTTGACTGCATGCCCAAGAGATGTGCAGCTGTCGTTAAATCCAAAGGTCACCCAACAAAATATTGGGGACGTTATTTATTTTCATGTCATCCCGTTATTTTGCAATGATTTCTGTTTCACAGCACATTTCTGCGCATAACTTGAGTTCTATTTAAGCTATTCCCATTCTGTAACCTGATTTTGATCCTGCATAAAGTATGCTTTCCAATGATGTACATATTATCCGTATTCTTTGCATATTTACTTTTGTAGCAACACTCAAACCACAAAAACCTCCTAAATTTCCGGAGTTGCTATTAATTTTTCCCATACTGTATGTGTTAAAAAACCCACATTATTTTCGCAGACGTAATATTTAATTTCTTGAGTTTATTTCCAGTTCCTTTCATAAAGAATAATCCAGTGCCCTCTTTTGGTCGACAGGAATAACTGTTTAGTGGAAACCACGTGGCAAAACTTCAAACTGGCACAAGATTTTCTACTGCCTTTTGCATTGTTTAAAAGATATGCGAGTCTAGCTTAAATAGCTTTGTACCTGAGCTGTGTTTCACGAGGAATGTTATTAATTATTTCTCTAGGACAAAACGACAGTCCTAAATTGTTTTTGGCTTCCGCTACTTGAAAATTTCATCTTGTTGTAGAGATTGACAAAGAGGCTTGAATCTGCTTCAAAATAAGTACTGGAATATTTAAAGGATAGCAGGTAGTATACCGAGGAACTGGATTGACAATCTGCCATATACAAGCACATGCGATGATCACTTTAATTGCGGGATTTTTTTTCCTTTATTGGAGGTTTAACTACCATCGTGAGCAACTCAATGGGCTATAAGCAGTTACCCGTCCCTAATTTGGAATCGCTGGCTCCAGGGAAGGGAGAGAGCCAGTGCCGTAAGACAAACACAACATCCATGCCTCACTGGGATTCGAACCCGGACCCCTTTCGGACGAATGTTCAAAAGCCATCGCTTAGACCACTGCACCACCGAGGCGACTTTTCTTTGTTAAATAGTATATGAATGCAGAACCCGTAGGGTACAATGAAAACGCTATATCAACCCCTCTTTAACCAAAAGTCTACCTTTCGGAGTTACTTTAAATACGTTAGAAAACAGCTTTTCAATATTTCATAAAAGTTACAAATGGGTTTTTCGAATGGTTGATATTTGGCAGTGAGACACGTAACACACAAAACATTAGAATAATTCTTGATATTAAAACATTAGAATAATTCTTGATGCTTCAGTTACTGAAGCATGATTTTTACGTAACTGAAGCACGGTATGTCATCATAAAGAATTATTCTAATGGTTGATATAACCGTTTATCAACCAGATATCCTGGTGTTTTTTAAACATATTATTTTTAACGTTTCTGCAACCAACCCATTAATAATTTCTGAACGTTGAAACAACCAATTTCTGCTACATTGGGATTGGTAATGATTTGGGCTGCCATATCTTAGCATTCAGCTACCCTACTTACTGCCAGTTACTGCCAGAGTACTTGGGCACTCTAGATGATCAGGTGGATCCTATGATCCAAGTGTTACTTCCCAACAACACCATTTTTCAAGATTATAATGCACCTATACACATATCCAGAACAGTGAAAGTTTTGCTTTGAGGAGCAACAAAATTAACTTCAATGTATGAACTCCAGGCCAGCTCAATCCCAACTTAAATATCATGAAACCAAGATGTGAAGTTTAGGAAAGCAGATACCCTCCTCCAGCATCTCTGAAGCAATTGGCCGATGTTCTGATCAATGAATAATACAACATTCCACTGGAGACTTGAATTGAAAAGCTGTATCAAAGGCAAATGGTGTGGTCCAAACCCTACATACAAGGTTTATCCGGAAAGTAATGAGACCACTTTTCCTGGGCCAATCAGAAGGGCCAGAGGGCGGAGTCTCCAGGCGTGAAGGGTGGCGGAGTATGTTAGGTAAACGATCGATGTCTCGTCAGTTGTCTCTGAGCTTTTACAGAGTGAGGATCGCTTGCGAAGTGGACAGCTGTGTGAGTGGCGCGTAACGGTCAAAATGCAGAAGAGTGTCGAACAGTGATACGCGGTGAAGTTTTGTGTTAAACTTGAAAAATCCGCGACTGAGACGCTTGCTGTGATACAGAAAGCCTACGGGAAGGATGCTTTATCGAAAGCATAAGCGTTTTGGTGGCACAAAAGATTCACAGAGGGAAGAGAAAGCGTTGAGGATGAGCCACGCCCAGGGCGCGCTTCAACGTCTCACACTTCAGATAATGTGAAAAAGGTGAAAGCGGTTTTGGACTCTGACCAATGTCAGAGCGTTAGATTGGTAACAGAGCATGTGGGACTCGCGAAATCCATTGTGCTTGAAATCATCACGCAAGAATTGCAGATGCGGAAAGTTTGCGCCAAATTGGTTCTTAAGGTTTTGACCCATGAACAACCGTGTGTCGATTTCTCATGAGCTTGTGGACCGTGTGAGGAGTGAACATAGTTTTTTGGAGAAAGTGATAACAGGTGATGAAACGTGGGTCTTTGAGTACGATCCGGAGACGAAAAGACAGAGCTCAGAGTGGCACACGCCCGAGTCTTCTCGACGAAAGAAGGCTCGAATGTGCAAATTGAAGATGAAATCGATGCTAATTGTTTTCTTTGACTGTAAAGGTGTGGTGTTCCTAAGGAGTTCGTACCACCCGGACAAACGGTCAACACTGCATTTTACGTGGAAGTGCTTCAACGGCTGAGGAAGAGTTGTGCGCTTCCACCAGGAGATCATCACCAACACTTGGGTTCTTCACCACGATAACACGCCGAGCCATGCGTCGCTGAGAGTGAGTTTCTGGTGAAACACGTGACAACGCTGCCACAACCTCCCTACAGCCTGGACTTGGCCCCGGCGGACTTCTGTTTCCCCGGCTCAAATCCAGCCTGAAAGGACACCATTTTGAGACCGTTACAAACGTGCAAACTGTCGCGACGAGGGCTTTCAAAGCGATCCCCGTTTCAGACAAGCTACGTGGTGTGGCAGGACCACTGGCAGCGGTGTATTGATGTTTATGGATGTTATTTCGAGGAATTTTAATGTTATATAAGTATAACTTTAATTTAACATGTTATTGAATGAGTCTCATTACTTTCCGGACAGACCTTGTGTGTTTATATATATATATATATATATTAGGGTGGTTCACTTTGCATTGGAAAAAAAAAAGAAAAAAAAAGGTATTCAAATCATGGCTCCACATAGCGTAATTTTGTCCATTATGATGTAGTAATTATGTGTGTACCAAATTTTACCTCCATACGTGGAAGTTTAGTGGTCGCCCAGAAGTTGACTTTTTTGCAGCTAACTCAAATTTCTCTTCTTTTCAGGTATAAACATCCATGTCGAAATCTAGCCTGAGATCTGCCCCACACTAACTGGCTTCTTGGAAAGCCAATCATTACCCTCTCTACAGCAAGACTTCCTCGTGGATTGGATGTGCTCCGGATGGTCCAGTTTTACCATTTAGAAGAGGGCAAGAGCTTGTCAGTGAGTTACAAATTGACCTGTGAAGCAGTTGTGATTGTTTGGAAGCGTGCGATTATTCCTACACAGCGGATTGATTCATGTGTGAGAAAACTCTCAAAACTTTATGAACGATATTTAGCTGTGAAGAAGCACCGTACTCGTCAAGGAGAAAATGACCGTGTGCGTGAGGATATGTTTAAAAGTGATCTAGAAGAATTGTTTGATGTTGCCGTGAAAATGCTATAATGCAAATGAAAAACGATGAAGACCAGGTATTCCTCCAGAAACAAAGAGATGTCTTTTCATGCAGTATGAGTGGTGCTGACTTAAAAACAACAGAAAAAGAAATTACGAAAAGACAGCGGGAGGAAAAAGATATAAAGGAGACAGAGAAATATAAAGAAAGAGAGCATATGTCTTCCTGGGAAAACTGCAAAGCTTTCTTCATCATCTTCACATGGCTCCGAAAGCGAAGATGAATATCAACCTGTAGCATCCACATCTGCCGCACCTTCTACTCCATTCCCATCCAAACGATGCAAAAATATATTTACGTTACCAGAAGTCGTCGGAGCCCTGGATCGAGTCAATCTTCCAGATAGAGGAGCTGTATTCGTTGCTGAAGCCATTGCAGGGGCGCTTGGACACGATATTTCCGAAATCACCCTTTCCCGAAGCTCCATTAGGCGCTCTAGAAGATTAGAAAGACACAGCAGCTGAACAAAAGAAATCGTCTTTGGAGGGGCCTAAAACTTTTACACTGGGATGGCAAACTTTTGCCTGATATTGATGGATCCAAGGTGACAGTAGATCGCATTGCTATACTTCTCACTGGAAAAGGCCAAGAACAG
This sequence comes from Macrothele yani, assembly GCA_039090855.1. NCBI lineage: Eukaryota > Metazoa > Arthropoda > Arachnida > Araneae > Macrothelidae > Macrothele > Macrothele yani. Next base: position 27,752,671 of record CM077002.1, on the reverse strand, counting down.
CTTTTGGGAATTCCCAAGATATACAGAGGGACAGGGAAAGCTCAGGCACAAGCTTACGTTGAAGCAATCGAGAAATGGAATGTTAAGTCTGAAATCAAAGGACTTGTGTTTGATACGACAGCCAGTAATACTGGGCTTCACACAGGAGCTTGCACAACAATTGAAAAAACCTTAGGCAGTGAACTCGTTTGGATTGCATGCCGCCATCATGTTATGGAGATCATGCTTTCAGCTGTTTTCTTATGTGTATTCGGTTCTACTGGAGGTCCAGAAACTGCACTCTTCAACCGCTTTCAGAAAGGGTGGCCAACGATTGATCAAAGTGCTTATAGTGCAGCAGACATTGACCCCTTTCAGGATCCTATATTAAACAGATAACGACAAGAAATGCTGGAGTATTTACGAAGTGCATTGGAAAAACAGCAACCAAAAGACTATTATCAAGAACTTCTGCACTTCTCTCTTTTGTTTCTTGGTGGAGGAAGTGGCACGGAAACATTTCTAGCTCCTGGCACTACACATCATGCTTGATGGCTGGCTAAAGGCATTTACGCTCTACAAATATGCCTCTTTCAAAATCAGTTTCAGTTAACACCTCGAGAGACAATAAATACAGTGAATTTGGCTTTGTTTATAAGCCTGGTTTATGTGAAGTATTGGAATGAAGCTCCACTTGGAATTAGAGCTCCATATAATGATATCCATCTTCTAAGTCTCCATATAATGATATCCAGCTTCTAAGTCTTTATTATTTTATAAATAAATTTATAAAATAATAAAAAAATTGGCGAGAAAGCCTACAATGCTTTTGCCAGGCACCTCTGGTTTCTTTCTGAGCATTTGGTAGCCTTAGCTTTTTTTGACGATCGAGTGCCCACGAAAACTAAAGAAAAAATGGTCAAGAATCTGAAACGTCCACAGCTGCCCGATTTCCCGCAACATAGCAATATCAAATTTTTCTAGATTGAGATGGAAAAAGATTTCAATCTAGAAAATTTTGTAACTGAAAGGACTAGCTTCTTCTTCAATGTCCTTCTTGTTGGAGGAAAAATTAAATCTAAAGCATTTCTGAAAATGCAACCCCAACAGTGGATAAATGATCCTGTTTTCATTGAACTTCGTGAACGTTGCTGTAAGATGAGGGTTGTGAATGACACTGCCGAGCGAGGCATCAGTTTGATTAAAAAATACAACCAGTCACTTACCAAGGATGAAGAACAAAAGCAGATCATTCTTCGACTGGTGGCAAATCATAGAAAACGGTTTCCTTCACCATCGAAGGCATCTCTTACGTCATAATTATTCAATTTTCGAAATTTTTCATTTTCAGTTATGTAGTACCCAAAAGCTAAATATTGGGCGACCCCTAAATATAGTTTTTTTGCAAAACCCTTTGGTGTACTTATCATTCACATACTATGGCATAAAATAAAAGTTGTGGAGAAAGAATATTTAAAACTTTTTTTTTGGACCACCCTAATATATATATATGTACAGGGCCATATTATTCACATTATTTTATTCAACCCCTGTGTGCATATGTACAGGGCTATATTTAGGCATGGGACTAATAGGTCCAGGATAGCTATTTAAGGGGCGGACGGGGACAACAGAAGAACAGTAAATAGCTATAAAATGAGTTTAGAGAACATGCATAGTGTGCTAGTGTTTGAACAGAAAGGGATATTTAGCACTACGTGAATCAGGAAAGCTTTGTACTGCGGTCGGTAATTGAGCACACTGTTTGTGTGATAATAGTATTATGCCACTGCTGTTTGAAAGTGGAACGTACCTCATGGGTGGTACCGTTACTGGGTATGTAACCTAAAACCGTGAAAAGATAGCATTTACAGTCACAACTCCGGTGAACAAGCCTAAGTATATATATATATATCAGTTGCATGTTCTGTATTTTTTTCAAACTGAAGAAACTTTGCTTCAATTAATCGCCAAAAATAAAAATGATACTAACTTGATGAGCATGCACCTACTTTCAGTAGTGTTTCCAGTAGGCCTAGTGTTGGTAGTGTAGGCAATCTAGTATCGAAAGAAAACGAAATTTTAAAAACAAAGGATGATGACCCGTTTTTTCAGGTGGTAAATGATGTCACATGGGACTACTTTGCCGAAAATGGCGTGAATCAAAATATGGACAGCAATTTTTCTAAGTGGATTTATCCAGACAGAATCCCGACAAAAATCCTGTTTGAACGAAACCTTTTAAATGGAGAAGTCATGAAACGTGCCTACCTAGTGTATTCCTGCAGCCAAGCATCTGTTTTTTTGTGTTCCACGTAAACTTTTGGAGAGATGTCACGATTTGCTGCAATTAACTTTAATGATTGGAAGCATGCTGATCAGCAGGTGATAGAACACGAGAATTCCCACTCTCATTGTGTGCTAATGTTTAAAAGACGAGGCAAAGAACCGTGCAGGGTTCACAGGCATCTACTATGTCAGTTCAAAGTTAAATATTGGAGATATGTTCTTCAAAGAGTAGTGGCTGCTGTAAAAAAAACTGTCCTCTCATGGGTTATCATTCTAGGGTAAAGATCAAATCTTTGGTTAACTGTAAAGAATGGAAATTTTATGATGTGCTTGGAGCTTACAGCAGAATTTGACCCATTCTTGAAAGGTCACATAGCCCATTATGGAAATCATGGTAAAGGTAAGACTTCATACTTATTATTTGGTACCTATGAGGAGCTCATACAGATTATGGTGAAAACAGTAATCAGTGCAACCACGCCTGACATCGCACACAATGGAAAAAGAATGTGCTGCGGTAGAAAGCTTTTTGCAGTTCTTAAAAAATTCTGGACATACTGTTAAAGAGCTAGCTAATGCTGTGATTACTTTCCTCTCAACCCACGAGCTAGACACAAGTAACGGTTGGGGCCAAACCTATGACAATGCTGCTAATACGTCAGGAATACCTGCAAACAAGAATCAAAGAGGCCAGTTCATTAGCATTTTTCATACTGTGTTCAGCTCACTCCCTTATTTTAGTGGGATCGATCACTCTGCAACTCGTTGCTGGATAGCTATAACCTTTTCTGAGATGCTACAAAATCTGTGCAATTTTTTCTCAGGATCAACCCATTGTTGGTAGTTTTATAAAGACAGTCCTTTTTTTTTCATGTCAGAAAACCTTTCTCTCAAAACACTTTCTGGAACAAAAAGGTCTGCACGAGAAGAGGCACATAAAAAAAGTCTAAGCAGTGATTTTGAAACCATTATTAAAATCCTAAAATGTATAAAAGACAAAAATGAGAAATCAGTCACCAGACAAGAGGCAAATGGATTTTTTTAAAAAAAAACTACTTTTCTGAAATTACTTTTTAAAACACTTTATGGCTGCAGTTTGGGGAGCTATTCTGGAAAGATTCAATGCTGTAAATGTAACATTACAGTACGAGGAAATGGATGTTGGTACTGTGGTCAAGTTGTAGAACTCCATCATTATCTTTTTGAATGAAACTGTCATTTGATGTTTATAAAAGTACTGGAGGGGAGGGGGAAACTTTCAACAAGTAGCAGAAACAGAGGAAAGTAGACCCAAACGAATTAAAAAGCTTAAGAGATTCTTTGAAGAGTCAGAATCTGAATCAGACAATGAAAATGATGTAAATTGTATCCAGCAGATTAGTTACACGGAAATATTACACAAATTGCCAACAGAATTAAAAATCAGAATATCAGTTTAATGAATTTTCTCAAAGATTCTCATTTTTGTCAAACCTCACAGAAACTAATCCTAACAAAATTCACAAATCAGTTGACAAATTGAAACAGGTTTACTCATCAGCTAGAGAAGAAACATTTGGAACAGAATGTATCTAATTGAAAAGTTTTCTCTTAGAAGGACGTAACAGCCTATCATTACCACTTTTTAAACACACTTCTGACAACTAAAATCCTTTATTAGACTTATTTCCCAATGTTACCACAGCTTTGAAGATTTATTTATGTTCTCCTGCTGCAAACTACTCAGATGAAAGGTCCTTTTTCAGCACTTGGGAGGGTTAAAAATTATTTACGTTCACCTCAAATCCAACAACGCTGGGTCTATCTTATTGTGGAAAATGATTTAACGGAGAAATTAGACTATGAAGATGTTATAGACAAATCTGCTAATGAAAAAGCAAGATGTAAACACCACTAACCTGCTAATTGTTTTATTTTTTATTGTTGAGTGAATAAAGTATTTTTGTCAGGACATTTACATCTGTTTTATTATGCTTTGATATTCTACAATAAGGTCAGGGATGTAAGGTCAGGTGATGCGTAACATCACAGCCTCTCCTTGACAAATGTCAACCCCGCCTTCTCGTGGTGCATCCTGTTCCCACTAAAGGGGCTCTGACGACCGCCAATAGCGGTATAACTATACCATCGGGATTAGAGGAAATTCTATCCCACACTCACCAACCCGCTTGGCCAGCGTGGTGAGTTATGGCCAAACCCCTCCAAAATGATTCCACAACTTAAATCTTGGCCCTCAGTCTCCGGCAGCTGGAATGTACCTGGCCAAGGCAGCGGCCAGTGCGACATGAAGGCAGAGGGTGCTAAGAATCCCCGGAGGACCGGACTAGGCTGCCATCTGATGCTGACCTTGGCAACGTACAATGGACGCTCCCTATCTTCTGATTCAAGGCTTCTTGAATTGGAAGAGGAACTACAAAGGATCAAGTGGGACATCGTGGGGTTAAGTGAGGTAAGGAGAAAAGGAGAAGATCTCATCGAACTGAAAAGTGGACATCTCTTCTACTATCGTGGGACAGATACTGGCAGAACTAGTGGTGTTGGATTTATAATAAACAAGAAACTGAAGGATAAAGTTGTAGAAGTTGAAAGTTCCTCTGACAGAGCTGCACGGCTGGTTATCCAACTCTCAAAAAGATACCAGGCTCAGATTATTCAAACTTATGCACCCACCACAAGCCATCCTGAAGAAGAAATTGAAGAATTTTATGAGGAAATTTGTCATCTAAATAATAAAGGTAAGCAGCACTTGAAGATAATTATGGGAGATTTCAATGCAAAAATAGGGCAACGGCAACAGAATGAAACTTCAGTAGGTAAATTCGGTCACGGCAACAGAAACCAGCGGTTTTTCATCTTGAACTCCTTCTCCAAGAAAAAGCCACACAGGAAATGGACATGGAGACATCCAAATGGGACGACAAGTGAAATTGATTTTATTATGTGTAACAAAAAATTCGTCATAGAAGACTGCAGTGTGCTAAACAAGTTCAACACAGGTAGTGACCATAGATTGGCGAGATGTAAGATGCACCTCAACACTAAACTTGAACGTGGCAAGCTCATAAGACAAACAAAATCTATTGACATAACCAACCTTAAAAAACACCATAATACCTTCAAGTTGGAACTGAAGAACAGGTTCTCTGCTTTAGAAGGCCTAACATCGGAAGAAGTGGACATCTCTGAAGTTAACAGAAAAGTAACCAAAGCTCTTATGGAAACAGCAACAAAATTAGCTGGGTCTAAGAACAAGTTGCATGTAAATAAATTATCAGGAAAAACGAAAATGTTGATGCAAAAAAGAAGAGAGATGAGGACAACTAAAGAAGATGTGACTTCCAAAGTGGAATATATAGAGCTATGCAAGACAGTACGAAAAAGTATCACTGAAGACGTAAGGAAATTCAACTGTGAACTAGTAAGGAAAGCAATTGAAAACAACCAAAGCCTAAAGATAGCAAAGGGACATCTCAGTAAGGGGAAAAAACAGATTATGGCACTGAGAAAAGAAGATGGTTCTGTAACAAGAAATAGAGGCGAAATTTTGACAAGAGTGAAAGATTTCTACTCCAAATTATATGAAAGGGATGATACATGTACTCCAGACATCATGAAAGGTACCAGTACCAGAGTTCTTCCAGTCCTTCCAGCAGAAGTTGCACATGCAATCAAGAACATGAAGCGGGGAAAAGCTCCAGGAGAAGATGGAATTACTGTAGACATCATACAAGAAGCAAGTGGAGAAATCGAAACAGTACTCGCCCAAATTTTCACTCGATGTCTTAATGAAGGGAAAATTCCTGAGGATTGGAACAACGCTACAATGATCTTGCTACATAAAAAAGGTGACATTAAGGATCTCAGGAACTACAGACCTATCAGCCTCCTATCAGTGGTTTATAAAATCTTCACTAAAGTTCTTTCACACCGCTTGAAGGTGACACTGGACATGGCTCAACCGAGAGAACAAGCTGGATTCAGGAGTAGCTACAGCACAATAGATCATATCCACGTACTGAGAGAACTAATTGAAAGAGCGAGGGAATATGAACTTCCATTGTGCATGGCTTTTATCGATTATGAAAAAGCCTTTGATTCGGTGAAACCATCAGCAGTTGCAATGGCTCTGAAATCCTGCGGTATTGAAGATGCATACATTAATATTATTAATAACATCTATGAAAATGCAAGTGCAAAGATTCGGCTGTTTGAAAATACAACACACATAAAAATTGGAAAAGGAGTGAGACAAGGTGACACCATATCTCCGAAGCTCTTTAATGCCACATTGGAAAATGTCTTTCAATCACTGAACTGGGAAAACAAAGGGATAAAGATTAATGGAGATTATCTAACCCACCTTCGTTTTGCTGATGACATAGTCATTTTTGCAACTACCCCATCAGAGCTACAGAGTATGATCCAGGAACTTGCTGACTAGAGTAAAGAAGTGGGATTAAAAATGAACTTTCAGAAGACAAAAGTGATGTACAATGCTTTTACAAGAAATGAAGATTTATCGATTGATGGAGAAAAGCTGGAGATAACAGACAGGTACGTTTATCTTGGACAGCAGATATCAAGTGAGGGTCACATTGGTGAAGAAATTAATCGGCGTACAAAACTTGCCTGGAGAGCTTTTGGAAGAAACAGCATAATTTTCAAGAGCAATATGCCATTATGTCTTAAAAGAAAAGTGTTTGATCAATGCATCCTTCCAGTGCTTACGTATGGTGCAGAGACGTGGACCTTAACTAAAAGAGACATACAAAGGCTGCAGACAACTCAAAGTAGCATGGAGAGGTGCATACTTGGTGTAACCAGGAGAGATAAGAAGAGGAACTCGTGGATCCGAAAAATGACAAGAGTGGAAGACATCATGATCAGAGTTAAATCCCTGAAATGGCAATGGGCTGGACATACTGCCAGAAGGACAGATCATCGATGGACAGCCGAAATTTTAGATTGGATTCCAAGGGACAGGAAAAGACCCAGAAGAAGACCACATGGGAGATGGGTGGATGAAATTCGAAAGTATGCAGGGGTGACATGGAGGAGACTGGCACAAGACAGACCGTTGTGGAGGAAACTTGGGGAGACCTTCGTCCAGCAGTGGATTGATAATGATTGACAATGATGATGATTCTACAATATAGGCTTATCAATAAGTTTGGGGAAGATTATGGGTGGGGGAAGGGGCACAAAATTCCTTGAGCCCATAAGTGCTGCAGAAACAGAATTAGGAAGTTTATATGAACTTCCTAATCTATTTTTTTCCCATAAACTTCCTAAATGTTTTTCTTCTAGTGAACATTTATATACTCTTGACGTGGAATCTTTGTTCCCCCCAATGCCGCATTCCGAGTCCTACATGCTCCTCATGAAGTAAGCGATTATACAGTTTGAACCACCTGGTATTCTAATCAAAGATCTCTTCCATCCATGAACATAGTTGCTTTGTTTTCAACAAAATAGTTTACAAACAACAAACTGATCTTCCCACAGGCTCACCTCTCTTCTTGCAGCAATTTACATGCAACAAATTGAAGATTCCACACCACCCTTTTCAACCTTCCCTGTGGTTAGGATACGTTAATGCAAGGCTGGAAAAATAAGCTCTAGATCTAGGAGCCAAGTGAAACGAAAGCAAATTTCAAAGTATCCTGCACAAATGTAATATATGGTGATGATGTCGGAACAAAGAGTAATAATATAATATAAGTGTATTGAGCACTCCTATTACCCAAACTACTTATTGCTAAATGAAATTCAAATTTGATCTATAAATCTCAAGGTTCTGTAGTTTTGATAAAAACCTAAACTAGTGGTCCAATAAAGCTGATGGATCAAATTTATCCAGTGATGGTCCATTCAAGCTGATCATCATTAGGTTACCCAAACCGTCAATTTTCATATTTGATCTGAATTTGTTTTTTTATTAAATTCGTCGAACTGTACCCTTGTTCGCAGCACACTGTTGAAACTGGCAGCACAGCAACTATGGCCATAAGCTTTGCAAAATACTGGAAATTTCTCCTAGCGAGTCAAAACTTCTAACAACTTGTGAAATTTCATTCCTTGCCTGATAACCTTAACTTTGTATCAATCACCTAGCAGACTGAGTAGTGTGGTTTCAAGATATCCAAGCTGTTTATGGAAGTGTTTACCCAGTGTTGTAATGCCCTCCTTCCCAAAATTTTCTAAGTTATTTCCTGTTGGACACGCAAATGTGTCAAAGACCTTTGTGTACCTGTGAACGTTTCCAGAACAGTCCTAGAAAGCATTCCTCTAGATATTTGATGCCAAATTCTAGAAGCTTCTCCTTATCCATTTGAAATGAAGAATTGGCATTATTGTCAAGCCCATGCAGCTACACTTCTTGATGTATTCCTGTAAGACTTACATTATTAACAAAATTATCTTCATGATGGCCAGGTGCATCCTTCATTATCTGAGGTGTTGAAATGGCATTTTACGCTTTCCAACCGTAGGTTGAAGAAGCGTATATGCTCCAGCTTTTTCCGTCCATCTGTCTGTCTGTCGGCACGATAACTCACGTAAAAATGGTTCGATTTCGATGAAATTTTAGTATGTGGTATGGGACCACCAGGGGACGAACCCCATTGAAAATGGGTAAAGTGGGGTCAAAGGTCACGCCATAAGAGCAGGATCCATTTAATTGACTTTATGCGTCATAACTTGCGTATAAATGGTTCGATTTCGATGAAATTTTGGTATGTGGTAAGGAACCACCTGGGAACAAAACCTATTGAAAATGGGTAGGATTGGGTCAAAGGTCAGGCAGGGCATAAAAGTGGTATTTATTCCACTGCCCTTGTGTGTCATAACTTGCGTAAAAATGGTTCGATTTCGATGAAATTTTAGTATTTGGTAAGGAACCACCTGGGGACGAACCCTATTGAAAATGGGCGAAATGGGGTCAAAGGTCAGGGCATAAAAGTGGAATCCATTCCATTGCCTTTATGCGTCATAACATGCGTAAATATGGTTTGATTTCGATGAAATTTTAGTATGTGGTAGGGAACCGCTGGGCACGAACCCTATTGAAAATGGGCGAATGGGGTCAAAGGTCAGGCAGGGCATAAAAGTGGTATTTATTCCATTGCCCTTATGCGTCATAACATGCATAAATAGGGTTTGATTTCGATGAAATTTTAGTATGTGGTAGAGAACCACGGGGCACGAACTCTATTGAAAATGGGGTCAAAGGTCAGGCAGGGCATAAAAGTGGTATTTATTCTATTGCCCTTATGCGTCATAACTTGCGTAAAAATGGTTCGATTTTGATGAAATTTTAGTATTTGGTAAGGAACCACCTGGGGACGAACCCTGTTGAAAATGGGCGAAATGGGGTCAAAGGTCAGAGCATAAAAGTGGAATCCATTCCATTGCCTTTATGAGTCATAACATGCGTAAATATGGTTCGATTTCGATGAAATTTTAGTATGTGGTAGGGAACCACTGGGCACGAACCCTATTGAAAATGGGCTAATGGGGTCAAAGGTCAGGCAGGGCATAAAAGCGGTATTTATTCCATTGCCCTTATGCGTCATAACATGCGTAAATATGGTTTGATTTCGATGAAATTTTAGTATGTGGTAGGGAACCACGGGGCACGAACCCTATTGAAAATGGGCGAATGGGGTCAAAGGTCAGGCAGGGCATAAAAGCGGTATTTATTCCATTGCGCTTATGCGTCATAACATGCGTAAATATGGTTCGATTTCGATGAAATTTTAGTATGTGGTAGGGAACCACTGGGCACGAACCCTATTGAAAATGGGTAGGATGGGGTCAAAGGTCAGGCAGGGCATAAAAGTGGTATTTATTCCATTGCCCTTATGCGTCATAACTTGCGTAAAAATGGTTCGATTTCGATGAAATTTCAGTATTTGGTAAGGAACCACCTGGGGACGAACCCTATTGAAAATGGGCGAAATGGGGTCAAAGGTCAGGGCATAAAAGTGGAATCCATTCCATTGCCTTTATGCGTCATAACATGCGTAAATATGGTTCGATTTCGATGAAATTTTAGTATGTGGTAGGGAACCGCCTGGGCACGAACCCTATTGAAATAGGGCGAAATGGGGTCAAAGGTCAGGCAGGTCATTAGAGCGGGATTTGTTCCATTGCCCTTATGCGTCATAAACTTGCGTAAAAATGGTTCGATTTCGAAAAATTTTAGTATGTGGTAGGGAGCCACTGGGGACGAACCCTATTGAAAATGGGCGAAATGGGGTCAAAGGTCAGGACACTGGAGTGGGGATCCATTCCATTGCATCATAACTTACTAAAAAATGTTTCGATTGCAACAAAACATTATCATGTTGTTCCGGAGGTATAGTGAACTGGTTCTGTTGAATATCAACGAAATGGGGTCAAAGGTCATTACACAAAAGCAAGATTTATTCCACAGCCATTATTCTCATAACTTGTGTAAAACTGCTTCTATTGCGACAAAACTTTAGAATGTTATTCTTGAGGTGTACTGAACCGGTTCTGTTGAATATTATCGAAATGGGGTCAAAGGTCAGGACACAGGAGCGAGATTTATTCCACAGCCATTATCCTCCTAACTTGAGTAATAATTTCTGGTATGTTGGAAAGCGTATCATAATCAATGCATTGCATGATTTTACTAACTTGTTAACATGAAGTTTCACTGCACTAATGATAAGTTCTTTCTTTTGAAATATGAGGGACACATTCTTAAATACAGACAGGAAATCTAATAGAAAGTGCAGCATGATTACAAAACTGAAATCTTTCAACTTTTTCAGAAGGCTCTTTGCATCTGCTGAAGCTGAACTGTTCTCTTTTTTGTTTGTAATATTTTCAAGATGTATAATTACACACTTCCAGTCTTTCACAAGTGCAGCAAGAGCACCAACTTTACTTGCAACCATCTTCTATTATGAAGGTATTGAAATTTTAGAGGTTGACCCTGAAGAATATGTGATATCTTCTTTAAATGATGCATTCTATTTGGGGAATGCTGATAGACTTTGTAGAATTTTTAAAGTACTGAATCAACCTAATAAATGAAATTTACATTTTTTTATTGCCCCTAACACATTTAAATTTAACTTGTGAGCAATGCAGTGAATGCTCATTAAATGCTTTAGTTGCTGATACAGTTTTTGTACCAGTCCATTTTCTGCACCAATCACACTTGCAGCTCCATCTGTTCCAATTCCAACTAAATGGTCAGAAAACAACCAATGTGAAAGTCCTGGTTTTTCTAGTTCACCTTCTATGGATTTCAAATATCCATCTGAAGTGACATTATCAAGAGGAAGAATAGATAAAAATCTCTTTTTTACCTTTTTTCTTTAATGTACCTAGCATAAACAAGTTCGATTCTTCCACACCTCCTTTATGAGTTTAGCCATCTAGCAACAAGCTCATACAATTCTGGCCTTGAAGTTCACATACCAGTTCTTTTTGTATCACAGCTGCAATATGTGAAATAAACTCTTTGCAAGTCTTGTGATTAATAATTCGTTTCTAACTGCTTATAAGTTACAAAATCTGTTCAAAGTTTTGGTTACCATCTTGCCATTAAATTCCCCCAAGTGTCATGAAGCTATTACAAAGTTGAAAATAATGACAACTTTGACAAAAGTTAAAGACACAAAGAAATGTAAAAACTGACTCAAGTGTGAGATATGGTGGACCTACCACATTTGAGAAGGACGGTCCACCATGAAATTGACCTGGACTTTCTAAATGGCATTTGAAAAAGAGATCTCGGCCGAGTGAGTGTAAAATTGGTGTACGAAATACTACAGGTATAAATGGCAAGATGAGTGAGGTGATTGAAGAGATGAATAAGTACATATTGGATGTGCTGTGTGTAAGTGAAACCAAAAAGAAGGAAATCGGGACAGAAGAAGTGAATGTAACAGTGAGTGTGTTGTCTGGAGCATTGGATAATATGAGAGGACAGGCTGGTGTAGATGTGATTTTAAGTGAAAAGATGAACTTGATTCATTGACCAGGTGAATGAGTTTGTTTATTTAGGAAGCATGTTTGATAGAACAAATTGGATAGTGAAATTAGTAGCTTAGTGAATTCTTCATTGAAAATCATGGCTGCTTTGGATGGTTTTCACAGGAATGATGGGTTCTCAAGAAAGTGTTGCACGGCTGTGTATGAAAGTGTACTTGTTCCTACCCTGATGTACGGCAGTGAAACCTGGGTACTACACAGAAGAAACATAGGAGTTGTGTGTGTGCTGGAGAAATGTGTTACTCATGGGGAATTTGTGGCAAGACAAGTTCTGATTGTGTGAGGAATGAAGATGTGTTGCAGTTGTGTAATGTGAAGCAAAATGTTGTTAGCAAGGTGGAGACTAATATGCCTCGGTGGTTTGACCATGTTGATAGAATGAGTGATGAGAAGCTTACTAAGAAAATCTTTTGGCCCAAGTGGCAGGAAGAAAAGGCAGAGGAAGGCCAAAGAAGTCATGGGAGGATCAGATTCAGAAGTGTCTGCATGAGAAAAAGATTATGAATATGAAGTATAGAAGGTCTTTTCTACAGCATGTGATGGATGTTAGTGAAGCTCGAGTTGTATGTCAAGATCGCTGTAAATGGAGAAGTTTGATACATCAACAGTAAGTAAAAATTATCTGGTAGTTTGTATTTCTTTGTGGAGATAGCCTCTGAATCCCAGAAAACAGCTCAGTGATATGTACAAAGTTGAAAATCTTGATCTCCCAAGAGTTTACGGCATTCCAATCTCTTCTTCCACAGGAGATAGTTTTTACATTGGAAATACATACAGAAGTATTAACCCACAGAATTTTGGAACATAGAAAAGATGTTTTGAAAGGCAACCCAAATACTGCCATGTCTATTTTGACAATGGAAGACACTTTTGCAATTTTCTGTTGGAATGAAACAAAATGTATTGCTTTTTTTGATAATCGATTTGCCCTGTGCTACCACGAAAGCCTGAAAATTATTTTTGGCCCAAAGACTTGCAATTTGGAATCTCCAATCTACACCCTGATGATCTGGAGATCAATTCTAAAATCTGGCAACAAAAATGCCAACACAAATTCAAACTTAGAATCTGGAAACAATCTTAGTTCTCCATTAGCATGATGAAGACCTAAGATGAGGTTAAAAGCTCCCAACTTATGAACTTCTTTGAAAAGTTCTAATCTCTTAATGTAACTAGTGTGTTGTACTTACCTTAATTTGTTATTTCTTGTTATGTGTTTTGCCTATCATTGTCGGGCCTTAAGAGTTGCTCATGGTGGTTGATAAACCCAGATGAAAATAAACAAGTTAGTAAAATCATGCAATGCATTGATTATAATACGCTTTTCAACATACCAGAAATCATTACTAAAGTTATGAGGATAATGGCTGTGGAATAAATCTCGGTCCTGTGCCCTGACCTTTGATCCCATTTCGATGATATTCAATAGAACCGGTTCAGTATACCTGCGAAATAACATGATAAAGTTTTGTCACAATCACAGCATTTTTACATAAGTTATGATGCATAAGGGCTATGGAATAGATCCCGCTCCTGTGTCTTAACCTTTGACCCTATTTTGCCCATTTTCAATAGGATTCGTCCCCAGGCAGGCCCCATACAACATACTAACATTTCATCCAAATCAAAGCATTTTTACGTAAGTTATGAAGCATAATGGCGATGGAAATGATTCCGCTCCTATGTCCTGACCCCATTTCCAATAGGGTTTGTCCCAAGGTGGTCCCCTACCACATACTACAATTTCATAGAAATCGTACCTTTTCTACGTTAGTTACGATGCATAATAGCAGTGGAATGGATCCCGCTCCTATGTCCTGACCTTTGACCCCATTTCGTTAACTTTCAATAGGGTTCCTTCCCAGTTGTTCCCCTACTACACACTAAAATTTCATCGAAATCTAACAATTTTTACGCGGTATCGTGCGGACGGACATATGCACACAACGCGTGACATAATGAGGGCAGATGGGAATCGTGACCATCTGCTTGCAAGAGTGTGACGTCATAAAACTTTAATAGGATCCACACACAACGCGTGACGTAATGAGACAGATGGTGTGACCGCGCGCCAACATCTCAGTCTCGAGACTGTGACATCATAAGATATCTAAGCATGGGTAACATTAATAGAACGACGCCATGACACTAAAAACGTGTTAATTTGGGGTGGTTATTTAACACACTAAACAAATGTTCCTAAAGTCGAGATCAAGCTAAATCGATTTCTAGTACTAGAAAACGGTAGGTTAACGACTTTCATCAAAATCCTTACAGCCATTTTCAAAATAAAATTTACATAGATACAAGAATTACTCCTTTAAGGTGGACGTCAAGTAATTTTGCTTCCTATACTTCCAATGGAAAAACTTCTGTACACATTTTCTTCACAATTAATGCATTCCCAAGGATGAAAAGTTGTTAATCGATTAAAATAGCTTCATTTTATAACTTGGAATACTTAATATTTTCTAAAACATAACCATAATTATGCAATCCAACATTTATTTGTCTACTGACATCATCAAAGTACAGGTCGCACCATCTTTTTTCTGGTTTCAAGATCACCAAAGGAAACATTGTTTTTTAATATAATTAAGGTTATGTTTTAGAAAATGTTAAGTATTCCAAGTTATAATATGAAGTTATTTTAATCCTTGGGAACACACTAATTGTGAAGGAAATGTGTACAAAAATTTTCCATTGGAAGTATAGGAAGCAAAATTACTTGATGTCCACCTTAATAGTATGGGATAAGGGCGATGGAATGCATCCCGATCCCATTTGTCCCATTTTCAATAGGGTTCATTCCCAGGTGGTCCCCTACAATATACTAAAATTTCATCGACATCAAACCATATTTACGCAAGTTATGACGCATAAGGGCAATGGAATGGATCCCACTCCTATGCCGTGACCTTTGACCCCATTTCGTATATTTTCAATGGGGTTCGTCCCCTACCACATACTAAAATTTCACCAGAATCAAATTGTTTTTACACGAGTTATCGTGCCGACAGACAGACGGACGGGCAAGCTGGAGCATACATGCTTCTTCAACAAGACTTCCAGGAGTTAACAGGAGAGTACAAAACTCAATAGTTAATGTAATTGCTTCTGTGCAACCATTCATGACTAATCAGTGTGCATGGACAGATCTGTACTCAACTGAATCAGATGCAACACTCAAATTATTACTCCAAAGGAGATGGCATGGGGTTTAAAAATGTTGAGCGTGCTGATGTATATTTAATTTTACATAAAAAAAAAATAATAAATAAAAAAATGCAGCAGCTTTGGCTATACACTTTTATTTCTTTTTTTTTTTTTCAAATTCTATACATTAGAGAAAAGAAAATAATTACCTTACCTGGAGAAAGGAATTAACTGAAATTGTACTTATAGCCAAAAAAAGAAAAAGTCATAAAATAAAAATATGAATATGTGGACAAGTACTGTTACCATAATGTTCCATTATGATATATACTGACAGCATTCAAGAAAGAAAAAACAATTCGAGTATGCACTGAACACACACCATCAACTGATTAAATTCTATTTGCATAGCATAAAGGGAATTAAGGCATGCATATGTATGTGTATTGACACTCAATTTTATAATTTATGCACTAGAAATAAAAACCATTACAACAAAACAGCCTCAATTCACAATAAAAACACATTTTGGATGAAAGAGTAGTTTTGCGTTTAGATTCCAAATTAATATAAAATTAGGAAAGCAGAAACTTTACTGCAACTCACACCACTTTATAACACCAAATTTCTTTACCGGTGGTGTAGGTTAACATTAAACTATGCACACATTTGGGAATTAGTTTGGAAACTACGTTGTATTAGCTTTAAACACTTTTTCTACACAAGTGGCCAGGCCCTTAAGAGGAAAACAAAACAGCCATAAATGTTATGACTATCTGATAATTTCAATGTTGCAGAGTGAAATTTTATCCGACATGTACACTACAAAAACAACCAATGATAAAAACAAAATCCAGGCAACAGAAGACTGTAAAAAAAAAAAAAAAAAAAAAAACACGGGAAAGTAAAGCTTCAGTTTTCAAGTAATTTTTTTCTTCAACAGTCAGTGAAATGTACAAAGTATGTTGAGGTTGCAGATCACAAATAAAAGTTTAGTGATTGGCTGATATCCTGCATTTAAATGATTCCAGCAAGCCTGCTTTCGACACTGTAAGGCTAACTGGCAATCTTCCTGTCATTTTTTCTTTGGAGCCTTGGCCTCTAGAGTATGACCCTTATCTCTCCCTCTCAGCTTCATACCTGAAAGGGGGAAAAAGTACACACATATGATATAACAAGGACAATAAAAAAATAAAGGAAACTGACAATAATATGCTAACACTGGGGATAACGAAAATTGTAATAAAAAATGGGAGGGAGGAGGGACTCTCACTCACACACACGATCACCGAATTATAACCACCTCTATCAAAAGTAGATGAGTTCCGTTGACTAATTTCTCAGAGTGCGATTCCTTGACCGATGTAGCACATGCAAGTTGTGAGTGGAGCAGTAGGTAGAAAAATTCACAGTGTGATAGGAAAACTGAAGGATTTATCAGACTTTGAGAAAGGAAAGATTGTGGGAGCTCAGAGAGCGGGTGCCTCGATTTCCTAAATGGCTGAACTGGTGGGTTGTTCGCTAACCGTCGTATTTAAAGTGTATCAGGACTGGCGTGAAAATGGTCAAACAAGGACTTGGAAGCAAAACTGCATAGGACAACGAAAAGTTGATGTGAGAGGTGAGTGCTAGGTCCAAAAACTCTTACAGACCAACAGGCATAGCACTGCTGAATAGTTGACTACCCGACACAACAGAGGTCAGCCCGGAACAGTATCTGTCATGACCATGTGTCCAACGCTCGCACGTATGGTCTATAGCAGCAGATGACCCCGACGCCATTCTCCCCTAACCATGGTTCATTGCCACAAAAGACCCGCCCGATGCAAAGATCATGCAAGTTGGACATCGGATGACTGGAACGTGTGCTGGTCTGATGAGTCATTTTGTTGACTCTGTACACCCAACAATGTTGCACTTTTTCCCGAATGGCGAAGGTGCCATCCTAGATGACAGTGCTTCCAGTTATAGATCCAATGTTTTGCAGGAATGGTTTGAGGAACACAGTTCAGACTTCCAGCATATCGATTGGCCTCCAAACTCCCCCAATATCAATCCCATATAGCACTTGTAGGACATTATGAAATGGCATGCATGTCAGGTGTCTGGATACACCAATCACCTCACTACAGGGCTCATAATTCAAATTTGAAATGGAAGGGAGTCTCCCCACTTGCGTTTGTAAATGGAGGGGTTTGAAAATTTCAGGTGGGGAGTTTTGAATATGTGACTTAATAATATTAAAAGACTCTAGGAAAACAGTAATCATTTTTCAAACAATATAAACTATACTTGATCTTTAAAACAAACAGGTGAATCAGATAAAAAAATATTACTACATTCAATCTAATACAAATTACCATAATTCATTTTACAAAACCAGAGTTGTGCGTTTTGTAGTAAACTGATATAAAATTGCACCTGAAGTATATATGTCTGTCTTTCATTCCTTGCCACAGTTAGCAAGCTTTGATCAGCCGTTATTTTATTTCTGAGGGTTTATCTGGCCCAATTTCAGAAATATGCATTAAGATTTTTGTTGCTCAGTGAATCTTTGACTGAATTCTGTTTCGTGTGCTAAAGTCATGTTCACATGGTACATTTGTTAAACACAACACAAGACTTACTTGCAAAAAAACTTTTGACACTAACGGAAATGTGTGCAGATGGCTGCTTATAAAACTCTTAGAAAACTTTGGACATTGGCACATATACTCTTCATTTTTTACAGCTATGTTTGAATAGTGAACATTCCATATCTGCATCTTCATTAATTTTTGAGAAAAAACAAAACAAAACTGGTCTGCCAGGCTTTTGAAAGATTGTACCAAAACTTGTGTGTGTAACGTGTTGCTTCACAGATTCAGATTCTACACACTCAAACTTCAAAAAGAGTCCAATTGTGGCACAAAGAAATCTGCAGTCTATCTCAATCTCTCTCTCTCTCTCTCTCTCTCTCTCTCTCTCTCTCTCTCTCACACACACACACACACACACACACACAAACACAAACCTTCACTGAACACTGTGATGTGCAAATTTAGTATTATAAGTGTCAACTAATTTATTATGTTTGAAAAAGTTTCCTCTTCAGCTCTGTAAAAAAATATTTTTGAATACTATGTATGAGATGTTTACAGTTCACATAACGGAAACTTGGTTGAATCAACCATTCTTCTGATATCAGTGTCCAGTTTTTCCCTTTGAAACTTTTTATGGAGGGAAAATAACATTTCACAATAATTCAGGACAGTGGGAACATCATTGAAAAAAATAAAAAAAAATACGATTACAAAAAAATCTTTGCTCCGTCCGACTTCTGTTATCGGAAATTTTCCCTCCATTTTCAAGATGAAACACAATCAGTTATTGAACAAAATTATATTTTACAATAATACTGAGCAGAGGGAACATCGAAAGAAAAAAAAAAATTATGATTACAGATTATATCTGCAGTTTGTCTAACTTCCATTTTCGAAAGTTTTGAAAGTTTGAAAGACGAAATTCCGTCTCCAGCCGGAAAATGCCCCCCCCCCCATATCCCCAGTTTTGCATCGTTCTCGAGAACAACACAAATGATGACAACAAAGTCTGAGTTCCTCGAGTCCGCAGAAAAAACCTGTGCCTAAAGTTTACAAAGAAATTTTTGCTTCGTCGAAATTCCGTTATCGGAAGCTGAAATGCAAACATTTATGCAATAAATTGATACTTAGTAACAATACTGGACAGAGGAAACTTTGCGAGAACAATAAATTATGATTGCAGGAAAAATTTTCACTCCGTTTAACTTTCGTTTACGTAAGTTCTGAAAAACGGAATACTATTATTCCCCAGACAGAAAACGACCCACCATACACACACTAATCTTCCGTAAATAAAAACATTATGTTAAGTTTTTTTTTTTTTATTCAATCTCTAGTATAACCGAAATGTGGCGAAAAAGCGGAATTTCGCCAATGCGAAGAAGAATCTCATGCCAGATTCGTAACAATCCGCGACATGCAAAATGAACTGCTCGTGCGGCTACATATGGAAAGCTGATTCACGTGCCCATAAACTATGATCCCGACACGAACGATGTATTCGATTGGAATTTTCGGAACTCTGAACGGTCCGCTTCTAATGCACAAAATTTTATGAAGGATATGTTTTTAACACAAAAATTTTGCGAGTGGTCCAACAACGGACCTAAGATTTTATATTTAATTTTATATATACATTTTTTTAAAAATATTGTAAGGCGGGAGGCTCCCGCCTAACAACTTTATTTCGGCGGGAATCCCGCCAACCCTGAATTTTAACCCCTGTCCATACCTGCATTGATGGACGCATTACACACACCTTGGTTGGCCATACCTACAAACTGCTCCTGGAATCTTATTGAATTGATGCTATGTCAGAAAGCTGCTGTACTGAGGGAGAAAAGGAGGACGTACAAAGTATTAGGTAGGTGGTGATAATTCAGTGATCACTCAGTGTATATACACTGGTGTTCAAAATTAAGAGAATTTGCACATTTTGTCATTTTCACAAAAAGTACGGAACCAAAGGTACAAATTATGCAGCCAAATAAGAATGCAAATTTGCAGTGTCGAATGCGTAAGCGTACACTTGCGTGTGGGCAGAGCTGTGACAGCGGACGGCATGAAAAGCAAACGTGGCTTTTTTCGCGATTAGTTCGCTCGTACTCCTCGGCAACATTCGTTGTGTTTCCTTGCAGGAGTTGGTTCAATTTCATAAGCAATCAGGTAAAATGAGTTCCCACAAACGTATCGATGATGGAATGAGATGGAGAATCGTCGGTAGATTGGAGACGGGGCAATCGCAAGTGCAGGTTGCTACAGAGCTCAATGTAACGCCCAGTGTCGCCTGCAATTTGTGGAAACAGTTTAAAGACACCGGATCCATATTGAGAAGGTCTGGGCAAGGTCATCCAAGAGCCACGACGGCCAATGAAGATAGTTATTTGGCACTTTCAACGAGGCACCACAAGACACAGCTGCACAGCTATCTCGTGAGCTGCATGCTAACACTGGAACCCGAGTTTCAAGGGTTACTGTCCTTGAAACTCTGCCAGAAGACCCGCTGTTTGCATCCCGCTCACTTCAGCACACAAGAGAGTGCGTTTAGCATGGTACAGACAACATCAGCCTTGGACCGGACTTCAGTGGGATAACATTCTCTTCACAGACGAGTCGCGATTCCGCCTGGAAACTGATTCTTGACATACCTTCATCTGGAAAGAACCCGGGACCCGATACCTTTCTTCCAACATCCGAGAAAAGGACAGCTATGGCAGCGGAGGTGTCATGGTCTGGGCAGGCATCATGTTGTACTGCCGCACACCTCTCCATGTGTTCGACAGAGGCACCCTGACTGCTGAGAGGTATAGGGATGAGATCTTACAGCCCTATGTTCAACTTTTCAGGGGCGCAGTTAGCCCTCGGTTCCTTTTTATGGACAACAACGCTCGTCCACACAGGGCTCACCTGGTTGACGATTATCTTGAAAGTGAGGATATTCGCCAGATGGACTGGCCAGCCAGATCACCAGACCTGAACCCTATCGAACATGTCTATTGGGAGGGCAATTGCAGCTAGTCATACCCCTCCGAGAACCATCCAGGAGCTGAAAACTGCGTTGCTGAAGGAGTGGGACTGACTGCCACAGGGACTTATAAACTGCTTCATTTCCAGTATGACTGTGAAAGGAGACCATACCCCATATCAGTCATTTTATGTTCGATCTTGCAACATGGATTTTGGACATTCCTGCACTGATGAGCCTTACTGACGATCATAAGTGTGTACCATGACTGTTGTATGGTATAATTTTTTTCTTTTATATAACTGTGTATCCATACCAAATTTCATTAAAATGTGTCCCTTAGTTTTTCAGAAATTCGACAAAATGTGCAAATTCTCTTAATTTTGAACATCAGTGTATATATACACATACAACAGGATTGCATAGCAGAGATCTCCAATATACTTTGAAAAGCTAATATAAAGTCAAAACAAGCTGATTAAATGTCTAACAAACACTCCTTACTATGCTAGTGCAGAAACTATTATCTCACTTCTAGATTTCTTTGCGAGTTTAAGAGGGACCTCAAGTAAAAAATAAGTAATGTCCTTAGCTAATATAGGCTCTAGCTGTGATTAAAAAAAACAGAATTATCTTTAAAATTCAATTTATTTCAATTGGGAAGTATTTCATTTAGGTACAGATCGAGATAAATTGAATTTTAAGGAGAATTCTTACAATTTTTTTTTTTAAATAACAGCTAAGACCTAGAAGCCTATATTAGCTAAGGACATTACTTATTTGCTCTCAAAATGTTTAAGACCAGAGTGCAATAGTTTTTGAAGAAACGTTTATATAGAACGAATTAATGCAGCAGGTATATGATAGATTTCCCCTTGAAGGCCACCAAATCAACTAATGCACGAAGTTATCTTATGACATTGCCAAAAAGTTCATGAACAAAAGGCAAATGGTACTTGAAAACTCACTTTAAATATAAAATGAAATGAATTCCACGAATGGTAAAAATCTACTGTATGTTGACCATTTTGGATAATAGCATATGACTCTTGGTGCAAATGTTCAGTATGCACACATTAAGGAGCATATTTCTGCCATTTAAAAGTCACACATATTAAGACAACAACAAACATGCTATTGACAGCTACAAACAAGTAAAAAATTAGGCAAAAGAAAACTTCCACATGACAATTTAAAACATACACAACACAAATATATTATACTCCAGCATTCTTCCAAGTTATATTGGACTGGTGGAAGAATGTCAAAATATAGTATGTGTGCCGTATATGTTTAAAATTGTCATTTGGTTAGGTAAGTTTTCTTTAGCTTAATTTTTGACTTGTTTATAACAGTATGTATGTGTTTAATTGTTACATTGTATACAAGTGTTTCTTTCTCTAGGAAATTAATTTTTACTTTCTGTATACAGTGCCGCCTCCCCTTTCTGTCAATGACTGCTATCAGATTGGGTGCAGTCGATTTTTTTTAATTTTTTTTGTAAACTTATAGCATACCTACCAACTAAATTGAATGAATATGCAGAAGATTGCTTTGAAAAATTCAGAAGATTGTAAAAAATTTCCAAAGATTTTTTTTACGTCAATTTGGCACACAATAAAGTAATTTTGAACTCATACTGCTTAAACACAAAAGGAATACAGGAAACTTAAATTATTATTTTTTTATGTATTTTTATTGAAGGGAATTTTTATTTATAGTAATTCAACATTTAGCTAAACTTTTTACAGGGGCCTTTTTTGGCTTTTTTTAAGAATTCTTTGGACTACTCTTTTTGGAAACAAAGTGAAATTTCTTTGCATTTAATTAACAGAAAATTCTCAAGCAATTCATCTGACATTGATGATCGAAACAATACGCGATTTTTTTTAACCAAAGAAAAAAATCTTTCACGTTCAGCATTGCTGTGGGGAATCAATAACATGGCTAGCAAAATGTTTGTAAGCCTATCAAATTTAAAAAGTCCATCCACTCCTTTCATGCTTTTCAAAATACCAATTTGGGCATCAATATTTTCTTCCATTAGTATGCCACCTAAGTCCACAGCCTGTAGAGCAGTAAACTGCTCCTGCAACTTATCTAATGCATCCCTTTCAGTGTTGTTTGCTCCAACTTTCAAAAGAAATGGAAAATTCTGAACAAAGTACCTGATTTTATCAAAAGACTGAGTTGTAATGTTACCGAAGTCTGCAACTTCTGCACATTTTAATACATCACTGTCCAAAGGGAATTTTTTGATGATATAGTAGTCACAAGCAGTTGTAAAAG
Organism: Macrothele yani; assembly: GCA_039090855.1. Taxonomy (NCBI): domain Eukaryota; kingdom Metazoa; phylum Arthropoda; class Arachnida; order Araneae; family Macrothelidae; genus Macrothele; species Macrothele yani. The sequence continues at coordinate 27,729,379 of CM077002.1, read as the reverse complement.
TATCTACGTACACTGAAAAAGAATTTTACTTTTCATCATTCTTTAGTGATTGTATGATCTCATGTGTTGCATGAGATCGTACTCTTTTTGATTAAAAGTATTTTTTTGTGGTACTCGATTTTTAACAAGTCATTATTCTTAATGATAGTAGGTTTTACAAATTTTATGAACAGATTTTTTAAAAGTTCTAACAGCATATTCTTTAGCTTATGAATATGCGGTAGTGCAGATTGTAACATCACATTCTTTACTTCTAAATCCTTGACTGCATAAAGTAGGAAACTACATATGCTTTGTTTTTAACTAAAGATAGAAAAATTTTTTTCTTCTGTTGTGATAGTAATAGAAAAGTAATTTGCTAGATTTTTTTCTAGAATTTTCACCCATTAATTTTTTTTTTCGTGCTGTCCCTGTTCTTTTTTCCTACTGATATCTGTAGATCTTTCCCCCTTCTTTTGTTATTTGCTTCTTTGCATTGAGTTTTATAAGCAACTGCAGAATTTTCTTCATTAGTAATTTTCATTTTCTTACTATTTATGCTTTCTTCACATTTTCTTTTTACAATAATCTCTGTTGATCTTTTATCACTTGCTACCGCATATTTTGATTGTGCTCTCTGTGTGCCTCTTTTAATTGGGTGTTTCTTTACCTCCATTAAAGAAATAATTCAGAAGAGGTCTCCACTCTTCCATTACCCTTTCAAGGCTACTAGTTAAGGATAACCATCGTGTAGATATGTGCTTCAAAAATATTTTTTGCCTCTGTATTGTGTAAACATTGGAAAGTTCTTTAAATAAAGCTCATGTTGAGAAATGGCTTCCTAGTTTCTTAATTCAATTACTAATCTAAAAATTATTATAGGGAAAAGTTAAAAAATTTTTTCCCTAAAATAGTTCAAAGAGAAGAAGATATTTTAAAAATGCAAGGAGTAGTCTATGAAGTAAAACGTAGTTCTGGACTATCTTACATTAGGTGAAACAGGTCGCAGACTAGAAACTCATATAGCAGAGCATAAAGCAGCTATAAAAAATTGCTCCAACAAGACTGGATTAGATAGGCATGTTAGAGAAACTAGGCACAGCATGGATTGGAATTCCCTTAAAGTCATCAGTTTCCTAAGCAATTTTCAAAAAGAAAGCTGAAAGAAGGAATAGAAATTGGGAAAAATCAAAATTCCATCATCAATGACTGCAAAAGATTTTGCCTGCCTAACATCTGGCAGGATTTGTTGAAAAATAACCTTAACCGTCAAGGTTAACTGTAACGGCGATAGTGACAGGAATAAGTAACAACAACAAGACAGCCTGAAGAAGGAGAAGAGTTTTCTCTGAAAATTTGCAATTTAAAAGAAAAAAATTTCCTAGTAAAATTCCCATAATAGTTGTTTTAGATTAGTAATTGGAAAGTTTTTAGACTCTCCTTTCTATTTGAACTTCTCTCCAAAAAATAGAATATGTCAATTAAAATTTGCTCTATATCTGCAGGCAGAACTGCAGCTGCTTTCTGTGCAGCTAAATTAATTAAATCGCAAACACACCCTATAATTATTATTTCACTTTGGTGTTCTTTCAAATGACGAGCCACACCATTTTTCTTTTCCCTCCAATCATTACTGAAGCATTGTATGCTCCAAAAGCAATGCAATTTTCGAAAAGTATCAAGTGCTTACTAAAATCATCAACTGTAGTTTGTGCGACATTCTTTCCTCTTGCACTGACCTTTAATGATGGAATAGCTAAAAGGCAACTTTGTATTCTTCTTCATAGTAGGTGACAACGATTGGATAAAGTTTTGAATCAGTTTAATTGGATCTATTTATTCCGATTGAGAAGAGTCGGGGGTTATTTGCAAGGCAAGGCACAAAACCCTGAAATCATCGGCATCTCCCTGTAGTGCAAATGAATAAACTCGAAACATAAACGAACAAATGCGAGTATCACTCCCCCCACTTAACACAACAAAATTATTTCTATTACTATTTGTTCCCCTAATTATACTTATGTGTATAGATGTTACTGATACTTGGAAAGATAAAATGGTTTCATCTTGGGAAATAATTACTACCTACACATATACCTGTTGCTCACAACAGTAAATTATTTTTTGGGGTTGAGCTTGCAGTATTAATGTTGCAGAAAAAAATTAATTCCTTAAATGAAATTTAAGTAACTTTGAGCGTAGTGAGCGATGGGTTTGCCTCCTCGGGGCGCTCCGTGGTAACAATGGCACACACAACAGCAACTAGGCCTCTGTGAATCTTGGAGAGGTGCCAGCTAGTTCTGTGTGACATTGGTGAAAAGACCCCAACTCACTGGGTTTTGTTCCAGAATCCTTAGGTTGAATGACCAACTGGAACCCTCAGCTGTGGGCTAATCCCCCACACTGATGTACTTACCTGATTAAAAAGACAAAAAGAATTATTAACAATTACTCAAGTATGGGATATGGTGGACCTTACCACACTTGAAGAAGGACGGTCCACCACGGAATCGACCTGGACTTTCTAAACGGCATATGAGAAAGAGATCTCGGCTGAATGAATGTAAGATTGGTGTATGGAATACTAGAGGTATAAATGGCAAGATGAGTGAGGTGATTGAGGAGATGAATAAGTATAGACTGGATGTGCTGTGTGCAAGTGAAACCAAAAAGAAGGAAATTGGGGTAGAAGAAGTGAATGGCACGGTGAGTGTGTGGTCTGGAGTATTGGATAATATGAGAGGACAGGCTGGTGTAGGTGTGATTTTAAGTGAAAAGATGAAGAACAACTTGATTCACTATAGTTGCATAAGTGAGAGAATTCTCTGGATTCGTTTGAAAGTGAAACTTCAGAGAATTGTAATTGTTGTAGTGTATCTCCTTGTGACTTGGAACCTTCTGATAAAAAAAAATATTTCTGGAATGAGTTAAAAGCTGTTTTGAGCCAGTTTGGTGCTATAGAAAAAGTTATTATAGCAGGGGATTTCAATGCTAGAGTAGGTGTGCAGAATGCAATTTCTGACAATGTTCTGGGTAAGTTTAATGATCCTTGTGGGAATGATAATGGTGAAAGATTAATTGAACTCTGCATTGAGAATGGTTTGTGAGTATCTAATACATTTTTCAACCACAAGTATATCCACACATATACTTGGGAAAATCGTACTCTTGGTCAAAAGAGTGCGATAGATTTTGTTGTCTACGATCAGCATTTGAAACACTTAGTTGTTGACACCCGTGTGATGAGAGGTGCGGATGTTGGTTCTGATCATTACTTGGTAGTGTCACGAGTGAAACTTAATGTTGGTTGGAGGAAAAGGAATAGAAAGAGACCCAGGATAGAAAGAATAAAGGTTGATAGGCTCCTTGAAGATCATCAGCGGTATTCTGACTTACTCAGAGAACGACTGAAGGATCTGAAGTCTGGTGAGAGGGATGTAGAAAAGAAGTGGGAATGTTTTAAGAACTGTGTTGTCACTGCTGCTAAAGAGGTCTGTGGCACCACAATAGTGGGTAATAACAGAGATAATGCTTGGTGGAATAGTGAGATTGAAGAGGCAGTAAAGAAAAAGAAGGAAGCCTATTTGGGAATGTTGCAAGGTAGTCTCTGTGGATGAATATCGCTGTAAGAAGCGTGAAGCTGCTAAGCTGGTTTGCCACAGTAAGGCAAAAGATGGGAAGGAGAAAGTGGAAAGGCATGAAATGGCTTTTTGGAAAGATAGAAAGTCCTTCTGGAAAAACATGAGACTCAGGAAAAATAGGGGAAACAAAGTTGTAAGTTGTGTGAAGAATGAGATTGGGGAAATGATATGGGAGCCCAATGAGTTAAGTGACAGATGGGGTGAATACTTCTGTTAGTTATTAGATCAGGGAAGCAAAAATGATTCTGAGACAGACGCAGATGATGTCACAATGAGGGATGAAAGCACAGGAGGGATCTCAAGAGAAGAAGTGTGTAAAGCTCTAAAATCTCTTCAGAATGGTAAGGCTCCAGGAGTTGATGGCATAACTGCAGAGATGTTGAAATATGGTGGTGACTCTATAATTGACTGGTTAACTGAAATTTGCCAGTTGTGCTGGGAGTTAGGAATGGTCCCTCGCGATTGGAAGGATGCTATTATTGTTCCTTTGTACAAGGGAAAAGGTGATCATACTGAATGCAAGAACTATCGTGGTATAAGCCTACTGAGTGTGCCAGGGAAAGTGTTTGGTAAGGTTGTTATTGAAAAAGTATGGGGTCTTACATCATTGAAAGTGTGGGATGTTCAGAGTGGTTTTATGCCTGGTAAAGGCTGCACTAACCAGATTTTTGCATTACGCATGATGATTGAAAAGTATCTGGCTGTTGGGAAGAAAGTTTTTACTGCCTGCATAGATTTAGAGAAAGCTTACAACCGAGTGAATAGGAGACTTTTGTGGAAGGTATTGAATGAATATGGTGTTACTGGGAATCTACTTAATAGTGTAAAAGCCATGTATGCTGGTAGTAGAGCTTGTGTACGAGTGAATGGTGTTTTATCAAAATGGTTTTCTATTGGTGCAGGAGTTAGACAAGGTTGTGTAACGTCACCATGGCTGTTCAATATATTTATAGATGCAAGCATGCGTGATGCCAAAATAGATAATAGTGGTTTATGTCTTGGTGATATCCGTGTGTGCAGATTACTGTATGCTGATGACACTGTCCTGTTGGCGGAGAGCAAAAGTGAGTTGCAGAGTATGTTGACTTGGATGCACGAAGTTTGCATGAAATTCAAACTGAGTATAAATAAGGGTAAACCCAAAGTTATGGTGTTTGAGAGAGGAACTGGTAGCACTGAATGTAATGTAAGTATAAATGGCACTGTGATTGACCAGGTGAGTGAGTTTGTGTATTTAGAAAGCATGTTTGACAGAGAGAACAAGTTGGATGGTGAAATCAGTAGGCGTGCGAATTTTTCTTTGAAAGTCATAGCTGCTCTGGGAGGCTTTCACAGGAATGATGGGTTCTCCAGAATCCCACATGGCTGAGTATGAAACAGTAATTGTTCCTACTCTGATGTATGGCAGTGAAACCTGGGTACTGCAGAAGAAACATAGGAGTCGTTTGTGTGCTGGAAGAATGCGTTACTTACGAGAGGTTTGTGGCAAGACACGTTCTGACTGTGTGAGAAATGAAGATGTGTTGCAGTTGTTTGATGTGAAGCAAAATGTTGTTAGCAAGGTGGAGACCAATATGCTTCGGTGGTTGGGCCATGCTGAAAGAATGAGTGATGAGATGCTTACTAAGAAAATATTTTCAGCCCAAGTGGCAGGAAGGAAAGGCAGAGGAAGGCCAAGGAAGACATGGGTGGATCAGATTCAGGAGTGTCTGCATGAGAAAAAGATTATGAGTATGAAGTATAAAAGATCTTGTGTGCGGCGTGTAATGGATATCAGTGAAGCACCAGTTGTATGTCAAGATCGCTGTAAATGGCGAAGTTTGATACGACAACAATAAGTAAAAATATCTGGAAGTTTGTATTTCTTTTTGGAGCTAACCTCTGAATCTCAGAGAACAGTTTAGTGATATGTATGTATGTGTCATGTAACAACCATGGCTGATAATAAAACAAGATTTTCGTGCCACAAAGACTACTCAGGGTAAGAAACTTGCTGTTAATGCACGATGTTCAAACTTGCTGAATGGCTCCAAACTTTAATAACTAAAACACACACAATTTAAAATATATTTACATGGTTAAAATAACATGAGTACTTTCATGCTCACTATGAGCACATCATCAAATGAAAGACCAAGTTGGGAGTTCCAGAAAAACATTTATATATGGGTGCCATTGCCAAACATTCTCCACGAGGAAAGAAATTCAAGAACACTCACTTGCTTTAACGTAATATGAGAAAATAGAGGCCTTTAGAGTTCCATTAATGATGGACAGAGTCTGCAAGGTTAGAAGTAGGAACCGGAATCCAGGACAGTAAAGTTTTCCAGGTCTGGGAAATATAGCTGGGTACTTCATCATTGCAACAAGTGTCCATTCAATGCAAAATGTGGAGACTCTCTGTAAAGAGCACTGTTTCCCTCGTTGTAGAGGTAGATAGAATGGAGAAGTCTGTCCAAGATGGGTTATGTGTACCAGCTGAAGAAAGCCTGGCTAAAGCAGTCGATGACGAGCCATTTTTTTTACACTATATTGGTGTTCCCTAATTTTTGTTTGCAGTCTCCGTAGGGTTGAGCCGATATATATATAAGATCCTTGTCTTGAGGATCGACAGATTTCATAGTAATGGAATAGATGCCGCATATGTCCAAAAATTTAACACTGTCTCGATCATTTTTAATCAGGGAATAAATGTTCGATGTTTTTAACCCAAAACCGACACCGTGACTGTGACAGATGTTCGATAAATTACCATTCACATGAGGGACGTAAGTAATCGGTCCAACATATTTGACATCCTTTCGTTCACGTATCAGGGTAAAAAATGTTGAATTCTGGAATTTACGGTAGATTCTATGGACATCTTTCGTTCACGCGTCAGGGTAAAAAATGTTGAATTCTGGAATTTACGGTAGATTCTATGGACATCTTTCGTTCACGTGTCAGGGTAAAAAATGTTGAATTCTGGAATTTACGGTAGATTCTATGGACATCTGAATATGAAAATCCGTGCTCATAAGCAATGGTATATACACATGTGTATATATCTTTTGAAGTTCCTTCTCACAGAAGGCTACAGAAGAGGAGTGGGTAAATGCTCGACAAATAAGAAAGTATAATATAAACAATATAAACAACACTTGCTGTTTTTACACGATATTATAAAAGTCGATGATGCTGACTACAAAACTTTAATCAAAAGGTTGTAATACATTAGTACTTTCGGGTCTACTATAGACTCATCTTCAGAAAGTATAAGGATGAAACTTTATATCTAGTCGGGTGGGCGGAACCTCATGGTATCAAGATAGGTATAGAGGAAGGCTTTCTGTAAACCGAATAGTTCAGGTGCCCGTAGCGAGCACGAAAGTACTCATGTTATTTAACAAAGTAGTCACCATGGCTGAAACCTTATACCTAGTCGGGTGGGCGGAACCTCATGGTATCAAGATAGGTATAGAGGAAGGCTTTCTGTAAACCTAATAGTTCAGGTGCCCGTAGCGAGCACGAAAGTACTCATGTTATTTAACAAAGTAGTCACCATGGCTGAAACCTTATACCTAGTCGGGTGGGCGGAACCTCATGGTATCAAGATAGGTATAGAGGAAGGCTTTCTGTAAACCGAATAACTCGGGTGCCCGTAGCGAGCACGAAAGTACTCATGTTATTTAACCAAGTAGTCACCATGGCTGTTTAATATATTTATGGACGTGTGCATGCGTGATGCCAAAATAGATGCTACTGGTTTATGTCTTGGTGATATCCGTGTGTTCAGACAGATTGCTGTATGCTGATGACACTGTCCTGTTGGCAGAGAGCAAAAGTGATTTGCAGAGTATGTTGTCTCGGATGTACGAAGTTTGCATGAAATTCAAACTGAGTATAAATAAGGGAAAAACCAAAGTTATGGTGTTTGAGAGAGGAGCACTGAAAGTAATGTAAGTATAAACGGCACTGTGAGTGACTAGGTGAGTGAGTTTGTGTATTTAGGAAGCATGTTTGACAGAGAGAACAAATTGAATGGTGAAATTAGTATGCAAGTGAATTATTCATTGAAAGACATAGCTGCTCTGGGAGGTTTTCACAGGAATGATGGGTTCTCTAGAGTCCTGCATGGCTGTGTATGAAAGTGTAATTGTTCCTACTCTGATGTATGGCAGTGAATCCTGGGTACTATAGAAAAAACATAGGAGTCGCTTGTGTGCTGGAGAAATGCTTTACTTATCGTGGGGGGGGGGGCAAGACACGGTCTGATTGTGTGAGGAATGAAGATGTGTTGCAGTTGTGTGATGTGAAGCAAAATGTTGTTGGCAAGGGAGACCAATATGCTTCGGTGGTTTGGCCATGTTGAAAGAATGAGTGATGAGATGCTTACTAAGAAAATCTTTTAGCCCAAGTGTCAAGAAGGAAAGGCAGAGGAAGGCCAAGGACGTCATGGGAGGATCAGATTCAGGAGTGTTTACATGAGAAAAAGATTATGAGTATGAAGTATAAAATATCATGTGTACGACGTGTAATGGATATCGGTGAAGCCAGAGTTGTATGTCAAGATTGCTGTGAATGGAGAAGTATGATACGACAAGAATAAGTAAAAATATCTTAAAGAGAAATACTAACTACCGTTTGTATTTCTCTTTAAGATATTTTTACTTATACAAACTACCATTTGTATTTCTTTTTAAAGTAAGACAAAATCAGCATCCGATCATCGGTGTCAGGACTGAATTACACAGGAAAAAATTACACAAGTCGGAAATTACACATATAATGAATTTTACAGCAGATTATACAAAATTTGTAGCGATGATTATACAAAATCATGAAACTCTAACTTAGACTAGATATTTTTTAGTAGGGGTCGGAGCGCAGGGGCTCAGGGCTCCCCCATACAAAATTTTCGTAAAATCTACAGTTTTAAATTTAGAACCACCAAATTTGGTATACTACCTCATGAAACTCTTAACTTAGACTGTAGATGGTTTTTGGAAGAGGTCGGAGCCCGGAGGTCTCACAAAATTTTCAGAAAATCTACAGTTTTCAATTTAAAACAGCCAAACTATCACATTAAACTCTTAGACTGTAGACGGTTTTTGGAAGGAGTCGGAGCCAATGGGGGGTGCGGGGTGTCAGGTACCCCCACACAAAATTTTCATAAAATCTACAGTTGTTTTCAATTTAGAACTACCAAATTTGGTGGTTCTAAATTGAAGACTGTGGATTTGTATAGCGGACATACGAGCAGACAAACTTCAATTTTATATACATAGATTTTGGCAAATTAGGAAAAATTGTTGGAATCGCATCATCTGCCAAAACTGGATGATTGCGTGGTATGAATACATCCTCACCATTTACCTTATGAACGAAATGTTTTTCACAAACTGCACTAAATGTATCAAGTGCTTTTTCAGCTCTGGGTACTAATTTTCCCACCGTTTGAAAAGTGCTTCATTTTTGGGTAGCCCAAACAGTGACAAACCATTAGTGTAATATTACACCCTGGCACAAAACACCGATTATTTATATTTTTTTTGTCATAGTAATCACCACAACAATTGTTTACATTTGGAATAATAGTCCACTTCTATTGATGATAACGCAGTTACTGTAACACAATCTCGTGAGACTGAGATAAGGGAAATAACCGTCAGCGACACCTACACATGGGGTTAACTTACTGACCATTTCCTCTGCTGAAGCATTACGGTGCTTTCCACACTGCCCCTTATAGCCGCTACAGTTATGCGTAATACAACCAGTATACAATAAGTGTTTGCTTTTGCATTTATAGTGCCACTTCATAAATTTCGGTATTTAAAATTAATTTTTATTTTTCCCATGGATAATTTTGAGTATGGCATTAGAAATAAATGTGGTCAAACGATGGCGAACAAACTCAAAAGGATTTGAGTTTGTTCGCCATCGTGAAACTGCTAGAGGAACTATTCATTGGCGTTGTGCGAAGTTCAGAACTTTACACTGTCGATCGCTGCTCCATACCAGAGACAACAAGATAATCCACGAGCCTTCCGAACACTGTCACGCCAATAGGATTTTGAAACTGCAGCTCATAAACTTGCAAATCAAATGAAAATTGAAATGTTGCATCCAGGGGCAACAGCTCGTTCAGTTATAGCTGACAATTTAGTAACTGTATCAGATGGGATAAAAATGTGTCCACCAAAGAAAAGTTCCTTGACAAGGCGATTAAATGGATCCAAAGCTAAAACACTCGGGAACGTTCTGGCAAACCCAAATAACAGAAATTTTGAAATATCAGCGAAGTACGCAAATTGGATTATTCATGATTCCGGCGTAGATGACCCAGAATGCATAATACTTATTTGGTCACAAGATATTTCTAGATCTCCTTGTGGTTAACAATTTTTGGCTAGCAGATGGTACATTTAAAGTTGTTCCAGAAATATATTACCAGTTATACAGTATCCATGTCCAATGTGATTCAGGCATCCCTTTTCCTTGTGTACTGGCTCTTCTACCAGGGAAAGAATATACGTGAAGATGTTAAATATGTTGCTGGAGAAAATTTCCCCAAGCCCGGCCATGAAAAATGTTGACTGATTTTGAAACTGCAGCAATGGAAGCTTTCCGTACCGTATTTAAAAATATCGAAATTGGAGGCTGTTTTTTTTTTCGTTTATCTCTTGAAATGCTATTATCACTTGCCCTGTTACCAGAAGAAGTAGTGTTGGAAGCATTTTTAGAAGTTGCTGACCTGTTCTCTGATTTAAACGAATATACTGAACAAATCTAGCAAATTCTCCTTTATTTTGAACGTACATATGTTCGAGGTCGACAGCTAAGAAACGGCACTTACAAACAACCTCTATTTAATATTTTTATTTGGAACCATAGGCAATCTGCAGCAAACTGTATAGCAAGGACTACAAATTGTATCGAAGGATGGCATTACGGACTTCAGCCACTTTTTCAGTGTTCCCATCCAGCTGTTTGGAAATTTCTGGACATAGTCATCAAAGAATTACCCTTACAACATACAAACTATTTGCAGCATTTTAACTGGCCAACGAAACCCCGGATGTGGTAGGTACATTTCTTTAAAACAACGTATTTCAAATATTGTACAGAATTGAGACTTTAATAGGCGATTAGATTTCTTGCATTGGGTAGCTCATTTGACTTAGTGTTATTTATTTGATGTTTCATATTTAAATTTAATTTTATCAATGTAACCGTTATAAGAAAGTTTAAGTATTTGGATATGACAACCAAAGAATTTAATAAATTAAAAAAAATTAATAGTGTCATTTTTTCTTGTGTATTTGCCCAAAACATGGTAAGAAATTCTGTTAAAAGCACAATGAAAATAAAAAATAGGCAAAGTATATATGTTTTCAGAAATTAATACAAGTGTCAAAACTGAAATAAAAAGAAAGAACAAAGAATATTCCAAATTTCCTTGTTACTTTAGATATTTTGACCTGTCGACATTTCGTAAATTGCACTTGCACTCGGTCAAAAAATATTACTTATAAAGACTCTTTAGTAACTTTTAATCGCTGTGCTCATATTTATACGATTTGCATAACAAATTAAGTTAACAATGTTGCCTTTCACTTAGGCACCAAATATCAATTATTGGCAGCTAGGCCTTTTAAAGAATTTTTAATAAGCGTAACACTCTTAAATTGATTTGTCATGCAAAACTCATATGATCATGGCATTATAAAAATTACTAAAAATACATATGTCTAGGCCTCCGGCATATCTATTAATGTTTTGTGCTCGAGTAAAATTTCAATAGAATTAATTTGATTTTCTATGAAAACTATATAAATATCAGCTCAGAGGACAGAAAACTATCAAAAAGCCCTAGGGTCTGCATAACAGTTTCAACCTTAGTAAAGCACATTGCTAAAATCTTGGCCTTCTATGCAAACCTTATGAAAATTAGCACATCAGATTGAAAATTGCTAAAAAGGCCCAGGCCTTTATAATTATTGTTTTGTACCTGACTAAAAGTGTAACATTATTTTTAGTTCCTACTAGCAGGAGTACCCAGTATTTCCCTGGTAAATTTTACTATTTGTAGAATCACCAAGTTCAGCTGGTGAAAATTAATGAATGAAAAAGATATTTCTGTAAATTTTCAGTAAACTTATTTTAAATTTTTTGATTTAGTTAATTTAATTATATGAAACAAAAAAAGAATTTGCATTATTTACATTACACTGTATTTCTGCCTGATAAGGCACCCGTTGGTGGTGAAAGCTAACGTTTATTAATTTGTGTTTTTAATACACCATTAACCGGTTATTTTTGCATTTTATTGTTATCTATGGCCTCTAACTTAAACCGCAGGTGGGGTACTGGAGTGCTAAATTCAGCTGCAGTTCTTAAAGAGTACAAAATGTAACTTTTACGAAAATTTTGAATTGGGCTCCTTCACCCAGACTCTTTTAAGCCTGCGGTCAAAGTTACAGTACAATGAGGTAGTATACCAAATTTGGTCGTTCTAAATTGGAAACTGTAGATTTTATGAAAATTTTGCATGGGGGGGCTCTGATCTCCCGGCTCCGCCTTCTTCGAAAAACCGTCTTCCATCTAAGTTACAGTACCATGAGATAGTATACCAACTTTGGTTGTTTTAAATTGAAAACTGTAGATTTTATGCAAATTTTTTTTGTGTGTGTGTGGTTTGGAGGGGGAGGGGACACCTCGGGCAATATTTTGGCCCTGACCCCCTTTCAAAAACAGTCGGTTGTCCTGAACCCCTTCCAAAAACCATCTACAGTATAAGTCAGAGTTTCATGAGGTAGTATTTGGAGGTTCTAAATTGAAAAGAGCAGATTTTACGGAAATTTTGTATGGAGCAGGGCTCTGACCCCCCTCCCCGTTCCATTCCAAAAACCATCTAAGTTAGAGTACCATGAGATATTACACCAAATTTGGTGGCTTTAAATTGAAAACTGTAGATTTTACGAAAATTGGGGGAGGGGGCTTTCACCCCCCAGACTCGGACCCCTTTCCAAAACCGTCAAGTTAGAGTTTCATGTGATAGTATACCAAATTTGGTGGTTCTAAAGTGAAAACTGTAGATTTTACAAAAAATTTCTAGGGGGGGGGGGGCTCTGACTCCCCGCCCCGTTCCGTTCCAAAAGCCATCTACCGTCTAAGTTAGAGTACCAGGAGATAGTATACCAAATTTGGTGGTTCTAAATTGAAAACTGCAGATTTTAGGAAAATTTTGTGATGGCATGGCATAATGGCTTAGTTCCTGAGAACAGGAAAAAGTCAGTCACTGTGCCACTAATACATAATAAAGCAAACAGGGAAAATCACTGTAACTATTATTTCATTACCATAATCAGTGTTCCTTGTAAATGCTACTCAAGCATTTTGAATAAGAACATTAGAAAGGAGGTGGAAAATCAACTGAGTGAAGGACAGTGTGGCTTCAGGAGAGGAAAGAGATAAGAGCTCAGATGGACTTAATTAAGACTGTAAGTTGGAAACTGCATTTGAGGGAGGTATGTGGCTGAGTGTGGGGGGGGGTCAGGATGGACCCAGGACAATATGAAGAATGATAATATGGAGACAAGTGTCAAACAAAAGAGGCAGAAGTCTAGGGGATCATTAGACAGTTGTGACTATGGATAGGGAATTTGGTAATGGTAATACTTGCATCAGGATGAAAGCTTGAAAATCAGAGAGAGGGGGGAGGGGGGCAAAAAAAAGCCATTTAAGTTACCAATGGAATGAAACAAGACACACTCACACTTCCAGTAATAAGATACTTGAAAATCTTGTCTTCCACTTTTATGTTTTCTGATACCATCAGATGCTTCGAAACAAACAAAATTCTTAGAAAACATGACTGCAACGCTCTCTAACCCCCCCCTCCCACGACATTTTATGCTTACACATTACACACTTACTTCACAAAAGCTAAATTTAAGGAGCGGAAAACGCGGGCCCTTTGAAGTCTGTTGTTTATTGAGTTTTAGACCCCCCTCCCCATGGCATTTTATGCTTACACACTTACTTCACGAAAGCTAAATTTGAGAAGCTGAAAACACTGGGCCTTTGAAGTCTTCTGTTGTTTATTGAGTTTCGGACAACCAGTTACATTTTAGCATTTCCTTAACATGGAAGTGTGATGGATGCTTCAGATCTGAACGATGTTATGCTGAAGCGCATCTGGAAGAACATTACTATATCAACGTATAAACGTTTACTGTTCATCATGTCGTTCTTGGTGTAAACATAGCCCTCCGACGTGACCTCCAACATATAACGCGCCATAAAAGTTATTCATATCGATATACCAAACAGCACATTCTGAATTACATATATACAAAGAAAGTACTCTACCTGTGATGTCGATGAGTTTGTCCAAAAAAAAAAAAAAAAAACTCCACTGCTAACGTTCAATGTAGGCCTTGTCAAATATTCCCCTCCTTTCAACACCCAGGAACGCTGGTGGTGAAATCGTACATGTGATAAAAATATGCGGTCCTACCACTGAACGAAGTCAAAATTAAAACAAGACACTACAAATGACCACGAGACAAAGACCTAACAATATAAAATGGAACCAAGATTAAAATGAATTAAAAGCAGATGGACGGTCACAGTGGTTAAACCACATCACCAGACCGGTTTCAGCAAGTTTCATGCTATACTCAGTGGTACTCCCAACAATGCTTCATCATATGAGCATGCACACATCAATGCTGAACTTGTCAGACATGGATGCCACACCATTGGTTTTCTAAATGCAAAGTATCCTGGGATCACAAGAACACAACACCCATGGTGCCATCTATGGTGAGATCAAGGACTTATTTTCTTCTGGGTCTTTTATTCTGTCATTCTATAGTTTCCTTCTTTTGTTATAATAATGTTTCTTCATTTTCTCTTCAATTTCTATCAAGTACTACCAGGCCAACGGTAATTAAGCTGGTACACTATTGTTACAATTCCTATTTTTCGTTTTTTCGATTACAACTGCTTCTGAAATAAACTGCTGGTTGTATTCTTTATGTGATGTTATTAATTTGATATTTGACCAGTCTGGTGAAAAATTATTTTCAGAACAATGCTGCATCAGAGAAGTCTTCATCTCCCCTTTGTGCCAATTTGAAGTATGTTCGTTCAACCTGCATTGTAATCGTCTTTTGGTGCTGCCTATATATGATTTCATCTGTACTCCCTCTTTGTTAATCGTTGGAATAGAATATATGCCTGACCTTTCCAGGATGGAAGTTTTATTGGCAGTTAGTAATTTCCCATTGTCAATTACTGTCTCTGCCAACTTAATATTGTGATCAACACACTCCTTTTTAAGGATATCTCTCACGGGTGGTTACTATGGAAATTTTACATGACATTTATTTTCAGTTTCCATAATTACTGGTTTCTTATATTCTTCACTTTGTTTTTAACATCTGCATACATTGATATCACCAAGTGTTTATTATATCCCAACTCCTGGGCTATTGATTCAATCCATTTAATCTCATTTTCTTCAGCCTCTTTCGAAGATGACATATTAATGGCTCTTCTAATGAAAAATAAAAAGGTTGCTGTTTTATATCTCCATGGATGTGAAGACCCATAAGGAACGAGTCCCGGAATATATGCATCTTTCCTGTGCACAGATGTTTCTATACAGTTCTTATTAATGTTATGTAATAAAGTGATATCAAGGAAGTTGAGCTTGTTATCAATTTCTTTTTTGAGTGACAATGGGAAATAGAAAACCAAGGGTGTGGCCTCCATGTCTGACTAGTTCGGCATTGATGTGTGCACGTTCATATAATGAAGAAGCACTGTTGGGAGTACCATTGAGGATAGCATGAAACTTGCTGAAACCGGTCTGGTGATGTGGTTTGACGACTGTGACCATCCATCTGCTTTTAATTCATTTTAATCTTGGTTCCATTTTATATTGTTAGGTCTTTTTGTTTTGCGGTTGTTTGTAGTGTCTCATTTTAATTCTGACTTCGTCCAGTGGGAGGACCGCATATTTTTATCACACATACGATTTCACCACCAGCGTTCCTGGGCGTTGAAAAGAAGAGGAATATTTGACTAGGCCTGCATTGAACATTAGCCGTGGAGGTTTTTTTTTTTTCGACATACTCATCGACATCGCAGGTAGAGCACTTTCTTTGCATATATGTAATTCGGAGTGTGCTGTTTGGTATATCGATATGAATAACTTTTATGTGTCGATGTGAACAACTTTTATGGTCCATACAATGTTCAATGTATGTCGACATGAATAACTCTTATGGCGCATTATATGTTGGAGGTCACGTCGGAGGGCTATGTTTACACCAAGAACAATGTGATGAACAGTTAACGTTTATACGTTAATATAGTAATACTTTGAGCCACGTAAAAATATGCTCGATTCAGCATATGGCTTTGCGCTGATTTGGGTAGATAATGTAATGGAAGAACATTGAATTTTCAAGAGCAACTCACCATTATATCTTAAAAGAAAAGTACTTAATCATGCAACCTTCAAGTTCTTATTTATGAAACATACACATGGAATTTAACTAAAAGAGACAGAGGCTGCAGACAACTCAAAGAGGCATGGGGAGATAGATGCATGCTTGGGTAACCAACAAAGACAGGAAAAGGGACTTGTGGATTAGGAAAATGATAAGATTGGATAACAACAAGATCAAGTGGAATACCCTTAAATGGCACTGGGCAGGACATTTTGCTAGAAGCATTGACCACTGTTGGGCAGCTAAAAAGCTAGACTGGATACCAAGGAACAAAATTCAAAAGCATTCTGGGGGATATGAAAGAGAGTTGTTCACAACAAAGTTGTGGAGGAGAATTGTGGATTGAAAATGGTTGGTAAAATTTAACATTGCATGAAAAAAGCTGCCACAGAAAAAAACATAACCAAATGCATCCTCTCCCCAAAAAATTGAGACCAAGCAGAATTATATTACCCTGGAATTTGTACTTTGACAGCTTTCCAGCAAAGTTTCACGAGGTAAATGAAGATTCATATACAATGTTTGTTTTTGAAAAGGTATTTGGGAGAGTACCTAGAAGCAATGCTGTTCAGTGTGCTTTAAAATGTCAGAGTGAAAGTCAGGCTATTGAAATTGTTCAACATTGGAAAACAATGCAACAGTGATAATGGAAGGGAATAGTAATAAATGGTTTGAAATAAACTTTGGAATAAGACAGGGATGTACACTGTCCCTAATTTTGTATGTGATCCATATGGACACACTGCTTAAGGAAAGTTTCAAACATTGAGCTAGGTGGTTCTAATGTAAATAAAATTAGATCATAATCTCAATCAGCTGAACATGCCACAAAAAAATTGAGATCACAATCCATATTGATCATTCTAAATCAGTGGTTTTTGTTGAACTCCAAAACTTATTAATTTTGTAGTAGGAAGTCCCTGGGTTACAAATGCCTGACTTACGTACAAACTCTTAGTTATGAACCAACCCCAGTAAAGCCTATTATATTACAAATTTGAGTCACATACAATGGTTCATAATAAAAAATGAGCAATACTTTGTGACGTGCATCAGAGCATTGCCTGTCTACAACAGTTCGACAGCTCGTGGGCTAGAGGTAGGACAAAGACTTCATTCTTTTCGGTTGAACCATGTTGCTGTTAACAGTTGCCTTGTGTGTATTACTGTATTTGGATTCAGCTTTTTTTTTTTTTTTTTAATCCTCATAACCATGGCACCAAAGCATAAATGTGATGCAAGTGATGTTGATGCATCAAAGAAAGGGGAAGACGACCACGATTGAAATTGAAGTGGAAAAAATAAAGCGATTGTAAAAAGGTGAAAGACCACAGGGCACTAGAAAAGTGCTAGGTTACAGTCAGTCAATGATCAGGAAAATTTTAAAGGACAAAGCAAAAATAATGGAACATGTAAAAGGCTTTGCCCAGATAAATTCAACAATTATCACTAAGGATGCAGCAGTTTATTTATTGAAATGGAAAGGCTACTGATAATTTGGTTAGAGGAATAATTATTATTAGTAGTACTGTATCATTATGTTAAACATGTTTTAGTGTATCTGGAATTGCTTCTTTAATGTTTTTTATGCATACAGAGGTACACTATATACTAAGACAAACATTCGACTGATGCTACATATGAATAACTGTTCCGACTTGCGCACAAATTCAACTTGAAGACAGACTTAGGAATGGAACTTGTTCATAATCCAGGGACTGTCTGTATAGGGGAAGAGTCTAGAACAGGCAACATATTTTAAATATATTGGTGAAAATAATGATGAGAAATGGAGAGTTTGACAATGGAATAACAGAACTGGCAAAGTGGAGGAAGTCTATTATCAGCTGTATAAGGATATTTTGACCACAAATTGAGATAAGCCAAGTATTTTGTTACACTTGCTGTATAAAGTGCAGTATTTGGCCCTAGTACCTTCTATGGCAGCATGAACTAGTTATGAAAGTAAAGGAGTCTGCAGCATGAGTGACAAAGGAAACACTGCACTTTATGAGAAAAATACCAAGTACAATGCTGCAGTTCCTTGTTGGCTTGTTACTGGAAAAACATAGCAAGTAAACATATGAAGGAATTTTTACTTGATCATTCCACCCCCACCCCCTCCCCAACCCATCAATAGAGTAGCAGAGTACATTGTACACTTTCATCAAAGTTAAATGATGCACTTACACATTTACAGAAAATAAATTCCAAGAGTTTAAAAAATTCCAGGAGCTTAATTTTTTTTAGAACAGAACCATAGTGCTTTGTTTTATAGTTTTAAACACCGTTGATATTTACTAAGCATTTAGAATTCTTATGGGTTCTTTAAGGTTTAACGACCACTGTGAGCAACTCAAATGGACTATAAGAAGTCGCCCGTCCCTAATTTAGGGCCACTGGTTCCAGGGAAGGGAGAGAGCCAGTGCAGTAAGACAAACACGACATCCGTGCCTCACCGGGATTCGAACACGGACCCCTTTCGGACAAATGATCAGAGGCCATCGCTTAGACCACTGCACCACCGGGGCGGCTCTTATGGGTTCTGCTGTTACACAGTGTTCCTCAGCACATGTTACATCTTCAATGAAGTAACCTGGAACCTAGCACAATGATAACAATACAAAAGTTTTGCCACAACACAAATGATTCGCTACTCCAGAGTCACCTATTTCCATGCACATTGGTGGCAGGGAGGCCAGATATCAACCTCATTCAGTGAGTAAAATGCATACTGGGTCATTCTACGCGAAATCGTAAGATTTTGAATTAATTTTCACCAACACATCTCCCATTCTTACGATTTTTTTAAATGGGTAGCTACTCCCAACTTATAAAAACCCTGAAATTTTTAATTTTTTCCCCCGATAGATTAGAAGATAAATCCCTTAGTGCAATGCACGAGTTCCTATCTGCTTTAGTTTTTGAGTTATGAGCAATGAGAGAACCTTTCTTCATTGCTTAAAAAGGCAATGTGGTACAGTACTTAGAAAGTGCAGTTATTATTCCTTGCAAAGAAAGGTTTAATTTATCAAATGAAGAAAAAAACCTCATGGGCTTTTGCCTCAACGCCAAACAAAAAAGAATGTTTAAACATGGTGCATGGCCAGTGCATTGCCACGGTGAAAGCGCAGTCGGCAAGCACACCGTGTGTCTTGGCCACGGCTGTGTGGAGACATGGTACCGAAAGAAGAGCGGCATCCTTCTCACAAGCAAGAAGCACTCACGCCGTGTGGACGCATGTATTGTTGAACTCACGTTTTAAAGGAAAGGAGTTCTTTATTTTAAAAAAGGATGATTAGTTCATGAACGATGTAAATATTTTGATGTCTCACAACGCTGTGATCAACTTCCATGTCTGATTTTGATTATTACAACAGGAAGTTAAGCTTCTATGGAATGCATTTTTTCTTCTGATAATGAATTTGGCGATTATCATAAAATTTAACATCTGAAGGTTTTACACTGTTCATGAGATTTTCCTGAGTTTCGTGTCATCATCTAGATCATTTCTTGAAATCGATGCAAAACCAAGGTTGTTTGGAGGGGGGGGGTGATTACTGTTAATGCTTTCGCTCTAGACAAGAGTCCAACAATTTTAAGTCATTCCTTTTGCCCTTTTGATGCTCAGTTATAATCATGGAAAACTTCTTAGGCTAATTTTGGGGATCATCTTGTATTTTTTAATCAGCTTTTTTTTTCTTTAATTCTGGCAGGTATGTATGTTTGTATACATGGATAAAAAAGTTCTGTCGTGCTTTGTTTTCAGATTTGTCATGCCAGCGATGAAATGAAGGCTCTCTCCTTTTTAGATGTTTGTGGAGGGTTACTCCAAATGACCTGACTCTCCAGATCTTTTTCGTGCTTTGTCTGATCAACATCCCGCAAATTTATTGCTCCTCGTAAAGATATTGTTAAGTATAAACTTGCCATTTGGCGCAGGATAAGAAATGATGTTGACAAAGAAGTGTTAGGAGGATTTTATAAGCACACACAAAATCTCTGCCAATTATTTTCTGCGAAAGTAATATGATACTTTTTCTGTAGCGTGGAAACTAAATTTGACCCGTGAGAAAAGTTCAGTACTTAATGTTCATGTCACCGATGTAAACCAATCAGTTTTAAACTACTTTCAGCTTTTGGAAAGTTTATGAATTGTAGCCTCTAAAAAAAAAAAAAAAAAAAAGGCATTCCACATGGCTGTTAGTTTTGTACTTACGGGAAGGAAACTGGGGGTTGGGGGGGTTCCTCTGAACGAATTTCTAAGAGAGCAGCAGAAACACACCATTTTTTGTTGTAATTATAGTTTAAAACGATAAAAGAGGGAGAGAGAGAGAGAGATACCGAGGTATTCCTTGTCAGGTTACAAAAAAAAAAAGACCTAAGTAAGCTAAATTTGCGAAGATATAGTAACTTGCCAGAGATTCATATCCATGGTTCCCATACTACATACACTGAATAAATAATACAACGTACAGTATTCACTTGAAAACTTTCTTTTTCTTATTAGAGATAACGACGTTATCAGCATCAGGTAAATTGTCTTGTGTCTAGCGCTCTTTGGCCAAACATGGCCCTCGCGCCATAAAAATCAACCAACCAACCAACCAGCATCAGGTAAAATGCATATAAACTGAATTTCTCCCCCCCCCCAAAAAAACAACTACTGCTAAACACTTCAAAATGTGTGCCCCCCCCTACCATTACATTTAGCCCCCCTCCCAATGGCTTACCCAGTTTTGAGCGGCTGGCGTTGCCACTGCCCCTGCGTTTGTTAATTTATTTGCCATTATGGTATAACGCTTTCTGTTCGCCACAGATGTCGAAATGTTTATTTTTCTTAGAGACGATTTACTCTTTTTATCCGTGTTATGTCCGACACGCTTGCCTGTACTTTGGCCCCAGACCCGAACTACTTCCTCAGATCCTAATTTATAACCTCTGGCAAACAGTGACTTTAGTTCACCGCAAGTGGAAAAGCTCTGTAGTGTATTTTTTCAGATCTCTTGCAATTTGAACATTTCTGCCTAGTTTTACAGCATCTTTGTGCATTGTGATTGTGGCATAATGCATTGGCTTGTTAATGTTTCCTATCACTTCTAAATTTATTGGCATGATTAATTAAAATATATCATCATCATCATCATCATTGTCAACCATTATCAATCCACTGCTGGACAAAGGTCTCCCCAAGTTTCCTCCACAACGGTCTGTCTTGTGCCAGTCTCCTCCATGTCACCCCTGCATACTTTCGAATTTCATCCACCCATCTCCCATGTGGTCTTCTTCTGGGTCTTTTCCTGTCCCTTGGAATCCAATCTAAAATTTCGGCTGTCCATCGATGATCTGTCCTTCTGGCAGTATGTCCAGCCCATTGCCATTTCAGGGATTTAACTCTGATCATGATGTCTTCCACTCTTGTCATTTTTCGGATCCACGAGTTCCTCTTCTTATCTCTCCTGGTTACACCAAGTATGCACCTCTCCATGCTGCTTTGAGTTGTCTGCAGCCTTTGTATGTCTCTTTTAGTTAAGGTCCACGTCTCTGCACCATACGTAAGCACTGGAAGGATGCATTGATCAAACACTTTTCTTTTAAGACATAATGGCATATTGCTCTTGAAAATTATGCTGTTTCTTCCAAAAGCTCTCCAGGCAAGTTTTGTACGCCAATTAATTTCTTCATCAATGTGACCCTCACTTGATATCTGCTGTCCAAGATAAACGTACGTGTCTGTTATCTCCAGCTTTTCTCCATCAATCGATAAATCTTCATTTCTTGTAAAAGCATTGAACATCACTTTTGTCTTCTGAAAGTTCATTTTTAATCCCACTTCTTTACTCTTGTCAGCAAGTTCCTGGATCATACTCTGCAGCTTTGATGGGGTAGTTGCAAAAATGACTACGTCATCAGCAAAACGAAGGTGGGTTAGATAATCTCCATTAATCTTTATCCCCTTGTTTTCCCAGCTCAGCGATTGAAAAACACCCTCCAATGTGGCATTAAAGAGCTTCGGAGATATGGTGTCACCTTGTCTCACTCCCTTTCCAATTTTTATGTGTGTTGTATTTTCAAACAGCCGAATCTTTGCACTTGCATTTTCATAGATGTTATTAATAATATTAATGTATGCATCTTCAATACCGCAGGTTTTCAGAGCCATTGTAACTGCTGATGGTTTCACCGAATCAAAGGCTTTTTCATAATCGATAAAAGCCATGCACAATGGAAGTTCATATTCCCTCGCTCTTTCAATTAGTTCTCTCAGCACGTGGATATGATCTATTGTGCTGTAGCCACTCCTGAATCCAGCTTGTTCTCTCGGTTGAGCCATGTCCAGTGTTACCTTCAAGCGGTGTGAAAGAACTTTAGTGAAGATTTTATAAACTACTGATAGGAGGCTGATAGGTCTGTAGTTTCCGAGATCCTCAATGTCACCTTTCTTATGTAGCAGGATCATTGTAGCGGTGTTCCAATCCTCAGGAATCTTTCCTTCATTAAGGCATCGAGTGAAAATTTGGGCGAGTACTGTTTCGATTTCTCCACTTGCTTCTTGTATGATGTCTACAGTAATTCCATCTTCTCCTGGAGCTTTTCCCCGCTTCATGTTCTTGATTGCATGTGCAACTTCTGCTGGAAGGACTGGAGGAACTCTGGTACTGGTATCTTTCATGATGTCTGGAGTGCATGTATCATTCCTTTCATATAATTTGGAGTAGAAATCTTTCACTCTTGTCAAAATTTTGCCTCTATTTCTTGTTACTGAACCATCTTCTTTTCTCAGTGCCATAATCTGTTTTCTTCCCTTACTGAGATGTCCCTTTGCTATCTTTAGGCTTTGGTTGTTTTCAATTGCTTTCCTCACTAGTTCACAGTTGAATTTCCTTACGTCTTCAGTGATACTTTTTCTTACTGTCTTGCATAGCTCTATATATTCCACTTTGGAAGTCACATCTTCTTTAGTTGTCCTCATCTCTCTTCTTTTTTGCATCAACATTTTCGTTTTTCCTGATAATTTATTTACATGCAACTTGTTCTTAGACCCAGCTAATTTTGTTGCTGTTTCCATAAGAGCTTTGGTTACTTTTCTGTTAACTTCAGAGATGACCACTTCTTCTGATGTTAGGCCTTCTAAAGCAGAGAACCTGTTCTTCAGTTCCAACTTGAAGGTATTATGGTGTTTTTTAAGGTTGGTTATGTCAATAGATTTTGTTTGTCTTATGAGCTTGCCACGTTCAAGTTTAGTGTTGAGGTGCATCTTACATCTCACCAATCTATGGTCACTACCTGTGTTGAACTTGTTTAGCACACTGCAGTCTTCTATGACGAATTTTTTGTTACACATAATAAAATCAATTTCACTTGTCGTCCCATTTGGATGTCTCCATGTCCATTTCCTGTGTGGCTTTTTCTTGAAGAAGGAGTTCAAGATGAAAAACCCTTCTGCCTCTGCAAACTCAACGAGAGTATTTCCACGCTGGTTTCTGTTGCCGTGACCGAATTTACCTACTGAAGTTTCATTCTGTTGCCGTTGCCCTATTTTTGCATTGAAATCTCCCATAATTATTTTCAAGTGCTGCTTACCTTTATTATTTAGATGACAAATTTCCTCATAAAATTCTTCAATTTCTTCTTCAGGATGACTTGTGGTGGGTGCATAAGTTTGAATAATCTGAGCCTGGTATCTTTTCGAGAGTTGGATAACAATTCGTGCAGCTCTGTCAGAGGAACTTTCAACTTCTACAACTTTATCCTTCAGTTTCTTGTTTATTATAAATCCAACACCACTAGTTCTGCCAGTATCTGTCCCACGATAGTAGAAGAGATGTCCACTTTTCAGTTCGATGAGATTTTCTCCTTTTCTCCTTACCTCACTTAGCCCCACGATGTCCCACTTGATCCTTTGTAGTTCCTCTTCCAATTCAAGAAGCCTTGAATCAGAAGATAGGGAGCGTCCATTGTACGTAGCCAAGGTCAGCATCAGATGGCAGCCTAGTCCGGTCCTCCGGGGATTCTTAGCACCCTCTGCCTTCATGTCGCACTGGCCGCTGCCTTGGCCAGGTACATTCCAGCTGCCGGAGACTGAGGGCCAAGATTTAAGTTGTGGAATCATTTTAGAGGGGTTTGGCCATAACTCACCACGCTGGCCAAGCGGATTGGTGAGTTGGTAATAATTGGATTTATATCATCATCATCATCATTGTCAACCATTATCAATCCACTGCTGGACGAAGGTCTCCCCAAGTTTCCTCCACAACGGTCTGTCTTGTGCCAGTCTCCTCCATGTCACTCTCGCATATTTACGAATTTCATCCACCCATCTCCCATGTGGTCTTTTTCTGGGTCTTTTCCTGTCCCTTGGAATCCAATCTAAAATTTCGGCTGTCCATCTATGGTCTGTCCTTCTGGCAGTATGTCCAGCCCATTGCCATTTCAGGGATTTAACTCTGATCATGATGTCTTCCACTCTCGTCATTTTTCGGATCCACGAGTTCCTCTTCTTATCTCTCCTGGTTATACCAAGCATGCACCTCTCCATGCTTCTTTTATATATATATATATATATATAAATCCAATTATTACCACTCTGGCACCGGGATGTGATTAGGAGGCATAAAAATTTTCGTTCAGTGTAACCGTCAAACTGTGTTTTCCTTATTTTAGGGTGCTGTGGTGTGTTTAGTTTCATACGAGCTCTTGCGAGTTTCGTGAGCTCCCACCTGACACGTATTATTTAAATAAGCAGCAGAAATAAATGAATAAAAGTAGATAAATAAAAAAAAGGCAAGATGAGAGCTGCGAGATATACTCGTTCATTTAAATACCAGATCTACCAGGAAATAATTGATACAAATTTTTCTAACCCCACGCTTAGCCTTGCTAACGTCATCTGTGATCATCAGGTATCTGGCGTTAACTATAACGCAGTATATATCTCCTGTATGTTGCATGAATAGGCCCTGAGATATATATCCCTGATTATTTTATTTCTCAAGCTGTCATTCCTTGATCATTTTCTCTTACGGCAGGAGTCGACAACTAGAAAATTTATTAATTCCTGAAATAGAACTATTTCATGTCTAAATATTCTGTCTGATATTGCGTGAGCTGTAATATCCTTAACCAATATTCCAAAAATGGTATTCAACGTCAGTTGCATAATTTATAAGCATTTTGCACTGTATATTGGTAAGCTATACGGGGAGAAAAAGATTTATATTAGTTCTTCTCGTCATTGAATGGCTAAGAATACCAATATATTTTTGACGTCCGTTGCATAATTTATATGTGTAATTTGTGTGTAACCCTTTTCACCGTATAGCTCATATTGGTAAGCTGTATGGAGAAAATGGTTTATATTAGTTTTCCTTGTCGTCGAATGGCTAAGAATGTGGTGGATAGCATCTAATGATTTGGCGTGAAATGACAATTTAGTAATATTTTACAGTTATATTATTTGAAATGCCTTTAAAACATAACATTAATTCACCATCATTCCTGCTTCAAGCATCACATCAAATGATTGTGCGATCTGACCAACACGCGCAATGGTATCTTGATCTGCCGCCCAACATTGACTCCCGCTGCCGTTTGGCTGGCTGCACCACGCTATTTGCCGCGCGTGGTTTCACAGTGGCAAAGCACAAGCCATGCACCATATTTAAATATTATTTTCTCAGCATGCATGCAAAAGCCCAAAGTTTTTTTTCCCCTTCATTTGTTAGACTAAACTTTTCTTTAAAAATGAAAACAATTGCAACTTTTTAAGTGCTGTACTACCCTAGCTTTTTTACGTTTTGAAAAAAGGCTCTCCCGTTGCATGTAACTCAAAAAAAAAAAAAAAAAAAAAAAAAAGATAGAAATTCGTGTATTGCACCAATTAATTTCTTGGGAAAAATTATGAAGGAGTGGCGATTTTAGTACTTCTTTTGAACCAAACAATGGAGATATTTGCGTTTTTACACGATTAAGGTCCGCCATGCATCGGAATTCGAATAAATCAGAATTCGATTAAACCTTTGGGATTTTCATACATTGGGGTGATCTATTCATGAAAAAGAAAAAATCACAAGAATCTGAGATGGTGTGGTGGATAGCATCTGACAATTTGGCATGAAATGACCCTACTAGAAGGAACTTTCATCTTGGACTTATGGTAAGGCACTCACATGCTGTTGACTAAAACTGCATATGACTGCTATGTCAGAAACCAAAATGGCTGTAAATATGGCACTCAAACATCCTGCACTCCAGCATCACAAGATGAAAGATATGACATAGTCTCTACATTCCATGGAAGAAAGTGATGCCATTGTGAGCAGATGCAACAGGGAGCTAGTGATGAAATCAATCCAAACATTCTGACCAATTCTTTTTTTCATTGCAAGAAAAAAAATACAGGACTATTCCAGGACCTCTCACAAAATTACTACAAATCAATGATTTTCCAGGCTTGGAAAAAAGGGAAACCAAATACTCTCAGTCTGAATCATCTGCACAAATCACTTTAAATAACATTGGAGGAGAAAGCACTGAAGACGAGTGGAAAGTGATGCACTAAATGGCAACTATCACCAATGCTTCATTGCTGTACTTGTGACGATTATGGGCAAAACACGTAACAATATTAACAAAGAAAGGTAACTTGATCACGCTAGTTACGTTAACTAAAAACTTTTACAAAAAGTTCGTAAGTTGGAAGCTTTCGACCTTATCTTAGGTCTTCATCACGCCAATGGAGGACTAAGATTGTTGCCAGATTCTACATTTGAATTTTTCCTATTTTTGTTGCCAAAACTTAGAATTGATCTCCAGATCAACGGAATGTAGAGAGGAGATTCGGAGTTGCAAGTCATTGAGTTGAAAATAATTTCTATGCTTTCACGGTAACGGAGGGCAAAACGATTGTCAAAAGAAGCAATTCGTTTTGCTTCGTTCCAGTGGGGAACTGCAGATGTGTCTTCCATTGTCAAAATAGACAAGGCAGTGTTGGGATTGGCTTTCGAAACATCTTTTCTATGTTCTAAAATTCTATGGCTAATGCTCCTGTATGTGCTTCCTATGTATAAGTTATCCCCAGTAGAAGAAGAGATAGGAATGCAGTAAACTCCTGGGAGGTTCAGGCTTTCAACTTTGTCCCTATCTCTTTGTAGAAGTTTCAAGATGTTTGGGGTAGATTTAATGGCAAGATGGTAACCAAAACTTCTAAAAAGAATCTGTAACTTATAAGCATAGGAAGGATGGTAAGGAACAGAACCACAGAATTTCAGGTCTTCTTTCTTGTGAGGAAGGAGGCATTCGATTTTCGAATGGTTTTCATATTTCTTTATGAGGGAGTTGACTGTAACAGCAGGGAAACCATGAGAGAGGGCTATTGTAGAAATTTTGGAGAGTTCTTCTTGAAGAGAGAGTTGGTTGTTGCAAATGATATGAGCCCTGTGGATGTAGGACTTCAATGCTGCAAGCTTGTAGAGATGCAGGGTGCAAGATTTGTAGGGAATGATGTTAGTGGCTGCAGAAGGTTTTCGATAGACGGAACGAGTAATGGAGAGATCAGCGTTTCTGCAGATAGATACATATAGGAAATAAATTTTGTGATTTCCAGGATGTATTATAAGTTACAAGAATGTTCTGGACCACCCAAAAAAATTGCTGATGCCGAATTGGAAGCTTTACTCGAAGAGGATCCGTGCCAGACCCAAAAAGAACTTGCAGCAGCATTAAATGTTAGTCAACCATGCATTTCACAAGGTTTAGCTGCCATGGGAATGGTGCAAAAAGAAGGGAATTGGGTTCCACATGCTTTGTGGGAAAGAGACCTTGAACGTCAAAAAACCATTTGCAAATTGCTGCTTTAAAGGCAAAAAAGAAAGGTTTTTTTGCATCGTATTTTTACTGCCGACAAGAAATGGATATGGTACGATAACCCTAAACGGCAGAAAGCATGGGTGAAGTCAGGTGAACCAGGTCCTTCAAAGCCAAAATGCAATATCCATAGTTCAAAGGTAATGCTGTGTATCTGGTGGGATCAGAAGGGTGTGATCCACTATGAACTGCTGAAACTGTTAGAAACTATTACTGGTGATCGGTATCGAACCCAATTAATGCGTTTAAAACAAGCTCTCACGCAAAAACGGCCGGAATGCTAGAATATACACATTAAAGTCATCTTACAGCATGACAACGCAAGACCACATGTTTCTCGACCTGTGAAAAAGTACTTAGAAGAATCCGACTGGGAAGTTCTACCCCACTCGCCATATTCGCCAGATATTGTGCCATCGGATTACCATTTGTTCCGGTCGATGCAGTCAGCACTTTCTGGAGAACGGTTTAGTTCTTATGAAGACATCAAAAATTGGCTGGACAACTGGATCTCTTCCAAGGAACCGGAATTCTTCCTTTGGGGACGTTCACCGCCCGAAAGATGGGGTAAAGTTGTAGCTTCAGAGGGAGCATACTTCGATTAATATTAAAATACTGTTTCTGTTCTCCAACAACGTGTTTTGTTTAACTCAAATCCCTCAAAACTTATTTATATACCCAAATACATATAAAGAAGGGGAACACTATGTTCCCTCCTGTTTTTTTTCCTATGGAAAAAGTGCCCCCTGCTGTTCTGCTAGTAACAAAAATCCACTCATCATACTTTGAGTAAACTTAAAAGTAAGTCGAAATACCATTTCACTACAAGATTTCATTACACATCCTTCTTTAACATTTATATCTGAATCCTGACTCCAAAAATAGCATAATGTAAATTGCTAAATTGATCTCAAAATTTTGTGAACAACATTATGTATAAGTATTTCTATGGTAAGACATATTTTGCTCTATCAGTTCTTTTTTTTTTTTTTTTTTTTGTGTGTGGAGGAAGGAACAAATGTCTCTTTTCTTTTGAGACTTAAATTTTTAGATGGATTGTGCATTATGTAGTCAGTGCATGGAGAATTACCTAAGATTTTTACCAGAAAAAAAAAGAAAAAAAATTGACCTTAAACAAAGCAAAATTTGTGACTTTTTTTTTACTTTCATGACCAGTAGACAGACACCCTGTTCAAGTATGACAGTGTAAGCGCCTATAATTTTGTGGTTTTCCCTGTTGCAAGCTCACCGAACTGTACTACATGCAAGACTGAAAAGAAATTCACGTTTTATCTTCCCTACCACGAGAATGAATTATGGACCTGGAGATGGCAACTTAAATTTCATGGACTACAAAAAGAATTAACACTGTTTAACACACATTTATTTTGTTTCCTGTACAAAAGTTGGTGTTTCTTATAGAGTTTTGCCTGCTGAATCTAAATCTGCAATCCGTTCTGTTTTATCATGCAACATTTCTGAGAAACAATGCTTACATACTGTATTTCTGGAATTGTGCAATTGTCGGCGGATGCTCTCAAAACAAGAGTTCCTGTGCTGGAATTTGTTCAGTGCTGTTATCGCAGCATACCAAGAGTCATCGTGCTCTAAGACCAGCACGCACCATTCACACACCCCTTCACTCGGTCAGTTGTTTGCAAGCGAAACATGTCGCGAAAGTGCGTTAATTCTCCCAACCTGTTTTTTTATGCGCATGCTGAGTTCACACCAAAGAAAAACAGGAAGGCATTCACACAAGTGATAAAACAAGCCTATGGATTTTATTTCTAATGTAAGGTTGGTGACCAAGACAAAGGTTTGCACCACATTCAATGTTGTGTAAATTGTGTTGTGAATCTGAGAGCATGGTTGAAAGGAAAACCATACTCTCAAATTCACAACACAATTTACACAACATGAATGTGGTGCAAACCTTTCTGCCATATGCTGTACCTGCTGTATGGAGGGAACAGCAAAACCACATGACAGATTTTTATTTTTGTTTAACGAAAGTGGCCAGTTTTCATGCTATGACATAAACTGTCAAATTATTCTGTTCATCCTGTTTTTTAAGTCTTCGCTAGAGGAGCTTTGCACATTTGGTTAGTTTTTAATTGTAAAGCTCCTCTAGCGAAGGCTTAAAAAATGTGATGAACAGAATAATTTGACAGTTTATGTCATAGCATGAAAATCAATATACCATGTAATAGGAGCACCTGATGAGAGAAACAAATACATATTTCTCACTGAAGTGTTATATACAAAAGAAAGTGGCCAGATATTCTTCAAAAATAAACATTCTATTGTTTCTCCTAATGTTCCTTCAGTCATAAGACTGATGCCACATTTAGAGGAATTGCCAGTGCCACAATCCCTCCAGGACTCACTGATGTACATATTGAAAGTAGTAATGAAGAGGAAATGACTGTATGTGAACAAGATGAAGAAGTTGACAGTGCATGTTCCTCAAATTCTCATATGATCACACAAGGAGAACTTAATGACCTGGTAAGATATCTTAATCTATCAATGGCACAGTCTGAACTATTAGCGTCTCTACTCCAGGGATGAAGGTGACATACTTTAGGTCTTATCACAGTAAGTACATGCTGTTTTTCAGTGAAAGTGGCGAACTATGTTACTGTAACAACATTGATGGGCTGTTTGAAGCTCTTGGTATCATGCATAAACCCGAGGAATGAAGACTGATTATGAACTCCTCCAAAACCAGATTGAAATGTGTCTTGCTACACAACAGTGATGTGTATCCATCTATGTCCCTGTGGCCCATTCACCTACTATAAAGAAAACTTACAACAATATGAAAATTCTATTGGAAAAAAATCAACTATGAAGCTTACCAGTGGAACATCTGTGCTGACTTAAAAGTAATAGTAGTGTTGCTTGATTTGCAGGGTGCATACATAAAATACTGCTGTTTACTCTGTGAATGGGATAGCAGGGCAAAAGGGAATCACTATGTGGTGAAACAGTGGCCACTTCATAAAAATCTAACACCTGGCAAAAAGAATGTGAAAGCTATTAAGAAATGCTGAAAAGGTTTAGCTCCGACCCGCCCCATATTAAGCTGAGGTAAATGAGGATGTTTGTGAAAGCTGTGAAAAATAATGAGGCCACATTTTAATATTTACAACAGTGGTTTCCTAAACTGAGCACTGTTAAACTAAAGGAGGGGTGATTCAATGGTCCTGACATTAGACAACTAATGCAAGACACTGCATTTGAGGATACTTTTCATGAAATTGAATTGGCTGCATGGACATCTTTCAAAGTGGTGACAACAGTTTTTAGGCAATGTAAAGTCACTGGCTTACAAAACATATTGTGTTTGCAATGGCGATAGCTTACCACGACATGGGATGGAATATGTCTCTCTAACTTAATTTCCTGGACTCCCACATTGACTTCTTTCATTACAACAGGGGCCCCGTGTACAATGAACATCCCCGTGTACAATGAACATGGAGAATGTTTCCACCAGGAAATTTTGACAATAAAAGAGCGATATAAGGGGAAGTGGAATCCTGCAATGTTTGCAGATTACTGTTGGGGTTTAGTCAAGGAAACACCACAAACTTCATACAAACAGAAATCATCAGCTTGGGCATTCTAGAAAGAGTCAGGTACATTTTCTTGTTACTTCTGTGTGTTACTATGAATATTTTTGACATTATGTTTCTCACAAAATATATGTGTGATAGAAAAAAAAAAAAAAAAAACTCAATCCAGATTCAGAATTGGCACAAAAAATGATTGAACTCAGTTGTTCAGGAAACATGGAAAAAGTCAAAATCTGTTGAACAGTGTAAACCATCAGTACATGACCAAATGAAGCGCAGATGCTCCCTTGCGGCAATGAATGATCTGTACGCAAAAACTCTCATATTTTGGACATGTGATGAGTGCCAATAATGGGTTTGGAAAAAATTATCATGCTTGGGAAGGTTGGAGGAAGCAGAAGGGGAAGACAGAAAAACAAGATGGTTGGACAGAATCAAAAATACTTGTGGAATGACGATAGACTAGTTGCAAGATCTTGCTGAGAACAGATCAAGATGGCAGGCTTTTGTTCACACTATCACCAAGAGTCAAACACAACTCAATGGAACCTAACAACACAAACTATGAGATGAAAAAAGAAAAACTGATTTAAAAAAAAAAAAAGGCACTGAAGCGTAATTCATTAATCTTAAAAAAACATTTTCAAATAGTAAATCATAAACCACTTGCTCGCAAAACGAAAGGCCCAGATTGAATCCTTGCCGTTCTCCAAATTACCCATTCACACATAATTGTGCAGGTTTTGAGACCTCATTTATGTGATCACTAGGCATCCATGCTAATAACCTATGAAGAGTAGGCACTCTAAATTCTTTATAGCTCAGTAACTGCCAGAAACAAGTCACAAAATGACCAGTTTTAATACCGTAAACAACGGTTTAAATTTATAATGTTACTTAAAATTCTTATACACTGCACCTAATTAAACATTGCATTTCAGAGCTGCATATTTGCAAAATTGAGTTAAATGCTGCGGCATTATAATAGGAAAGTACGGTACCTGGGAAAAATAGTTTTTTTTTTTTTTGATTGGCGGTTTAACGACCACCGTGAGCAACTCAATGGGCTATAAGCAGTTGCCCGTCCCTAATTTAGGGTCACTGGTTCCAGGGAAGGGATAGAACCAGTGCCGTAAGACAAACACAACATCCATGGCTCACCGGGATTCGAACTCAGACCCCGTACGGACGTATGATCAGAGGCCATCGCGTAGACCACTGAAGCCACCGGGGTGGCGGAAAAATAGGTTTATTAACAGAAATGGTAGATGTCAAAACTGTGGTGGGTACTTTTAAATAGGTACATTAATAGGATTAGTAATGCAGATATTAGAACTCTACTGGGTACTCCTTTGGTAGAAGTACTTTGAATTAAGCGTCAACAACCTTTATGAAGTACATTTAAAGAATTGAGAACACACCCTAAAAAGACTCTGAAAGGAAAGAAATATCTACCAAAAATAAGAAAAATCACAGGGAAAAAAAGGGATCAAGCGAATTCTACAACTAAACAATAGCTGATATAACTTAAATCACCAAGTAAAGCCATAAAAGTGTTTTTCTTCAGTAGAAGAAAAAGTTAGATGGAGTATGTGCACTACTACTTACATGTATGCTCTTGTAGTGGCCTTGTAAGCAGCATTATTGCTCAACTACACAATACTGATCAAGAGTAGAACTATCTCCTTTGCCTGGATTCTTGATAAGTAGCCAGTGGCTTTCCCGACCATGAGGCACAATTTGTGGGAATTCATACACCTCGTGGCAACACAATGAACAGCAGAAAATTACCACCACCATGCACAAAATTAACGCTATCTTCTGCATTTGATTTTGGAAAGTTTGTAACTAATTTTGATTTAAAACAGAAGTTAACAATTCACTTTACTACTCTATGTTAATAAAATATGCAGGACATATGATGAGCATCTCCAATTCTTTTCTCTGATATAAACTGAGAAACACACATTAGTACATGGAATTATGAAACACAGCCTCACAGAAGACTGGTGAATTTTAGCAATAATGAAACATAGCCTCACATAGTATATACTGACTTTCAGCCCAATGTAACAGGTCTTTATACATGTTTCCAGAACAGTTTTCCAAAAAATGAAAAAAAGAAAAGAAAAAACATACCAATAATTCTCTCAATTTTTGTCAAAATCTGCTGATTCGGGACAGCTCTTCCAGCTTCATAGTCATTGATGACTTGTGGCTTTTCATTTATTCTCTGGAAAGAAAACAAGTTTAAGATTTTATGTTCAAATATGTATGTGAAGGGGATCAGCATTTTACTAGGTATAATTTAACACTTAACTGGAAATGATCACAAATGAACCTATGCCACAAAAAAATTTATACAAGAAAGAAATACATAAATGTGTCACTCTGTGTCTATTCTTCACCAAATGATTTAAAACAACTGTCACTTCTTCAATTAATATGAGATATCTTTGCTTTGAACACTGGTGTGTAGGTATAGACATTTATCCATGCGAACATTTCTTAATGAAAGTGGAGGAAATTATTTGACATATAATATGCTCTGTGGTGTTTACACAAATAATGCGAAAACATAAACAGGATTTTAATTTACTTCAGATGGCACTACAGAAGAATGATGAAGTTGCACCATGATCAAATACTAATGTGTGAAACCGGGAACAACAAATCCCATTCATTGTGTTGTGTTATATGTGTGCAAGTACAGCACACAGGAGAAAGAAAAAAATTAGGCACCCCTACAAAGGCATCAGTGTCGTTGTGCCACACCAGCAGATATTGTAATTGTATGACAGCACTTCAATACAGGCACATGAGCATGCATGTGCTATGCAGTGTCATCAATCTTAGTGGACTGTTGGTTACACACTGTTTCTGCTGTGAATCATGTGTTGGAAGAAATACTTGACTGAGTAGCAAAAGGGTGATATTGCATTTAGCCAGGCTAAAGGAATCACTTTCTACCATTAAGAAAGTAATTGAATTTGCTCGTGTTTAAATATGAACAAGTCCAACAAATGCATAAACAGTGGTGTACATCCAATGCAACAGCTAATTGTAGACATCACTGTGGTCAACAAGCAGTGCTTATTGACAAGGCCCACTGACAAGTATCACACCTAGTGATCGTAAGCCAATTTCAAACCAGACAGGAACTTCTACAGGAAGTAAACAAAGAACCTCATTAGTCTATTTCTGAAAGAATATCGTGAAGGGAACTGCATTACATGGATATTTGGAGAAGACTACCTTGGAAAAGAACCCTGTTAACAGCTGCACACAAAGCAGCTTGGCTACAATGGTCTAGGCCAAACAAATGTTGGACTGTAATGATTGGAAGACACACTGTAATAGAACTTTTTTTCCCTTACTAACATTGTGACTGAAATTTTGTCTCATATGCTTGTAATTAAAGCCATAAATAAAAAACATACATTGCAAAAGCTATATTCATAAAGTGTTCCTGTGCATAATATAACAGTTGTGGGCAGTCTTAGTGAGAGATGGGTTTGCCTCCTCGGGGCACTCCATGGGCAACAATGGCACACAGAATACGAGGGGATGCTGATGAGTTCTCGTCCTCACCAAGAAGGAAATGGACTGATTGAATGATCCACATATTCACCCCGAAGTTTAACGCATTTTTCACAGCGTTTCTGGAGTTTCTTTAGTTCTTCCGGAAAAAAATTCTGAAGTCTGATCACCCAAATACTGCTCTGCTGCTGATATCACTTCAGAATAAATTCAAAAATGCTTCCCTTTCAAACTCTTTTAAAGTTTGGAAACAGGAAATAGTTCGATGGTACAAGTTATGGTGAGTAGAGTGGATGGTCTATGCACTTAAACCCCAGATCCCTCAAAACATCCATTGTCTTGACAGCCTTGTGAGCCGGCGCATTATCCTGCAAAAAGAGAATCCCTTTTTGCAGTTTTCCGCCTTTTTCCTTCAACGCCTCCTTTAATCACCACAGCAAGTTGGAATAGTATTCAGCATTTATTGTTTGGCCCTTCGGGAGATAGTCAGTGTCATGATCCTTCCAAAATGTAAAACTTCTGGAATGCCACTCATGATGTAAATTTCTTATCAGGGTGACCACAATGCTCCAAGAAGGGTAAAGCGATGTCAGGGACGATATAAAAATTGAGACAGGAAAGGGGTTCTTCGGAGAATCGCCAAGGTTGGATGTGCCCGAAGGCGGATGTTCGGGGAGAGAGTTATAAAAAGCGAGATGAGCGCAGGACACGGGGAGAGTAGGATGCAAAATGGACGCTGCTCCTTGGTCACCCACGGAAAGTGAAAATCAAGTTGTAAATAAATGTATATATATGTTCTGACGGGATTGCTTAATAAAGCTCTTGTCATGAAATAATGAAGCCATCTTATTTACGAAAAAGGTGATGGATAATGTAAGGATAAAGTAAGAATCGTGATTGCGGAAAGGTAACGAAAGAACGGCATTCTCCTGGCTGGTCATCACAGTCAGTAAAACACCTTCTGAATCCCAAAACACTATTGCTATGACCTTTCCTGCAGACCTTTGGAGTCCTGAATTTCTTTGGCCGTGGAGAACCCAAGTGCTGCAACTGCAGGGACTGTTGCTTCGTCTTTGAATGTAGTAATGTAACTATGTTTCATCATAGTGACAAGTCGCTACAAAAAATTATCACCAGATTGCTCAAAATGCTGCAAAACCGATTTGGAAGTGTCCACTTGTTTTTGTTTCTCATCAGTGTTCAAACACTTGGGCACCCACTTTGCTGACATCTTCTGCATACCCAAGTGCTCATGAATTATGAACCCAACACATTCCCTGGATCTCCAGTGTCCCAGCTATTGTTTTAGCTGAGATTTGCCAATCAGACAAAATCAAGTCACGAACATGATTAACAATTTCGAGTGTTGTCACTGTTGAAGGCCTCCCAGATCTTGCAGCATCTTCGGTCTCAAAGTCTCCATGCTAAAAGTTGGCACACCATTTCTTCACAGTGGAATATGAAGGGCACTTGTCTCTTAATGTTTGCATCACACACTCATAGATTTTCTTTGCAATTTTCTTCTGCAGAAACAGAAATTTCATGACAGCCAGGAGTTCCACATTTGAAAATTCAACACTTTGCATTGACATGATTCAGTTCAGGACATCAAACATCTGCAAAAAAAAAAAAAAAAAAAAAAACTATTAGTCTGAAAATTGGCACTTTACAATACAAAAGAACACTCTTTCAAG
Source organism: Macrothele yani (assembly GCA_039090855.1). NCBI lineage: Eukaryota > Metazoa > Arthropoda > Arachnida > Araneae > Macrothelidae > Macrothele > Macrothele yani. Next base: position 27,692,570 of record CM077002.1, on the reverse strand, counting down.
CTGCAATGACAAAATAATGCTACAATTACAGGAAGTGGGTTAGGCCGAGAACTTTTCAGCATCCCCTTGTACCTGCCATCACAGGGTAAAGAAACTAATTCCACATAAATTTCATACAGAATATTTTTACACTCAAAAAATGCTATTTCTTTTATATGAAGAAAAAACAGAATAACAGAATGGACATTTTATTCCAGTTAACACATTTGCTGCCGCTGTGCTATTTTAACGACAAGCATGCAGCGCTGGTGAGAAACCAGCAAAAATCTCCGATGATGCTATGAAGTGTCACGCAGCACCATGGATGAGCTTTTATGCATTCGGATCAACCTAGCCGTGTGTTCGCATCTCATAGTTTTGCACGACTCTGCTATTCTTAAAATATGAATTAGTAATTATAAAAAAATATTAGTAATCATAACTTTTGGTAACTCCAGAAATAAACATGCCTACATCATATGCATTGCTTTCCCTAACTAATAGATTGTAAAATTCTTCAATACTTAGTTTTGTGGAAACAATGGATAAATTCAGACACGCTATTGCTGGTCCCTCTCAACCAAAAGTTCCTCAGCGGGCACAGCCTGCCGTGGAAATAGGTGATCCCGATAATTTGTCATCAAGTACAGAAACATATTACTTTAGTAGCTGTAGTACGACCAGCAGTAAAAAAAAATGAAGAATGCGATATTCTCTCTCATACTCCGCCTCAACAGATTTTGACCACACATTGGTCTGATGGTCCCAACATCGATTGGTAGTGGTGAACGATGCTTTCTGCCTGAAACTTCCTAAACTTTTGAAAACGGAAGTTAGACGCAGTGAAGATTTCTCCCGTAATCATAATTTTATTTTTCATGCGATGTTTCCATTGCATAGTATTGTTGTTAAATATCATTTTATTTAATAAATATTTGTACTTCACATTGAAAATGGAGGGAAAACGTCCGAAAACGAAAATCGGACGTAGCAAAGATTTTTCTCGTAACTATAAACCCCCCCCCCCCCCCGGTATTCTGAACATGTGTCCCGTGTTCTTAAATATTCCCCCCAAAAAAGGCTTGCATTTCAGCTCGATAGGGGGGGGGGGTTGTCCAAAAATGAAAGTGATGAAGCTGAAACTTTTGTAAGAATTAATGGATGGTGTTCAAAAGCATTCATATTCTCAAAGTTACACTATTTATCTTTTATCTAAAATACTGAAAGCTATCATGCATTCATGGTCCTCACAGACTGAAAGTTCTTTCAGAATGATGGATAAAATCGTCATCGAAGGGCATAAAAAGAGAAAAAAATGTGACAAAGAAATGAGAAGGGTGACAATGAAAAATTAAGCACTGGATGCTGTGCAGCTGCAGAGTCAACAAAAGACATGTGGCTGTGGAACTTGTTGAGCTAAGTTAATTAGATATTTTTAGATGTCTATAATAATCTTAAAAGTACAATGCATTTACTTCTTGAACACACTGTTGTTGCATGTGGTCATCATTACAAAACATAATAACTTTAATGTTATTGTTTTAAAATATGAATCTTATATTTATTACTAAAGAAGCAAAACAGATCCAGATTCTAAATACATTTAGTGGTAGTGAAACATTTTTAACATGAAAAAAATCTGGATTGATTTTTCGCCCAGCATTTTTAAAGTTTTTTTTATTTCATCTGTTAATTTTTCTAAAGTACTCCTCACTTTCAAAAATTACTCCCTAAATTTTTTCAAAGAGCAAAAACACTCCTTTAAATTTTTTTCCGGCAAACTCTGTTCACACTACAAATGAAACCATTGAGGTATTTATTTGTTTGTAATTCTATGTGGAAATCAATATGCAAGAGTTTAGGGGAAATTACTTGTTCCTCATTATTTCTGTTTCTTACGTACAGCAGAAAAGCGGTGGGAGTTAGTGTTCTCACAAGCCTCTATGTTTTATGACATGCTTAATAATATTCACAAGAATATCCTCTTACCTTGTCCACACTTCATTTCTTCAGTCGTTCAAAAACATCTTTGCTGATGGAACTCATTTGAAACTTGGAACTAGTTGACAAACCCATAATCTTGTATCACATCATTAATACTATCCTAGTTGTAAATGAATTTTATGGCACCTCTATACATAGTTTACTGTGGAATAGTTTTTTCACGGGTCTTATAAAGGTTATTATTCAAAATAGTTGGTGGTAAAATTTTCGAACTAAAGCCTAGTTCATCATCAGGACTACGTCACCGGAGTAGTTGCTGCCACTCACCGCAATTATCGTTAATTGCGGTTGGACGCTTCCGACTGAGTGGCAGCAACTGCTCCAGTGATGTAGTCCTGATGATGAACTAGGCTTTAGTTCGAAAATTTGACCAACTTTTTGAATAATAACCTCTATAAGTAGTATATAGTTAACACTATACTAGTGATCCGATTTATTGGCGTAAGAAATAAACGTTTCCAAGCTTTCGCACATCAACCAGATGGCTTTTTCAAGGAAGTTAGACAGAAATGACACTTTCTATCCAACATCCTTGAAAAAGCCATCTGGTTGATGTACGAAAGCTTGGAAATGCTTATGTGTATTTCCTACGCCAATAAATCAGATCACTAGTATAGTGTTACTATCAACTACTTAATTGGTGTACTGTTCCTCGTTATTAACCTCTATAAGACCCATAACAAAGTTATACCTCAATAATACTATGTTTATAAAAAAAGAAATGGGGTATCAAAAATCTTGAAGTGATGAAATATCAAAACTAAAAGAGGGCCATCACAGCCAAAATCATCGGCAATCATTTAGAGGTTGGAGGTAGACAGTATGAAATATCATAATGTAAAAGGGGAAGGGGAGCAATGAAATGCTTTAAAACCCATTAAAATTCACAGCTAAAACAAGATTGGGGTAAAAGACCACAGACCAAGAACAACTCCAGGACTGTAATATCCATAAAATATATGAACTTAAACATGTGGCTTGCTATCCAAAGTGACAATTTCACCTTAAAACTCCACACCTTTTCGAACCAAAAGCATTTCTATGGGATGTCCATGGCTGTCGTCAGTAGTAGAAGAAACTCATTCGACATTACAGTTGTTGCAGTCCTGCTCAAAATCTGCAGTCATCGTTGAATGCCCTTTCGAGTCTTGTCTTGTGTGTGGTCGCCTTGGCGCCATCTATTGTTGGTTAGTGACCACACATGAAATAAACTGCAGCAATATAATGGCTGAGCTAGAATATTATTCATTCCATTAGTTATTACAAACAGATAAAAAGCTTCCACTCCATTTGCAAGCAAAGAATTTGCAACAATATGTGTAATTCAAATACAGGTTCATATAAAAAGTGCCATAATTAGAAAAACTTACTGTTGCAAGATCTTTTGAGTCAAGCCTCTGTTCTGTCTGCCTTGCTGAATAAGACGGCCCACGTCTAATCCAACCGTATCATGATGCAACTGCTCAGTTTCCTTGTCAAGTTTTGACGTATTTAAGGTTGTCAAATGTTGCTTGTTAGTAGCAGCATTAACTGTAAATAAAAAAGTGGGTTGTGGTATAGGTAATGTTTTCAGTGAACAACTGCTAAATGTGAAGTATTCCTTACATGCTCACACAAAACAAATATTGAAATTTTATGTGGATACTCCCAATAGGAAGACAACAAATTTATTAACAGTCCTACACCTGTCATGATTTGTGAACCTATTCATGTCAATCTTCAGCAATTTTCGCCTCCCCCATAAAAGCAACTGATTTTAGAAGCTTGACTAAAACCAAAGTTGCGGTGCTTAAAACAGTTCAGTCTATGCTGAAACAACTTTTTGTATGCACAGAGATGTTTTATATGTTGTTTTTTTTTTTGTTGTTGCTGCTGCTGCTGTTGTTGTTTGTTTTAAGATTTTATGGCTGTTGAATCTCAAAAGTTGATGGTCTGGCTGTTAGCCCAGTAAATAAATAAAGGACTTGACCCGGAACAAATTAGCTAAAAGCTGAATTTTTGCAGGCTGGTAGAACTCATTGGGCTTAGCATTTTAACAAAAGTCCTCATCCCTCCCCTGCTTGCTTCCCCCCTACACCCCATAAAGGGGGGGGATAGGTCTAATACCAATCCACTCGTAACTCCCGAAATAATTGGCGTACAGCGATAATTTTTTTTTTTTACTTTATTCCTCTTGATATGATCTATAAATTTTGTTCTATTCATTTTTATTATATCTCCTATAGTTTTGCTGCAATTTTCGAAAACCCGCAAAATAGCACCTTTTTCCCTCGACATTTTACCGATTAATTGTAATTACCGCTTCACAGAGCCAAAATTTCTGAAAAAGGCTCCGAATAAAAGTTGTAGCAAATTTTATAACCTTTACAACGATGTATTATTTGTCTTAATATACTTCATAGTTTGTCTTCTATTGTACCAAAACTGCGAATGCATTGTAGACCTAAAATGACAAAACATCGGGTAAAACATGCAATAATTTTGCGGGGAGTATAATTTTCAAGGATTGGTTAAAAAAAGAAAGGAAAACTCAGCTTCGCACCTGCAAAAAAGGCACTGACTCTTGCCTATATGCTTCACACCGAACCCCAAATCCCCCGGAGGGGTTGGGAGTAATGATTATTATGCGCAAACGCATTGCTGAATTGAAATATGACAATGTCATTTTTATTTCCTTTATACATTTGTTATGAAGTATGAAATAGTTCTATGGACTGCTGCTGTTTCTACAATTTCAAAATACCCACACATTTTCAAATTTTCTAAATGAACTGAGATTAAAATGCACAAAATTGTAATTAAAAAAGAAAAGGCTGCAAACAGAAGCAGTGATGATTAACTTTATAACTTTTAAAATGATATACATTTTGTCTTACATTGACTTCTGTGGTTCTGAACATCGCACAGTTCAGGCAAAATTATGATAAGTGTCGTCGCTAATATCAGGTTGTTTGTGCACATAAGAGAACATAAGAATTCGGCTTTTCTGAAACTGCAGGAAATCCCACATTCTTTCTTACAGTTGCATGAAATTAAACATAAAAGTTCATCTGGTGCCCCTGGTAAAGTAGTCGTAATTGGCTTCAGTCTTCCACCCTCGAACTTCAACCCCAGTTGGTGGGTTAACGTTTGTTCCCTGACCACATTTGAACTTGAAGGTATACCCGCAAAAAAATGCTGTCGAGCTGCTGCTACTGTAAATGGAAATTTTCTCAAGTCAAAGTTTGATCTCAGTGATAGTTTCGCAATTGATTTTTTGTAATAAAAGTATCTGGCATCATCTAAATTGTTGTGTTTCCTCAAACCATATAAATCCAAATGGAAGATTTCTTCTTTCGAAGCATTAATGCGGTTGAAAACCGCTGCTTGCGACTGAGCCTCCTGAGAAATTTTTATTAGGTTAACTTATTTTTGTTTCCCAAGTCCGTAAAGTGTGGATGTTGTATCACATCCTGTAATGGCATGCGTGAATAACAGGCATTTGCGTACATGGCTGCAAATAGATATCAGTTTTTTCAATGCTGTAAAATATTGGAGGATTGCAGCAGTACCCGGTTTAAGAAAGAACAAAGATTTTGTTTCTTCTAGTGCCAGCGCAATTAATAAGACAATAAGGTCTGTATCTGTCCGTACCTACGGTAACTACAGTAGGGTTTAGTTTCGACAAAGGTTCGAACTATATCTACATCAGCATCGTTATTAGCCGTGAAAACAGTGATATTAATGGCATAGAGGAATTTCTCTTTTAATGTTGCAATCATTCTTTTCTTATTGTGGGGATTAGATAAAAAATCAGTATGCGCTGGAGTGCACTCCATGTTATTGGTAAATATAATGTTCGCCGACGTCCTTTTAGCAGATATTGTTTGTTTTTCCTGACATGTAGTTGGCGTTTCAGGGTATCCACCAAAAACAACGTAGCAATTTGTATAATAATGGGAAAGTACATGATATATACATAATTTTGCACAATTTGATCAAATGTTGTGCGTTTAGGCCAAATTACTGAATGAAGGAGATAACCACCATCTATTATAACTATTATAATAGCTGCACCAGTAGGTATATTCTCCTGTTCAACAATACTACCAACGAAAGATTTAGTTATGGAGGATTTCGTACCATATTCGCAGCAACACTTCATCAAATAAAGCTGGTGGATGAGATACTAGTTCATAGCTGAAGTATGATTTCAATTTCAAAGGACTGTCACAAACACAAATAACTCTGTTGAACAGTTGGTGTGCCCTTATCGACTCCAGCCTCTTCCAGCCTTTGAAACAGCCGCAAAGCCACTTAGCCACAGACAATTTAACAGAAACAATATCTTTAAAGATGCTTGCATACTATCTGTCATCTTTATGTTACTGCGGTCTTGAACTGTTGTGTCCTGTAAGCCAGAACTGTTGTGACTTATTGTCTTGAACTGTTGTGTCCTGTTGTCCTGTAAGCATTTTCTCAGGATAAGCGCGAAGCCGTATGCTTACCTGAGGCTTAGAAATGTTTCCAGACTGTAGTTGTGAAACATCAACCTTCTCGTCAACACAGATGGCTGGTGTAATGCATTGAATTCCTTCCATTGCATGAAAAGTCTTTAATCCATCTAGAGTACGTACACGTTCACTTCTGCATTACTAAACGCGTACTGAATAAAGGCTTCATTACTCACAGAAGGTAATTCTGCACTAATTACAGAATTTTGTTACTGCTCTGCTTCGTAGTATGAAGAACACATACCCATCGATAATAACAATTGAACTAAATGTTTGGAACCATATGCACGACTTAAATACAACACAATGCTGACTTGAACAGCTGACAGAAATGACCCAGGCCTTACAGCAGATATTATAGCATGGTTTATTACAGTTTGTTTGTGAATAATCCCGGATGTGCTGCGTCTTTTTTTGCAACCATGTCTGTAAATATTTGCAGCATTTTGGGAACAACATTTAATCAATTCTCCTTGATATCTTTTGTATTCAGATATTTGCTACTGTTGCAAATCATTTTCTGTATGTCCTCGCTAATAATTTCTGCTGTGGCTTCAACTCTTCTTCATTCACAAACTTTATCTTTCTTTCTCTTATTGTACCATTGATCAGTCAGCAATTTATGATTAACATCTGTCATACATACAATATTCTTCTTCCCAGAAATGTTTGCACTGCCCAGGTGGTGCAGACCATCCATCCGAGAAGGGTCCGGGTTCGAATCCTGGTGAGGCATGGATGTTGTGTTTGTCTTACAGCAATGGTTCTCTCCATTCCCTGGAACCAGTGACCCTAAATTAGGGATGGGTAACTGCTTATAGCCCATTGAGTTGCTCACGGTGGTCGTTAAACCCTCAATAAATATATATATATATATATATATTTATTGAGATAAATATATATATATATATATATAATATATATATATATATATATATTTATCATCGCTATCCTGTCTCCGAAAGGCTGTAACAGTCGCTGCTTCCAATACTTATCAGTAATGGGTGTAGAAAGGCCATGATATTTTATTAATCATTTAGGGTGTAGTGCCATTCATCTGTTTTTTCAATGTAGTCAACACAATAATGAGAAAGCAGTTTCAGTGCTCTGATCTTGTAGCCAACCAGGTGCTCTAAACAGCTTTATTTTTCTGAATTTTCTGTAGCACTCGGAATGATATCGTGCTTCAATGTTGATGCTGAAGAAATACTTGTAACATGTGAAGACTTAATTCTACTTTCTCGCGTGTAGTTCCGCCGGCAAATCTGGTGAACAATAATAGCTAAGTAACATTCTCTAATTTTTCATGCAAACTGTCTTTTCTTTTCAGGCTAGAATCAGTTATCCTTTTTAAAACTTTGGGGACAACTACAGATTCTCCCTCACAGAGATGGTTATGGTAAATCATGCATTTGTCCATTTTTACTCAGTTAGGTAAACCAGTACGGGAATGCATTCAGAATTGTGCTTTACTTTTTAGAGGCTAAAAAAACGATCAACTTACATTTCTTTGACTGAGCGAATCTCCCGCGTGGACTCCTTACCTATCCAGTAACTAAATTCCATATGCTTTGTGACATGTGTGAACTGTGGGGGACTTTTAGGAATGCATTTTATTCTCCCTATGTGTCAAATAAATAAACCAATTCTGTAAGTCGGTGCCTCTTATCTCTCCCTCTATCAGTACCATGGTCTTCCCGCAACGCAAATTCTTCGCTACATAAGTGCTTAAGGCAGACATGGTTTAGATACAGTGTAAGCAAAACTATATGTTGCTGTAAGACAAATATATCGTTGTAAAGGTTATAAAATTTGCTACAACTTTTATTGGGAGCCTTTTTCGGAAATTTTGGTTCTGAGAAGCAGTAATTGCAATTAATCGGTAAAATGTAGAGAAAAAAAAAAGGGTGCTATTTTGAAGGTTTTCAAAAATTGCGGCAAAACTTTAGGAGATATAGTAAAAATGAATAATAACAAAATTTATAGATCATATCAAGAGGAATTAATTGAAAGAAAATTATCACTATACGCCAATTATTTTGGGAGTCACGAGTGGATTAGTATTAGACTTAATTTCCCCCTTTATGGGGGTGTAGGGGGAGCAAGTGTGGGGGGGGGGGGGGTTGAGGACTTTTGTGAAAATGCTAAGCCCAATGAGTTCTACCAGCCTGCAAAAATTCAGCTTTTAGCTAATTTGTTCCGGGTTTGACCCAATTTTGGCCTTTACTTACAGGGCTATGTGCAGCAGTAGGATTCTCGTGAGGTCCTGAGAAAGAGCTGATCACTGGTGATTTGGAGTCAACTGGGCGAGTTTTAATAAGAACAGCCCAGGATGGGGAATATCAGGTGGGGAAAAAAACATCTTTGTAATCTTATTATGGTTGTTGTAAGACCATCAACCATATATATTATGTGGTATTATACAAGTATTTTCTTTTGAACAATATTAAGTTATTGCTATAAACCAATTACTGTTTCACATGTTGTATGTGATAATGTCATTAGGTACTGGATGCATTGCTATAAATGTTAAATAATAGAATAATCTAATATAGTATCAAAATAATTAACTCATACTATATTGCAGACGTGCCAACCTTTCAAAATCTAAAAATCAGGAGATTTTTTACAGCTCATAAAATCACATGAGAGCTATTTTTTTATCGACATTTTTCAGATGCAGGAGCAATTTTCCAGAAGTAGTATTATTGGTACAAAGAAGTTTTAATGTTTAAAAAGTTATTCTAAATGCAGACGATGTTTATTTGCAAAATAAAAAGCATAGTGAAAATAGTTGTCAACCAGACACAATTAATAGCATTTTTTTTTTTTTTGCCCTCGAATTTCCGTTTTTGGAAATTTTCCTTCCATTTTCAGACTGAAATATAAATATTTATGGAATAAAATGATATATAACAACAATACTGGACAGAGGCAACATCACAGGAAAATGAAATTACGATTACGGAAAAAATCTTTATTTCGTTTACTTCTGGCTTTGAAAGACGAAATACCGTCCCGATGCGTATTTTTACGAATTGGTAAAATTCTTCGATGAGTAGTTTTACGCACCGAGAAAAATTCCTGAAGCGTACTTTTACGCTGGGAAAAAAATTCCAGATATGTATTTTTACGCATAGAGAAAAATTCCCGATGCGCATTTTTACGCGTTGATAACATTTCGATGCGTACTAAACGCGTAATTAGATTACGCATTTTGGAGATTTCTGGTTGGCACATCACTTGAGCACTCTCGTGGAGGGAGAGAGCTACCACATGACGCGGAGACATCATTATATTTGATGGCTCCGCACGAAGCCGGCGAGTCAAAGATGACACGTGTAACACGGCGCTCATAAGGTCCGGTAGAAAATCTAAACGGATGGTTGCAGACTTGCAGGAGATTGAAATATTTCGATTGAGCAATCGAAATATTAAAAAATCCGTAAAAAAAAAAAAAAAAGACCTCTAACCGTAAATCAGTAAAATTAAGCAGAAATCCGTAAATTTTACGGATAATCCGTAAAAGTTAGCAAGTATGCAACATCCATGCCCCACTGCGATTCGAACCTGGACCCATCTCGGGCAATCTGTCGAAAGCTGGCGCTCAGTTTCACAACTTTATTATGCAGCTAAGACAATAACAGCTAATATGTAAAGAAGAAACAAAATTGCCAAAGATATGACATAAAATAAAACATTAAAAACCGCCAAAGTGGCGTAATGCAAAAGGAAAAATCTCCTGCAAAAAGTAAGCGAAAGGAACGAGAAAGAAAAAAAAAAAAAAAAAAAAAAAATTTACAAACTAAGTGTACACAAAATGCTACAATAGAAGATAAAACAAAGTTGACAATAACAGATTCGCAATTAGAGATGAACAAAGGAGCACATTAATCTTCTACAAAATGTGACGAAGAAGGGAAAAGAGACAAACATGGTGCAAAACAAGAAATAAAAATTTCCACAGTAAAGCAAATCCGAAGAAAACATAAACAGAGCTCACAGCTAAGAGCGGGGAGACGTGAAACGATAAGTAGGTCACAGCTGGCGCCCAAGTGTTTGTAACCAACATAAAATAGACCACTGCGCTACCGGGTGTGGCTTTCTTTTTGCAGTATGAGGATAGGAAAAGTACGATACTGATGGCTGTAAATGCCGTCTTGCATGGATGCAGAAAAAAAAAAAAGATTTCACAAGCAGTTCGAAATCTTTTCTTCTGCGTCGATCCAAGGTGGTGGTTGATGGAATTTCGCTATTTTGACCATCGTAACGGCTAATTATCGGCAAAAATCGGGAGAATTTGAAATCTATCCAGAGGGCAGGAGGAATGGCTGAAAATCCGGAGAGTTGGCACGTCTGATATTGTCATAGGTTGTTATTTTTATTCGCTGAATAATTCTTTCATTCGTGCACTTGATTCATTTATTCACAATTCTTTCTCGTCTTATTTCCCAAAATGGCTGACTGCCCGTGTCATTCGATCTGGTGCGTACACGACATCCTTTGTTGACCTTGACAAGCTATACTCGGAATACGTTGATTTAGCATTAAATTCTTCTTGATCCAAGGCTCAAACGGTTCCTTGTAAGTTCAAGGCGAAGCATTTGGTTCATTTAATCAGAATTCTTTCTCGTCTTATTTCCTAAAAATGGTTGACGGCCCATGTATATTCTCCTTGAACTTACAACGAACCATTTGAGCCTTGGATCAAGAAGAATTGAATACTAAGTCAACATATTCTGAATATAGCTAGTCAAAGTCATAAAAGGATACCATTTATGGCACCTGATCGAATGACATGGGCAGTCGGCCATTTTTAGGAAATAAGAAGAGAAAGAATTCTGATTAAATGAACCAAATGCTTCACCTTGAACTTACAAGGAACCGTTTGAGCCTTGAATCAAGAAGAATTGAATGCTAACTCAATGTATTCCGAGTATAGCTCGTCAAGGTCACCAAAGGATGCCATTTGCGCACCAGATCGAATGGCATGGGCAGTCGGCCATTTTGGAAATAAGACTAGAAAGAATTCTGAATAAATTAACCAAGTGCACGAATGAAAGAATTATTCAGCTAATAAAAATAACAACCTATGACAATATAGTATGAGTTAATTATTTTGATATTATATTAGATTATTCTAATATTTAACATTTACAGCAATGCATCCAGTACCTAATGGCATTATCGCTTACAACGTGTGAAACAGTAATTGTTATAGCAATAACTTAATATTGTTCGAAAGAAAAAAAAATGTCTTTGTATGTAGACAAATCTGGAGATCATCCCATTCATTCAATGGTTGCTCCACAGCGGCAATTTTTGCAGCTCTAAATTGGGTTGGAAGGCTAGGGGTGAGTACCCAATTGTCTTTACTCATTAGTAATAAGAGGTGAGTACGTCTGTCATATTTTGATGGGCAGACTTAAAACTGGGATCAAAATACATCTCTGCAAAATTTTCATGAAAATGTATGAAAATTTTTTATCAATGGCATAAAATGCTAACAAGAACAACCCCTCTACCTTTTGCATGACAAACTTTTCAAACTAGGTATTACTTTTTTTTTTTTATTACAGCACCCTTACATGGTTGACATGCACAGAATTTCTAATAAAAATGTTCAAGGTCAATTTAAAAACTTTACCACATAAATTAACAATTCACTTGAAATTTTGGTGGTTGTCTCTTTTAACGTAAATACGTCTTTAATTAATTAGACCAGTACTAGGTGGCCCGTACGGAAAGTTGACCATTATGAAAAAATGGGCATCCAGTTCGGTCTAATAATTTGTATACTATCAATGCAAACCAACCTAGTGTCATTCGATAGCTAAGGGAACAAAGACTTGTTAGTGACCTTGAGTTTGAGTGCCATGATAAGCGCTCAGGACTGCAAAGCGCTACGACTTTGAAACTGGTCTCAAATGAAAGCTAACGTTGAGATCTGTCGATTTAAGACATTAGAAGTGAAATCAAATACAGTGTTAGTTGTGAAACTTTGGATAGCAGTTGAATTTTTTTTTTAATTTCACAATGTCGGTATATACTCGTTGAAAAGCCAAGCAGAAATACACCGAACGTAGTCTATGCAGAAGAGCAACTCATCAGCTTTCCATAAACACTGCAATGTCCGCGGCAGAACGCATGAGAAAGTATCGGAAGCAAAAGAAAATTGCTGCGGCGCAGCACACGAGCAGTTCGGCAGCAGCAACGTATGAGCCCATGGATGTGGAGCATGAAAACAATTCTGCCCATGCTTCGGAACACGGAAACGACGAAATGGAAGTGGATTTCGAGAGATTGGTGTAGTTTAAGAAGTGTTGGAGATTGGCGAGTGAACATTTCGAGAACACGTTTGTGAGCAATCCGTTTGGTCATTCGTGTGGGGTTTGCAACAGACTGTGGTTTCTGAAGGAACTGAAGCCAAACTATGTGGAATTGCTCGAAAACATGTTTCCCGGCGAGAACATAGCAGAGTTCAAGTTATGCAGTACGTGCCCTAAATCATTGGACAGCAACAAGATTCCAAAGTAGTCGCGATCGAAAGGTTTCAAGTATCTACCGAAACCGATTGGTTTGCCACAGTTGGATCCGATAAGTACCAGATTGATTTCTCCGAGGCTTCCATAGACCAATGATTAATAAACTTGTAACTGACTACTGAATTTGTCTTTCTTTCATTTACTAGACCCAAATAAATACTATGCGCTAACGAGACATATTCACGTAAACCTTGCGGCCATGCTCAGACACAGCCTACCTGATTTTTTTAGCTAATTATGGTATATGTGAAACAACTTTCAGCCAGTTTTCATGAAGAATTCACACAAAGGTAACTTAGTTTGTTTTTTTTATTTCTTATCCACAATCCTTCTTCTGCCTTTTCATGGAGCAAAGGCAGAAGAATGGCCATTTGTTCATGCTCTAGCTTTGAATAGAGGCTACACCTTGACAGTACAATCTTCACATTTTTTTCTCACTTCCAGTGAGTGCAAGGGTTATTTTACTGCAAGCTTTATTTTTGTTAGTGCTACTTTAAAGTTCAATTTACTGGCAATTATTGTGCAATAAATTTTATACCACAAATATTGAAAAACACTTTCAAAATAAGAATGTTTTTTTAATTTGGCTAAACCTTTGAATTTCTTAGCACTAGTCCTGAAATAAATGTTACATCTGCAAAGGCATAAAATAAAAATGATCCCACTTTCAGTAAAGCTGTGAATTTTATGCAGTTTTCCTTTATTCTCCCCTCCCCTTAAAAGTTACACAGGCATTAATATCAAAAGGTCATGGGCATTAATTACACCAACAACTGTCTTTCAGCCCTAGACATACAGGTGATCATACCACACACAAGCTTACAAGTGATAACAATGACATGACAAATTGCTTAAGGGGATATTTTGCACAAATTACAAACCTTTACAGAATAATGCACATAAGTCTTCTTGAAAACATGTTTCTTACTTTTGCAGTGTTTTATACAATGCCCTTCTGGGCTAATGTTGGAAATGACTTTTTCAACGTAGTTTTTCAGTTACTCCATGTTTTTGTGGGTTGTTTGAAGACTCTGGATAATCCCACATAAATGAGTTTTATGATGCAAGAATTAGATGTAATGCTAGTGTGCGCGCACGCACACACGCACATAGTGCTCCCCTCCTAGGCCATTTTAGTAGGGCGCAGCGCCCTGCACGTTTTTGGCATGTTAAAATCCGCCCTGCCTCATTTTTTGGACAGTAAAAGGCCAGCTGCTCTCCCTTAATTTTTACCCTGCCCTTTAGTCTCGTATTGCCCCTTCCTTTCCACGCCCACGATTGCAGCAGCAGTCACGAACGCACCCCTGTTATTACTCGCCATCGTTGTTACCCACAAGGTGGTCGACGCAGTGGTATAAAAGGAGGAACATTTCCATAACAGGGTTCCCACTCAAAAGTAATAAAAAAATTCCCTGACTTTTCCAGGGTTTCCAGGTTTTTTTAAAGTTTTTCAGAGTGGCATGTTGCAAAGAATTGTTACATTTCATTTCATTCATTTTTCTCACCAAAGCACACACTTGTAAATTCTTTACGTAATTTGTCTTTATAAAATTACCTGCTTTTCATTAATAACAACTAACTGTGCACATTATTTTCTGTACCAAAGTTCCATGAATTTTTGTGAATACTACCCACACAGAATTTATAAATATATTCCCATAGAAACAAGTCATATGTAAGAAAAAATCTGTCAGTTGAATAGTTTCAGTTTTTCTATAACACAATGCAGCTAAGCTTAATGATTAGCTGTGTTCAAAGAAACATGCTTCAAGAGAACCAACAGACAAAGGACTTTGATCCATCATTTGGTTGGTTCTTGTGTGAAGTGTTTTTTCAAACAGGAGCCATTGTGCCTAATTTTTCCATGTTACAACAATTGCCTGTAGAAATTGAACAAAAGCTTAATAACTGGCAATTTTAAAAATTCAATTTTGCATCTTTTTTTAGAGAATAAAGGAAATACTTAATAATAACTGAAAGTAAGATATACCAAATTCTAGACAGGCAGTAATTGCAAGCAAAAGTTTGATATCTTTAAAAAATATGTTGTTTTTTTTGGCAAAATAAAGTATCCATTGATTTTTTTCAAAAAAAAAAAAAGGGGGGGGGGTAATTTTTCCTGAGTTTTCCCTGACTTTTACAAAAAAAAAGGGCATAGATGCCAACCTCTAAAAGTAGTTTTCAGTAACCAACATGTTCATTTTTCAGTAATTTTCAGTAAAAAATTTTTTTTTTCAGTAATTTTCAGTAATCCAGTCTACAGTGGCAAATTTGAGTATTTAACACTGCAACAAATTTTAATCTGTAAGAACTATTAACATAATAATAATTATTATAATAATACAATAAAAAATAATTTGCTAGTGGGAAAATTTAAAATACTGTCTACCAGAAAAATATAATAAATTACCTCCACACATGAAGAAAAATTATTCCTTGGAATGTTGGCCAAATTATTATGATAAACTGGCTGTGGTTGCCATTTTGGCCTTCCTTAGTTCAATTTGCAAAAACTTCTTCTGATAGCATAGTTCACTGTGTGCAATGCTGTTTATTTTTTCTACTAATAAAAAAGGCAGCACATGAGTACTTAAATTAGGTCTGAATTCATTCATGGTTTTTTTCACAATACTGAAAATTCTTTCTGTACTTGCATTGCTATGAGGGACTATTAAAATCATTTTCATAATTTTGCTTAATGATTCATACTTCAACTGGCCACTTTCATTTTACATTAAAGAAATTCTGTGCCACACTTCATCCATTCTCCCAGAAGTAACAGCACAGTTAAAATTTTCAAACTGGTAGTAAGCAAATTCAGATTCCACCTTGTCAGATTCTTCTGGTTTCAAAAATGGAAACAGGGAACACATATATTGGACTGATGCAAAAGAAACACTTTGCCTTAATGCTACATCTGCAATTTCAGCATGACTCAGAAATTCATCATCAAGTGGAAATTTTCTTAAAATGTAAATGCAGCCTGCCTTGTAAAATTCCCTTACCTCAGAATAAAAATTAACCACTGTGTCTTCACTCAGATCTGCAGTTGTGCTTATATAAGATCTCGCTTTTGACCCAATTACGAGATCACAGTTTTCTTTTTGATTTCTCCTTTCAAAATTTCCATCTGCAAGAGATGTTGCAGTCATATCAAATGCTGATGGCTTGATAAATCATACAAGCAATTCAGATAACAGACTATGAAGTTTTCTTTTTAATACATGCACAATCGGAGCTTCCTGCTGCAAGAACACGTTTAACAGATGCAAACAAAGGAAGAGTAGCAGATAAAAAAAGACAAAGTTTAGATGAAGGATTTCCAATCATACTTGCAAGGTTCTTATACTGTGAATTAGCTTCTTCATTGTCACTGAAATAATGTTCTAGAGCCTCCCACTGTTCTAAAATTCTGTCAATGGATTCTAAAAGTGATACCCAGCGAGTATTGGCAGGCTTTAGAATTTTGTTTGGTTTAGTACCACAAACAGCTTGACTCAGTTTTAGATTGTTTCCTCTTTGAACTTTTATCAAAAAAGTACAACTGTATCAGAAACTGCTCAACATTAAATCCTTTCAGTTGAGTAGCAGATTTCTGTGCAGTAAATTTACTAAATGGCATGAACATTGCTGCACTATGATTGCAGGCTGAACCTTCTTTATTTGAGAAACAACACCTTTTACTTGACCTATCATAGTGTTAGCATTGTCACAGGAAAATGACACACAGTTGCTCCATGAGATAATTTTTTTTAACAAACTCATTGTTTAAAGCGTTGATATTCTTTCACCTGTATAATTACTTGATTCAACCAATGATAACAAAACAGTTGAATTTTTCCCTATTTTTTCGTCAAAATATGTTATTTAATGGGATACAGTCTATTTGCTTGAGCATCATTACTTCCGTCCGTAGATAGAGAAAAAGGATTGTTTTTAACTTCAGATACGACGTTACTTGTAGAAACACTGGCCATGTGCTGAATTAGTGCAGTAGCCTTGGTTCTTCCACACGAATATTTTTTTGCGAACGCTGAATCGGGAAACATGGCTTGAAATAACGGTTTTCTCAAGCCTTCAGTTTTGGGAAATTTATCCAACATTTTCAAGCTGAATTGACTTCAGTTTTGGGAAATTTATCCAACATTTTCAAGCTGAAATACAAATATTTATGGAATAAAATGATATCTAACAATACTGGGTAAAGGAAACACCGCGAGAAAAAAATTACGATTACCAGAGAAATCTTACCTCAGTCTACTTTCTGTTTTCGAAGGATGAAATTCCGTCCTCCGACAGAGAAAACGACCCCCCCACCACCACCAATCCTCCCAAAATTTAAGTTCAGTTATGCATCGATTTCGTACATGGCCCAAATGATAACAAAAAAAAAAAAAAAAAAAAAAGACGAAATTCCTCGAATCAGCGTGAGAATCTTGTCGCCGAAGATTACAGGGAAATTTTTTCGGGCGGCCTGACTTCCGTTTTCGGAAATCGTTGCCTACAATTTCAA
Source organism: Macrothele yani (assembly GCA_039090855.1). Lineage (NCBI taxonomy): Eukaryota > Metazoa > Arthropoda > Arachnida > Araneae > Macrothelidae > Macrothele > Macrothele yani. Next base: position 27,675,036 of record CM077002.1, on the reverse strand, counting down.
GCTTTCAAGCTGAAATTATGCAATGCAATTATATTTAATAATGCTGAACAGAAGCAACATCGCACGAGAAAAAAATACGATTACGGGGAAAATATGCACTTCGTTTAACTTCCGTTTCCGAAAGTTTAAAAAGACAAAACAACGTCCCCAGACAGAATACGACCCCCGCCCCAACTAATATCCCAAAAATTTCTTCACTTTTGCATCGATCTCGACGAAATTGACAAAAAAAAAAAAAAAAAAAAAACGGAGTGAACTCCGCGAATCCATGGAAGAATCTCACGTACGAATTAACTGCTGAATCGATTTCGAATGTCGTAAGATAACGCTAAAATATCGATGACCGGTAAATTTTAACTTTTGGCACAAAATTGGCGCAGATTTCATCGAAATGCGAAATGGCAATTTTCCAGCAGAACGGCGCAAGAACAACGTTTTGGCGCGGGCTGGCGCAATTGGCGCAGGTCTGGCAGCCCTGAATTAGCATTTAATTTTTTCCTCCCAGAAAAACTTGAAGAACCAACAAAATTTTTTAAGTTGATAGAAATTTGCTTTCTATCTCAGAAAATTAAATCAAATGACGGTTTTCCGTACTTCCGTAACAGCAACCAAAAATCCGTAAAATTACGGAAAATCCGTACTAGTTGGCATCTATGAAAGGGTAATTTTCCCTCAGTTTTGGAACCATTTTAAAATTCCCTGAGAAATTCAGGTTTTCCCTGTTTTCCAGGTTGAGTGGGAACCCTGCATAACTGTCTTTTCTTTGGTGTCTGACTTGGAACTCCCGGCTGTAGTTTTGTTTGACGTTTTTTTCCCGTCAACTCAGCACCAATTTATTTGCTCGTTACCGAACATTGGACGCAATGCCTACAACGAAAAGAAAGCTTAAGGAGAAAGAGAGGGGAAAAGTAAAAGCAAGCTTCAAATGTCAGAAGATCTACAACATGTTCAGTTTGCAGAACTAGGTAAGCTCTATTTGAGTTTTTTTAAATTATTTTATTATGTAAAGTATATACTGTGAATGCACGGAAAGATTAAATGTAACGACAAGTTACATTTAACCTCTTTTTTTTTTTTTTTTAAAGTCCTGTTTCGTGTAATGTTGTATATTTCTATTTCGTGGAAGATTTTATAATTTCTGTAAAATTTTTAAAGTGTTTATTGTTAATTTTAAGTAATGTGATGCATACCTGCCAGTTTTTACGATTTATCCGAAAAATTTACGGAAATGTGACTTGTTTTACGGGCAAAATGTTAATTTTACGGATTTGGCGATTCTCCGAGATTTTTTTTTTCTAATGATTTTGCACCCACTATTAAAACTTTTTTTAATTTAACTTAATTCATTCAAAGTAAAGCAAGTTACGAATAACTTTTCAGTTACACGTGTTTATATGGGAACATTTGCCGCAGTTTTCCACACGTTACGTTTATTGTTTCAGACACTAAAACTTGCGGCGCACCAACCAGCTGGTCTTGTTTAACCTTGGGCTTTGCGCGCTCTCTTTCGCTATGTATCCCACCTCTCCTTTTTAGATAATGCATTGTTCGTCTCCCGGGTAGTAACTTCTCAATAGGCCAGCGTGGCGCACGTGTCTCTATTAATCCCAGTTCGAAATGCTATCTCGAAATGTAGTAATCATAGAAAAAAATTCCAACGGATTTTAAATCTGTGGAATTTTTAAGCCCAGATCGATACCCAACATGACAAAATTAAGCAAAAGCTGCCCGTTTTATGAAATTAAAAAATGCATTGGGGCATGGTTTCGTAACTTCTTTTCTGGCAAAAAAATTTGACCTAAAGAAAAAATGCGGTATAATAGGAAGTTAAAAAAATAAAAATACAAAAAGTAAGTCCAATGTTCATTCGAGCCAGTTATTCTCCAGCAATGATTTATTTTGCTGGTCCGTTAGCCAGTAAGTTTTCTATGCTTTTTTTTTTTTTTTTGCTGGTTTGTTAGTAAGTTTTCTATGCTTTGTTCGTCGCTCGACAACGTGCATAAAAATGTCTTGGCTTGATTCAACGAAATTCATATGTTGGAGTACTATTTTTTGCAAATTGCATCTCTTTAAGCTGTTACTGTTTCACTTTAGCAGTTTTACTCGCATTTTTTAAGTGAATAAATTTAGTGTTAGTGATTCGCTATGGAGCAGTAATATAAAAAGGGGAAAAAGTATTGTCAAACATTTCGTAATGCGCATTCTGCGGAATTCCTGTGTATCGCAGAAAATGAAAAATATGCATTTTGCACTACGTGTTGACGATGTAATTTTAGCGTTTCGCATTGTGGAAGGAATGATATCAGTAATCATATTTCTAGTGCCAAGCAGAAATCTAATGTTGACTGCGTGGGGGAAAAAATATGAAATTAACTTCTTTTGTTAAAGGTTGTAATGAACTGAATGTGCTTCGTGCAAAATGTTTGTTCACTTCGTTTTCAGATGAGCATAATTTACCAATTAGTCTCCCTTAGTCACTCATTTATTTCATTTTTTTTATTTGACTGTCTCATCATCAGTCTCCCGTAAGAAAAACCCAAAGACCTTGGATAAACCTAGTATGAAAACGGTTCGTTTTTGAAAACATTTTAGTTTGTTCCGTGACAGCGTGGGATATGATCCTATTGGATTTGGGGGTCAAAGGGTGGAACAGTCTTCCCTTTCGATGCAAAGTTCCATAAAAATAAATTTTTATATCTTTACAGATTATAATAATAATAGCATAGTAATGAGAAATTCTGTACATATTTTATTTTAATCGAAATAAATGTGCCAATAAATTCAAACATCTGTAGTCATATCAATTAAAAGTTGATACTTGATTTAGGTAACATTGTTTTTTAATCGATATGTTCGGTACATTTAATCAATATGCGCAACAAGTAATTTCATTGAATATATGTTGGTTTTTTTGGGTGTTTTTTTACGGATTTCGGTTTTTGAAAGTTGGCAGGTATGGATTGATGCAACAAATGTTTAAAGTGTTCCCTTCAATAGTTTTCTTCAGCTAGCTTCTCACCGTGGTGTGATTCTGAAGTCCAGTGGGCTAAATCTGTGTAGCAGTGCATTACTGTGAGTGAAAACGAAAACTCCTGAAGACAAGTGCATTTAAAATCGGCCCTAAAGCGTGCAGGTGGTTTGGCAGTGAGCCAAGTGTGTTTGTGACAGTCTCCTGTAAAGGGACGGAGAAAGTTTATTACCTTAACTGGAAGAGCAAGTGTTTCTGGCCTAACTTTTTTTGTAAAGAATCGTGGTAGTTTTATTGAGTCAAAGAAAAAAGTGCAACAAATTTTTCCATTGAACAGGGCTTAATATTCAGGGAGGGTTGGGCGGGATTGCCGCCAAAAATTTTAAACTCCCGCTGAAATAAAATTGTTAGGAGTGAGTCTCCCGCCTTAAAAGATTTTAATTAAAAAAAAAGGTTTGCACTTGTGCAAACCTTTTTTTTAAATTAATGGTCAAAGATTTGCACTTGTGCAAGTCTGTTGAATACGCTATGAATTGCTTAAATTTTTTAATTCAGCATAATATTCCCCACACAACAGTTTTTAAACCATTTCTGGATTTCTGCATCGATGAACTGCAATTCCCTGTGCTTGCACCTCTCAAGAGAGCAAATAATGCTTCATACAGCAGATACCAGACAGTTTCAGAATTTTTCGATTCTATGGCAACCGTTCAGAAGAATGAGATTTTAAAGTCTGTGAATGAAAGTCCCTGCTTTTCTGTAATGACTGATAAAACAACAGACATCAGCAATAGAAAACATCTAGCTGTTGCAGTTAAATATTTGAAAGATGGAGAACCAGCAACTGCATTTCTTAAAGACAAACAAATCCCAGATGGCAAAGCTGAAACCATATTTGCAGCACTATCAGAAGAAGTTCAAACTGTGGTGGTTTCCAGAAATTAACTGGATTTGGTAGTGATGGTGCAAGTGCCATGATTGGTTGCAAAGATGGTGTTGCCGTTAAAGTTAAAACAGAAAATGTGCAAATAATTTCAATTCACTGCCATAATCATCGTCTGGCACTTGCAACTAAAGACAGTTTTCAAAACAGCCCCTTTCTTCAAGTGGATGAGATTTTAATCAGTTTATTTAAATACTACACTGCTGCACAATTGCTAAGGACGGATCATAAACGGCTATATAGCGCATAAAAAAGTAAGTGTGGTTGGATGCCAAGTGAAATAAAATAATGTCAGAATGCCAGGACATTACAAGAAAGAAAATTTATTGTGCTCTGAAATCCGGAAGGCTTTGGAACGTGTTCAAGGGACAAACAGGCCATTTTATGCAGAATACGTAAACGTGAAAAATGCAATTACCGTCCGCAGGCGTTCCGGTGTAAGATGTCAATACAGGATATGGCCACCATGGAGGGCGATGCAAGATTCCACACGTCGTGTCATGCTTTGCACAACATTATCAAGCAGCTATTGGGGTAATTTATCCCATTCCTCTGTCAGTGCACGGAAGAGGGTGTCCTTGTTTATTGGAGGGCATTGGCGACCAGCAAGACTCCTCCCCAAAGCATCCCACACATTTTCAATGTAATTCAGATCTGGAGAACGTGCTGGCCGTACGAGGCGTTGAATATCCTCGCTCTCAAGACACTCCTGGACAGCGACTGTTCGATGACATGTTGCGTTGTCGTCCATGAAAATGAATTTATCACCGACAGCACCACGGAACATGCGAACATGAGGTAGCAGAACATCATTAATGTATCGTTGGCCAGTCATAGTCCCAGTTGGAAGCACATAGAGGGACGTACGGCCATTGATCATGATGCCAGCCCATACCATGACACTACATGTCGGATATCGGTCCATTTCCTGTGTGTTGGCTGGACAATATGCAGTACCACTATCACGCCAGATCAGTTGTCGTCGACAATCAGACGATAGACTGTATCTACTCTCATCTGAGAAGAGGACAGCAGACCAGTCGTTATCAGTCCAATTGTGATGTTGATGGCACCATTGCAAACGGGCGGTACGGTGACGTCTGGACAATGGGATGCACACAACAGGACGGCGGGCGTACAGTCCTCCTTCATGCAAACGTCTGGCGACAGTTTTTCAGGAGATCCGCTTGCCAGTAGCAGCCATAAACTGATTTGCTACCTCACTAGCTGTGCTGCGCTGGTGTCTTTTTGTTGATAGCACTATGTACTGATCTTCTGCAGGTGTCGTACTGCGAACACGACCTCCACCGTGACGTTTGCTACACTCTCCATTTGTTTGAAATGATTTCCAAAGCCTTGAAACAACACTGTGGCTGACGTCGAACTCCCTGGCAACATCTGTTATTTTTTGCCCTTCTTCAATCTTGCCAATAATACGGCCACGCGTAAAATCATCTAGGTGATGTCGGGAAGACATACTGAAAATTGCTAGTTCGTCAATTGATTCTTTCCCTTTTAACTTTGCGTTTGAACAACAACGGTCAATACGCGTCAAATCCTTTATACCTCTTATCAGCACTATGACGTCACGAACAAGTTCGGCAATCCTAAAATTGTATACGCACAACACGTCTTACTGTATCCCGCACTTATGCTAATTTCCACATTTTCCTGCCTTCCATTTCATGGTTGCTATCGTTGCTATTGCCATCCGTCCTTAGCAATTGTCCGGCAGTGTACAAGTACAGCACAGTCAATAGTACTAGCTTGTCGGAAGTGCAGAAGCTGTTGTCAAAGGGTGAGGGTACAAACATAAAAAAGCCTGCTCATGCAAGATGACTCTCACATGAAAATGCTGTCAATTCAGTTCGAATTAATATGGGGAGCATATTAATAGACTTGGAAAATGCAGTAGCAAGTGGAAGGTCCAAAAGTAGTACCAGGTATGTGTGGTCCCACTGCAGAAGGCCTTTTGAAAATTATCAAAACATAAAAATTTTTCCAAATGGTCCATTTTCTTCATTTTCTTTGTGATGTGTTATCTGTCATTTCTAAGCTGAGTTTAGCTTTTGAGAAAAGGGACATTGACTTATCTTGCGTGGAAAGTCGAGTGACAACTACTTTAGATATGCTGAAAAGACTGAAACGAAAACCTGGTGGGCTGTACTGTCGAGATATGGCTAATCGTGGCAGAAAAATGGGAATTTGGGTACCATTTGATGATGATCAGGATTTTATCAGAAATGCTTAAGTATTCATTGATTTGTTGTCAGAAAACATTACCAAAAGGCTATAAAAAACTCCAGTGATAACTCATCTTAGTGTTTTGGACTTATCACAAGCAAAGGGACCATTCACTTGCTTTTTATGGCTGTCACAGACGACAGAGTTGGCAGGATTTTACAACATAGATGAAGACAAACTTTTTAGCAGAATGGGACTCATTCAATTCAGTATTCTATTCTGAAAATGATCAGAATCTTTCAGTATCACACCTGTGCAAAGTGTTAAAGCAATATGAACCAATAATTGGCCCGGGCTTTCCTAACATCCAAAAACTGCTGGGCATTGCTTGCACTTTGCCAATGTAATGTCCACTGCTGAAGTCGAACGAATATTTTCGCAGGCTAAAATCATTTTGACTGATCACAGAAATCGGCTAAAGGTGGAAAATGTAGACAACTTGTTGGCCATCAAATTGAATGGTGAAGTTTGTTTCCGTGAAGCAGCAAAACACTGGATGATTCAAAAGAAAAGGTTATTTTCATAGTTTCTCTGTGGGTAACAACACTTTTATGAAGCCACACTAATTCCCATGGTTAAAATGTCTAAAAACAGATAGTAAGGGAGTAAGTACCTCTTAAGATAGCAATGGACACTTCATATAGCAGTTTCCGGACACTTTCAGAATTTCTCGCTCCTAGGGCTGCTGTTCAGAAGATTGCAATCAAATTGAATGGTTCAGACTTTTGTTTTTGTTAAGTAGCAAAACAATAGACGGTTCAAAAGAAAAGTTAATTTCATGGTTTCATCTGGGTTACCCGGTGAATTCAACTCAAGTTAGAAAATAAGGGCAATTTGTTGGCCATCAAATTAAATGAAGTTTCTTACCTACTTGAAGCAGCAAAACATTGGGTGGAAGTAAATAAAATATTTTATTTCAACTGTTCGGTTCAAATAAGTTATTTTCAATAAAATTTATTGTATGTTTTGATGTATTTAATAATCCATTGATTAAAAGTATGGTAAGCAGCATTTTCTTATCCATGCAAATAATAAAGTTGTTACGTTCTTTTGGTAATGAAAAAGTAGATCTAATTCTGCAACTACAGAGTACATGAATATTGTTAACAAAACCATTTCAATACATTCAAATCATTTAAAATTTATATTCTTTGGTTTTTCTACAAAAATAGTATTTAAATTAAAAAACAAAACAAAAAAACTTACAAAAACCATAGAAAGCCAGTTGAAATATTCCTACCTCAACACTGTATGTAATAGATATTATGTTTAGGATAAAAAAAGTGTCGGAAGTTTATTTCGGGGGGGGGGGGTGTTCTAAAACTATACCTACATACATAAGGTGCCCCTTTTTTCAGATATAACCTTTTGCAGGCATAAAGTGCTCCTTTGTGATACAAAAGTGCCCTATTTCTTTTAGATCTTGCAATGTTTTGCACGCACGCATAGTGGGCATCTATTTTTATACAAATATGCCTTTTCAGTTTCTAGGGTGAACCCCCCCCCCCCCACACACACACACACACCTTAGATCTCTAACAGAAATGAAACCAGCAATCCATTTCAATTTCATTTCAATTTCATTTCAATTTCTTTTCAATACGGAAATTTTAAACTGTGTCAGAGTATTATGAAAACTATATTCTCCAATTCCCATAGGAGGAGGGCAATGATTTCATAATTAATTTTTCAGACAATGCATGCCACCTGGCAATCTTCAATCAAAGCTGACTGGGTTCGTTGCACTGTATACTAATTTCAGCAGTCCACAATACAGTAGTCAGAATTGACATATTCAAATTACTTTGACACATACTACAGAAGTTGAATCAATGACAAAATACTGCTTGAACTTGGTATGGATCATTTTTCTCGCTTAAAGGAGCACATTTTTCAGTATTATTCCAGTCTGATGGAAATCTTCATAATGCTTTTTGTCCCCATAGCAGAATCGCAGCGATGGGCAACGTACGCTGCAGATCAGATAAGAGCATGTGTGGGATTTTATGGGACGACTTATCCGGTCTCCACGGCCAGCCACGACCATCCACGATTTACGCGTCCAGGTTGACGATGCCTGGAACTCAAATACCCCAAACTTACATCCAACATCTGTACGACAGACTCCATGCCAAAATTGCACAGTGTGACGCAGTTCATAGCAGTTCAACCTCGTACTAACCATGTTACATGGAAATGTTATTTTTCAGTTTACCAGCAAATACAGCTGTATTTTGCCATAATGTTTTGATCACGTTATCCTCTGTATTACGCTATTATGCTGTATAAATTTAGTTGGTATCAGACGTCTCCTTCTTGGTGTTCTTTTTTCACTTTCCGCCAGTGTAATTTCTTGTTTGCCTTTTAGGTTTTCGAGTCTGTAAGTCGATACTCTTCCTGTAGCTGTTGTAGGATCAACTTTTGTTAAAACCTCACTTTTATGCACAACTAGTATGTCAGTAAATTGTGGGTATTTGAAAGATGGAGAAGGGCCATGTGGTTCCAAAAAACTTATTTTTACTTCATCTCCTTCTATTCCTAACACACAACCTAACCACCACTTGTCTGAGTATTGGCATGTAACAAAGCCAACAATGTCATTAATGTCCAGATCATCATCAGTGTCACCAGCTGAAACTATTTCTAAACTTGATTCCTCTGAAAATGAGTAGCTTTTCACCAAAACTCTAGTTTCATTCACAGGACTGTAACTGTGAAATTGTTGAGTACCCTTTATTGTTGTTGCTACTTTAAACCTACTATTCAAGGTCTTTTCCTTTTTTATTGCCTAACGTCTGTGTTGCAGTTTGAAAACTGAAGCAACAATTTCCGAAAACGAAAGTTAGACGCTGTCTCGTTGTTTTAAATTCTTTTTCTCGCGTTGTTCTCTGTCCTATATGGTTGTCAAGTATAATTTTATTGTATAAAATGGAGGAAAATTTTCCGAAAACGAAAGTTGGACGGAATGAAAATTTCTTCCATAATCATAAAATGGATACAAAAAATTTCTGCCACGGAACCTTCAGCAGCAAAAATTTCTCCCAAATTCGTTTTTCTTTGCGATATTTTCCCTACACTGTAGCACTGTTTATTAATCATTTATTCATCATTACATTACACAAATTTTTGTGTTTAAGTTCAAAATGGAGAAAAATATTTCGAAAACGGAAGTAGAACGGGATGAAGATTTCTTTAATTTTTTTCTAGCAATGTTCCCTTTGCCCTATATTGTTGTTAAATATAATTTTATTCTATAAATCTTCGTGTTTCAGCTTGAAAATGGAGATAAATGGATGTAAAATGTTCTTGATTCTAGTCATCATTGCACTTGCTGTAGTATCTAGGTTAGGCTTTTATTTTATTTTTGTAGTTAGAAGAAATGTAGGGGGGGCAGTTTTCTCTCTCTCTCTCTCTTTTTTAAAATTTCGACCTGTGCAAATTTTTGTTTTTTCGCATCTAGTATTAGTTATTTTGACCAGTGACCATTCGAAGATTATTTTGTAGCACCATGATATCTTTTGCAGCTGATCAGGAATTTTCTGTTATGGGGCTTTTTGTGGAGATGATTCAACTTAGTAGTATGTGTCAAAATAATTGTTGAATATATCAATTCTGACTACTGTATTGTGGACAGCTGAAATCCATATACAATGCACCAAACCAGTCACCTTTGATTGAATATATATCGTATTTCTTTGAAGCATATTACTGCTGCTACTGTCCAAAATAACATTGGACACCTTTATTGGCGTAAATACACCAAAAAAACACTGTGCATCCCAAATGCAACCAGACTGATCTGTATTTGAATGTTACGAAAATGTGGAAAGAACTCATCACACTTTTGGTAGCTGGTGTAACTGCAGAAGGGGAAGGACACATCCTGATTTTATTTATGGCAAGTTTAAATGCTGTAGCATCTTACATAGTTGTGATTATTTGGACTGAAAGAATTGAGTTTTGAATGACAGTGCAAAAACACTGGAGTAATAATGTATGTGGCAAATTACCCAAGAGAGTGTGTTTGTGCACTGTGCACTGTAAAGCATGCATTAAATTTTTACAAAGAGTCATACTGTCATTGATCTCCATCTACCACAGTCTGTATTGGATATAAAACTCTTATGATTAATTAATTTACATTCAGTCTGTCAACATTTTTCATAAATTGGCTGAATAGTTTACCTGTGTTAAACAATTAATTGATAATAAAAAAACTAAATAAATTACTTTAAACTTGAGATATCTTTAAAACATCTATTTTTTGTACACCCACATGTTCAACTCTTAATCAGCATCACGAAATATTTCCCCTCAATTGTGAATTAGTTTTGCAAAGCACATCATGACATAAAACAAAAGTTACATCTAAGAAAAAATAAATGCTTAAACTTACACTTTTTTGTGGTTTCGATTGCCAGACCTTGCCTCTGAGCAGCATTTATAGCCTAGAAAAATCATGTCGATCAAATTAATCACTTCAAAACTACTTGAAAATACCAATTATTCGTGAAATTTACAGTCTAAAGCAAGATTTTAATAAAAAGTGAATTATATATATACAATTTAAAAACACATATATACACATGAGCACTTTCAAGGCAGCAGCTGCCTCATCATCAGATGGAATAAGAAAAGCATAGTACATCAATGTAAACTGAAGTGCCAGAAAAACTGGTACACCAGTCTAATATTTGGTAGGTACCCCACAGGAGTGCAGGGCTGCAGAAATACGACGAGGCATGGACTCCACTAGCTTCTGGAAATATGCTGTAGACAATGCATACCTTACTTCCTGCAAAGCGTTCCACAATTCGGGTGTATTCTGAGGTCTCTGATTCCTGTGTTCGATAGCGCGTTGCATGGCATCCCAAATGTGTTCTATCCCGTTCAGATCTGGAGACTTGGGTGGGAATGGCAACACCCCGAACTAAGATGAATGCTCTACTCTACCCATAATGTGGCGTCCCGACATTTGTGTGGAGGTGCATTGTCCTGTTGGAACAGGTACAACCCATCAGCATGAATGCAGGACATGAACAGGTGTAACTCATCAGAAAGGATGCACACATAGTGTTGGCTGGACACAGACGTTTGTAGACGTACCAGAGATCCCAGTGAAGTCCAGCTAAACACACCCCATACCATTACGGACCTCCCACCAGCCGGTACAGTTCCCTGTGGACAGGCGGGATCCATGGCTTCATGGATTTTGCACCACACACGAATCCTAACATCTGCCAGATACAGTTGGAAACACGACTCGTCAGACCAGGCTACTTGTTTCCAGTCATCAAATGTCCAGTGGCGGTGCTGCCGTGACCACGATAGGTGCATAGCTGTGTCGTGCACCCATCAAGGAGACTCTAGTTGGGCGTCGGCTCCCAAAGCACATATCATGCAGGGTACATTGCACAGTCCGGACGCTGATGCCTGTTGAGGCTCCAGCATTGAATTCCGATGATACCTGCAAGAGTGTTGCACACCTATCGCGCGAAACAATTTTTGACAGCCGACGATAGTCACATTCATCCAATGTCTGTTTACGGCCACACTGGTATCACAGATTGGGGATTTTTCTGGAATTCTTGTAGTCACGGCACACCCTTGCAATGGCCGTCCGTGAAAATCTGAACTTTGTTTCTACCTCCGAAATACTATGGCCCATCTCACGAGCGCCAACTATGACACTGCGTTGAAAATCGCTTAAATCGTTATTACTTATCATTCTCATGCTGAAAACAGCTCTGACAGCTGGCAAGGATATCTATCGCTTTATATATGCACTGGCGGACGCAACCGAGAACTTGCATAGGTGACGTTGCTATGTATTTTGCATAAGCTCGTCTTTACCAGTTTTTCTGGCACTTCAGTGTTATCATAGGCATGGTGCATTGTGTTAACTTTAAAAGAAAGCCAATGATTATCTACATGCGTCATATGAGTGCTTGTACTGCTAACCCAATAGGGTTACAGAATAATTGTGGCAGGCAGACAAAAAAAGGCTACTTGATAAATTTTAGTCTGTATTTAAAGTCACATTTATAATTTAAAGTTTACTGAATTAATGAGGCATTTCCATACATTATGTAGCTTATAAGGGCTGTAGTAATTGCAACATTGTGTACCAGATGCCGCAATATACACACTTTCACCAATCATTAAATCACTGAGGTTATTGGGGGTACTGAGTATCCGTGCATTATTCCAGTCAGGGTTAAGGTTATTCAAAATTACCTATTTGCCCAAGGATGTACCACACTTGAAAACTGTTAAGTTAAATTAACAAACAATAATAATCACACGCTATAAAGAAGTTAAAGGGATCACAAAATACTAAATTAAAATTATGAAGCACATTAACACTGAATATTACAGAAGTCCAGAAAATGATATGATGTAAATGAATTTCATACTATCACAGCAGTTTGAAATTCAGTTACTAAAATTACCCCCACAACCTGTTATTAGGTGCATAAGAATACGAAATTATGCGTTTCTCAATGCATAAAAATATGCATCGAGAAACGCGTAAAATACACATCGAAGAGTTTTACCAACGTATAAAAATACGTGTCGGGACAGTATTTCGTCTTTCAAAAACAAAAGTAAATGAAATAAAGATTTTTCCTGTAATAATAATTTTGTTTTCCTGCAATGTAGCCTTTGCCCAGTATTGTTGCTATATATCATTTTATTTCATAAATATTTGAATTGCAGTTTGAAACTGGAGAAAAAATTTCCAAAAACGGAAATTCAACGGCGCAAAAATTCTGTAATCTTCACGCATGAGAGTGCCACGGCTTCGAGAATTTCTCCTTTTCCATCATAATTTGCGTTATCCTTGAGATCAATGCATAACTGAACAGAAATTTTGGGGCAATTGGTACTGGTGAAGGATGCTTTCCACCAGAAACTTTCAAAAAAGGAAGTTGGGCGCAGTGAAGATTTTTCTCGTAATCGTAATTTTATTTTTAATGTGACATTTCCTCTGCCTAGAATTGTTGTTAAATATAATTTTATTTCATAAATATTTGTATTTCACCTTGAAAATGGAAGGGGAAATGTCCGAAAACGGAAATCGAACGTAGCAAAGATTTCTCCCGTAACTGTAATTTTTTTCCCCCAACGATGTTTCGAACATGTGTCCTGTGTTCTTAAAAATTTCCGCTAAAAGGTTTGCATTTCAGCTTGATAAAGGGGGGGGGGTATGCAAAAACAAAAGTGATGAAGCTGAAAAGTTTGTAAGAATTGATGCATGGCATTCAAAAGTATTAATACTGTATTCTCAAATTTACACTATTTTTCATCTAAAATAGTGAAAGCTATCATGCATTTAGGGTTCTCACAGACAAAGTTTTTAAGCATGATGGATAAAATTGTCATCCAAGGGCATAAAAGAAAAAAAAAAAAAATGACAAAAACAGGGAAGGGAAACAAAGATATCAGCAAAGTGAAAATTTAAGCACTGGATGCTGCTTAGCTGCAGAGTCAACAAAAGACAAATGTGACTGTGGTACTTGCTGAGAAGTTTATTAGATATATTTAGATGTCCATAAGAATCTAAAAAGTGCAATGTATTCACTTCTTGTCTCTTGAACACATTGCTGTTGCATGTGGTCATTACAAAACATGATATATTTTATGTTATTGCTTTAAAATATGAATATTATCTTTATTACTGAAACAAGAAGCAAACCAGTTCCAAACCCAGGTACATGGAGTTGTAGTGAAAGTTTCTTTCTTTCTTTCTTTCACTGCATGATACAATACAATTTTTTCAAAATGTGCAGCCTTAAACAGGTTGAATATAGCCATTTGCAGTCCCCATTATTAGCGATGACCTGTTCCCATCATTCTGTTAGCTGTCTACTTTCCACATCAAAGAAAGGGGTGTCATAGGCATAAAAAAAAACAACGTTTTAATCACTGTTTTGACGTCTATGCAACCTATCGTGCTTTTACCAGCCATAGGATTCTGCAGTGACTGGAAGAAGTGAAAATCTATCAGCACTAAATCCTATAAACATGCAGTGAGTGAGGCAAAGGTTCCTGCAATTTGTGCTATTCCCAGTCACATACAGTCTAGCATTAGCATGATGGGAGATACCTTTCTGATTCAGCTATCTGGGTGCTTAAGATTTCCAAAGCCTCATTTACTCTGTTCAAGCTGCTGAGAGTAAAGACTCACAGTGATTGTTTGGTTAGGTTCAAACAGTTCATCATGGATATTCTCTTTCAAATGCACTAAAAGCAGACTATGGCGTATGACCTATGGGTGGAGACCCCCCCCCCAATACAAAAAATGTTGCATTTAATCTGTTAAGCAGCCCATGTTCGAACCAAATGGTGCCCAAAATTTTGTATGCTGCCCAAACAGAAATTTTCACATAGCGACTGAATTTCATAAAAACTACGGCAAAACAATTGTCCCCCCAATCCCAAGCTCTCATCTCAGCAGCACCAACTCTAAACCTCTCACTAGTGATAAGCGCTTCCTTCTAGTCCTTTATTCTCTGCTTCATGACTCAGCACATGAAGAGGCAGGGCTAGACCCCCCCCCCAACATGGACATCATGCCACCGAGTAGAAACAAGTAGCACAAGCATCTTTCTTAGATTCCTTGCCATTGCGATAGACCTTTTAGCAGGTAATCAGTCAGATACGATTAGAGACAATGATCACACTTTGAATAACAAAATTAAGGGGAAAGCATTTCTCATGCGCAAGTTCACTTGTTCCAGGTGCATTTGGCTTACTTCACAGACAGTGAATATATTTGTTCAAGCTATTTTCAACCAATTTTACTAGCCCTTAGTTAATTTGTTTTAGCCAGTTAAAGGGTAAATATTCCTGTATAGAACCTATTCCTCATCCTAGTCATCATTGATACAAGAATAGATCAGTTCTGTGTTGAGCTTGCAGGCACACTTATTGTTACTCTTCTTAGCCGAATGTGTATAGATGGGTTCCATTTCAACTCAGGCAGGGTCGTACCATCATGGTCTCAGATTTCTCTAAAAAAATTAAGGGGTGTTCCTTGATTAAAATAAGGAGACCCATATTTTTTCTTTCGGCAAGAAAAAATTTTCCCTTCGAGATAGAGGGTTTCAAATCTTGCAGCGTCAAACAAGCTCTCTAGAAAACGGTTATTTTTCCAAACTTCAGCGAGTCATTGCCGCAGAGTTAAAAAAAAAGATATCGCGTTCGTGTATTTTTTTTTACATTGTGTGTATAACGTATAACATATAATAATATATGGTGCTAATATTTGCTACACATTGTATGATTAAAATTTTAAAAAATCGTAAACTTTGCGATTTTAAAAAAAATTGAATTTTTAAAGTTTTTTTTTAAACAGGTTTTGATGGAGTTTTTTCTATATTCGTTTTTTTCGTTAAAGACACACAAATGTGCACTTTATTCGTAATTTTTTGTGTGTCTGTGAAACTGCCAGTTTCTGCGTTTTGGCAGCGTTAAAAACAGCCGATTTTGAAAAATCTCTAATTTTGCCAACGATTTTCTCAAAAAGGCCATTTTTTAAAATTCTGAAAATTAAATCCCTGTTTTATTATCAACAGGAGAATGAATATCTGTGTAAATTTTCACGGACCTAAAAACGCCCGTTTCCGAGTTAGACGCGTTTGAATTCTGTTTGAAAGCCTACCATTTTCCGTGTTCTAAAGGCGCCATTTTGGAAAAATCACGGGCGCAAAGTTTATACGTATTCTCTTACCCGAATCAAAGCGTTAGATATTCTTTGCCCGAATGATGGAATGGGAGCATTGGGTCAGCTGGCCCTAGTTGGATACGTCCACCTCACCCTTCCCCGAGTGATGACATGCCTATAAAACTGTCGGGGGGGGGGGGATAACAAATACATAAAGAAAATTCTTGCTGCTCCACTAACAAAGTTGAGTTGCGAAAGACAGCAGCAGTTGTTTGTTTGTTTATGTATATACTTAAACATCACATAAGAAAAGACTATGAAAGAGTAGAAAACTGTTGTGAAATAATTTTAAGAAAAAGAGTGCAGGTACTGTAAGTTAATTTCGATGGCTAAACACCCTCGAGTTTTTCTGGGAGTTGCTAATTGTAGGCTACTGTCATAAGAGCAGTTGCTGTTTTGTTACAGTTGCTAAAATTAACTTCTCAGTTTTTCGTAATAGTAAAATATTCGCTCAGGAGAGTTTTGTCCTCTGCGAACAGGGGGAGAAGGTGCAATGCTCTTGACCTCGCTGCTGGGTTGATAGCGCTGGTCGCTACCCAAACCTGCATACCTCCTCTCCGAAACGTAATGGCAATTGTCTAATCTACTGAATAAATGACAACACATATGCGTGCATGCTTACTCATAAAATGTAAGTTGAGTATATTTCCTGTTCAATCAGCTTATTTTACAAGTAGAATACATATACAACTTATGCGCTTATAATGGTGTAAATATTTTTATCTATTTAAAACTATTCCGTTTTTTAGGCATGTTATCGCTCAGGGTAGGGTAAGGTGGACGGATCCAACACTCTCATTCGAGTAAGAGAATATGTATTTTGCGCCCGAGATTTTTCCAAAATGGCGCCTTTAGAACACGGAAAAATCGTAGTTTTTTTAAACCAAATTCAAACGCGTCTAACTCGGAAACGGGCGTTTTTAGGTCCGTGAAAATTTACACAGATATTTTCCTGTTGATAATAAAACGGATTTAATTTTCAGAATTTTAAAAAAGGGCTTTTTTGATAAAATCGTTGGCAAAGTTGGAGATTTTTCAAAATCGGCTGTTTTTAATGCTGCGGAAACTAGCAGTTTCACAGACACATAAAAAATTGCAAAAAAACACCCCATATCCTCACGTGGTGGTGGTGGTGAGGGTGTCTCAAAGCTAGGTAGCTTTCAAAAATGTTTCAACTTAGTCGGCTGGTAACAAGAGAGAGATTCCATTTCAACTCTGGCAGGGTCGTACCAGTCTCAGATTTCTCTAAAAAAATTAATTAAGGGGGTGTTCCTTGATTAAAATAAGGAGACCCATATTTGTTCTTTCGGCAAGAAAATTTTTTCCCTTTGAGACACGAGGGTTTCAAATCTTCCACCGTCAAACAAGCTCTCTAAAAAACGGCTATTTTTCCTAACTTCAGCGAGTCATTGCAGCAGAATTAAAAAAGATATTTTGTTCTGGTATTTTTCATTACATTGTGTGTGTAACGTATAATAATATTTGATGCTAATAATTTTTACACATCGCATGATTAAAATTTTTAAAAATCGTAAACTTTGATTTTTTTTTAAATTGAAATTTTTAAGATTTTTTTTAACTGGTTCAAATGAAGTTTTTTTCTTCTATACTGATTTTTTTGTTAAAGACATACAAACGTGCACTTTATTTGCAATTTTTTATGTGTCTGTGAAACTGCTTGTTTCCGCAGCGTTAAAAACAGCCAATTTTGAAAAATCTCCAACTTTGGCAACGATTTTCTCAAAAAGCCCTTTTTAAAATTCTGAAAATTAAATCCGTTTTATTATCAACAGGAAAATATCTGTGTAAATTTTCACGGACCTAAAAATGCCCGTTTCCGAGTTAGGCGCGTTTGAATTTGGTTTAAAAAACTATGATTTTTCCGTGTTCTAAAGGCGTCATTTTGGAAAAATCTCGGGCGCAAAATACATATTCTCTTACTCGAATGAGAGTGTTGGATCCGTCCACCTCACCCTACCCTGAGCGATAACATGCCTAAAAAACGGAATAGTTTTAAATAGATAAAAATATTTACACCATTATAAGCGCATAAGTTGTATATGTATTCTACTTGTAAAATAAGCTGATTGAACAGGAAATATACTCAACTTACATTTTATGAGTAAGCATGCACGCATATGTGTTAATTGTAATTTATTCAGTAGATTAGACAATTGCCATTACGTTTCGGAGAGGAGGTATGCAGGTTTGGGTAGCGACCAGCGCTATCAACCCATAGATGGGTTCCATTTCAACTCAGGCAGGGTCGTCAAGAGCATTGCACCTTTTCCCCCGTTCGCAGAGGACAAAACTCTCCTGAGCGAATATTTTACTATTACGAAAAACTGAGAAGTTAATTTTAGCAACTGTAACAAAACAGCAACTGCTCTTATGACAGTAGCCTACAATTAGCAACTCCCAGAAAAACTCGAGGGTGTTTAGCCATCGAAATTAACTTACAGTACCTGCACTCTTTTTCTTAAAATTATTTCACAACAGCTTTCTACTCTTTCATAGTCTTTTCTTATGCGATGTTTAAGTATATACGTAAACAAACAAACAACTGCTGCTGTCTTTCGCAACTCAACTTTGTTAGTGGAGCAGCAAGAATTTTCTTTATGTATTTGTTATCCCCCCCCCCGACAGTTTTATAGGCATGTCATCACTCGGGGAAGGGTGAGGTGGACGTATCCAACCAAGGCCAGCTGACCCAATGCTCTCATTCCATCATTCGGGCAAAGAATATCTAACGCTTTGATTCGGGTAAGAGAATACGTATAAATTTTGCGCCCGAGATTTTTTCCAAAATGGCGTCTTTAGAACACGGAAAATCGTAGGCTTTCAAACCGAATTCAAACGAGTCTAACTCTGAAACGGGCGTTTTTAGGTCCGTGAAAATTTACACAGATATTCTCCTGTTGATAATAAAACAGGGATTTAATTTTCAGAATTTTAAAAAATGGCCTTTTTGAGAAAATCGTTGGCAAAGTTAAAAGAGATTTTTCAAAATCGGCTGTTTTTAATGCTGCCGAAACGCGGAAACTAGCAGTTTCATAGACACACAAAAAATTACAAATAAAATGCACATTTGTATGTCTTTAACGAAAAAAAACGAATATAGAAAAAACTCCATCCAAACCTATTTAAAAAAAACTTAAAAAATTCAATTTTTTTAAATCACAAAGTTTACGATTTTTTAAAATTTTAATCATACGATGTGTAGCAAATATTAGCACCATATATTATTACATGTTATACACACAATGTAAAAAAAATACAAGAACGCAATATCTTTTTTAACTCTGCTGCAATGACTAGCTGAAGTTAGGAAAAATAACCATTTTCTAGAGAGCTTGTTTTACGGTGCAAGATTTGAAACCCTCTATCTCGAAGGGAAAATTTTTTCTTGTCGAAAGAAAAAATATGGGTCTCCTTATTTCAGTCAAGGAACACCCCTTAATTTTTTTAGAGAAATCTGAGACCATGATGGTACGACCCTGCCTGAGTTGAAATGGAACCCATCTATAGTTTATTTGCTTCAAGATTTAACAACCACCACAAGCAACTGTTAGGGCTTTAAACAGTCATTTATTCCTAATTTAAAGTTTAGATTACTCAATATCAGACACAAGGCAAGTGAAAATATTCAGCATAAAAGTTGCATTTTAGTTTGTGACCATGAGTTGAACTGATATTAAAAATTCTTGTTTTCAAGGAAATGATTGTACTTGCTGCACTGCCTAGGACTTAAAACTTTGTATTACACATTCATATACATATACTGGGTGTCCCAAAAGATGCCAACTAAGCAGGCATGAAAGTGGGCAGTGATAGGAGAAGCTGAACTTCCACACGCGGGGGTTAAAGTGTTGAATCTTGCATTTCACTCTCTAATGTATACATACAACCATGACATTTAGGTATTGGTCACATGCCTGCCAACTAGATAGATTTAATGTATATATTTTGTTTTAAGAAAATTAAATATATAGTACAATATAATGTGAAGAGAAAAATTGCTGATGTGGTCATATGCCTATAGGAAATCACTCATCTTAGTACAGAACAATGTCTTTAATCAAATGAGGAAATTAATCAAATGTCTTTAAAAGATAACAATGTTGTACGGAAATGAAATCTTGAAGATTTGAAAAACTTTAGACATGTTTGTTGATAAGTAATAAAAGTTTGATAAAAAATAAATGTTCATTCTTGATTTGACACAAAATTATTAATGAAGAAATACGATAAATAAATGTGAAAACGTTAAGACATTTTGTAGATAAATAATAAGTTATTCACAACTAATTAAATTTCCTTTTCTTAAGTTGTTTCTATCAAACAATTTGTTCTAACCTTCTTTTATGAATTAGCCAGCTAGTTTTCTTTCTCTTGAACCAATTCATTTTATTTTAATTTGCTGCATTAAGTTATTAGAGATATTTACTCCTTTCACCTTTTCATTTCTTCTTCCTTATCTTGTAATTCTTTCTTATATTCTGAATATGATGATTTCATATTTTGGCATAAATCTCTATTACAGTGTCATACAAATAATCGTTTTTCTTTAAAAATTCCAAGGCTGACTAATCCTGATTCAGTAGCTTATATTTCATAGTTTGAACAGATGAAAATGTTTCAATTTTCATGTTGCTGGATTTTTTATCAAGTACATCCCCCATCATACTAAAGGAATTTCCCACTTGAGAGCCAGGAAAACAACTTAATATGCCTTCATTATTTTTGAGAGGGCACTGAATTTGTTTAACTTAAAAAGTGCATGTGTTGGGATTCACTTAAATGTATTTATGTAAATATTAAACTGGAGCACATCACTTAATCAAAAGTATAAAATTACTGACATTTAACAACAACGCAGGGTAGAGGGAACGTCGAGCGAGTAGGGATTACGATTGCCGGCGAAATCTTCGCTCCGTCCGACTTCCGTTTTTGGACATTTCCCTTCCGTTTTTCAAGCTAAAATACAAATATTTATGCATTAAAATGAAATTTAATAACAATACTGTGCAGAAGAAACATCACGAGAAAAATAAATTAGGATTATGGCGGAAAATCTTCACCCCGTTTAACTTCCGTTTTCGAAAGTTTGAAAGATGAAATACAGTCCCCAGACGGAAAACACCCCCCTCGCCCCCTACAGCTTCTTTTCAGTTTTACATCGATCTCAAGAATGACCCAAAAGATGACAGAAAAAGCAGAATTTCTCGAATCCACAAAATAATATCATGTATGAGTAAGAAGTAACTGAGAAACGGACAAACATGAATTTTATGGAAAATGAAAACTGAAAAATCGATACTGCGTTACTCACTCTGCCGTGAAACAATTTTACAGGACACGGAAATGGCGCGGATTCCACCACGGACGGGTTAAATACCGATCTAAACATTTAATTTCGTTTAATAAAAGGGAAAGTGGCGAAAACGATTGCTTTCTATTGATTAGTTTTGAAGAAGTAGTATGTATTAGAAATAGGGTAACATGCATTTCATTAGAAAAAAAAATGAAGTCGCTCCTTCTTACTGTTACCGAAGATATTAAAAACGAAGAATATGAAAAGAAAACATCAAAAATAAAAAATATAATCAGGCAGAGAGAGAGAGAGAAGGGGGGGGGGGGCACTTGGTCGAAAAAATTTAATATGAGGAAACGGAAAACAATGTGACATTCTCAACACCCAAGAAACATTCCCCAAAATATTTAACAAAAGTTAGAATCTTGAAAACACAAAAATAAACTTTACACAGATGTTTAATACCGTTATTTCCCAGAGATTTTCGTTTTCCGTTGCATACTCGATGCTTTTCGTCATCCGTAGCGGACTGACGATTTCCATGGCATACTCCATGATTTCCATAGTAACTACGTAAAATTCCTGCTACTTGGAGTCGCTTCTTCCCACCGCATGGACTTACTCAGCGTCAAGCGGAAGAGTGCGCACAGAGAATTTACTGTACCGAAGTCCCGACGATGACCACAAAGGTTCTGACGCCCAATAAAAACTACCAGATAAGTAAAAATTATGTGGTAGTTTGTATTACCTGCCTTTTTGTAGCAAGACGGCACAAAACTTTTGTTTTGGCACACTTTGGCGCAGAATTTCTATTCCTGAAAAGGTGACGTCATTCTCAGCCGTAACCATCAAGTCGTTCGAAGTAATTACGATTTTGCTTTCTGCAAAAGGGAGGCATACCCCCTTTCCCCCATAAAAATTTTATTGCATTTTTAGAATATCGGTAACAGCAAAAACGGAACAGAAAAAAAGCGGATTTCCACGTGTCTTTCATGCCTGACTAAGTTTAAACAGAGATAACACTACAACAGCTTCAGAGAATGTAAAGAAATTTTATCATTGCACTCAGACATAGTTGGAATGTGATACGCTAGTATTATTATTATTTTTATTTTTTTTTGCAGGAGTCGAGAAAATGACAACATATACCACAGAGCAGCGCATCTTTATCGTGTTTTATCAACCATCGGAGAGCCTGGGAAAGGCGAGGAGGACCTTCCAGAAGAAGTTCAGCGTCAAAGCCTGGCCAGACAGACACACCATAAGGAACATAGTCACCAAATTTCCCAGAACGGGGTTGGTGTTGGACGATCGGACCCAAAGTGGCAGATCCTCCTCATCAAGGACGGAAAGAATGTTGGAAGGATGAAAGAAACATCTGACAGGAGCCTGAAAAAGTCGATCCAATGGGCTGTGCAACAGTTGGAGCTGACACGTAACAGTGTTCATTGCATTCTCACAACAAATCATTTCTACCTTGACAGTTTTGTCAATAAACAGAATTGGTGGTTTTGGGGGTCCACAAACCCACATCTTGCCATAGCTGCAACCTTCACCCACAGCGTATGACTGTGTGGTGTGCCTTGTCATGTTGTGGAATCTTCAGGCCCATCTTCATCAATGAAACGGTGAGATATCGGACACTTTGTTCTACTTCCCTGGAAAACAGGGACATCTGCTACATAGGATCCACTTCAAGGAATCTTGGGTTATGAATGGCGGAACATGAATACTCGCATCGTTTCAATACTATTTTAACATCATCAACCAAGACTCTGGCGAACGAAACTTTTTACCTGGACTGGGATGGGGTTAAGATTCTTACATCTGCTAGTAATAAACAGACATTACTATTTACAGAGGCATTATACATTACGTATTTTTCTGAAGGGTGCTGCAATGAGGAAATGCCGATCAATTTGAACTTTATTTGGCAAGGACTATTGACACAGTTAAAAATTTATGATGATGATGTACTGTCTGTAAGAACCTCAAGTTAACCATACTGTTATCTGGCAACCTAAACTAGCATCGCTATGCACTGCGGGAATTTGGGTGGAGGGGAGATATCTATATAATACTGTGCCTGCACGCCAGTGTTGCTGATTAGGCCTGAAGATGCGGCCGTCGTGGGTGTGAAAGATCTTGCCTGTGTCTTTTAGTTGATTTTAAATTGTAAATAAAATATTTTTATCCATGCAGTTTAACTCGGCTAAAGTTTTGCGAACCGTGTTTCTGACAGCTATTGCTTCTACAATTTTATTTGAACTTCTCAGCACAAGATATTATTGATGTGAGGAGAAAAGATAATGACGATGGAAAAATGACAACGGGAAATGCATAAAGAAAAATGATGGGAAAGGATACCAGGTCAGCGGCAGGGTGAAGCAGCGATGATGGAACAAAAATATGACGATAAAAAATAAAAACTGCAATGGCAAAGCACAGGTAGGCATGATGACAGAAAAAAGTATGACAGGGATGAAAAACTCAACACAAGGGCGAAGCAGGGGAGGGTGCGATGACAGGGAAAATAGCAGGTCAGAGGAGTGAGGCAAAGCATCAATGATGGAACGAAAACACGATGAGGATGAAAACAATGCCTGGGAGAAGCAGGGGTGGGCCGGAAAACAAAGAAGAAATGGCAATTCAGTGGCAATTTTTTTTTGCCACAAAATTACCGTCTCTATTGTGATTTAGTGAAAATGCGAGAGACAGCTTAAACACTGGTGACAGCACATTTGGCCTCACTCCTCTCCTCCACTTTTGCACTTCCTCCTCCTCCTTGCAATACATATTCAAGGTTAATAGACAGTAAGGTTTGCTCATCCGGCCTCCCTCGATGAGGGAAGTACTGCTCCCTGATGCAGTCACTGTAAAGGACGGTGCAGCCAACAGGACAGGTAGACCGTTGATATAACTGAAACACTCGTGGGAGAAATATCAACAAATTTTAATTCAAACACGCTTTGAATCTGAAAACTTGCAACCAAAAGGTAATGTAAAAGCACACCTGCAATCAATACATGCAGGAAAAACTGACAGCTATGCGAATATTTTATTTAGTGTAAACCAAGATGTTAAAGAAATGTAGTATGCTTTTTTTTTTTTTTTGCAAATCTGTTTAATCTAAATAACAGTGTTAGAATTAGAAATAAATCTTCTACTGGCCTAGCAGACCACTAGAATTTGCAAACCACCAGTCCACCAAAATGGCCACTGGTCCGTAAAATAAAATAATAACAAAAAACCTTGCAGACATTTACTATATATGTAGAAAATAACGTATCACTTCAATGGAATTATCTCTATTATTTGTTTTCAAACCTATCATTAGTTTGCAGCCTAAAAAGAAAACCACACATCAAGCTAAAAGAAATATAAATTATTTATTTGACAAATTAGAATAAAAAACAAACTTACTAGCCATTCAGGACGGTAAAATCAATAGTTCAGTGGTCCAACGGAAGTTTTACTGGCCAATGGCCAGCGGACCACTGGGTAATACAAACACTGAATTGGATATTGACAAGGCACTAAGGAAAAGGCACGGATAGTGAACATACATTTTAAGTTTAATTATATGCAACTGTAATATTGTCTTTAAATAAATTCAAAAGAAGGAAAAAATAAACACAAACAGAAGTTACCAGAACCTAAAGAAATCTCTTTATACCGAACAAATAAAAACTTCAGAAACATTCCACAAACTTGCTTAATTAAAAAGTTGGAAATTAATTTCATTAAATGGTATGTTATTATTTGTAATTAATCACTTAATAGAAAAGATAAACTTATGGATTTTTACAATTCTTTTTTCTTTTAGTCATATTTTAATTGCTAATTTTTGAGAACTTTGAGATACTGATTGTTTCCATGAAATGACAAATCACTTTGCCATGCATACCAGCACATATGCATGACACGAAGACCCCCCCGACCTCATAACTTCAAGTAGCGATATGCTCTCCTGGAAACAGTTTTTAATGTTATGGCAGCTGCAATATCAGTAGAATTCCAAACAATCCTTTCTTGGCCTAATAAATACCTTATCTGTCCTGCATTTGATTCTGCTTTCCTTTCAGAACTTTCACATGCAAATTTAGACTATGGTTTGAAGAACTCAAAGATGATATGTTTTTTCAGCTTTTCATTTTCCTTCATCAAAAAATCTCCTTTTCCGTCCATAATATTCTACTTTTTGGTTTTTAAGTCTTTCATACAATACAATTTCAGTATTTTAACAATCAGCACTTCACATGTCTTCCAAATTTATTTATTTTTTCACTATCGGAGTGTTCTGTCTTTATCAAATCGCAAACAAGAACGGCTCTTTTTCTTTCCTCCTGTCTGGATTAGAATTTACATTAAACTTGATACAGCAGTGTCTTTTAGCATTTTGCGGATAGGCAAACCCAGAAGCTCATTCCTTAAATCACATTTGTAGCGTTCCTCAGGAAAATGTTTGAACAAATAACTGAATTTATTTCATTGAAACCGTGAGCTCGTTTGCACCTCAGTTTCTACGTTTTACCAATGCCGTCTAGAAAAAACTATGGTAATGAATGCCATTCTTTCTAGTTTTCAAATAATAATTTCGTCACATTGCTATCACGCACACACTCTACATGTTCAATGTTTTCAGTTCTCACATATAACCAGGAAAAAAAAATTAGTTCTACAAAATCGGAGCTTCAAATTCTCGGAAGTGAGGCACAATGTATTATACCTTTCAGACCGTAAGAACGGGAGCAAGCAGCCCCAGACCGCAGGGTGTGGAGGTAGGAGCTGTCCTGTACGGTGATGTCACGAAGACAATCTCCAAGATAGTGAGTGACCAGTGGCTGATAAGCATAACCTTGGAGTCTACTAAACTATATACGTATTAGCTCTGATGTGTCGTGCAGCTGGTATATTTTATAGCGGGAAACCGTAAGTTCTTTAGGTGTGCTCTTTGTATTCATTCCCCCCATAAACTTTAGGGTTTAGAAGGTGGCCAATGAAAGACACTTTTCATTGGATTGGATTGGATAATGTTATTGAGCAAGTATTTATGTCAGCTTCCTTGTTATACCGTCAGGTATGTCGCACAAAGCTCAGGTAATAACTCACCTAAAAATTAACAATCCATTATGTAAATGGCAAAAGTCATGATCTCAAACCACGGAGTGATATACGTCGCACTCTGAAAATGCTTGAATTACTTGGAGGCTGAATATAAAAGTTTAAACTCTGATTTTGATCTGTAAAATTCATGATAGTTTTCTGACCTTCCAGTTATATCATAGCTGTGTTCTCCCTTTAGGGTGTGCTAAGTTATTGGTTATTTTTGCATATAACAATAGGTGGTTTCAATCATGAAATGAATGCAAACTAATGGGATATTGACTTGTACCTGCTCAACATATGTTTAAGTTATACAGATAAAATAACACATGAAATACTATTTCGGCTAATAAAAATGTTTATTTAAGGAACAAAACAAAGTAAAATGTCAAAACAGATTCCCTGCATTACTAAAAATACATTAAAAAAAAGAACTGGACCCACTTTCTAAAAGATTACTTCACTGATCTCCTGCAGCAAAGCATTACCAGTACCTATAATGTATAAATATTGGGTTCATACCATTTTTTTCACCGCACACAGGAATATATTACATCAAAAAAGGAATCAATCATGCCCCCCCACATTGTATATGATGGTGCCCCAACGTCTACAATGCCATTCTTGAAAAAATGTGCAGGCTTTGCTGCGAAGAAATCGAGGAAATTCAGATCATTGTTGAATGTTCCGCCACGGAGTGAATTTGACACAGATCGGATCAGGGGAATAGGCCGGATGTGGAAGGATCTCCCATTTCATGTTCTGAATGGCCATTTTGGCTATGTTTGCACTGTGAGGGTGTGCGTTATGTTGGAGAAGAACACCATGGCGCCGATGTGGTAATTTCTGTTGCATTGTTCTCTCTACACGGCGGAGTTGCTCACTATAGGGCGCAGCGTTGATGGTCCTATTCCTCGGCAGCATTTCCCAGTGAATAATGCCTTCCATGTTCCACCAGACACACAACATGATCTTTGCAAGATGGTCATGTTTTGGACATGGTGTGGGAGTCTTGTTTGGGCTTACCCATTCCCCCCGATGCTTGAAATTCACGTACAGACACCACTTTTCATTTCCAGTAACAATATGTGACCGAAAGGGTTTGTGTTGCTGAGAACATTCTTGATAATGGGCAAGCAAGGAATCACATATGGCAACACACTGATTCTTGTTGTCCTTGGTGAGAGTGTGAGGCACATAAGACCCCAATTTCTGGACCTTTCCCATATGTTTCAGGCGTTGCACCACTGTGGCCTGATTAAAAGTCCATTTCAGTGGCCAATTCACATGTGGTTTGACACGGATCCAAGTGGACGAGATGATTCACACGATCCTTACCAAAGTGAGATGGACAACCTGAGCATGAAGAGTAGTCGAGGTCAAAAATTCCACCTTGGAACCACTCAAACCATAGCGGGCTGTCATCGGAGCAATAGCATCCTCCCCAAACACAACACAAATTTGTCGAGTAGCCTTGGCGGCTGTGGATCCCTTCTTAAACTCATAGAGGAGCAGATGTCACAAATGTTCATTCCTCTCTACTTGATACTCCATACTTCTGGACCCGAAAACCAAAAAACCATTAGCCACAATCACACAACGCAATATGATCTAGATACACGATATTACTGGCTACATTTCGAAATACAACTGGCCATCTGCACCATCACTACTGGCCTGGGAAACACCAGTGAAATAAAATGGCATGAACTTATGCATCAACCCAATATTAACAGAGTATGTTCAATATTATCTGCACACCCTAAAATGAAATGAACACGTCAATGATGATCTTGAAAACACACACAATGTTCTGATACAAAAAAAAAAAAAGTACACCCACAAAACTGCAGAAATTTAGAACTTTTTCTCTCCTTACATTTGTCTATTCAAAGTTGAAAGATTGACTGCCATGAAACAGCCAGCAAACTTCTCTTTGATTATCAAGTATTGCAATAAATCACACTCAAACATCTTTTTGATTAAGTTTTAAAATTGTTTTAACATTTTAATGATCTTAGCATTTTTTTAAATTTATAGTTTTTTTTTAATTCTTGCATTTTTTTACTTCATCTAAATCGTGGGGGAGAAGGCTGTTAACAATCACCACGAGCAACTCTATGGGCTATAAGCAGTTGCCCGTCCCTAATTTTGGGTTACTGGTTCCAGGAAAGAAAGAGAGTCAGTGCCATAAGACAAATACACCACATATGCCACAAATTTGGGCCCACCTTGGACTAAGTATCAAGAAGCCAACACTTAGGTCGCTGCACCACCAGGGTGGCAAGACTCAATTATATAATAGTACTAGCAAGTCAATATTAATACTGAATTTTGAAGTTAAATTCCAGTGTAAATATCATGCAATATTTATGCACAGAAACATATATTTGATATGCCACAATTTTTGAAAAACCACGAGACTAGTAAAAAAAAAAAAAAAAACACTTCTGCAGCAATGAAATGTTATGAGTTCCTTTACTTTTTCACAAAAGTTACAAATGAAATATATTTATTCCAATTATCTTTTCCTATGCATTTTTCTTTCTTGCTTTGCAAAATTCCTCCCAACACTAGGAAAGCAAGGGAGACAGTGCAGTACACAGTATGACAGGAGTTAATTTATGAAGAAATTTCACTGCCAAATTAGTGTTCTCCTATAATTTGGCAGTGAAATTTCTTCATAAATTAACTCCAGTCACACACTGCGGCCCACCCAGCTATTTTCTCTGCCGCCCAGCTAAATTTCCTTTAACCAACTTTTTTCTAACGCATATAATAGTAAGAGAAGAAAAGTTATTCCCACATACACCATAAATATTGATGAAAACTGGCCAAAATCTGTGTCAAATATGATTTATTAGTAAGTACTCATTTTTTTTAATGATTTATGTGCAATTTTCTAATGTTGTTTATCATGTTATGCTACATTAATGCCTACCACACCACTAAAGATGTTTAATAAGTATAGTAACATTGAGCAAAACATATACACCTATTTTTTTCGGCTGGAGAAGGTGTCTAAAGTACCACCCAGCTGTAAAAAAAATAATCTACGGAGAACACTAAATTATCAAAGAATCTGAAATGAAAAAACCTTCAGCTTCAGGCTGCTTGACTGACACTTCCTACACATGATTAAAAGAGGCTAGCACATCCCCAACAAAAAATTTACAGAAAAGCTACAATGAGAATTACTAATGAATCTAGCAGAGCGAGTGAATTGGTGTAGTTTTTCATTTGTTGTCCTGTGAAGTTCATACAGATTAAACCACTAAGATTGTACAGTATTGATCACTCTGGTTTGTGCACTAGCAGTCATGTCTGAAATGCAGTGAGTACACAGTATTATCACCTCTGCTGAGGATGTTAAGCAACAGATAACATTTAACTTTCATTTCTATGTCCTACAATGTTCAGATCAGATCAATATATGAAATAAAAAAATTCAATAAAGGCATTATTTATCTTCTCTTGAACATTGACGGAAACACATTCGTACATATGCAAGTTCTTAATGCAACACTCTTTAACTTCAAGCAAAAAATAATTGACATGCACATCTCATGCAAAGCTACATAACATCTAAATAATAGTTAGAATGAACCCTCAGATGAAAAGGAAATTTGTTTACTTACAGGGAACGGCACTTCAGGGTAATAACCCCGACGGCCAGATGCAAACGTGCTCATTAATGATAAGCTTTCTAACTCAGTGACAGCAGTCACAAAAACTTACTTTCGTCAGCCATAGGGCAAGTATGAGCACCAAATATTTTTCATTAAGTTCACAATCTGCTTAAACACGTTTCTAAACAAAGAGGAAGTGCTGACTCTGCACATTAACCCTAACATATGTAACACATGAGTAAACAAACTAAAAAAAAATATTCATATTTCACAATATGAGAAAGAAACAACTGAAACTAATATACGAATTAACTACACAAATTATGGTGTAAATAACTTACTTGCTGAGATCGCAGCTGACTTGCTTTGGGTGGCTTTTTGCGCAAATAGGTTACAGTGTCCCAGTCTGTTTCATCACCCATGCTGGATGCTGTTCTTCAAAGGCTGTCCTGACACCTCCTGATATTTGAATGACAAACGGCAACACTGCAGATTAAACCCTGTTATTATTGTAAAATAAATTTGAACAAGTTCTTCTGCAGAAGAAACGGCGAAATTTAGAATATTCTGGATTTCGAACGACGTTAACTTCTAAATCTAAACGCAGCAGAACGGACAGTTACGGTTGTTGATACAACTTCACGTTGATTGCGTAATTGCGTTCCGTTCTTGGTACGCCAGCGAGCTTAGTAAAAATAATAATTTTAAGCGTAAATGCTGTGAACCTACGTTATAAACAAGACTGTTTCCTACAACAATTTAATAACGAAATTTCGTCTACCGTTCACAAAAAAATGCCTACTTTGGACATTAGTTCCTAATTAGATTAAACAATAGATTAAGTATTTGGCAGAAATTTCTTTTCCTTTCTCCCTTTTTTAAGATTTTTAATGTTTTGATACATGGCAGCTCAAAGATTTTCGTGGCTGCCCCGGTGGCGCAGTGATCTAATGCTGACTTCTGACCATTCGTTCGATATGGGTCTGAGTTCGAATCCTGTGAGATATGGATGTTGTGTTTGTCTTAAGGCACTAGCTCCCTCCCTTCCCTGGAACCAGTGGCCCTAAATTAGGGACAGGCGACCAGTAGCGCCCATATGAGTACTTTTAGGGGGGGGGGGTACGAAAAATCCTCACCTCCTTCAAGGCTGTCAAACATTTTAGTAAATGTACCAGATTCTAAAATACAACAAAAATAATTGATACAATCATTAATATCTTATTATTTTTAAAAATGCTTTAAAAAAAGGTTTCGTCCATTTTAGTTTTAAATTCATCAAAAAATTGGCTATAACAACGGCTGGGGGTCTCGACCCCCCCCCCAAGGGCGCCCTTGCAGGCGACTGCTTATAGCCAATTGAGTTGCTTACAGTGGCCGTTAAACCCCCAATAAGAAACAAAACGAAAAAACATTACCATAGATATTTCATTTTCTCTGGTCAGAAAATCTGCTTTTGTACTCATCTCTCAGATTTGAAATGCACTGTACATAATCATCTGATCTCCATGTTTTATTTTCATTCACCAACGCCGCTAATGTTAAAAAGTGAATGAAGTTTTTATTTCGCAATTCACGGTCCCACAGGATTATAACAAGTTGACCTTTTCCAAGTAAACGGTAATTCAGTTCGCTGAGGTGATTAGTGATATCGTTAAGTGATGCAGTCCAAAGGTCTTTGATGCAGTCACTTAACGAACCATTTCTCATCATGGATGGGCCTTGCGAATGGGTTTTTCTTTGGGTCCCATGAATTGTTGAACTTTGTCCTCAAGAAAGAAAAAAAGAAGAAGGAAAAAAAAAAGAAAAAGGTGCTGAAGTGTTTCAAACAACGTACTTCCGCGTAATACGCAACGTCACCATGTTCAGCTTTCAAATTGCTTAAGAACTTTGAAATTGCTTGTGATTGCGACCTTTCGAACGGACAAAATTCACAACTTTCACAACAACAGTCAGCCGCCCCGGTGGCGCAGTGGTCTAAGCGATGGCCTCTGATCATTTGTCCATAAGGGGTCCGGGTTCAAATCCCGGTGAGGCATAGATGTTGTGTTTGTCTTACGGCACTGGCTCTCTCCCTTCCCTGGAACCAGTGGCCCTAAATTAGGGACGGGCGATGCTTCTAGCCCATTGAGTTGCTCACGGGGGTCTACGACATAACATAGCAGGTCAAAACATCGCACGGCCGCCTCGGTGGCGCAGTGGTCTAAGGCGTTGGCCTCTGATCATTCGTCCGTAAGGGGTCCGGGTTCGAATCCCGGTCAGGCATGGATGTTGTGTTTGTCTTACGGCACTGGCTCTCTCCCTTCCCTGGAACCAGTGACCCTAAATTAGGGACGGGTGACTGCTTATAGCCCATTGAGTTGCTCACGGTGGTCGTTAAACCTCCAATCAAAAAAAAAAAAACAAAACATCGCACGA
The DNA here is from genome assembly GCA_039090855.1 of Macrothele yani. NCBI lineage: Eukaryota > Metazoa > Arthropoda > Arachnida > Araneae > Macrothelidae > Macrothele > Macrothele yani. Next base: position 27,642,687 of record CM077002.1, on the reverse strand, counting down.
CATATGATCGCCGACATAACATCGCAGGTCAAAACATCGCGGTTCCATAACATCGCAGTACTAAAACATCGCGCCGCCCCGGTGGCGCAGAGGTCTAAGCGATGGCCTCTGATCATTCGTCCAAAAGGGGTCCGGGTTCGAATCCCGGTGAGGCATGGATGTTGTGTTTGTCTTACGGCGCTGGCTCTCTCCCTTCCCTGGAACCAGTGACCCTAAATTAGGGACGGGCGACTGCTTATAGCCCATTGAGTTACTCACGGTGGTCGTTAAACCTTCAATCAAAAAAAAAAAAAAAAAAAACATCGCAGGTCAAAACATCGCGGCACCATAACATCGCAGGGCAAAACATCGTGGTACCATAACATCGCAGGTCATAACATCGCAGTAATCCCTAAATAAATTGCTTTAGATAGATTTTGATGAATTGCAAAAAAAAAGTATATTTAAGGGGAGGGGGACTTCAAGAAATTGATGTCCTGATTAAATTCTGGTAGAAATTGGGGTTACCCGTACCGCTTTTCCAACAGTGCCTAGGTCCAGGGTCCAGGGCCACTCAATCAAAAATATCGTAATATCTAGTTTTCAATTTAAAACCACCAGATTTGGTATACTCCTCATGGAGACGGTTTTTGGAAGTGGTCGGAGCCCGGGGTCGAGGTGCCCCCATAGAATATTTTCGCCAAATCTACAGTTTCCAATTTAGAACCACCAAATTTGGTATACTACCTCATGGTGCTCTTATTTAGACCGTAGACGGTTTTTGGAAAGGTAGGGGGCCCGGTGTCAAGGGGCCCCCATACGCAATATTCGTCAAATCTACAGTTCTCAATTTAAAACCACCAGATTTGGTATACTATCTCATGGTGCTCTGACTTAGACCGTAGACGGATTTTGGAAGAGGTCGGAGGCGGGGTCGAAGGGGGCCCCATAGAGTATTTTCGCCAAATCTACAGTTTTCAATTTAGAACCACCAAATTTGGTATACTACCTCATGGTGCACTAACTTAGACCGTAGATTGTTTTGGGAAAGCTATGGGGCCCTGGGTCAAGGGGGCCCCATACGCAATATTCGTCAAATCTACAGTTTTCAATTTAGAACCACCAAATTTGGTATACTATCTCATGGTACTCTGACTTAGACCGTAGACGGTTTTGGAAGTGGTCGGAGCCCGGAGTCGAGGGGCCCCCATAGAATATTTTTGCCAAATCTACAGTTTTCAATTTAGAACCACCAAATTTGGTATACTACCTCATGGCGCACTAACCTAGACCGTAGACTGTTTTGGGAAAGATATGGGGCCCGGGGTCAAGGGCCCCCCATACGCAATATTCGTCAAATCTACAGTTTTCAATTTAAAACCACCACATTTGGTATACTATCTCATGGTGCTCTAACTTAGCACGTAGAGGATTTATGGAACGGGTCGAGGCCCGGTCCGAAGGGGCCCCTACAAAATTTTCGTAAAATCTACAGTTTTCAATTTAGAACCACCAAATTCGGTATACTACCTCATGGTGCTCTAACTTAGACCGTAGACGGTTTTTGGAAAGGTAGGGGGCCCGGGTTCAAGGGGCCCCGATACGCGATTTTCGTCAAATCTACAGTTTTCAATTTAAAACCACCAGATTTGGTATACTATCTCATGGTGCTCTGACTTAGACCGTAGACGGTTTTGGAAGTGGTCGGAGGCCGGGTTCGAAGGGGCCCTCATAGAGTATTTTCGCCATATCTACAGTTTTCAATTTAGAACCACCAAATTCGGTATACTACCTCATGGTGCTCTAACTTAGACCGTAGATGGTTTTGGAAAGGTATGGGGCCCGGGGTCAAGGGGGGCCCATACACAATATTCGTCAAATCTACAGTTTTCAATTTAAGACCACCAGATTTGGTATACTATCTCATGGTGCTCTGACTTAGACCGTAGAAGGTTTTTGGAAGTGGTCGGAGGCCGCGGTCGAAGGGCTCCCCGCCATAGAGTATTTTCGCCAAATCTACAGTTTTCAATTTAGAACCACCAAATTTGGTATACTACCTCATGGTGCTCTAACTTAGACCGTAGACGGTTTTTGGAACGGATCGGGGCCCGCGGTCAAGGGGCCCCCATACAAAATTTTCGTAAAAAGTTCCATTTTTTACTCTTACGATCTGCAACACAGTTCAGCATTCCAATACCCGACCTACGGTCTAAGTGTCAGACCGTAGATAACAATCAAGTGCAAAAATATCCGGTTAATGGTGTATTAAAATCACAAATTAATAAACGTTAGCTTTCACCATCAACGGGCGGCTTATCAGGCAGAAATACAATGTAATGTAATAGAGAGTTCCAGATATTCAAAATTTAAAATGGTAAGAAAAAGATGATCAGTGCCAACGTCAGCTGTTCTATAGGTGTATCCTCGGAGATAAGTATTTCCATTCCTCTTCCTTTCTTTTTTTGTTTCATAAAATTAAATTAACTAAATAAAAAATTAAAGATAAGTTTGCTGGAAAAGTACAGGAATATATTTTTCATTCATTAACGTTCACCCGCTGAACTTGATGATTGCACAGATATTTACCCGGGAAATACCACAATGCTAGTACAAATTACATTAATGATTTCTTTGCATCCCGTTCCATTAGTATGTCCATAAGAGCGTTTAAGGCCGTATGAAAAATACATGGATGATTTCAACGTGAGCCGCTCCTGTGGCGCAGTGGCCTATGCGATGGCTTCTGATCACTAGTCCGAGAAGGGTCCGGGTTCGAATCTCCCGGTGAGTCATGGACGTTGTGTTTGACTTCTGGCGATGGCTCTCCCCTTCCCTGGAACTAGTGACCCAAACTTAGGAACTTCTGACTGCTTACAGCCCACTGAATTGAACACGGTGGTCGTTAAACCTCCCAACTAAAAAAAAAAGATTGCGACATGTCCATTGGTATCTGTTATGGAGCAGTGTGAAAAGTACGTTTTTGACATCAACGTGACCTCTTCCATGTGGGCGGGCCACAAAATGTTAAGGGACGTACAAAATCGCACTTTTGTTTCCCCGTGTCCGCGCTTCGGTCTATGGTTGAAGTATACGTATATATAGTTGGGCCATTTCAGCACGTAGTATGATTTATATAGAAATTAAAGATAATGTTACACTTTTACTCTGCTACAACACATGAATCCCAAAGGCGATTTCTTGAAAGTTTTAATCCGTCGTGCTCATATTCACAACGTTAACATAACATGTCAAGTTGTTAATGTTGCACTTTTACTCTGTCACAAAACCTTAATTGCAAGACCTTAGGCCTAGCCTTTTTTAGGAATTTTTAGTCCGACGTATTCATAAGGTTTCGATAACATGCCAAGGTTATGGTACTGCGTTTTTACACAGGCACTAAAATTAATAAACAGGCTTTAAGCCTTTTTATCAGTTTTCAATCAACCCCAACCGTGCTCATATGCATAAAATGTTCACAGAAAGTCAAGTTTATTGTGTTGCGGTTTTACTCGATTACAAAACTTTAAACAGCCCCCACTAGTGGCGGACCATCGCACAAGGGCAGGAAGCGTGCGCTTGGTGCCTCGGAATCGCAGGGGCCTCAAAATACCAAAAAGAAAAGATGTCGGAGAACAAAATATTTCACTCTGGCATAAAATTTATCGCACTACTGTAAAAGAAGATGTGCTGACTTCATTACGAAAATTTGCTGAAAAATATTTTTTTATTAAACATTAATCTATAAAAGAAAAGCATTTTTCATATCCATATAGTTTCTCAATGTAAACTAACTGTACACATGAACGGCATTAAACTATAGATCTTGATACTTCCGGATTGGTTGTGAATTCCGCAGGAATTGGGGCCGTAGACGCTATAATTAAATATTGAAAGAACTTATATCTCATTCCTCATCTTACTTCCACTTCCCTATTTATTTTTACTCATTTTTTTAGAGAAAGACTAATTTTGCACTCCTAATGAGACAAAGCATTGCTGGTCTTCAAACGGGAACCAGCCCTTTGGACTGTTTAATGCAACTAGCATTTCTTGGCGTCTCAGGAGTGAATGACATTAAGAAAAAATATTCAAATATTCAGATTTCTAGATAGTTCATGGTAAAAAATGAAGAGCAATACTTAATTTTTTTCAAAATGAACTTCAAAAAAAAAAAAAAAAAAAACCCCAAAAAAACGAATGTTTGAGATCTCCAATCAGGAACATATGTAATTTAAAAAGGAAGAAAACTGAGGGGGCAAATGTGATGTTTTGCCCCCCACACTCATCTGCGTGCGGAGGCAACTTCCCCCTCTGCCCCCGCGGTTCCGACGCCGCTGTTTCTAGGTCCCGTGTTTTGTAAGTGAAATATCCGTTAGTGGAATCCAAGGTAGAATCTAAGAACATTCAAAACATCGAGGAGGTCAAAACTCGAATGTTAACTATTCCCAGGAGCAATGTTACAAGGTCACGCAGGATGTCCCCTGTGTCTAAACAATTGCGTCCCCCGTAAGTTTTAGCTCTACGGAAAAGGAATATGGGGCTGATGAACAAAGAACCCTTGAGCTGTTCCCGTCTGCTCTAATCAGTCTTTCAGCAAAGCCTTAAATTGAATCCACAGTACAGAGCAAAGCCTTAAATTGAATCCACAGTACAGAGCAAAGCCGACTAGACCTAGACCATAAGGGGAACTGGAGCTTTCGCCTTCAAGGGGCCCCGCAGTTTAGGGAAAAAATCATTTTTGGTATAATTTTTAACAATTATTTCGTGTGTGTAAGTTTTTGGGGTGTGAAGCCCTTAAAAAGTTCTTTTTTAAAAGTTCTTTTTTTTTTTTTTTTTTTTTTTTTTTTTGCTTACAATCACTCCATTTTCGAATAGGTTATCGTCCTTCGCCGTACAAATACGGAAATTTGGGGATTTTAAGTGGTTATTGAAACTACGTTTCTATTTTCCGCATTGATAAATAGCAAATTAAATTTCATCATTTTGTGGCCCTTACTTTTATGTATTTAACAATTTGCGTGCAAACCAGATACTTAAATTTAAAGAAATAAAAAGAACAATATCAAAGTTGATTTCGGGTTACATATAGAGGCCATTTATTCAGTGACTTTAAAAACATTACTGGAAATTAAAAAAAAAAAAAATCATATATGAGCGCGTATAAAAGTTTAAAAAGTCGCTAATTTGTCACTTGCTCTACTTTGCATTAAAAATCAATCACTAAAACCTTGTATCAGGGGAAAAACAACTATTTGTAAGAATTTATTTTAGAGGAATACTTATTATTTCCTACACTAAAATATTCGCAATTCAAAAAAATTCGCTATGCAGGTATTTTTTTTTTCATCATTTTGTAAGGAAGTTTTTATAAGAGTCATAATACAATCCTCAACCCCATCTCCCCGGAAAGGAAATCGTAGATTTCAACACTTTTTACTATCTCTCTCTCTCTCTCTCTTTTTCTCTCTCTCCTTCCCTCTTCCCTCTCTCCCTCCCTCTTCTCTCTCTATCTCTCTCCCTCCCTCTTCTCCCTCTCTATCTCCCTCCCTCCCTCTTCTCTCTCTCTCTCTCTCTTTCTTTATCTCTCTCTCCCTCCCTCTTCTCTCTCTATCTCTCTCCCTCCCTCTTCTCTCTCTCTATCTCTCTCCCTCCCTCTTCTCTCTCTCTCTCTCTCTCTCTCTCTCTCTCTTTCTTTATCTCTCTCTCCCTCCCTCTTTCTCTCTCTATCTCTGAACTTTTAATCATATTAGGATATCTTCTTAAGCTTAAAGCAAATATTTCTTTGTCATAATCATTTCGTCTTTATGAAATACTACATAGGTGAAGCACATGTCAGGACGGAGAAGTTGCATAAATTCTTTCGGTGTAGCTTAATTGGTAAAGCATTCGGCTCTGGAGTAGAGGGATGAGGATTCGTTGTACCGTCAAAATTTCTGAGTTTCATATCGTGTGTGTTCTTTGAGAACATATTTCACGTAACGACTGTATTAAAATATGAGATTTATTTCCTAGTGCCAGCAATGAATTTTTGGTTCGGGCCCCTCAATAAAATTTCGCCCCGGGCCCTGTGAAAGCTTCCTCCATCCGGCTCTAGTTCAGAGGGAAGAGGTCGTGTGCACAATATTTTCTTTTAATATCGGATCAAATATTGGCTAGAATCAAATATTGATTATACCTATTACCGGCAAAGTAAGTCTGTTATTCTTTAGTAGAATTTTATATGTTTTAACAAACTTGATATAAAATTTCCCTATCAATCACAACCCCTAAAAATTTTAAGGGGCCGTATAAAAATTGCGTTATAGACTACTCCGTGGCTACGTCTCCCGAGATATCTGACACACATAAAATTTCCATAATTTCGTATATTCTTATCTACGATATTTTTCTAGGTCTATAGACTACAGCTTAACAAATTCTCTGCTGGTATGTGCAAACCCAGGGTAATTTGTCGGGGGGGGGAGGGGTGTGTTGTTGCTTAAAACCTAAAATATGAAATATCAAGAATTTCCGGTCCGTTCGGGAGTTTTCAGTGTTTACAAGATTGTCTGAGTGCATGTGCCTACGCAGGAAACCTGTCGGGGAGGAGGGGGAGGGTAATACCAAAAGTGTAAAGTGTAAAATATAAAGCATTTCTCGTCCGATCGAGAGATTTTCACCATTTACAACCCGAAATACTTTGTTTTATATTTGAGGTATTAATTAAGCCCCGACAGGTTTCCTGAGTCAGCTCAAGCATTCACAGAGTTTGTTCAGATGTAGGTTGTAAATGATGAAAATCTCCCGACCGGATCAGAAGTACTCTATATTTTATACTTTTAGTGTTACCCCAATCCCCCAAGCCCACCCCCACCCCCACCCCGACAGGCTTCCTGAGGCAGCACATGCCCTCAGATAATTTGTTGATTTGTAGGCTCTAAATGCTGAAATTCTCCTAATCGGACCAGAAATTCTTTATATTTTACACTTTTGGAATCCCCCCCCCCCGACAGGTTTGCTGAGTAGGCACATGCCCTCAGATAATGTGTAGCTTCTAATTACTGAAAATTTCCCGATCGGACCAAAAATTCCTTATATTTTACACTTTTGGTAAACCCCCCCCCCCCCCCAACAGGCTTCCTGAGTCAGCACTCAGCACATGCCCTCAGATAATTTGCAGACTTGGGCGTACTTTGTAAACCTTTAAATCTTTTGTTCAGTTGTAGATCATAAACATTTTTACAAAGAATTACATTAATTATCGCAATTAAGAAAAGACGAAATTATGGAAACTTTATATGACTCAGATAACCAACCTCTGGTGGTCGTGGCCACGAAGTGGTCAAAAAACGCAATTTTTATACTGCCCCTTAAATTTTTTGTGGCCAGTTCTCCGGTAGGCACTTCTCCGGGTGGCCAGTTCTCCTACACCCCAAACACAACGGGCCTTGTAAACGCTTTGTTCCGAAATATAAAAGTATTTTACCTGGGTCAATCACATGTTACCAAGAGCTCAGCGGCGCATTTCGGATTTCTTTATGGGGTATCCCAAAATTTTGAAGATGCAAATGAAAATACCCCGAAGAAAATATCTCCCAAACTAATACGAACAAATGAAAATATATTCGACATCATCATCATCATTGTCAACCATTATCAATCCACTGCAGGACGAAGGTCTCCCCAAGTTTCTTCCACAACGGTCTGTCTTGTGCCAGTCTCCTCCATGTTACTCCCGCATACTTTCTAATTTCATCCACCCATCTCCCATGAGGTCTTCTTCTGGGTCTTTTCCTGTCCCTTGGAATCCAATCTAAAATTTCGGCTGTCCATCGATTGTCTGTCCTGCTTGCAGTATGTCCAGCCCATTGCCATTTCAGGGATTTAACTCGGATCATGATGTCTTCCACTCTTGTCATTTTTCAGATCAATGAGTTCCTCTTCTTATCTCACCTGGTTACACCAAGCATGCACCGCTCCATGCCTCTTTGAGTTTTCTGCAGTCTCAGTATGTCTCTTTTAGTTAAGGTCCACGTCTCTGCACCATACGTAAGCACTGGAAGGATGCATTGATCAAACACTTTTCTTTTAAGACATAATAATGGCATATTGCTCTTGAAAATTATGCTGTTTCTTCCAAAAGCTCTCCAGGCAAGTTTTGTACGCCGATTAATTTCTTCATCAATGTGACCCTAACTTGATATCTGCTGTCCAAGATAAACGTACGTATCTGTGATCTCCAGCTTTTCTCCATCAATCGATAAATCTTCATTTCTCGTAAAAGAATTGAACATCCCTTTTGTCTTCTGAAAGTTCATTTTTAATCCCACTTCTTTACTCTTGTCAGCAAGTTCCTGGATCATACTCTGCAGCTCTGATGGAGTAGTTGCAAAAATGACTACGTCATCCGCAAAACGAAGGTGAGTTAGATAATCTCCATTAATCTTTATCCCTTTGTTTTCCCAGTTCAGTGATTGAAAGACATTTTCCAATAGGGCATTAAAGAGCTTCGGAGATATGGTGTCGCCTTGTCTCACTCCCTTTCCAATTTTTATGTGTGTTGTATTTTCAAACAGCCGAATCTTTGCACTTGCATTTTCATAGATGTTATTAATAATATTAATGAATGCATCTTCAATACCGCAGTATTTCAGAGCCATTGTAACTGCTGATGGTTTCACCGAATCAAAGGCTTTTTCATAATCGATAAAAGCCATGCACAATGGAAGTTCACATTCCCTCGCTCTTTCAATTAGTTCTCTCAGTACGTGGATATGATCTATTGTGCTGTAGCCACTCCTGAATCCAGCTTGTTCTTTCGGTTGAGCCATGTCCAATGTCACCTTTAAGCGGTGTGAAAGAACTTTAGTGAAGATTTTATAAACCACTGATAGGAGGCTGATAGGTCTGTAGTTCCTGAGATCCTCAATGTCACCTTTTTTATGTAGCAGGATCATTGTAGCGTTGTTCCAATCCTCAGGAATCTTTCCTTCATTAAGGCATCGAGTGAAAATTTGGGCGAGTACTGTTTCAATTTCTCCACTTGCTTCTTGTGTGATGCCTACAGTAATTCCATCTTCTCCTGGAGCTTTTCCCCGCTTCATGTTCTTGATTGCATGTGCAACTTCTGCTGGGAAGACTGGAAGAACTCTGGTACTGGTACCTTTCCTGATGGCTGGAGTACATGTATCATCCCTTTAATATTATTTAGAGTAAAAATCTTTCACTCTTGTCACAATTTCGCCTCTATTTCTTGTTACAGAACCATCTTCTTTTCTCAGTGCCATAATCTGTTTTCTTCCTTTACTGAGATGTCCCTTTGCTATCTTTAGGCTTTGGTTGTTTTCAATTGCTTTCCTCACTAGCTCACAGTTGACTTTCCTTACGTCTTCAGTGATACTTTTTCGTACTGTCTTGCATTGCTCCATATATTCCACTTTAGAAGTCACATCTTCTTTAGTTGTCCTCATCTCTCTTCATTTTTGCATCAACATTTTGGTTTTTCCTGATAATTTGTTCACATGCAATTTGTTCTCAGACCCAGCTAATTTTGTTGCTGTTTCCATAAGAGCTTTGGTTACTTTTCTGTTAACTTCAGAAATATCCACTTCTTCCGATGTTAGGCCTTCTAAAGCAGAGAATCTGTTCTTCAGTTCCAACTTGAAGGTATTATGGTGTTTTTAAGGTTGGTTATGTCAATAGATTTTGTTCGTCTTATGAGCTTGCTACGTTCGAGTTTAGTGTTGAGGTGCATCTTACATCTCACCAATCTATGGTCATTACCTGTGTTTAACTTGTTTAGCACACTGCAGTCTTCTATGACGAATTTTTTGTTACACATAATAAAATCAATTTCACTTGTCGTCCCATTTGGATGTCTCCATGTCCATTTCCTTTGCGGCTTTTTCTTGAAAAAGGAGTTCAAGATGAAAAACTAGGTATGATTAGTCTACTTATTTTATTTTGATGAATGGCATGCGTCTTAATAGAGTTTTTAGCAGAATAAACTATACGTAATACTTGAACAAATATTAAAAAAATATATATAATTGGAGAAATATTTGTAGCATCAAAAGAAACGAAATTTTCATTATAGCCTGAATTTATTAACATTTGGCTCTGTAAAGTAAAATTTCAGGCATACATCCGGGCTTCGCTGTCTCCCGGATGTATGCCTGAAAGAACTCTGCATCAAGATTGTTCTTCCGGCTGCCCTGTGTATACCAATTCCGTACAAATGGAAATTTCTTCTTTCTGGAATCAACGGCCGTAAGTAGATAATATAGACGGGTCTTAAATAAAAAAGTTCGGCTTTCTAAATAAAAGCACCGAGAACAGGGACGTCGCTAGGTTCAAAATCAGGATGGGCGAGCCTTATTTTTGGTGGTACAAGCTTGATAGCAACGAAACACTGAAAGAAAGAACTTTTCATGCTTTTTTTTATTTTAAGGTTAAAAAACGACTACCGTGAGGAACTCAATGGGCTATATAAAGCAGTCGCCCGTCCCTAATTTAGGACTAATGGTTCCAGGGAAGGGAGGGAGCTCGTGCCGTAAGACAAACACAACATCCACGCCTCACGGGATTTTAACCCGGACTCTTCTCTGACGAATGGTCATAAGCCAGCGATTAGCTCACTGCGTCACCGGATCGACTTCAATGCTTTTCACTACCTGCTACAAAAGAATTTGTGCAATTCCGACCCCCTGCACCTAGATACACATGCATATATACATGGATCTGACTAGTTACGCCACTGGTGTAAAATAAAAGCGTTGGTAGAATATCGCCTTCAACTTTTTGCTTGCTTTGGATGCATTGTCTCAAATTTATTTTCAAAATTTTCTATTTTTGCTTATGAAAATAGTACTGTACTTGAATAGTTTATTTAAAAGAAATGTCATTTCCGTTTATCTAAATAAAATTTTAACGTTGTGCCACGCAGACACAATACCTCCCCCTGCTTAACTTCCAGCCAGCGACTTTACCTTGCAGACTCCTCCCCAACAAAGCAGTCGTCAGCCACTTATTGCACTTTCACTGTCTTGAGGAAGTCTAAGGAAGGGCTAGAGTAACTTTAGACTCCACTGTCCGTGTTAGAATCCCCATTTTCGTAAAGAAAAAAAACAAAAGATTAATTAGCAATTACCATACTCAGTGAATTCCTATACACCCTCCTCATTCACTCCCTGCTCATACAAACATGAAAAAGAGGCTTAAATTAAGGAATTGGAAGAGTGGAGAACAATTGAATTTTTATGGCCCTAGGGATGCCACTTTGATAACCCTCTTACGGAGAGGCAAACAACGCTCTTCCTAGGGGAAATACGTAGGGCTACATGAAATTAAACACAAGAATTATCATTACTTGGGTAGTCCAGATTATATTTTAAGGTTAAGTACAATAAAAAAATGACCCATTTTAAACTGGGTGGGCAACAGGGTGGGCAAGACAAATTTCAGGGTGGGCTTAAGCTCACCCTCGCACCCTGCTGACGGCGTCCCTGATCGACAATATACTAGCGATGTGCTGCTATTCAGCAGGGAAGTACGAGAGAGAGAGAGAGAGAGAGAGAGAGAGAGAGAGAGAGAGAGAGAGAGAGAGAGAGAGAAACCCATAATCTACAACCACATTTTCATTCTACAATCCACAACCAGCGCTTCCCCATTTACTTTCCCTGCTTGAAGGTAATATGAGATCCCGCCTTAGTCTAAATTTATTGAACTAAACAGCTTTGGACAATTTCCAGAAGAGGGGTCAAAACACGCGTAACTTCTGGGGAAACAAGAAAACAAAATGAAGCAGGACGGACACCGATACAAATTGTTAACAGTCTGTCCGAATCGCATACCGACTCACACCCACATCCCTTTGTGAACAAAGGAAACAAATTGGCTCTATGATTCGTCAAATCTCAAAAGGGAAATGGAAAACGCGCTCTTTGCAGTGTAAGTCAGAGTGGGAAAATAGCATAACACAGTTATCTTGGGCGACTCAGTCAAAATGGCGTTTGACGGAAGCTCCTCCAGATCCTTAGGACCCCGGCGAATGCGGGAACGCCTTATCCAATAAAACGTCGCTGACTGCTTGACAGTTTAGCTTGTATTTTAATTCATTAACTATTTTGCTTCGAAAATGTCCCATCCAATCCAGAATATGTCGCGCTGTGCTTCGTATCACAGTGCTTTTTGATGTTGTATTCTTTCATTACCGCAACGCTCTCACTGCAAATAAGGCAAACTGCCTTATTCTTATGCTCAACAAAAAAGTAATGGGACGACCACTTTTCTTTAAAAAACAGCGCTTTGTCGTCAACTTTCCTCCTCTTGCTATCACAGCTCGCCACTTTGCACGCATTCAGAAACCAAACGACGCGTCTGCTGGCTGAAGTGTTCCAGGTCAACTACTCGGCATCCTTCCTATTGCCAACCAATGACGTGCTTTATATCCACCTGTTCTCTTCTTAACCACAGAGTCACGCAAACGTTCTCCTCCTAGCATCCATTCCACTTAAAAGGATAGTGGCAATTTTTGTGAACAGAATGCATATGCGGCAAATAAGGGTGCAGACACTTTTCACTTCTTCCAGACACTACTAGCAGCAGACGTTTACGACTCCAATATAGATAACTATATTTTGTTAAATTGCGCAAAGTAAAATTATGATAAATTATGTTTTTAAAATCACAAAATTACTAATATCATGTTAGCAATCATTGTCATTTTTTGGACCCCCTCCCCATACATTCTATGTAGGTCCTATTCCCCACTGCGATACCGCCCCTGCCGCCCCGGTGGCGCAGTGGTCTAAGCGATGGCCTCTGATCATTCGTCCGTAAGGGGTCCGGGTTGGAATCCCCGGTGAGGCATGGATGTTGTGTTTGTTTTACGGCACTGACTCTCTCTCTTCCCTGGAACCAGTGACCCTAAATTAGGGACGGGCGACTGCTTATAGCCCATTGAGTTGCTCACGGTGGTCGTTAAACCTCCAATAAAAAAAAAAAAAAAAGATACCGCCCCTTATAGAACGTTTGTCTATACTAAGGCCACAAGGTTCTTTAACACACAAGGTTATGCCCGTAAGGAAGTGTGATGACGTCACCGTCTGACAAAGACTCCGGACGTGATGTGACCTTCGAGCAGATGTCAAAGCAGTCGCAAATGTCATTTGACTCTTGTTCAAAGCGCGCTGTGTTTTCTTGTTTCTTTAATAATTTAGTGTACATGTACCATAAGTAGAATAGCTTGGTTTGTTTGCAAATAGTTTATTTTTTCGTGATGCCTTCAAGTTCCTGCGCTGTTGCAGATTGCAAAAATAACTACAGAAATACTACAGGATCGCCGATCACATACCATAGATTTCCGAAAGTGACTGAGCTCTCTCTGCAAGTAATGGAAATCGCGCTGCAAACGAAGTGATGCTTTTATGATCCAGAATGCTACTATTTGCTCCAAACGTTTTGCGGAAGAAGACTATGAAAGGGATATGCAAAATGAATTATTGGAGTTCCGCAGGCAGAAGCAAATGAAGACGTTATAATAAATTTAAGGCAAAAAATTTCCTCTAAAATTCAGCCGAGGCATTAAACTTTTCATCAAAGCAATTACTATGATTCGAATGAGGCACATGAATTCGCAGCAGTAAGAGAGAAAAAAAAAAAAGGAAACGCAAGCTTATGAAGATAACTACATGAAGAAAGGAATTTTTTTAGGTGTGTTATTTCGCACATTTGTTTATTTACAGCATTCTGCATAAGAAATCTTTTTATTTTTTTCTGAGACCTTGCTGATACTTAGTGATAATCAAATTCTAAGACAAATTATAAACTCATTTATTACAGAACTAAATTTATGAAGTATTTACGCTAACGCATTGCTTCTCTACGGCCACACCTAACCTGATAATGAGTGGAAAGCCTAGAGCAGTATGATTCTGCCATTGCAATATAGTTCGCACTTTCGCCTATTACCAGAGTTGATATAAAATACATTTCAGACATACAACTTTAAAATAATGGTTGAAGTAATTAAACGTAGGGATATTTGTGCAATTAAAACGTGGTCTGTAATGTATTTACGAAAGCAGCGAACGAGCGAGAGTATGACGCCATACAATGATCTGACCACTCCCACGACTTCTCTCTCTTTGCGGGAGTACGGCCAAAACTCCCTGAAGAGTAAGAAAGCCTCCGAACTTGTCTGTGACGTCAGAGCAAGCGGACCGACTGGCTGACTGGAGACTAGCCGCTCCTGAGAACGCCGATGGAGTACCGCGGTGTTTACGCTGAGAAATACTGTATCTTCACGAGTGCGATACTAAATAATTCCCGCACACCACTATAAATCGAGCGTTTTTTTTTATATATATTTTTCTTCCTTAGACAATGTCAAAAGATTACATCCTTAGTTTTCATTTTTTCTCAGTTACCTACAATGATATCTACAAATCGGGGAATTCCTAAGCTTTGCTCTTGTGCTCCGAAAGGATTTCATGTACCGGTCTCAAAAAAATATGTTTCAGGAAATTTTTCCTTTAGTCTTCGATTTGGCTAAAGTAACACAAGCCTAATAATTTTTTACGCTTAACACCAAAAGCCCTACATTTTACGTTAAGCATTTTTGCAACTACGTTTTTTTTGTTTTGTTTTTTATGTGTATGAATGGAAAATTGGCAGGACTCTATAAACATAATCATTTCGCTCAAAACTTTTACAAATTTCCTTCGTGTTCGATTTATTAAAAACAAAACAAAGCAAAAGCTATCGAATTACGTAACGAACGCGAAAGCAAAATTTCTGATTTGGAGAGTATATTTCCTGAAATTGCGGTAAGATATGTGCTAAAATCTTGCAACTACTTCTAGAAGGTAAAAAAAATTATAAATAAAATCACTTAGGAAAAAATTCTTTGTCGAATGTACATGGAAAGTATTAATTTGGGTATCTTTAAATTTATGCACATAACGTCGCAATTTTATGTTGCAAATCTAAATGTGATATCTTTTTTCTATCCAACTTTGTAAAAAAAAAACATATTATACAAAAGGTATTAATTTACTCCAGAAGTATATCGTATAGCAAACTTTTTTTTGTCATTTTTCAGCTGAAACAGATATTGAAAATATTAAAAGTACGTCCTTTTTTTCCCCATATCTGCTTCTGGCAAAAAGAAACGAAAATTTCTAAAAAAACATTCACACATCAGTGGAAAAATGCTTTTGAAATCTCCCCATTGCACTTTTTTACAATCACGCTGATTCTTAAGATATTGTAGTAACGAAGCAAAGTAACACTTTAAACCTACACAGGATCCTCGGATCCTTCTGCAGAGAGGGATTCCGATGGCCCTCTGGCCGTGACGTCACACTCTTTCGCAGTTCGCGCGCTGGGGCTTCCTCTCTAGGGGTTTTGGTACGGCTGGCGTTCAGTGGAATTCTGGTAAACCGGTTCTGCTGTCTGAAGGCTCACCAATTCATTTGAAGTGGCGTAGAGATACTTGTGCAATGGGTGTGAATAGGTCGCCGTAGCGTATCTCCTGTTATCAGGTTAGGTGTGCCCGTGCTATAGTTGACGTGAAATGGCTCGGCGGCCACGGAAATATCGTCGATGGTGGCCCGTGGGCCCCGGGTTGAAGATCACTACCCTAGATGATCGCGGTGGTCGTTATCTCCTGGAAGAAACAAAAAGCAACATAAAAGATGCCCCCACTCACACCCAATAACCTTAACAAGAGCGGCATAAGTTACATGTATTCAGTGTGATTCAGTCTTGTTATTCACTCTGAATATTTGAAACCGTACAGAATGACAGAACAGTATTTAAAGGAAAATCTAACATCTGACTACCACGTAATTTTTATCTTTATTTGAAATTGCTCTTGTTAAGCAATATTAATAAACGTTGATAAAAATAATTAGCAATAAAACTTTCATAACAACACTAACTGATGAAAACAACAAATAAAAGCATAAATTGTTTTTGAAAATTTTAAAGGCCTTCTTTCTGGACTTATTTTACCTAACCCGGTTTTCCCAATAGGGGACCGGGTTAGGTAAAATAAATCCAGAAAGACCGGGTTTAAAATTTTACCTAACACTTTTCCCAACGTTTTAGTTTTAAGGTATTTTTCATCGTTAGATGGAACGAAAAGCAGGGCGAATGAATTTGCTTAGATGATCATGTATACAAAACTCGGGAAACCAGTTTTCTGTATACGAACATACTAGTTTCTTAACCGTACGTTAGTGCGGTAGCAACGGCAACCCCTGCTGTCGAGTCTGAGCTGGATCCGGGCTCAAGGCATGTGTGGTTTATTTGTCTCATGGAGATAGATCCGTCGGTAATCAGTAAACCCAGAAACTAAACAAATAAACAAACAAAGCTGTAGAGATGAGACAACACAGTCGATCACAAAGTAAGGAATATCAACAATGGTTCTACTGAGGTTAAAATTACGCTCCTCGCAGAGAAAGCAACAGAGAAATTTTAAACAATAGTGAAAGCTGAGTGAAAAGTGTTTTTCTGTAGTGTGAGTGAGGAGCATTTCTAGCACACTGTACGCACCGGCTATCAGCTTTTAATAAAAAAAAAAGAAAGATGACACAAAATTTTCGGGTGTAATAAGCACGTCTTTTGAATCCGTTCTGACGCAAATGAAATTTATCAAAGCTATTCAAAGTCAATGGAACCGGTATGGAAAACAATAGTATCTGACGGAAGAAAGAAGTTTTTCAATCGGGTTTTTAATCCGTCAGATGCTGTAAACGATATCGTGAGCTTACGCCCTTTGGTTGCAGACTTGTGCGTTAAGAAAAACATGAATTTATATGAGAAACATTTCGCACCGGAAACTCTCTCCAACATAGAAAGAATTTTTCAAATCGGACTCTTAGAAACAGAGATATCGACAAGCATAAGATGTGACTTTACGTCCCCTGGTGGGAAAACCATGCATTATTTTAGGAAGAAACTATTCTCAAAAGGTTTCTCCAGGTGAGCACTATCGGTCCAAGAAAAAAATTTAGCCGATTTTTCAGTAGCCCAGATTTCGCTACAAATACATCAGATACAGATATTAACACTTGGTGGCCAAACCATTCTTTACCAAACATTAGATGTGAAAAATATTTTCCATCAGGTCTTTTATGCGATACAGTAAGATTTTTTCAAATCGGAGTTTTAGAAGCAGAAATAACGCAGAAAACGCAATTTACCTTTGTGTCCCATAGCGGAAAGTCTATGATTTACTTGAAAATTTTGAATTTATAAGGAAACCATTTCGCATCGGAAACACTATCCAACAAAGAAGGAATTTTTCAAATCAGACTCCTAGAGTTGAGATATTGACAAAAATAAGATATACATCCACGCTCCCTGGCGAAGAAACTGTGGAATATTTTAAGAAGAAAATATTCCGAAAAGGTTTATCGATGTGAATGGCATTAGTCTACGAAAGAATTTTTTCAATCGATATTTTAGAAGCTCAGATTTTATGGAAAATACATCAGAAGCAAAAATTAAAACTTACGCCCCCTGGTGGCTAAAGTATTCTTCACCAAAAATTTGAAATTATATGCAAAAGATTTCCCATTAAGAGGTGTATCCGCTGAAGAAATTTTTTTAAATCGGAGTTTTAGAAGAAGAAATATCGGGAAAAATGTAATTTACTTTTACGCCCCCTAGCGGACAATCTATGCGTAATTTGAAAAAGTAAGTATATCTAACACACTCTTCGACATAAATGGAATTGAAAGATAAAATAATTTTTCAAATCGGATGTTTAGGATGTTTAGTAGCAAATATGTGGAATAAAACGTATTTTTAAATTCGACATCATCTGCATTTACGCTAGCAGCAAAATTGTGCATCGTAAAAACAACAACAAAAAAAAAAAAAAACGAAATAAAGGATCATCATTCACATATTTCAAGCTTCCCAATGCAAAAAGAATTTTTCAAATCGGACTAATAGTTGCAGAGATATCGTGGGTACAGGACGGACGGACAAACCGGTACCATCATAAGCACGATCTTTTTTTATAAAAGACGTGCTAAAAAGTAACTGCCGCCTCGGTGGCGCAGTGGTCTAAGGCGTTGGCCTCTGATCATTCGTCCGTAAGGGGTCCGGGTTCGAATCCCGGTCAGGCATGGATGTTGTGTTTGTCTTACGGCACTGGCTCTCTCCCTTCCCTGGAACCAGTGACCCTAAATTAGGGACGGGCGACTGCTTATAGCCCATTGAGTTGCTCACGGTGGTCGTTAAACCTCCAATCAAAAAAAAAAAAAATAAAAAGTAACTCCCTGCCCAAAGTCATGGTGCAGTCCTGCAAAAAGAAGTTGCCTGGAGCTTTGAAGACCGGCCCAGACGTTATTGACTCCAGCAGATATGGGAAGAAGGGGGCACCCAGAAACCTTTAAAATCGAGTATATACACTGCCTGACAGAAAAAATGCCACACCACGAAGACGTGAACTCAGCTCCATGCAAATTGCAGGGTGGGTGCACATGCACAAGTTATGCAAATGATTGTATTTACAGGCCAATCCAGTGAACGACGCGCAGGATTTAAGCAGGCAACCAGCCCGTGAGGCCATCAGTCGAGACGTCGTCACGGCGGCGAGAAATAAGTGGTTCTGCTGTAACCGGCTCTGGAGAAGGAACAAGGGGTGCCAATGCCGTTAAGACGCCGTCGTATGCGATTTCGTCAAACGGATGAGTTCACGAGAGGTGTCATCGTAGGCCTTCGTACCGCCGGATGGTCCTTGCGTCGTATTGCGGAAGGAACTCAACGGTATGCCACAACAGTCGGTCTCATTTGGCGACAGTGGTCCCAGGAAGGATCTGCACAATGCCGTAGGGGGACCGGAGCACGGAGACGGACGTCCGAGCTCACTCCGATATCGACGCGGACAGTGTGGCCCCGAGTGGCGGCGTCTGGTTTGCTGTCCAGCCATCCGTTGCGAAGGCTGCCCTTAACAACGAGCCATTGTCACCACCGCTTGGCGTGGTATCGCTCCAGAGCTGCGTGGGGTAACAAATGGAACAGTGTGGTGTTCAGCGACGTCTCACCACGGATGGTCGCCGTGTGAGAGTGTGGAGGCGACGTGGCCAACGGGCGGAGTCCTCCGCCATTGTGGAGCACCACACTGTCCGGAACGGTAGAATCATGTATGGGGTGCTTATCAGCGCCAACAGCCGCTCAGCGTTGGTATGCATTACGGGCACTTTGACGGCACGCCACTATGCTGACGAGGTTCTGCGGCCCGTGGCACTACCCCATATCTTCAGGGCATCATAAAAGCCATTTTTCAACAGGACAATGCCCGGCCGCATACCGCTCGGATCAGCCTGAACGCATTACACGGTGTGCACATGCTTCCGTGGCCAGGCACCATCCCCCGACCTCTCGCCCATTGAGCATCTAAAGGACACGATTGGACGTCGGTTGAGTACCCTCTCACCACCGAAAATGAATATGAACTGTGGATTCGGATCAATACCACATGGTACACGGTACCCCAGGACTTCATTTGGACTCTCATTGCCTTGATGCCACGTCGGATTCAACGCTGTATCGCCCAAAATGGGGGCCACATTTCTTATTTATCATCCTGTATATATTCGGCCACTGGAGCCTACTCTGTATGTGACAATTAAATCATTTGTTCTACTAGGCTATCTGTGTGTGCAGTTTGGTCTGTTTTCGAGCATTCCTTCATGGTGTGGCATTTTCTCTGTCAGGCAGTGTATATATATTGTGCAGTATTTACTTCTCTGGCTATTTCTGAGGTGGTTTGGGTAAACAAAAGTTTGACGGTTTTGGGCATAGCCACCACGAAAGTATAAATAAGTGAATAAAAAAATAAAAATAAAGCGAGGGCTAAGAAGAAGAAAGAAAAAAACTAGATCATGATTATTTGTGTTAAAAAATGTCGATATCAATGGGTGACGATTGAATAAATAAATTAAAAAATTCCGATTCAGTTCGGTAAAAATGCAACCTGGCCTTGAGAAAAAGTTGCCTGGTGGAGCCAGGTCTGGACTGCATTCCTGCCCTTATAATGAATTAGCTTTATTTGTTTTCCGCTAAGCTAATTATAATGAATAAGCTCTTTCTACCAGCTAGCTAATGATAATAATGAAGCTTTCTTACTGAGCTAAGTATAATGCTTCTGCTACTGAATGATATGCTTGTACTAAGCTTCAAATAGTGAATTCAAATGGTTGTTGTTACTAGTTAATTAAGAACATGAATAAAGTCTCCTGCTAGTAGTGTAGTAATAGTATTGAACAAACTTATAACTGGTAGTAATGTTGCAGCAGTAATTAGAATGAATAAAGTCTTAACGCTGGTTGTTAATGGTAATAAACTAATGATATAAACCTAACAGCCAGACAGAGGTCTGACAAAAACTATTAATTGAGAAAGACGTACTTACTCAAAGCTCTTTTATTATGCAACTCTTGGTCATCCAAAGCACACACACACAACTTGTTTCACAATAATGAAGAATCAAACTAATCACATAGAACGAAACTCTCTCCTTCACAACAACAACGCTCCTCTAGTATAACAACAAAAGCTCTCCTTATGACAACAAAATCTCCCCCGCTACACAGTGAGGATGCAGGATTTGTCATTTTTATGTAGGACTTCCGTCCACAGGGAGTAGAGTTTAGGTCCCTGCCACCTACAGCGAGATCGCCTTTTGGGCAGGACACAGAAACAGAAGGAATGAGAGCAAGTCTAGCGACTTTGACAGAACAGTTTGTAGTGAGATTAGAGTACAGTAGATGGCGCCACCGTACAAGTACGATATTGCACATAGATGGGTGAGAGAATTTCAGGAAGGGCATAGGAGAGGATACCCATTTAACCAGTGGGTCCAGCCTGGGGGCCGTCACTTTACGTGCTCGTCCGATGCACGGCGGATATTCAGCGATTGTTAGTAAATCACACCATCTCTGAAAGATCAGCCCAGGCTTGAACCTGAGGACCCAGCATCGACAGTCTGAAACACTAACCACTAAGCCATCCGCGGCTTTGGATGATCTCCCCCGCTATCGATGAACGCGCCTATATATACTGGCTACCACCACGTCATGACTTACACTCATTGGCAGATCTCATTCATCGGGTGAAATAATATTTCGTTCAGTAAGAAGATAATTTACATAGTAAAATAAAATAACCAGAGATAGTAAAATCAAAAGGAAAGTGAATATAGAGTATACGTTACACCCTGAGCACACTTTCCGATTCCTTCCAAACACAAAAGAAATCTGTTACGTCCACGTAATAACCTTAGAAACGGTCTATTAGTCACGTCGAATTGATGTCACTATGTTAGTTGTATCTGTTCAATGCAACTAGCTTACATTATTCTTAATAGAGAATCGTGTGAAACCACAGAACGGTATTTAAAAAGGAACAACATTTGATACTATTGACTCTCACGTGTAACATCTATACAGGATTTCACAGTCAGTGTATACGAAATAGGGACTTAAGGTTTAACAGACAGCCCGTCGTATCAAATTCCATAACCGACTGCTCGGGAAATTTTCAGAAAGCTGTGATCCAACGTCGCCATCTATTGACGAGGAACTCAAAAACTCAATAAATAAATGTCAATAATTTCTTTATCATGAATTTTATTTTTCTCTGTCATTATTGACGGGCTTTCATCTAGTAAACAAATAATTTGTTACCGTTGCTCATAAACAAATAAACAAGGAAACACGAATATTTTCGTTGAACATAAATATCTTAAAAAAAAAAAGTTCATGAAATATCTAGATTCTGTTTTCAAGCTTTTATAGAAAGCATTGGTAATCAGCGAGTTTGTTGAAAATAAAATAAGAAAATAAAAAACAAAATAGATAAAAAAATAATTACACTCCTGTTTGTGAAAATTGCAACACCACGAAGGACTAGTATTTCCTTAAAACTCATAGGATATCTACAACAGGTTGGGACATACAAATTATTAAAATGGCGGTGAAAATGCGCATGCTCATTCGGAGTAGCGCCCTCTGGACTTGTCCGATCTTAGGTATAAAAAGCTGGCTCAAACGAGATTTTGCAATCAGGGGCCGCGGGTGGCCTAGTGGTCAGCGTTCGTGACTGCCATGGAGATGACCTCAGGTTCGAACCGCTAAATACCCGCCGTGCGTCGGATGGGCACGTTAAGCCGTCGGACCCCGGTTACTGCCCCTTCCCCCGGTAACAAATAAGGGCGTCTTCCTCCCCATTTCTACCTCGCTTCCGTGTCACTTTCCTATCGGGCACTTTTCTAGCCCAAATCTCCTAGCTTCCTATTTCTAAGGGCTGTTTAAGACCTGGGGTCAGACACTCCCTTCCTGAAATCCTCTACATATGATGATCACATGATTTTGCAATCAGGGGCAGCGGGTGGCCTATAGTAGTCAGCATTCGTGACTGCTACGGAGGGGACTCGGGTTCGATCCCATGCAAGTGCGAACGCTCGAACCACTAAATATCCGCCGTACGTCGGATGGGCACGTTAAGCCGTCCGGCCCCGGGTACTGCCCACACCGGGGCGGCTTGCTTCCATTAGGATTCAAGACTTATAATACAAAATTTTGCTGCTTACACTGAGAAAAACGTTTTGTTAATTCAACAAACATTTTGTTGAATCAACAAAACATTTTGTTGAATCAACAAAACATTTTGTCGATATACAATCAACAAAATTTTTTGTTGAATTTGCAAAATTATTTTGTTGAAAATTATTGTTAATTTAACAAAATTTATTGTTATCACGACAAAACGTTTTGTTCATTTAACAAAATGATTTGTCGATTTTGGGAATTTGTTTCATCCAACAAAACATATTGTTATCATGACAAAATGTTTTCTTGCTGCAACAAAACATTTTGTCATGCTAACAATATGTTTTGTTGGATCAAAGAAATTCCCCAAAATCGACAAATCATTTTGTTAAATGAGCAAAACGTTTTGTCGTGATAACAGTAAACAAAAATTTTTAACTGTATATCGATAAAATGTTTTTCTCAGTGTAATTGTAAAGAATCTACAAACTATTGTTTTTGTGCTATTATGACATTTTATGGTTTTTATATTTCCAATACAGAGTGAAAAAATTTATATATACTGTATATATACATATACAGGGTGTTTCAAAAGGGGTTATACAACTTTGCAAGAAAATAGAAAGGAAGTAGTAACAGACGAGCAATTAATCTTGCCGAGGAAATGTAGAGCAGCACTTGAAGTTTCAACACAGAGAGTAAAATTTCGACGTGACTGCCTACAGTCATTCTGCAGGTGAACCAACTGTAGTCGATTTCGTGCCACACACGGCATAGCATATCAATCGTAATAGCAGCAATGGTGGCAGTAGTTCTAATACGCAGCTGATCGATATTCGCTGGTAGTAGTGATACATAGACACGATCTATTTAGCAAAGCCCCAGAAGAAGACATCTAGCGGTGTAAAATCGGGGGAACGAGGTGGCTATGCTACAGGCGCACTTTTACAAATCCACCTACCTGGCAGACGGGTGTTTAGGTACGACCTTACGTCGATTAGGTAATACGGAGGTGCTCCATCTTGCTGGAAGTGTAAGCGTCCGTCGTGGTCATCGTCGTTTGAATGTCGCTAAGACGGGTTGCGTGCTGTTTTCCTGTACTAGGCATGGCCATAGTGATTTGAGTCCGGTATATTTGTACGACACGGCATTGGAATATCAGGCGTCAATAAGGTTCTTGGGAGTTGTTTTGCATAAATCTTTGAAATGGGATGACCAGGTGGATCAGTTGAAGACTTGCCTTAGATCTAGGGTTGGTGTGATTACGAGAATCTCGGGTTTCCTGTCGGTTAGAGTTCTTTTGATCTTGTACTATTCATTTGTTTATCCTGTGCTGTCGCCTGCATCTTGATTTGGGGTGTAACTACAAAACGAAATCTCACTCGTCTGTCTGTTTTGCAGAGAAGGTATATTCGATTGTTGAACTCTTCGGTTCATTCAGAGTTTTTTTATTTCATTATTATCGTATATTGACTGTAGAGCAGTTGCACAAATATAATGTTAATGATTCACGATCTTATTAATACAGGAAGATGTTTAAATCTGATGGTATTGTCGGGAGCCAGTAATTCATATGATACTCGCAGGGGGCCAGAGTTCGCTGTCCCTTGGGCGCGTACGGGCATGATGTTTAACAGCATTGGTGTATTGGGCCTGCGGGAATGGAATGGACTTCCATTGACCATTAGATCAGAGATCCGATACCCTGTTTTCAGGAGACTGTTGAGGAGTTTTTTTGATTGAAAATTGTATATAAAAAGGGGAAGGTAGAGGGAGGGAAAGAGATTTTTATTGTCTTGGGCTTTCTGGATGTTATTTAGTGCATACTTTAATATCATATTCGTTGTATCGACTGATGGACTTAAAAAAAAATTTGTTTGAAAATTTCAGAGGAGATCAGGCAGGGGCTTGTCAGGCTAAAAATTTAGCCTTTTCCTTTGGCTCCTTGCTGTATATTTTAAATTGATATTGAAGGTGTTTTAGTAATATTGACAACATTTGAGTGTGAATTTGTTCCTGTATTTTATATTGGAAAGTATTTATCTTCGTAACATGGGAATTATATTGTTAAAAACTGGAAAAATGTCTTACTTATATTGATTTCATTGGTGTATTATGTATTCTTGTGATTATTAACCCCAGATTATGTGACATAATGTTCGTTTTTTTGGGTGTTGCATTGTGATATTGTACAGCAAAAGAGTTCAAATAAATAAATAAATAAATAAAAATTGCGGGATGAGATACTGTTGCAGCATGCTGAGATACACAATACCAGTAACAGTGGTCTCAGCAAAAAGAAGAGTCCGTACACTGTCTTCATGCACATGATGCAAAAAATGTTAACTTTTGGGTTGCCACGAACATGCTGTAAGGGCCGCCCCGGTGGCGCAGTGGTCTAAGCGATGGCCTCTGATCATTCGTCCGAACGGGGTCCGGGTTCGAATCCCGGTGAGGCATGGATGTTGTGTTTGTCTTACGGCACTGGCTCTCTCCCTTCCCTGGAACCAGTGACCCTAAATTAGGGACGGGCGACTGCTTATAGCCCATTGAGTTGCTCACGGTGGTCGTTAAACCTTCAATCAATCAATCAATCATGCTGTAAGGTGGCGTGTGGCTATTCGCTTTCCCAAATTCCTCAGTTATGGGTGCTGATTTGGCCACTTACGTGAAAAGTTCACTCCTCACTGAAAATAATGGCTTCCCGAAAGTCCTCATTTTCTTCTATTCGACTGATCATTTCCCTACAGAAATCTTTGCGTATCTTACATAGTCTGTCTTCAGCTGGTGCACAATGGTAAATTTGCACAGCTGGAAATGCAGAAGATGTCGCAGAACGCGCTACACAGTCACATGCAGAATACCAGTTTCCTGAGACACCCGTCTCGTTGACTTTCCAGGATTTCTAACGAAGCTCTAACGCACTTTGTCCGAAACAGCGTCGGAGGCAAGCCGCAAACGGTCGGCTTGATATCCGATGACGAATAGAACAGCCGGTTTCCACAAAATTATTGTGGCGCGCGTAGATCGTACATCTACTCGGAGGTTCTTTGCCGCATTCCTTGCGAAAATTCCCCTGAACTTGTGTCGCAGACTTTGTTTCCCGGAAACAAAACATGCAACGTGCTCGCTCTGCACCCTCGAAAGTCGCCATTTCGTAAGCGTTTGATGTGGAACGCCCTCCCGTGGCGGAATTCGGTAATCCAGTGACGTGCAAAAACTTGCTGTGTTCTACTACATTATACGACTACTGACTCAGCTTCTACGTATCTTCCGAGTTATTGTCTGTACTGTAAGTTGGGGTAACTTTGGCTCAACATTTGAAAGAAATATTCGATTATTATACTGAGGCAATATTTTTTTTCGTATGCAGCATGTAAAAAGGCTACATTTAAATCGGTCGTATAAATTTTTTCGAGTTTTTAAAGGCCCCTAAAAAATTATTGAAATTTTGGGACAAAGTTGCCATGACTTGGAGTAACTTTGCCCCTGATGTTATATTACACTGGTTTGAGAGTAAAATATCATTGGGATATTTATTCACATTTATCAGATTGTTCATCTCGAGAACAAAAAATTGATTCCTCTTTGGAATTACCTGTGGGGGATTTATTTTACAAAAACATCTTGCCAAATCGTATGGAATATAATCCTCCTTTTAAGCCATCTCCAAATTTTGAAGGCTTTTTCCATACAATCAACTGTTGGTCCTTCTGAGATGCTGACGATCCTTCCGGGATAATTTTGACCGTTGAATAAAACAATTACAAAATCATCAACAGCATAATCCTGAAGCGTAGATTTTGGTGGTCATCATTTGCATGCTTTTGTAAATCAGAAAATGTTTCACTCTCTGTGTCAGACTCCAAAAACATATCAAGATTCCTTTCATCTGAATGTTCGCTTGAGGAAATACTCACAGATGGAAACTTTTTTCTTTTAGATGGAGGCTGGGGTTTTGGTTTTGGACCAGCATCAGAAACTACAACATCCGCTAGACAAATGCGCCAGCTGGTATTTGAAATTTCTTTTTTATTTTCTACGGCCTTTCAGTTCCTAAAAGCAATAAAAATGCTTTTGGAAAGAGATTATTATGTGCAGTGTTATGATAGATGTGCCAAGAAAGTTAAAAATTGCGGTTGGGCCAATGTTACCCCAAGTTTTGGGCCAAAGTAACCCCAAGGCATACAAATACAAGAATATGAAATAAATTTAATTTTTAACATTACTGACTCCTTCTATACGTATATCAGTATAAAAAAATGTACTTAACAAAACGTATTAACTTCGAGGTTGAATCACCCAGTAAGAAGTAAGGGAGGTATGTATTTACCACAGCTGTCTACACCAGAGACACTGTATTGCGTCCCGGAAGAACGAATTACACTTAACAGTGGGTCATCTGTAACTAGCGCCGCAACCTACTTTTCGCGTCGAAATTGCCTGAATCAGGCGAAATGCAGGGTTGCAACACACAAAATACGGTGGCCATGCAAAATTGCAATACCCCTTTTGAAACACCCTGTATACGTGCATAAGCTGTGGATTATTTATGGAGTAGCGGCATACCTCCTGGGCCCTTGGTAATGTAATGGGGATCCTATGCTATAGCCCCTTTACACCGGCCATGCATATACATGTACACTGAAGAGCAATTGAATTAGAGATACCTGTCTAGTAACGTGTAGCACCACCTTTCGGCCTGATGACGGCGGCGATTCGTCTCGGGATGGACTAGGCAAGACACTGGAAGCGTTGGGAAGCCGTACGCATCCACAACCCCTCAAACAAGCTCCCACAGTTCATGAAGATTTGATGGAGGGGAGTGGGGTCAGAGCTTCGAACATCTCTCTCGATGACATCCCAGATGTGCTCGATGGGATTGAGGTCAGGTGACCTAGCTGGCCAAGGAAGCGAGGTCACGTCAATTCGGGAGCGATGGCACGTTGCATTGTCTTGTTGCAGGATGAGGTCCCCAGTGGGATGTTAAAGACGCACAAACGGTCCCATTTCAGTGCACGTAAACAGTCCCCAGACGAGAATGCCACCCCCACCAGCTTGAAGAGTACCCCGCTGGCAAGAAGGATCCATCGCTTCATGGGGTTTGCGCCGTATTCGTATCCTGCCATCCGCATGTACCAACGTGAATCTCGACTCATCAGTCCAGGCAACATTTTCCCACATGTTTAGGGTCCAGTGGCGATGTTCCCGCACCCTGTGATGTGCGGTCAGCAGCGGTACCCTCGTGGAACGATGGCTTCTGTACCCCATAGCGAGGAAATGGTTTTGGATGGTGTGGCTGCTTACACGTTTTTGTGCAGCAGCGTTGAATTGCCGAGCGATTTCTTGCAATGCGGCCCGTCTATCAGCTGTTACAATGCGAGCTAGCCGAAGATGACCCCGCTCATCCGCACGCTGTTGTCCACGGCAGTTGGCCCTTGCAGGGATGGTTTTACCGGATTCGATGTACTCACGGTGCACCCGTGACACAGTGGCTCGTGAAAGTCCCAGTGCCTGTACGACTTCCGAGATGGAATGACCCATTCGTCGTGCCCCGACAATTTGCCCACAATCAAATGCGCTTAGATTCTTCGTCTTACCCATACTGCGTCCGACTCTTACTGATTCCCGTCGCATCACTCCTTATATTGTCGGATCGCTGCATACGTTATGTCGTTTCCGTTTACATGGCCGCCCACAGCTCCATATTTGCATAACGCTAGCTATCTCGAATTCAATTGCTCTTCAGTGTATATTAACAAGAGAATGTAATGTGAAAGAAATATCAGCTCAATTAATGAAATTCTTTTACCAGCGAGGGTAAGGTGTTATGTATCACAGTTGTTTCCCCATAATTACGTATCCTTCAGAATATAATGAACTAAAACGTGTTCTTCGCGAGAACGAATAAACAGAGACTTATGTCATTTTTTTTTGTAAAACAGGGGCAATAATTTTTTTTTACTATGCGCTTAAACATTTTGACATTATGTTAAGTGCATTTTTTATGTTGAAGAGTTAATAATTTAAGCAGTTTTACTTTTTTTTGTGCTACAGTTCTCAATTTTTTTTCATTTATTTGCTTGCGTATATTCTGTAATTTCGTATAAATCGGGAAAGGTCATTGTACACTGTCACATGGAAATAACATATTTTTTGGTGTGTGATCGCGACGCATTTTAAAGAATGGCTTTAATTTCCTAAAAGAATAAAATTTGCCTTATATGATTTACTTTGGCGTAAGTGTTTTGTGATTCTTTGTAATGGTATAAAGCAATCATTTTAATTACAACATGCACATTTGTGTGACACGAAATAAAACGTAATAATTTTGATTTTACGAAAAATATCCGCAATTTCCAAAGAATTTGAATTATTAAAACTCCTGCAAAACCTAGTTAATGATATGAAATTCGAAAATGTCAGTAATTGAAAGATATTTTTTGTGTGGGAGGGAGGGCAGAGTTTTTCACGTACGCAGTTAACTCTCTGTATAGGTAGTGAAGCACGCGGAATGATATCACAACTGATCGGCTTCAGACCTTTCCCGAATGCTTTGAATCCGCGTTGGTGCAACGCCTGTAATTTCCTACCTCCATGTTCAAAACACTAAGCTACCCAGCGCTTGTCCCGCTGCCGTTTTTCCTCCGACTCTCAGACTCGGTTCTTCCTCTCTCCCCTCTCTCCTCAAAATCTCTTTATCGTTTTCTAGTGCACCTTGCCACCCCTTCACCGCTTTCTATTCTCGAGGTTCCCCTTCTTCTCTTCCTCTTGTCTGCGCCGCTGCCCGCTCACCCTTATCCGCCCCTCTTGAAATTAATACCCACTGACTCTTTTTGCATAATCGCCTTCCTGTTCCGTATTTTCTCTTTCGCATGTCCCTTCTCTCCTCCCCTCTCTGCTCCTTCTGCGCACAGGAGGCAGACGTTTCTCACGTCTACCTTTACTGTCCCATCCTGATGCCTCTCCTCGACCAGGCTTTCCGGATTGCCAGTCGCTCTTGTTCTCAAGATCTTCCGTTCACTGCCTACAGACATCTTCTTCTGCGGGCTTATCCACCTACGCCTCTTCCGTCAGTATGTGCCTATCTTTTTGTGCTGGTTAAACACGTTATTTACGTATAACCTTCAACAACTCCGCAGCGTTTCCTCGCCGGTCTCTTTACACCAGGCCAGCACAGCACTTTTGTGCCATTTCCGAGATCGATTGCTTTCTCGACTCCGCCTGGAGTACCAGTCGGCTTCTTCCAGTCGTCGAGAAGCCACCTTCTATGCTACCTGGGCGCCGGTCGCTCCATGGTTCGCGGTTGATTCTGGACTGCTACACCTGTCAGTACCCTAGGACATTCTGCACCTCCTTTGCTGAGTTTCGTGGCACCCTGGTGCCCCTCCTGCACTCCACGATTCGTCACGATGTATATCATGTGATCGTGCTACAGCCTGTTCTATAATACCCAAGTTTTTGTTTTCTCGTTTTCAGTGTGCATATCATTGTGATCTTGTCATCTGAATTGCTGTTCTTCGTGTCATACTATGCTTTACCATATTTACATTGTTATCAGTGTGCCCTCTGATTCCGTGACCTCCCGTCACTTTTATGTACTTGGGGCTGTACCCTGTTCACCTTAAGTGCTTTCTGTCCATGCACCTAGATTACACCGTGTTCCTGTAGTGTGTTTTACTTTGAGATGTCATGTGGTGTACGTCTCTATCTCTCATTTGCTATATTTGCCGCACTCATACACCTTCTTAGAGTTTAGCCATTTCCTTTCACCTGTTTGATTTTTGTACAGTTCTATACTTCCACACTGTGTACATACTATTTTCGTGCTTTCACATTGTGTCAATGCTTTGATCGTGCACGTACAAATTTATGATAAATTCTGTCATCTGTCAGAACGCATGGCTTGTCCTGTGCTTTCACTTTATGCATATACTCATAACATCCCAGAGTGCACTCATGGTTTTCGTGTGCTTTTTACTGTACTTGTAACATTTCTTGCGCTGTATCGTGTCTTCAAATTGTGTACTTTATTTGGTCATCCCTGTGTATAATATGGTTCATCATGTCTTGTTAATGTACCAGTTACATCTATTGCGTCGTACAGTGCTTTCATTTTGCGTTAATTCCTCTTGTCATCCCAGTGTGCATTCCTAGTTTTGCTCTGTGATCTTATTGTTCCTTCTGCATTTTTTTCGTGCAATCCACGCTACCGTTGAATTGTGAATGCTAATGTCATCTCAGTGTATTTTCATGCTCACTCGTGTACATTAATTACCTTCACCCCGCCTGTATTATGTTGCTTTGTTGCCCTCGTTAAATAACTTGAACAATTGTGCACGCTGTGTTATTTTTTCCCCATGATGCTCCAGTGATCGGATATTCCCAGCCAACTGTTGTGAGACAACTTTCTTTCATTGCCTAGGTTCTGCACCGGAGGCAAACCACAAAATATTGCGCCCCCTATCTGTCTAGCACACACACACATTACCATCAATATCATCACGAAGAAAAAAAAACGTTTTTAGATTTGGTTTTGAGACTGGGAGTTAATTCACAGACGACAAAGGCTGTACTAACATCGGACGGCTATAAATTCTATGGAGTGTGTTTCTGTTTCCAATTCTCACACCACACAAGATATAATTTTACTATTGTATGTATCACAGATTCTGCAAATGCTGCAGTAAATTAACTTTGTCCGGTAATACCTTACAGTCCCTGCTGCACAGAACCCTCTGTGTTCTCATTTGTCTGTCTCTCTTCCTCTCTCTTTGTGCAAGAAGTCAACGCACACACAAAAAGTGTAATGGTTAGAGAAGAAAATGCTGAATGTGTAACATAATATAATGTGTATTGAAATTAAGTTGCAATAACTTCAGCTAACCTAATTAACTGTAAAAACGTAAGAAGAAAAACAATGTACAATCTGCATGTCGTAAAAAGTAGTATTTTGAAATGAATGTATGAAAACAATAAACAAAAAGGACTTTAGCAAACAGTTTCTGGTACAGTTTTCCCGCGTCATATTTTGTCGTTCGCCCATTTGCGGAATTTTCATATATGTTCAAGAACGATCTCTAGGATTCTTCGTTAGGATGATCCCTAAAGCCCTTCCAACAGGGTCTGAATAAAATATCGCGTGACAAAACTGCACCAGAAACTGGTGCTAAAGTTTCAATTCCATGTTAATCAGATTGTACGTTGTGATTTCTGCGCCCTCCCATGAGCTACGCCCGGGGCAGCAGCCCCGCTTGTCCTGCCCTAGTTACGCCTCTGACCAGAAAACCGCTTTCTTAGTAAATATAAAACCCAACTTAAAAAGACAAAGAAAATGATAACTTTTAATCTGAAGGGAATGACCAGTTTTTGTATTCAGTCGGTTCGAGGCGTGACGCGTAAGTGTGTAAATTGGCGGCAGTTCAGGCTAAAGAGGCGCGGTCATTCAAGCCAACTGTCGAACCAGACTACTGGACAAAATATTTTTTCGTAATGAATGAGTATTGCATCTTCAGCACCGCATGCTTGATGAAAACATGTTTCTACATTCTTTTCTTCATATTCTTAGAAAGCTACATATATAAATAGGAAAAACCGTTAAGCAATTTAAGTAAAATTTGGAAACACAAAAACGTTAAATAATTAATTAGAACATTAAGTAAATAAATGAAAAATAAAAACGTTAAATATGCAAATACATATTCAGTAAATAAGCAAAAACACATAAATGAATAACTAAAAAGAAGCAAGGAGAGATGCAGAATAGATGTAATCACGAAGGATGCGAAAAGGAATCAGAAAAATGACAAAAGTTGGTGACATCATTGTTAAAGTAAAGAGGCTCAAGAAGCAATAGGCTGGAAATATTGATAGAACTGAGCACCGTTGGACAACTGAAATTTTAGACTGGATACCAAAAGGCAGGAAAAGACCCAGAAGGCCACGTGGGAGATGGATTGATGAAATTGGAAAGCATGCTGGAAGAGAATCTCTCAAGTTGTAGAAGAAAAATTAGGTGACCTTCGTCCAGCACGCATAATGGCGACTCCAGCAGTTCATAACTGGAAGAAGTGGCTATTAGGTGCTAAGTATCGTACGGAGGGGGAGGGGGGCACAAATTTTGAAGTGCATGGCAGAAATTTTGCCGAAAAAACCAGAAACCAAAACCTTTCATGTAGATATTACCTGAGTCTGTTGATGTCATTCCCAGTTGAAAAAACGGTTTCAGGTGTGTGTATACAGTACATGTATACATGTATATACATATATATTTTTTTCTTGATTGAAAATTAAACGGCCACCGTAAGTAACTCGATGGGCTATAAACAGTCGCGTCCCTAATTTAGGGCCACTGGTTCCAGGGAAGGGAGAGAGCCAGTGCAAGTAAAACAAACACAACATCCATGCCTCACCGGGATTCGAACTCATTTCGGACGAATGATCAGAAGCCAGCGCTTAAACCACTGCGTCGCATGGGCGGCCAGCTGCATATTGTATGTAGTATTTATTCATTGTATGTAGCACTGGGAACCATGGCCTTCAACAAGGGGAAACTACGGCCTTTAGCAGCCTGGAACCAATACTGGGAACCATGATCCTGAATAACCTCCATGGTCTTTAATAAGTTACTATTTTTTCAGAATTTTACGAGTAACTTACTTACGTCATTTTTCTTATCTTTTTTTAATATTTGCTGTCATAATATTAATTTTTGTTTATCTGGCAAGGAATCTTTCTCTCTCTATCTCTCATTTTTCTAAACTGTAATTACGGAAATGGTGTCCTTTTATGACTCTGTTAGACATTCGCTCTGAGGACTCTCCGTTTCACAGAATTGTAAAACACTAAATTTAATAAAAAAAAAACAATATTGTGTAACAAAATTTATGTGAATTCGAAAAGTTCACACAGGTTTATCCAAGTTTCCTAAAATCTTAGATGGTTGCACTCGTGTTCTCATCACTGCTTGAATATTTTTTAGATGAGGTGGGGGGGGGGAGAAAAGTTGGGTTGGCTATCTAGATCACCCGTAGCGTTGCGCCCTACCCAACAGTAGATTGACAGTGGTTAATGATGATATAAGATAAAAAGTGCATAGGTAAATACGGAAGAAAAACTATTGAATACATTAGTAAATAAAGGAAGCGAAACATTATGTTCAGTGTTGCATTCAGAGATTTTTTTTCGGGGGGGGTGAGGGGGGTACACATTTTGAGGTTTGAGGGGCTGAAACTTGTTGACTGATTATATACATATATCCACAATTTTGTTATATGTATATATATATATACACGTATGCATAATTTATATATATATATATACACACACATTAATAGATATAAAAACTTTTGGCTCGTGTATCGCAAACGCAAATTCCAAGAAATCTACACGTACAAGTGATTAAAAATGTAAGCATGTTATACCTTTGCTTTAATTCAGTCACGCACCACTGATTTCACCTTGAGGTGGTGTAAAACATTGAGGATGCTAGTAAGACAACGCTGTGCTGAAAAAATCCAACCCCGAAACATTAGGAACGGTAAACATGTCCTTGTCTTACTACAAGCGTATTTATGATTATTAGAAATCATTACAGTGTTACCTAAAAACGTATGGTGTAAACAATTACTATACCATATTTGGTTTCAGCCTCTTTAGATTATTTTGATCAGCACATAGCAGCAAAAAAAAAAAAAAAAAAAAAAAAAACAAACAAAAAAAAAAAAACTAACTATTTGGACGCCAGTTTGTGGTGCCTCAATTTTTTTTTGTTACAGAGTGTAAACCTCCCACCGAAAAAAAAAAAAAAAAAAAACTGTTTGTGGGAACAATTTCTAGCAATTTGACATTGTTAAAAATTAGGTTGCAAATATTTTGTTGTATTGGAAGCACTAATATTCACGTTAGCTACACTGAGGCTTATACATGGAAAGTCGGCATTCAGAAGACTGAAACAAAGCTGAATGCCAGCTTCCAAGATATGATGATATATTTCAGTGCAAACATCTCTACTCTGTGGAATTAGGTTTTTATTGTGGAAGTAGTCCGAGTTGTCAGTGCTTGAAAAATTGCCCCTGCAGTGAGTACTGTTAAATGTATCACTGAAGGATGATAGAAATTTTGAAGTACATGTGGATGTTTTTTTTTTATTATAATATTTTCCCACATTTTTTGAAGTTTTTTTAAATTAATTTCTCCAATATTCAGCTATAAACGAAAGCAATTAGACTAATAAAAGGGGAAAACGTACGATAACCTACGGAAGGGGCTCATGGATTTTCAGGGGGGGGGCAAGCACCCCCATAAGATGCCTCAATACATCACTGATTATGTTAACGAACTAGTAAATAAAAACGAAAAGATCCAATATGTGCAACGATAACAAACACTGCTGGTGGTACATAAGCAAACAAATGAAAAATTGAATATATGCATAAGTAAAAAATACATAAAAATGTTTAGCCAATAAGAAGAAAAGTTAGGTAAATAATTTTTATATGGCAATATGTAGGCATACGTATAATTTAAAAAAACAAATGCGTAAAATGTACAGAGTTTTTGTTAGCAAGTAAATAAGAATATTAAGTAAGTAGATAAATATGTAAAAATGTTTAGTTAATAAATAAATAAGAACACTGTAATTAAATGGAAAGTAAACACAATAGTTACATATGTAAATAAATGAAAATATTAGTAAATACATGAATAAAATAAATAAATAAAGATATTTTGTTTGCAAGTAAATATTAAAAAAATAATGCCAAGTCAGTAAATATATACATGAAAATGTAAAGCAAACAAAATGTACATAAAATAAAAATTTGAAGTAAATAACCAATTAAAATATTTTATATATAGTCACTGCTTTTTTTTATGGAGAAATAGTGCCAAAAACAAAAAAGAGGGGATGGGGATGGTTCTAATAAAAAGCAGCTAATTTCTTGAGCATTGTTCTTTAAGCTTTATCTTTGGTGTATAGTATAAACTGCACAAAAAAGCCCCTTATATAATATTAATTTATAAAAATAATTAATCAAGCGAAGATTTAAACAAATAAACTATAAGAATTTTGAGCAGATAAATATGTAACACTTTCGGTAATTTAGTAAATGTTCCTAGCAAATAAATGAATACATAAATGAATGAAATATTGAGTAACTAAATAAATAAATACTTACATAATTTAGAAAGAAAAGCTATGATTGCAACAAAGATAGTCTTTAACTTTAGAGAGAGATATAAAACGCACATAGTTTGACAGAAGTACTTGGCTCAATGTGCTTTAAATGTGTAAAATTTTGAAAACATGTTTTTGCCAAAAGTGTTAAAGCCTAATACTAAAAATGCAAAAATATTTATTTCATGCAATCACAGTTTTAGATTGATCTTTAAAAAGGGCAATCGTAGAAGGCAATTTGAGATATCATTTGAAGCAGGACATCTTATTTCGATATTTAGATATCATTTGAAGATATCTAAATATGGAAATAAGATTTCCTGCTCTTAGCCTCTTAGGATTTGTTAATGCTAAAACTCTGCTACAATTATTGGCGTGCTATATCAATTTAATAAAGCGTAGGAATTCATAAATTTTAAAAATACAACTTAATCAAATTTTTTGAAAATCTTTTTTGAATTAAGTTACGGATTTTTTTGGCATTCAAAAAATTTGATTCGGTTAATTAGATCAAAAGATATTAACATTTGAAAAAGTAGCAACCGCTAAGATATTAAAACCTTATTTACTTAGTATATAAACCAGCCGGCACAGCTGAGTTACTGGTGTGGCGGTGGCTTGATTCCTGTCTGCCTGGCGTTCATTCAATGGCGCTTGTGCGAAGGTCATGCAAACTTCCTGCTTGCTAGCCGACCTGCAGCGTTGACATCCAGTGGCTTTGGAGGGTAAAAAAATCATAAAACTAAACAAAAACCCATAAATGAACCATAACAGTGACTACCGAAAAACCTCTTAAAGTTCACGCCAATCATTCATCGCAGAATAAAAAAGAAAAAACTAAACAAAACGCCAGGAGCAGGGACAGGCCATCGGCTCACCTTTTTTTCTGCCTTTGAAAAAATGATCACGTGATCGACCTTGGGAGGCACGTGTAGTCGGCCACACTGCAAGCGTTCCTTGTTGTTACGAATATGGTAAAATTAGAATGAATCCTATTTATAAAACGTAATCATGGGGGCACACAGTGTACAATAAACTTCATGCTCGTATCAGTTTACGTGCATATTCGTAAGCACATTTTTTCAGCAGATGGTGACATTTCTATCATTGGCTTTCACGTAATTACTACAAATTCTCCTATAGCCTTGGTATTCATCTTCATCTTCCTGGTTTCCAAATTCATATAATTATGAATTAATATATCTTCCGCTACTGTTGGGAAAAAAGTTACAAAACCTTTATCTCAAATTCTGTTTAAATCAGTGAGAACACCACTGAGCAGCTCTCTCAGTCCATTCTGTATTATTTTGTTTTATTTCTTTTCAGTTCTCAGTAGTCAGACGTTCCTACACGTCAAAGCATTTTTTCGTTCTTCGAACACACACACACACAGACAAACACACAAAGAACAAACTGAGGCATTTAGTTCCGTATTATAGACCGGCGTTACTTCTTTGCTATATTCGGCAATGGGGACAGTGGATGAGGAAACAAGAAGAAATGGGAAAGCAATCTTTTCCTTCTGCGAGTTGAAATTGTGAACTTATATTTATGTGTCTATCTATTGCCTTGAATAAGCCTCCCAGGGGAAAGTGAAAGCTTGGCGATTACGGACGCGCCAAGGGCATTTGCCGCCCGGGCGCAAGCCCAGATTTGCCGCCCCTTTGTACGAAAATATATTTCAAGTTTTATTCATTTTTACCTAAAATAAATATCTTTAGCAACATTATTTCCTGTTTCCCGTAAAGTAAGGGTTTTCATAATATATATATATATATACGCGTATATAACACTGAACATGACGGGTGTCTGTTTAACTATTCTAACCAACTAACCAAAAAATCTCTCATATGGGTACAGATACAAGTAACTTGTTTAAAGCTAAATACATGTAACGCATTTGCAACTGCAGAAAAAAAGAATGCGAATGGATTGACACATTTTAATGACGAGAAATTGTATTAAAAATATTATCGGCATTTGATCACGCGCACTCAAGTATATACCTCTTACTAAATATAGAAAGCAGAGACAAAGATATTACCTAAGAATTTTTTTTTCTTTTTTGTTTAAAAATAATTTGCTTCGCCGAGAGAAAAACCGAAAACTCAATATCTTCTTCTTTTTCCCATTCCGCTTCATATCAAGGTAGTTAGAATGAGAGAAGGTTGGTAGGTCAACGAGTTCGCCCAACCCACTCCGTCTTAGGGCTACAGGAATCAGTGACGTCAGTGGAACCCTCTTGGAGCTGTTCAACTCACTTTCTCCCAAGTGCAGACGTCCACTTGGTATCGTGAACTCGTTTTCAGATCAATATAGTTATATTTCTTTGTTTAATCAAAGGATAATTTTACAATCATCCGTTACTAACCACTGATTTCAAGCACACGCTGAAAATGCTATTGCTTGGATCAAAGCTTCCGCTGCCGGCAAATAGCAACGTTAAAAACGACGAAGCAGGGCCGGCTGGAACATACGGGCAACCGCGGCGGTCTCCCCGGGCCTCGCTCCTTCAAGGGGCTCCCCGCACTTAAAGAGAAAAAACAAAATAATTTTTTGTAAGATTTTTTATAATTTTTTTTTCGTAAGTTTTGGAGCGCGTAGCCCTTAAAAAGATTTTTTTTGTTTTTTTTTGTTTCCAACCCCCAACCTTCCTTTCAAATGGGTTATCGCCCTCCGCCGTACATCTAGACACTGAGATTTTCAGATTTCAAGTGATTATTGTAACCACCTTAATCTTTCAAACTATCATGAAATAACAAATTAAATATCATCATTTTGCGGGCCCTACTTTTATATATTCAATAATTTGTGTATAAACCAAATATTTAGCAAAATAACAAAATCAATCACTGCAACATATTATATATGGAATAAAAAAAAACTATTTTTACGAATTTATTTTTAAGAGTCCTTAATATTTCCTCCACAAAAATATTCGGAATGCAAAATATTCGCTACACAGGTATCTTTTTAAGCTTAAAGACAATACATATTTCTGTGAGATAATCATTTGTCTTTAGGACAGTTTTCGTGTGTTCTTTTTACGAACGGCATTTTTCACGTAACGATTTTATTAAAATATGAGATATGTTTTTTAGTGATCGCAATGAAATTTTGCTCCGGGCGCCGCAATGGAATTTTGCTACGGGCCCCGCAAAAGATCAATCCGGCCCTGCGATGAAGACAAAATAATGGCCAATTAATTTTTTAATTTAATTGAAACACAAGACGAGGCAGAAAATTCGAACGCCTGTGAGATGTCTATTAATACTTACAATTTTGCTAATCCTGAAGAGGAAGAAGCCATAGCCTTTCGTCACAAGGATAAAGAATTGGGAACGTTTTCCTACTCAACGGGGAACTAAAATAAAATTGAGAATTTATCAAGGGGTGAGCTAATGATATTAAACAACATTAGGATAGAAACTGTGAAATAGTTTGAATCAGTTTTTTTTCAGAATTTCATGGAGCTGGCATATGTAAATCCCAAGGAGCCATAAACAAACTTCAATCGAAATTGAAATTAAACTTTCCCGAAGTTGACGTGGGTGTCATTAAAACCTATGCGAGAGCAAGAACATTTTTATTAAATGCTATTAACGACGTCAACCAACAAAACTTAATGAAGAGAAAAACCCAAGCACATGCATTGAATTCCAGGAGTTAAAAAAAAAAAAGGAAACAATGGAGGGAAAGTTCCAGGTTTTAGTGATCTGTAAGTTTTATTTTAATTCTGTCATTCCTATTTAAAAAATTATGCTTATGTATTTTAAAAAGCTTCTAATTTGAACTAAGAATCATGCATTTCACCATTCTTTGTCAATGTTGCATGATATGATTAACTTCGGAGTGTTTTGTCATACTTTGTATTTGTATAAAACTAGGGCAATAATTTTTATTACTAATACGCCCGTAAAACCTAGTTAATAATATGTAATTTAAATTGAAAGCAAAAATTTTTTGCAAAAGTCTCAGATATTTTTTTGTTGGGGGGGGGGGGGGTTAGTTTTTTGGGTACGCCAGTGGCGTAGCCAGAAATTTTTAAGGGGGCCCATTGGTGAAAGCTTCGTATATGTAAATTCGTGCTCAATTCACGATGGGGGGGGGTCAAAGCCCGATCCCCCCCCCCCACTTCGCCGCCACTGAAAGCGACTACATACGAGCAATCTCTACACATTGAACAAATACCTGAGAGTAACCAGGAACGTCCATTACGCGCCCGTCCACAAACAGTTTCGGAAATCACTCTCAACCAAATCGCCTGCTGAATGTATATTTTGCAGTTTTTTCAATATAATTTCAATCTATAAGCTTTTTATTACAATACTATCCATACAAATACATTTTCATAAGTCTATTAATTTCTTAAACTTCGTAGGAGATGGAAAACATGTGTAGCATATTGCAAAAGCTCTTTGTCCTTGTGAAAGTCGCACGCGAAATTAAACAGACTTACCTTCAGTTGCACGAAGTGATAACATGGTTCAAGACACGGCAAAAAACTAAATGACACTTCGGGCACCCATAATCATACATCAGAAGAAATACAAGTCATTTCAAAAATACCAACATACATATTACCTGGAGAAATCCAAAGGTGGAAAAACACAGCATTTACACAATCCAGTTAATACGAATTGTTAAGGAGTGACAGCGTTAACACTGCCACGCCGACATCAGTCGAACTGCGTTATCAATACAAGCGAGCAGCGAGTGAGATATTAATAGGTAAAGTCCTCTGATACTTTGGTTTCGGTTTCGATTCGACTTGTGGTTTCGGTTCGATTTATCTACCCCAGAAGGGAGGCCAAAGTCCGCTCAAGCAGTTTACACAACGGATCTTCATTATTTGCTTATGTAAGAACATGGAGATGAACTCGTGCGCACGTGACTGCAGCAAAAGACGACTTTGCAAATTTTGATTAAAAATACGCATTTGTACTAAAGAAGTGCCAAACATGGGAAACAAAAAAACAAAAAACAAAAAAGATATCTCGTCGTTTTCAGTCATGAGCATTATTTGACCGAAAAGGAATTTCTTTCTAGCGAATTTTAAGGAGCTAAGATAGTGCTGCAAATATAATGGAAACAAAAATTTGCACTTACACCTCCTTGTGGCCAAACTTTGCATTACTAAAAATTGTAGTTAAAACCTTCTTCACAACAAACTCTATCCGACGACAGAAATTTTTGGATCGGACTTTTAGGACCAGAAATAACGGAAATAATGCAATACATCAGTGATCGGAAGTAGCAGGGCTACGCTACTTTTACAATAATGGTGTAAGCAGCATCGCTACAAAAAAAAAAAAAAAGACAAAAAAGATGACACCGAATCTTTGGATGTAATGAGCATGTCTTTTGAATCCGTTCTGACGCGAATTAAATTTATCAAAGTTATTCAAAGTCAGTGGAATCGGTTTCGAAAACAATCAACTTGTTCCAACAATCGATAAAACATTCAGAAATACAAAATTTGTAGAAACATCTACTTAGTTCCACCAGCGGCTAAAAAGCATGCTGCGAAAATTAACAAATCACGAACAAAATATTACACATACTACAAGGAAGGTACCACAGACAAAGAGATTTTCAAATCGAACAGTTAAAAGGAGAAATATAGAATATAACATGATATAAGTCTACGTCTGCTAGCGAAAAAAATTTGCACAACGGAAAAGTTGAAAATAGGCGAAAAATATTCATCCTGGAAAAAGCTATGCTAAGGGAAAAGAACTTTTCAAATACGTCCCCTGGGAGCAGATATTGCGAGAAAAAAAAAAAAGTTTTCGATCTTTACGTTCTTTAAAGAGGATAATGCTCTGTTGTAGAGAATGGCATACAGTAAAGAAGAAATTTCTCAATAGCGTTTTTAGAAGCGACGATACAGTTGCAAACTGCCGAAGCACCACCTACCGATTGAACTGTGAACTACAAAATTCCTCATATACTAACCTAAAGTGTTCTACAAGGGAAATGGCATCTGGTGTTGAAATCGTACATGTAAAAGTAGTGACCTTGAGAAAAACAGAATAAGCATTTGGGCCCCTAGCGGCAAAAGTGTGCACTATTTTGGAAAGAAAATGCACCCACAGAGTTTGCATAGTTAGTGGTATCTGACCGAAGAAACAGAAGTTTTTCAATCGGGTTTTTAGTCCAGCAGATATTGCTGTAAACGGAAACGCGAACTTATGCCCTCTGGTGGCAGACTTGTACGCTAAGAAACGTTTGAAAATTACGTGAAAAACATTCCTCACGGAAACGAAATAATTTTTCAAATCGGACTCTTAGAAGCAGAGATATCGACAAAAATAAGATATACATCTACGCCCCCTGGTGGGAAAACCATGCATTATTTTAAGGAGAAAGTATTGTCAAAAGGTTTTTCGACGTGAGCAGTATCAGTCCACGAAATAATTTTTTCAATCGAGTTTTCAGGAGCTCAGATTTTACTGTAAATACATCAGACACAGAAATTAACGCTTACGCCCCCTGGTGGCCAAACCATTCTTTATCAAATATTAGAAATTATATTCAATGCATTTCCTATCAGGAGCCGTTTCCGGCGCAGAAAGAATTTTTCAGATCGGAATTTTTTGAGCAGAGATATCGAGGAAAACGCAATTTACCTTTACGCCCCCTAACAGAAAGTCTATGCATTACTTGCAAATTTTGAAAAATTATATGAGGAACATTTTACCCCGTAAACCCTATCTAACAAAAAGGAATTTCTCAAATC
This sequence comes from Macrothele yani, assembly GCA_039090855.1. Classification (NCBI taxonomy): domain Eukaryota; kingdom Metazoa; phylum Arthropoda; class Arachnida; order Araneae; family Macrothelidae; genus Macrothele; species Macrothele yani. Next base: position 27,600,236 of record CM077002.1, on the reverse strand, counting down.
CGACTTTTAGAGACAGATATATTGACAGAAATAAAATATACGTTTACACCCCCTGGCGGAGAAACCATGCATTATTTTAAGAAGAAAATATTCTCAAATGTTTATCGACATGAGCGCTATCGGTCCACGAAAGACAATTTTTTCAGTCGAGCTTTTAGAAGCTCAGATTTTGCTGTAAATACCTACGAAGGAGAAATTTACGCTTACGCTCCTGGTGGCCAAACTATATTTTACAAAAACATAGAAATTACAATCAAAACATTTCCCACCAGATGCTGTGTCAGGTGCAGGGAAATGTTTTCAAAGCGAAGCTTTAGAAGCAGAGATACCGGGGAAAGCACAATTTACCTATACTCCCCCTAGCGGAAAGAAAACGAATTACTTGAAAAATTTTGAAATTATATGAAAAACATGTCAGTAGTATAAAATGACCGATCCGGCCTCAAGGAGCAGCTCCTTCTAGAGAAGGAGCAAGGGGCGTGGCTTGCGGCAGAAGGATGGGGGCGTGGCATGTGACCGAAGGATGTGGGGGCGTGGCAGATGACGCTAGTGTGTTGGGTCGATGCTGCCCCCTAGAGGTGATTCTTGGTACTTTCGATGAATCTTTGAGGGATGGCAACGACCGAGTCGGGAAAGGAGATGTGCTGCCCCCTAGCGGTGCTTCTTGGAACTTTTAATGGATCTTTGAGGGATGGCAACGACCGAGAGGGAAAGGGGGTGAATTAGGGGGATGTCAACTCAATGTGCTGCCCCCTAGCGGTGCTTCTTGGAACTTCATTATTATGTTAGATCTTTGTTTTTGAGTGATGGCAACGACCGAGTGGGGGAAAGGAGATGTGCTACCCCTAGCGGTGCTTCTTGGAACTTTCGATGGATTTTAGAGGGATGGTAACGACCGAGTGGGGGAAAGGGGTGTGTACGTTGCCCCCCACTAGCGGTGCTTTTTGGAACTTTTCTCGGGAGATTTATTGGACGTTGACAAATTTTTAAGAAGTCTTTCCAATATTTATTTATTTTTTTATTTTCTCGGGAGATTTACTGGACTTTGTCAAATTTTTTGAAGGAAGTTTTTTTATCGTTTCCAATTTTTTTTACTCGTATTTTTTTGTCCTATTTTTTCTCTCTAATTTATTTTATTAAATTTATATTTTCAGGAATTCCCTGAGGTGTTATAATTTTTATACACGTTGCATTATTTTTTTAATTCTTATATTTGTCCTCCCTCCAATTTTAATTTAGACGAGGAAAGGCTTTGTTTGAAAAGATTTCGTTCCTGTTGATTCATGTTCCGCCATTTTAGTTTCACCACGTTGTCATTTCGTGAGCCATGTGTTTTGGGATGACTCACCATTTTCTCTTTGCCTCAGAAAATTTTGTATGACACGTGTTTTGGGATGAGTCATTATTGATGGGTGACGCATTCGTGATAGCAGACATGACATCAGCCAACGCCATTTCCTCCGCTGGGTCGGCGGTTGACGTCATTTGAGATTCTGTAGACACATTAAGTTCCAAGACTGATTTTTTCAATAACTTGATCATTTAGCAACGAATTTATTCCTTATTTTTTCCTCATAATTTCCCATTTTATATTCATAATTTTTCAACGTAACGATTTTTTTATTTTCTTTGAGGAGACTTCACACATTTTCAACGGACGTTCCAACAAAAACGCTTTCCAAAGTTTTGTGCTGCAGACATAATCTTAAAACACGATTGTTTATTAACGTATTTACGTGTTCATGACATTTTCTGTTACGTTTTTGTAACTAGGAATTTTTATAGACGTTGCGTTATTTTTTTAATTCTTATATTTTTTTCCCTCCAATTTTAATTTAGACGAGAAAAGGCTTTGTTTGAAAAAATTTCGTTCCTGTTGATTCATGTTCCGCTATCTTTTGTCCGACATGTGTTTTGGGATGACTCACCATTTTCTCTTTGACTCAGAAAACTTTGTATGACACGTGTTTTGGGACGAGTGACTATGATGTGTGACGCATATCGTGATAGCAGATATGACATCAGCCAACGCCATTTCCTCCGCGGGGTCGGCGGTTGACGTCATTTGAGATTCTGTAGCCACATTAAGTTCCAAGACTGATTTTTTTCAATAACTTGTTCATTTTGCAACGAATTTATTCCTTATTTTTTCCTCATAATTTCCCATTTTATATTCATAATTTTTCAACGTAACGATTTTTTTATTTTCTTTGAGGAGACTTCACGCATTTTCAACGGACGTTCCAACATAAAAACGTTTTCCAAAGTTTTGTGCTGCAGACATAATCTTAAAACACGATTGTTTATTAACGTATTTACGTGTTCATGACATTTTCTGTTACATTTTTTTAACGTTGTACCTCTTTCCAACGTACAAAGCCACAATTTTTTATGCATAGTTAAAATATTTTATTTTTTCGTATTTCTTCATGATTAATCAGTGAAATGTACCTTTTAACGCATTATCTTAATCTTTTTGTTCTAAATGCTTGCGTACTCCTTAAACTTTTTGATGTACCAACATTATTTTATTTTCTAACTTTTCAAACTAAGAACTACTTTTATCGAGGCTTTATTTTTTCTGATTCAAACAAGCAAACGTTTCTTCATTATTATTTCCGTTACCTATACAAACAACTTTTCTTACTTGCTTTTAATGTATGACTTAATCTGGTTTTCTATATAGCTGTTTCATGTTTGTGCAAGAAATATACAGATCTATAGCAGCTATACATCGTAACAGTATCTTTTTTTTTTTTTTTTTCCAGATTTAAACCAACACACGCTTCTTAACGACTTGATATCGGTTTTCTGGGGTACTTTTCTTTTTCCTTCATTCAATTTTATTCCAGATCATGAGACGAGGAAATGCTTCTTTAGAAACGATTTCGTTCGCAGTAATTATTGGATTTTGACAAATTTTTTGTGAAACGACTTCATGCTAATTCTGAGTCTTTCGCCTTTACAATATTATTTTCTCGTAATTTTTTCGTGTGTTCAAGAACTCTACAGGTCTTTCACAGTTAAAATTCTGGTAAAACTATATTTTCTTACTTTATTTAGCATTTCATTATAGCTTCCCAATTTTCGCTATTTTACTTCATCTTTTTTGAAATTTAGTAAAACTTTTCAGTATGTCAATAATTTATTTCTTACTTGGCCAAACTTAAGACTCCTTTTATTTAGACTATTTTATTTTCATTTCATTTCAGCAAAATGATTATTTTAGATGTTGCAAATCATCAGGTTTTTTTGTTTCCTTATATATCATATTTTCCAACTTGCTTTTAAAGTATTTCTCAAAGCTTGCATGTATGTCAAATACGCATTTTTTTAATCCTTCCCTAGTTTGCTATACTTTTTCGTGGACTGCCCCAACAGGAAAGCATTCATTGTCAAGGCATGAAATCTAAAACCTTTTTTCTTACGATAAAATTTGTATTCTTTGGGACATATTTTCTGTATATTGTTCTGTCTCGTCCGAAAAAAACATTCATTCTGGAGGCAAAGCGAGTAATTCCGTTCTTCCACTAAACATCATTTTTTTACGTTTTACTAACTCACCACCTCCATAGCGAAAATAAAGAAATACTTACTTCTGTTCCCTACATATCGACTCAATCTATTTCTTTTCGAAATGCTGATCATGACATTTCAACTAAAATTTCATACTTTCACCAAAAATCATATTCTTAAACGAGCTATTTTTTACACAATTATTTCATGTATAACTAAATTTTTGTTGTTTACTCACCTCATAAAAGTCAATAAGAACACCCCTAATCTCATTCCTTTCCCTCATTTAGTTCGCTTAAATTGAGATGTTTCAAAATTTCGCGTATATTTCATTCCCTTAATGTCCAGTTCTCCCGTGTCTGCCCCTTCATTTTCAACTTCTGTGCATACTGCATTTTATCTTTAGACGTTTAGTTTCATTGACCTTTTCTTTCGTTTTAATTAGGTTTTCATTATCGTATTTTTTATTCATTGTCTCAGCAGAAAAATCTTTCATTCTGGAGACATAGCGACTAAGTCCGTACTTCCTCTAAACATTTTTTTTTCACATTTTACTAATTGTTCAGAAAGGCAGTTGTTTCCAAACTCCCATAGTGAAAATATCGTATTCCCCTTATAGTACTTATTATATTTTTCCTTCTGTTCAGTGTTGTATGATTCTTCAGACTTTGGTTTGTTTTTATGAAACTTCCTTTTTTTCTTAGTTTTTTTCTGATTCAAACTTTCAATCTTTTCCTATCGATTTAATTACTCTTATTTTCCCATTCGACTTTACTTTTGAACAGAAATGTATCTAAAATCTTCAGATGTATTTTAGTCTACAAGGCCGATTCTTCCCTGTTTCAAATAAAGTCATTGTAGGATTTTAGTGTAAATGCTGCTAAATCTTTAGAACTTACTTTTCATAGTTAGATACAAATTCCTCGAGGTTTACATTAAAACATGAAAGAAGAGTGTTTTTACGCTCTCTCCAGTGTGTGAGCTTTCCCCAAGAAATTAACTTTGTCAGTTTCCGACAGAAACAGGGGGGAATTCAATCTCCTGCGACTGTTTTCACGCGTCTCTTGCTTACAGGAAAACCTCATATGGCATGAAATCACTTTGCTTAGCAGATTAAACTAAATTCTGGTTTTGAACTTTGAATGCAAACTCAAGCTCGCAAAAGCATAGTTTTCTGAGCAAACTTAAACTGTCTAAGATGACAAAAATCTAAAACTGCTGACTCAATGGGACAGAGCGTTTGAACTTTGCCGTTAATTCACCATTTAAGAGATCCGTCGTGAACCACTAGAAGGGAAGTAAGCAGACCCTGATTTAGTCCACTGTTTCCAAGGAAGGTAGAAAGCTAGTGTCGTAATTCAAAAGCTCTTAACTCAAGCCTCCCCAGAATTCAGTTTCGGGCGAACGAATACTCAGATGTCCATGCTTAGACATTGAAAAATTGCTTCAGACAAATATTTTCTTACTTAAAGTGCTTCAATTCAGAATTTGTACTATTTAAGATTTTCCTTAGTCAATATTTTTTCTATCTTAAAAACTTCTAAAGGGTTGATTTTGAAAAAAACGAGTTCTCACAAAAATGTAAAATTTCCTCAGATTGTATGAGGAACCCCCCAAAAAATTGATGAAGCTTGGACGTTAACCATTCCAACCATTTCTTTCTCTTCATGTTTCATTCCATAAAATTTCTTCAAATTCCTATATGTCCAAGAATTTTGTTAAATGTCCAAGTTCGACTCCCCCAGAAATTTTCTGAAAATGATATTCTGGAATTTTTTAAAAGAGAAACTAAGAATCCCTTCACTGAAACAAGAAATTCATATTCAAAGCATTACATCCCTCTTTCTACTTCAAATACTCTATTTGTAAATCTAAGGAAGTTTTTTTTTTTAATATTCATATATTTTCCCCTCTAACTTTAGAAGATATTGTCCCAAAATGTATGTACATATTACGATAGTAAAATATCTTACTACTTACTGCTTGATGTTCAATTCACTTCACACCGTCTTAAGGAAATTCGTTCATTTTCTCATAACACATAGACATGTTATTTTTCTTTTCATTCACTTCAAAGACTCAATTGAGATCAACCTAATGGAGTCCTTTGAGAAAAACTTTCATAGGAAAGCATAAATTTGCCTAAAAACTACATTAAAAATAAACAAATGTTGAAAGTTCCTGTACAAGAAGGAAATTCTGTTGTAACTTCTAAACGAAAAAAGACAAATTCTAAGAAAATATGTAAAAATGTTCGTTGGATTCCATATTAAAAAATTAGTTGAAGAAAAGTGTCATTCTTTTTTTTTTTTCGGAACAGTTCATTCTTTCCTAGGGTTAAAAATGGAACACTTCATTTTTCTTAGTAGACAATTTTGAGAAAACACATTTCATTAAAAGCAGGGAAATTCCCATAGAATAACATGGGAAAACTAGTATGCATAAAAAGACTGTTTCGAAACGAGTAAAAATCTGTTGAAGTTCGTTTTCGAAAAAGTTGGAAATGGAATGAAGTAAAAACAGTCACAGCAAGTTCCTGAAAGTTGAAAATTGGGTGTACTAAAAATGTCTAAGGAAAGAAATTTTTATAAAACACAGACTGTTTAGTTTTTCCAGGCTAGGGGGTCTTCAGTGAGAGCGCTTCTTTTTTCAACTCAAAGAATAAAGCGAGTCAGTTTGAAACATTTCAAACTCCCCGAAATTAAGCTGTGTACTCTGGTTTCGACTCAATACTGTAAAGCATTGCTCTCAGACCAGTCGGAATTCCGCCCCGATTGGTTGCCTAATGGAAAACATCAGACCCCTTTCCAATAACAATCCCCAAATATCCTTAAGAAAAGTCTAGCAAAAAAGCACTATTTCACCATTAAAACAATTGGATTCATTCTGTTACTGTTTTAAACATTTCAAAAAAAGAAGTTTACATTCTCACTTTTACTTTAAAAATCTTGAAAGCTTAAATTTTGACCCATTTAAAAAAAAATTCACCTAAAATTTAATTTAAAAAAATAATAATTACTCTTTAAATTTATGTCTTAAAACTAAAAAATATTTACGCTTAATATTTCAATAAATAATAAATATTCACAAACTCACCTTCTACCTTGCCCATTAAAAAAAAATAATTCTGAATTTATATAATCGAAATCATTACTTCTCCAAATAGTTCTTTTCCCCTGATTGTAGAGAAGAACTCTTCTGAAATCTTCACTTTTCCACATGTGTTCATAAAAGCTTGAGCTACTTCCTTAGGATTCAACAAGGCCACAGCGTTCTGGAAACTTGAAATCGCTTTCCTGTTCCACTCAGTGGTTAGGCATGGAGGATGCATCTCAATAGGTGGAAGTACTTCCGAAATGCATTCGCGACATCTACATACCTTCAGGATGCTCTCCCCGATTAAATTTTTTAAACATTCAATTAAATTGTGTCTAAGTTCACACTCCTCAATCGATGTACTTTGAAACTTTCGGGATTCTCCGAGTACGATTTTCTGGAATTCTGAACCCATTAACAATTCCTGGATGCTGTCCCACACGCCATCCAAAATAATTTGAGAGTTTCTTAAACTGCTTTCTGGTTAATGCAACTCCTGTTGTTAAGTGAAAAATCCGGAACCAGAATTTGAAAGACTTGAAGACTTCTTACTTTATTCAAACTTAGAACAGAACTAAAATTCGCTCAGCGTTTCCTTTGCATACTGTAACCAACACATGACCCTTATCACCACGTGGTGATTGATGTGTCACGATGCGTCAGCACACTAACTACACGGTGACTGTTTCCTTATCTGGTCATCTCGCAACGAACATGCTATTGATTCTAATCAGGCAAAGCTAACTTCAGCTTGAGAGATAAACGAAATTATAACTTTCATATCTTGAGAGAATAAACTAAAAAAAATAGAGTGCATAATAAGCGTAAAGAAATTCTTCAAGGCTGAATTTCCACTAAAATGATGGTGGTATACGGAAAGCGTGAGAATTTAATCAGAGACCTTCAAAGAATTCATCTTGGAATTAACGCTGCTTTTGAAAAACGAGTGAACTATGAAATTCTTTGTTCTCCACACAAGAAAATTTCAGATTTCGAAATCTCGCCGTTCTGACCCACTTTTTCCTGAGTGAAATTTAAAACAGGGTGGAAATCTCCACTTACGCATTCCTTTGAGTGGGGAATAGCTCTCATGAAAGGGGTCAACGGTTCCAAACAACATTGATTAAAACTGGAGAGAGGAAAAATATATGAATTAAAAAAATAATGCATAAGCAGGATTCCCAAAAACATAAAAAAATATAAGTTTTATATAAAAAAGAAATTCCAGGAAAAATATTGGTGGGGCGAAAGATTTCCCATTCTTCCATTCCCACAAAAAATTTAACGAAGTCTAATAAATCTCTCGAAACAAAAAATTAAACAAATACTTGGACTGACAAAAGAGAGAACGACACGTGACGTCAACCTATCCCACGGCTAGTAGTAGGAGATACAGTGTTCCCCCTCTGACATCAATTTCTTTTTCTATGCGAACAGAAATTTACTTGAACAACCGTCTTAGAAAATGCCCCTTCCACGTTTTTTCTTCCCAGCCATGCAAAAACAATCCGATTGCCTTTTCCCACCAAAAGTTCTAGCAAGAAGGAGCAGGAGACGCCGGAACGAAACCCGAAGGAGCTCCCTCCCTGTCTCGCCTCCCTGTCTCGCCCCCTTGTTATTCGGCTCAAATTTTGGCTCATTTCAAAAAAAAAATTCACTTAAAATTTAATTTAAAAAAATAATTACTCTTTAAATTTATGTCTTAAAACTAAAAAATATTTACGCTTTCAAGATTTTAAAAGTAAAAGTGAGAATGTAAACTTCTTTTTTGAAATGTTTAAAACAGTAACAGAATGAATCCAATTGTTTTAATGGGGAACTAGTGCTTTTTTGCTAGACTTTTCTTAAGGATATTTGGGAATTGTTATTGGAAAGGGGTCTGATGTTTTCCATTAGACAACCAATCGGGGCGGAATTCCGACTGGTCTGAGAGCAATGCTTTACAGTATTGAGTCGAAACCAGAGTACACGGCTTAATTTCGGGGAGTTTGAAATGTTTCAAACTGACTCGCTTTATTCTTTGAGTTGAAAAGAAGAAGCGCTCTCACTGAAGACCCCCTAGCCTGGAAAAACTAAACAGTCTGTGTTTTATAAAAATTTCTTTCCCTAGACATTTTTAGTACATCCAATTTTCAACTTTCAGGAACTTGCTGTGACTGTTTTCACTTCATTCCATTTCCAACTTTTTCGAAAACGAACTTCAGCAAATTTTTACTCGTTTCGAAACAGTCTTTTTATGCATACTAGTTTTCCCATGTTATTCTATGGGAATTTCCCTGCTTTTAATGAAATGTGTTTTCTCAAAATTGTCTACTAAGAAAAATGAAGTGTTCCATTTTTAACCCTAGGAAAGAATGAACTGTTCCGAAAATGTATACATTTAAAAAAGAGAAAAAAAAAAAAAAAAAAAAAAAAAAAAAAGAATGACACTTTTCTTCAACTAAATTTTTTTTTAATATGGAATCCAACGAACATTTTTACATATTTTCTTAGAATTTGTCTTTTTTCCTTTAGAAGTTACAATAGAATTTCCTTCTTGTACAGGAACTTTCAACATTTGTTTATTTTTAATGTACTTTTTGGGCAAATTTATGCCTTCCTATGAAAGTTTTTCTCAAAGGACTCCATTAAGTTGATCTCAAGTCTTTGAAGTGAATGGGAAGATAAATAACATGTCTATGTGTTATGAGAAAATGAACGAATTTCCTTAAGACAATGTGAAGTGAATTGAACATCAAGCAGTAGTAAGATATTTTACTATCGTAATATGTACATACATTTTGGGACAATATCTTCTAAAGTTAGAGGGAAAAATATATGAATATTAAAAAAAACTTCCTTAGATTTACAAATAGAGTATTTGAAGTAGAAAGAGGGATGGAATGCTTTGAATATGAATTTCTTGTTTCAGTGAAGGGATTCTTATTCTTGAATTTTTTTTAAAAGAGAAACTATCATTTTCAGAAAATTTCTGGGGGAGTCGAACTTGGACATTTAACAAAATTCTTGGATATATAGGAATTTGAAGAAAGTTTATGGAATGAAACATGAAGAGAAAGAAATGGTTAACATTCAAGCTTCATCAATTTTTTTTTTTTTTTGGTGCCTCATACAATCTGAGGAAATTTTACATTTTTGTGAGAACTCGTTTTTTTTCAAAATCAACCCTTTAGAAGTTTTTAAGATAGAAAAAATATTGACTAAGGGAAATCTTAAGTAGTACAAATTCTGAATTGAAGCACTTTAAGTAAGAAAATATTTGTCTGAAGTAATTTTTCAATGTCTAAGCATTGACATCTGAGTATTCGTTCGTCCGAAATTGAATCCTGGGGGGCTTGAGTTATGTATGAGCTTTTGAATTACGACACTAGTTTTCTAACTTCCTTGGAAACAGTGGACTAAATCAGGGTCTGCTTACTTCCATTCTAGTGGTTCACGATGGATCTCTTAAATGGTGAATGAACGGCAAAGTTCAAACGCTCTGTCCCATTGAGTCAGCAGTTTTAGATTTTTGTCATCTTAGAAAGTTTAAGTTCACTCAGAAAACTATGCTTTTGCGAGCTTGAGTTTGCATTCAAAGTTCAAAACCGGAATTTAGTTTAATCTCCCAAGCAAAGTGATTTCATGCCGTATGAGGTTTTCCTGTAAGCAGTAGACGCTTGTCATTTCCGGTAGAAAGAAGGAGGATCCCAAAGTTAATTTCTTGGGGAAAGCTCACACATTGGAGAGAGCGTAAAAACACTCTTCTTTCATGTTTTAATGTAAACCTCGAGGAATTAGTATCTAACTATGAAAAGTAAGTTCTAAAGATTTAGGGGCATTTACACTAAAATCCTACATGACTTTATTTGAAACAGGGAAGAATCGACCTTATAGACTAAAATACACCTGAACATTTTTGATACATTTCTGTTCAAAAGTAAAGTCGAATGGGAAAATAAGAGTAATTAAATCGATAGGAAAAGATTGATAGTTTGGATCAGAAAAAAGAACTAAGAAAAAAAGAAGTTTCATAAAAATAAACCAAAGTTTGAAGAATCATACAACACTGACTAGAAGGAAAAATATAATAAGTAAAATAAGGAGAATACGATATTTTCACTATGGGAGTTTGGAAACACCTGCTTTTCTGACGAATTAGTAAAACGTGAAATAAAAATGTTTAGAGGAAGTACGGACTTAGTCGCTATGTCTCCAGAATTAAAGCTTTTTCTGCTGAGACAATGAATAAAAAAATATGATAAGGAAAACCTAATTAAAACGAGAAAAAGGTCAATGAAACTAAACGTCTAAAGAAAAAATGCAGCAGGCACAGAAGTTAAAAATGAAGGGACAGACACTGGAGAACCGGACATTAAGTGAATGAAATATACGCGAAGTTTTGAAACATCTCAATTTAAAGCGAACTAAATGAGGAAAAGGAATGAGATTAGGGGAGTTTTTATTGACTTTGATGAGGTGAGTAAACAATGAAAATTTAGTTATACATGAAATAAAGTAAAAAAATAACTCGTTTAAGAATATGATTTTTGGTGAAAGTATGAAATTTTAGTTGAATTGTCATGATCAGCATTTCGAAAAGAAATAGATTGAGTCGATATGTAGGGAACAGAAGTAAGTATTTCTTTATTTTCGCTATGGAGGTGGTGAGTTAGTAAAACGTTAAAAAATAATGTTTAGTGGAAGAACAGAATTACTCTCTTTGCCTCCAGAATGATTGTTTTTTCGGACGAGACAGAAAAATATACAGAAAACATGTCCCAAAGTATACAAATTTTATCGTAAGAAGAAAGGTTTTAGATTGCATGTCTTGACAATGAATGCTTTCCTGTGGGGACAGTCCACGAAAGAGTATAGCAAACTAGGAAAGAATAAAACAATGCATATTTGACATACATGCAAGCTTTGAGGAATACTTTAAAGCAAGTTGGAAAATATGATATGTAAGGAAACAAAAACCTGATGATTTGCTACTTCTAAAATAATCGTTTTGCTGAAATGAAATGAAAAAAAAATAGTCTAAATAAAAGGAGTCATAAGTTTGGCCAAGTAAGAAATAAATTACTGACATACTGAAAAGTTTTACGAAATTTCAAAAAAAAGATGAAGTAAAATAGCGAAAATTGGGAAGCTATAATGATATGCGAAATAAAGAAAGAAAATATTGTTTCAGTAGAATTTTAACTGTAAAAGACCTGTAGAGTTCTTGAACACACGAAAAAATTACGAGAAAATAATATTGCAAAGACAAGACTCAGAATTAGCATGAAGTCATTTCACAAAAAAATTGTCAAAGTCCAATAATTACTGCGAACAGGAACGAAATCGTTTCTAAAGAAGCATTTCCTCGTCTCATGATCTGGAATAAAATTGAATGAAGGAAAAAAAAAAGTTCCCCAGAAAACAGATATCAAGTCGTTAAGAAACGTATGTTGGTTTAAATCTGGAAAAAAAAAATGATTCTGTTACGAACGAATGTTATGTATAGCTAGCTGCTATAGTCTGTATATTTCTCGCACAAACATGAAACAGCTATGTAGAAAACCACATTAAGTCATACATTAAAAGCAAGTAAGAAAAGTTGTTTGCATAGGAAACAGAAATAATAATGAAGAAACGTTTGCTTGTTTGAATCAGAAAAAATAAAACCTCGATAAAAGTAGTTGTTAGTTTGAAAAGTTAGAAAATAAAATAATTTTGGTACATCGAGAAGTTTAACGAGTACGCAAGCATTTAGAAAAAAAGATTAAGATAATGCATTAAAAGGTACATTTCACTGATTAATCATGAAGAAATAAAAAAAATACGAAAAAATAAAAAAATAAAGCATTTTAACTATGCATACAACATTGTGGCTTTGTACTGTGGAAAAAGATACTACGTTAACAAATTTAACAGAAAATGCCATGAACACGTAAATACATTAATAAACAATCGTGTTTTAAGATTATGTCTGCAGCACAAAACTTTGGGAAACGTCTTTATGTTGGAACGTCCGTTGAAAATGCGTGGTCTCCTCAAAGAAAATAAAAAAAATCGTTACGTTGAAAAATTATGAATATAAAATGGGAAATTAGGGAGGAAATAAGGATTAAATTCGTTGTAAAATGATCAAGTTATTGAAAAAAAATCTGTTGTTAGTTTGAAAAGTTAGAAAATAAAATAATGTTGGTACATCGAGAAGTTTAACGAGTGTGCAAGCATTGAGAAAAAAAGATTAAGATAATGCATTAAAAGGTACATTTCACTGAATAATCATGAAGAAATAAAAATATACGAAAAAATAAATATTTTAACCATGCATAAAAAATTGTGGCTTTGTACGGTGGAAAACGTAAAACGTTAAAAAAAATGCCATGAACACGTTAATAAACAATCGTGTTTTAAGATTATGTCTGCAGCACAAAACTTTGGAAAACGTTTTTATGTTGGAACGTCCGTTGAAAATGCGTGATGTCTCCTCAAAGAAAATAAAAAAATCGTTACGTTGAAAAATTATGAATATAAAATGGGAAATTATGAGGAAAAAATAAGGAATAAATTCGTTGCTAAATGAACAAGTTATTGAAAAAAAAGATCAGTCTTGGAACTTAATGTGGCTACAGAATCTCAAATGACGTCAACCGCCGACCCCGCGGAGGAAATGGCGTTGGCTGATGTCATATCTGCTACCACGATATGCGTCACACATCATAGTCACTCTTCCCAAAACACGTGTCATACAAAGTTTTCTGAGTCAAAAGAGAAAATGGTGAGTCATCCCAAAACACATGTCGGACAAAAGATAGCGGAACATGAATCAACGGGAACGAAATCTTTTCAAACAAAGCCTTTCCTCGTCTAAATTAAAATTGTAGGGAAGAAAAATATAAGAATGAAAAAAATAATGCAACGTCTATAAAAAATTATAACACCTCACGGAGTTCTAAAAATATAAATTTAATAAAACAAATTTGAGGAAATGCTTCGATTGAAAAAACTTCCTTCAAAAATTTGACAAAGTCCAGTAAATCTCCCGAGAAAATAAAAAAAATAAATAAAGCCGACCCCGCTGAGGAGAAAACGACGTTGTCTGATGTCATGTCTGCTATCACGAATGCGTCCCTCATCATAATGACTCATCCCAAAACACGTGTCATACAAAATTTTCTGAGTCAAAGAGAAAATGATGACTCATCCCAAAACACATGGCTCACAAAAGATAGCGGAACATGAATCAACGGGAACGAAATCTTTTCAAACAAAGCCTTTCCTCGTCTAAATTAAAATTGTAGGGAAGAAAAATATAAGAATGAAAAAAATAATGCAACGTCTATAAAAATTATAACACCTCACGGAGTTCTAAAAATATAAATTTAATAAAAAAAAAAACATATTGGAAAGACTTCCTTCAAAAATTTGACAAAGTCCAGTAAATCTCCCGAGAAAATTAAAAAAATAATGCAACGTCTATAAAAATTATAATACCTCAGGGAATTCCTGAAAATATAAATTTAATAAAATAAATTAGAGAGAAAAAATAGGACAAAAAAAATACGGGTAAAAAAAATTGGAAACGACAAAAAAACTTCCTTCAAAAATTTGACAAAGTCCAGGAAATCTCCCGAGAAAATTAAAAAATAAATATTGGAAAGACTTCTTAAAAATTTGTCAACGTCCAATAAATCTCCCGAGAAAAGTTCGAAAAAGCACTGCCAGGGGGCAACGTACCCCCCCCTTTCCCCCACTCGGTCGTTGCCATCTCTCAAAGATCCATTAAAAGTTCCAAAAAGCACCGCTAGGGGGCAGCACACAAGTTGACATCCCCCTATATCCACCCCCTTTCTCCCACTCGGTCGTTGCCATCCCTCAAAAACAAAGATCTAACATAATAATAAAGTTCCAAGAAGCACCGCTAGGGGGCAGCACATTGAGTTGACATCCCCCTATATCCACCCCCTTTCCCTCTCGGTCGTTGCCATCCTCAAAGATCCATTAAAAGTTTCAAGAAGCACCGCTAGGCGGCAGCACATCTCCTTTCCCGACTCGGTCGTTGCCATCTCTCAAAAAACCATCGAAAGTTCCAAGAATCACCGCTAGGGGGCAGCACATCGACCCAACACACTAGCGTCATCTGCCACGCCCCCCATCCTTCGGTCACACGCCACGCCCCCCATTCTTCTGCCGCAAGCCACGCCCCCCATCCTTCTGCGTCAGGCCACGCCCCTTGCTCCTTCTCTAGAAGGAGCTGCTCCTTGAGGCCGGATCGGTCATTTTATACTACTCATGTCGAACTAGAAACTCTCTCCAACAAAGAAGAAATTTGTCAAATTGGATCATTAGAAGCAGAGATATTGACAAAAATAGAATATATATCTACGCCCCCTGGCCGAAACCCTGCATTGTTTTAAGAATTCCAAAAAGGTTTGTCGACGTGAGTAGTATCGGTCCACGGAAGAATTTTTTCAATCGAGATTTTCGAAACTCAGACTTTGCTGCAAATACATCAGATGCAGAAATCAACCCTTACGCCCCCTGGTGGCCAAACCGTTTTACATCAAAAATTAGAATTTATATGGAAACTATTTCCCATTAGGAGCTGTATCCACTGCAGAATTTTTTTCCAATCGGAGCTTTAGAAGCAGAGATGTCGGGGAAAACGCAATTTACTTTTATGCCTCCTTGCGCAGAATCTACGCGTAACTTGAAAAAGTGACTATACCTGAAACAGTCTTCGACATGAATGGAATCGAAAGGTAAAATAATTTTTTGAATTGGATGTTTAGAAGCAAATATATGGAATAAAATGTATTTTGAATTCGATATCATCTGCGTTTACGCCCTCTACCGGCGAAATTGTGCATCGTAAAAAAGAAGCAACGAAATAAAGGATCATCATTCGCATATTTCGAGCTTCCTAATGCAAAAAGAGTTTTTCATATCGTACAATTAGTTGCAGAGATATCGTGTCTACAAACGGACGGACAGACGGAACAGACGGACGAACAAACCGATAACATAAGCACGTTTAAAACACGTCTTTTGTAAAAAAAATCTTGCTTTGTTTATCGGTTTGTCCGTCCGTCGGTCCGTCCGTGTGTAGACACGACATCTCCGCAACTAATAGTCCGATCTGAAAAATTCTTTTTGCATTAGGAAGTCTGAAATGTGGGAATGATGATCCTTTATTTCGTTTTTTTACGACGCACAATTTCACCGCTAGAGGGCATAAAGGCAGATGATATCGAATTCAAAAAAACATTTTATTCCATATATTTGCTTCTAAACATCCAATTAAAAAAATTCTGTTACCTTTTGATTCCATTCATGTCGAAGATTATTTTGGATATAGTCACTTTTTCAAGTTACGCATAGATTCTCCGCTAGGGGGCGCAAAGGTAAATTGCGCTTCCCCTGATATCTCTGCTTCTAATGCTCCGATCTGAAAAACAGTTTCTCCTGATGGGACATACTTTCCATATAAATTCGAATCTTTGCTATAAAACGGTTTGGTCACCAGGGGCGTAAGCGTTGATTTCTGTTTCTGATGTATTTGCAGCAAAATCTGAGTTTCTAAAATGTTGATTGAAAAAATTGTTCCGTGGACCGATACTACTCACGTCGACAAACCTTTTTGGAATATTTTCTTCTTAAAATAATGCATGGTTTTTCCGCCAACGGGCGTAGATGTATATCTTATTTTTGTCAATATCTCTACTTCTAATGGCCCGATTTGAAAAATTTCTTTTTTGTTGGATAGAGCTTCCAGTGCGACATGTTTTTCATGTAATTTCAAAATTTTCAAGTAATTCATTGACTTTCCGCTAGGGGAGTATGGGTAAATTGCGCTTTCCCATGTATTTCTACTTCTAAAGCTCCGATCTGAAAATTCTTGCTGCACCGAATGCAGCTCCTGGTGGGAAATGTTTTGATTGTAATTTATAATTTTTTGTAAAGTATAGTTTGGCCACCAGGGGACGTAAGCATTAATTTTGGTTTCATAGGTATCTGCAGTAAAATCTGAGCTTCTAAATGCTCGATTAAAACAATTCTTACGTGAGCTGATACCGCTCATGTCGATAAACATTTTAGAATATTTTCTTCTTAAAATAATGCATGGTTCCTCTGCCAGGAGGCGTAGACTTATTTCTTATTTCTGTCAACATCTCTTCTTCTAAAAGTCGGATTTGAAAAATTTCTTCTTTGTTAGATAGCGTTTCCGGGGTAAAATGTTTCTCATATAATTTCAAAATTTTCAAATGTTTCTCATATAATTTCAAAAATTTTCGTTAGGGGGCGTAAAGATATTATAAATTGCGTTTTCCTCTATATCTCTGCTTCTAAAACTCCGATTTGAAAAATTCTTTCTGCACCGGATACAGCTGCTGATAGGAAATGCTTTGAATATAATTTCTAATATTTGATAAAAAATGGTTTGGCCATTTGGCCACCAGGGGGCGTAAGCGTTAGATTTCTGCGCCTGATGTATTTGCAGCAAAATCTGAGCTCCTGAAAACTCGATTGAAAATATTCTTCCGTGGACCGATACCGCTCACGTCGAAAAAACATTTGACAATACTTTCTTCTTAAAATAATGTATGCTTTTTCCACCAGGGGGCGTAAAGTCATTCCTTATTTTTGTCGATATCTCTGCTTCTATGAGTCCGATTTGAAAAATTACTTATTTGTTAAAGAGCGTTTCCGTGGGGAAATGTTTCTCACATAATTTCGAACTTTTCTTAGAGCACAAGTGTGCCACCAGAGGGCGAAAGCTCACGTTTCCGTTCACAGAAATTCAAAAACTTCTTTCTTCGGTCAGATACCACTAACTATGCAAATTCTGTGTGTGTACTTTCTTTCGAAAATAGTGCACCCTTTCGCCGCTAGGAGCGCAAATGCTTGTTCTGTTTTTCTCAATATCACTGCTTTCACATGCACGATTTGAAAAATTCTTTCAACACCGGATGCCATTTCTTTTGTAGAACACTTTAGGCTAGTACATAAGGAATTTTGTAGTTCACAGTTCTGTCGATGATTTTTCGGCAGTTTGCACCTGTATCGTCGTTTCTAAAAACGCTATTGAGAAATTTCTTCTTTACTGTATGCCATTCTCTACAACAGAGCATTATCCTCTTTAAATAACGTAAAGATTTTCCGCTAGCTGCGTAAATATCGAAACCTTTTTTCTCTCGCAATATCTGCCCCTAAGGGACGTATTTGAAAAGTTCTTTTCCCTTAGCATTGCTTTTTCCAGGACGAATATTTTTCGCTTATTTTCAACTTTTCCGTTTTGCAAAATTTTTTTCGCTAGCAGACGTAGACTTATATCATGTTTCATTATATATTTCTCCTTTTAACTGTTCGATTTGAAAATCTCTTTGTCTCTGGTAGCTTCCTTGTAGTATGTGAAACTTTTTGTTCGCGATTTGTTAATTTTCGTAATATGCTTTTTAACAGCTGGTGGAACTAAATAGATGTTTCCATTTCTGGATGTTTTATCGATTGTTGGAACTAGTTGATTGTTTTCCAAATCGGTTCCATTGACTTTGAATAACTTTGATAAATTTAATTCGCTCCAGAACGGATTCAAAAGACGTGCTCATTACATCCAAAAATTCGGTGTCATGTTTATTTTTATTTTTTACGAAAGACGTGCTAAAAAAAAAGACAGTAGCACGCTGCGAAATAAAGTAGCTTGTGGTGGAAAATTACGCTGCAAATCTGTTTATTATTTTTTTTAAAAGTGAAAAGTAATTCCCCAAGTAACATATTTCCAGATTTCCTGAAGCAGTTAAAAGATTGCGCTTGTGAAGGTCAAACAAGAAAGATGACAGATATCGACAAATATAAGACATGAGTCTACGCCACCTAGCGAGAAAGCCATGTATTGCTTAGAGAAGAAAGTATACTGAAAAGGTTTCCCGATGTGAGAGGCATCGGTCCAAAAAAATAAAATTTTAGTCGAGTTTTCAGGAGCTCAGATTTTGCTGCAAATACTCCAAAAGCAGAAATCAACACTTATGCCACCTGGTGGCCAAACCATTCTTTACCAAATATTAGGAATTATATGAAAAACATTTTCCACCAGGAGCTGTATGCGATACAGGAAGAATTTTTCAGATCGGAGTTTTAGAAGCAGAAATATCGGGGGAAACGCAATTTACCTTTGCACCCCATAGCGGAAAGTCTGTGATTTACTTGAAAATTTTGAATTTATATGAAAAACATTTCGTAATACTATCCCATAAAGGAGGAATTTTTCAAACCGGACTCCTAGAAGTAGAGATATTGACAAAAATAAGATATACGTCTACGCCTCCTGGCGTAGAAACCATGCCTTATTTTAAGAAGAAAATGTTCCTTAAAGGTTTGTCGATATGAGTAGTATCGGTCCAGAAACGACTTTTTTTTTCAATCAAGATTTTAGAAGCTCATATTTTGCTGCAAATACATCAGAAGCGGAAATGAAGGCTTACGCCCCCTGGTGGCCAAACCATTTTCTACAAAAATTTGAAATTATGTGCGAAGGATTTCCCATCGGTACGAAATCTTCCCGGTGCAGAAATAATTTTTCAAATCGGCGATTTGGAAGCAGAGATATAGGGGAAAACGCAATTTACCTTTACGCCCCCTAGCGGAAAGTCTATGAATTACTCGAAAATTTTGAAATTATATGAAAAAAACATGTCACACTGAAAACACTATCCAACAAAGTAGGAACTTTTCTCCTAGAAGTAGATCATCATCATCATCATTGTCAACCATTATCAATCCACTGCTGGACGAAGGTCTCCCCAAGTTTCCTCCACAACGGTCTGTCTTGTGCCAGTCTCCTCCATGTCACCCCTGCATACTTTCGAATTTCATCCACCAATCTCCCATGTGGTTTTCTTCTGGGTCTTTTCCTGTCCCTTGGAATCCAATCTAAAATTTCGGCTGTACATCGATGATCTGTCCTTCTGGCAGTATGTCCAGCCCATTGCCATTTCAGGGATTTAACTCTGATCATGATGTCTTCCACTCTTGTCATTTTTCGGATCCACGAGTTCCTCTTCTTATCTCTCCTGGTTACACCAAGCATGCACCTCTCCATGCTGCTTTGAGTTGTCTGCAGCCTTTGTATGTCTCTTTTAGTTAAGGTCCACGTCTCTGCACCATACGTAAGCACTGGAAGGATGCATTGATCAAACACTTTTCTTTTAAGACATAATGGCATATTGCTCTTGAAAATTATGCTGTTTCTTCCAAAAGCTCTCCAGGCAAGTTTTGTACGCCGATTAATTTCTTCATCAATGTGACCCTCACTTGATATCTGCTGTCCAAGATAAACGTACGTGTCTGTTATCTCCAGCTTTTCTCCATCAATCGATAAATCTTCATTTCTTGTAAAAGCATTGAACATCACTTTTGTCTTCTGAAAGTTCATTTTTAATCCCACTTCTTTACTCTTGTCAGCAAGTTCCTGGATCATACTCTGCAGCTCTGATGGGGTAGTTGCAAAAATGACTACGTCATCAGCAAAACGAAGGTGGGTTAGATAATCTCCATTAATCTTTATCCCCTTGTTTTCCCAGCTCAGCGACTGAAAAACACCCTCCAATGTGGCATTAAAGAGCTTCGGAGATATGGTGTCACCTTGTCTCACTCCCAATAAGATAAACGATCGAATATTTTAAGAAGAAAATATTCCGAAAAGGTTTATCGACGTGAGTGGCATCGGTCCATGAAAGAATTTTTTCAATCGAGATTTTAGAAGCTCAGATTTTATGGCAAATACATCAGAAGCCAAAATAAATACTTACGCCCCCCCTCTGGTGGTCAAAGTATTCTTTACCAACATTTAGAAATTATATGTAAAAGATTTTCCATCAGGAGCTGTATCCGCTAAAGAAAACATTTTTCCAATCGGAGTTTTAGAAAAAGAGATATCGGGAAAAACGTAATTTACTTTTACGCCTACTAGCGGAAAATGTATGCGTAATTTGAAAAAGCAACTATTCCTAAAATGCTCTTCGACATGAATGGAATCGAAAGATAAAATAATTTTTTCAATCGGATGTTTAGGAGCAAATATGTGGAATAAAACGTATTTTTAATTCGACATCATCTGCATTTACGCCCTCTAGCGGCGAAATTGTACATCGTAAAAAAAAAAAAAACGAAATGAAGGATCATCGTTCGCATATTTCAAGCTTCCCAATGCAAACAGAATTTTTCAAATCGGACTAATAGTTGCAGAGATATCGTGTCTACAGACAAACGGTCAGACAAACCGATAACATAAGCACGATCTTTTTTTACAAAAGACGTGCTAAAAAAGGACGTTACTGGGGAAAAAAGTTTAACTCACTCGTGATTATGTGTAGGAAAGGGCAACTCTGGGTATAGACTGATCTTCAGTAACTGACAATTTTGCCCATGGAAAGGCCCGTCAAAAACAAATGATCATGCCATAATTATGGTGCAGTCAGACATTGGAGGAAAAGTGGGAAATTACGTAAGTGTTAATCAAATTTTCATTTGCATTGTGAGTATTCATTAAGATTGTTTTAATATTTGCGTCTTTTCCCACATTATTGTGTCTTTTCTCGTGCACTATATTGTTTTATAATACTAAATGTTATTATCATAATGTACACTATTTGTTTTTCACAAAATCCTGAAGGACAATAATTTGAAACTTACACTGGTACACTATGAAATAGACGTACTATATTTTTCAGTAATAATAAATATCATTGCGAAATTACTCGGCCGCCCCGGTGGCGCAGTGGTCTAAGCGATGGCCTCTGATCATTCGTCCGAACGGGGTCCGGGTTCGAATCCCGGTGAGGCATGGATGTTGTGTTTGTCTTATGGCACTGGCTCTCTCCCTTCCCTGGAACCAGTGACCCTAAATTAGGGACGAGCGGCTGCTTATAGCCCATTGAGTTGCTCACGGTGGTCATTAAACCTCCAATCAAAAAAAAAAAAAAAGGAATTACTTGACATAACGCAACAAAACACGTTCCAGACAAACAGAGTTGGAAACGGGTCAAAAATTTCGAACCTGGACCGGACCCGTAACTGACCCAGACAAATCTGCTTTGAACTATAAATTCGAAACTCAATTTGAATATAAACGTAATATATATATTCATCCCAATAACTGCTTGATATTTAATAACTGAAATTCTCTTTTAATAATAAAATTTGGTTACTTGCTAATTTTTAGTGCCACTATTTTGCGTAATCCAGAAGTAATGGCTGACTATGACCGTGACCATGGAGTATATTACAAATGGGAATAATTATTTACGATTACACAAATGCGTTTTTTAAAATGTATTTAGATTGTTCATTCTTTCCTCGCTTTGATGGAGGTGTGTATACTTTCATATGATCCGGTAGACTTTTGGTTCCATAATCCTTTACTACACCGTCGACATCTTTCTTTGTAATTATACACTTTCCACATTTTGAACAACAAGCAAGACCAAACAACACAGAACTATTCACCGGTTCCTTAATGAGACGAAAAAATTTCCAGCATTCACTCTTGCTCTTGTGGTTTTCACTATACACGTATTTGTTGGCCTCAACGCCTTTCTCAACCTCCTTAATATTAAACCCATCCATATTAACAAATAAAGAAGTAATTTCGACATGACATGTCATGGGAACGGGATGTTAGCACATCAATCGAAAACCTCCGAATGCTCGATGTAAAAGATGCGATGTGAAAATTCACTCTTAGTCATACAGTGAACTTCGCACGGAGAGAGTGAATCAGCTGAGAAGCAGGCGAATGGCGTTTGCCTGTACCTTGCCCTGGACAATCGCACTGTAAAAGGACGCAAAGGAAATATCTTTTTACGATATGGTGTCGGTTGTCTGACGTCGGTCGGTGGAAATCTTTGTTGCTTTAAGAAAGAGACGACAATATTTGTACATGACAAATCATTATTCATTCCGTGAGCAGCAGTAAAGACTACAGAATTCCACAACGCGCATTTTAATTTAGAATATATTTTTCTCTTTTGAAAAATAGAACGGGAATAAAACTGGGTCAAAATCGGGTCAGAAACGCCTTGACCCGATCCGTTGGACCCGCAAGAAATTGTCGACCCGTGACCCGTTTCCATCTCTGCAGACAAACAGATACATTCACGTCATGAAACCGCACCGTTTATAGCAAAAGAACAAATTTGGTGATAGGGGGCGCCATTTCATCTTGTGCCCATGTCGTCAGAGACACTTACCTCGTCCCTGGACGTGAGTAATATGTCACAACACACAGTACATCGAACTCTGCTGAAAATGAGGCTGCGTAGAGAAAGGCCTTTCCGAGTGCCCATGCTAACCTCGGTTCACCATCAAAATCAATATGGCGTCGAAGTCGTGACGTAACGGAATGGCAACTGGGCATAAACACACATTGTCTACATGCTAGCTAACATTAGTTTTATCGTTGGCGGATGTCGATAGTCCTGTGAAATTGATTTTTTAAGGTGAAACCGAACGTATTAGATGTGGTTTTACGTTTTGCAGCATACTGTAATCTCCGGACTGTCAAAAATCAGTGTTCACTTTTTAGATTTCCGAGAAACAAACGGAAACATGTCATATGGACTAAAATGCCGGTAAATGTATGGTTTAGCGTCCTAAATTATTTGGATACGTATTTGAAAAAAAATGATATATACATATGTTAAAGTATATAATTTGATGGCAAATGGTGAAAAAAGTTCATCGGTGAAATGCGTTTCAAAGAGTTTTACCGTACAACTTGCCTCCAAGTACGGACGTGAACACCAGCTGCGGCAGGCCTAACCCAACGCCGCGGCGGGCCTAACCCAACGCCGCGGCGGGCCTAACCCAACGCCGCGGCGACCACGTCAAGCCAAGCTCCGCTGAAACAATGGTCTCGTTCCGTCAGCCATTTAGCTGGCGCAAGAGTACAAGAGGGACCGGGTACGTTCTTGCAAGGAAAGCGTTTCATTTTGTTCTGCTACGGTACAGAAAATAGCTAATAATTTCTGTATCAGTTTTTCACATCAGAATCCGACAATCGGTTTTCTCGCGTAAAAATGCATAAAATAGATGGATACACGGAATTAGACAGCATGTTAGGACAATGAGGAAATTTCTTTCTCGTTCTTTCGATGCTGTTGGGCACTTGTGTCACTTGAGCCTCGAAACCCCGGAGACCACTCAACTGGTCATCAAGAATAAACAAATACCCTCAAGTTAAATTTCTCAGAAACATTTTGAGAGAGCTTTGTCCAGCAGTGAAAAGCTGCTGTAGAGGACGATATATACTACTGTTAGTGAAAATTGCAAAACCAAGAAACAATCGCGCCATTCAAATTAAATTTATATCACAGATTCCTCATGTTACATGAAATAACTGATTACGTTTGTAGAACTTATAACATTTTTTCGCTTCAAAACTCGGTACCGTGTGAAGCAACTTCGAGCAACAATAACAACCTCTGCACGGAGTGGCTTTGAATGTAAGAGGTTTTCAATGTCGTTCTGGGAAACAGTCTACCAGGCTGCTTTTAGGTGAAACCACAGTTCATTTGTGGTGATTGGCTGAGGAGCTTAACGGGCCAGTTGCTTAGCTACCATGCCCCACATATATTCGATTGGGGACATACCCGGCGAACGTTCAGGCCAGGGAGGAATCGGTATCTGCAGTGCATGGAATAGGTCTTGGACAATCCAGGTCACATGCGGCAGATCATTGTTCTCCTGGAATATAGCGCCACGACAACTCTGAAGAGTATCAACCTCTGCCTCCAAAACATTCCAGGTCACATGCGGCAGAGCATTGTTCTCCTGGAATATAGCGCCACGACAACTCTGAAGAATATCAACCTCTGCCTTTAAAACATTCCAGGTCACATGCGGCAGAGCTTTGTTCTCCTGGAATATAGCGCCAGAATAACTCTGAAGAGCATCAACCTCTGCCTATAAAACATTCCAGGTCACATGAGGACGAGTATTGTTCTCCTGGAATATAGCGCCAGGATAACCCTGAAGAGTATCAACCTCTGCCTCCAAAACATTCTAGGTCACATGCGGCAGAGCATTGTTCTCCTGGAATATAGCGCCACGACAACTCTGAACAGTATCAACCTCTGCCTCCAAAACATTCCAGGTCACATGCGGCAGAGCATTGTTCTCCTGGAATATAGCGCCACGACAACTCTGAAGAGTATCAACCTCTGCCTCCAAAACATTCCAGGTCACATGCGGCAGAGCATTGTTCTCCTGGAATATAGCGCCACGACAACTCTGAAGAGTATCAACCTCTGCCTATAAAACATTCCAGGTCACATGAGGACGAGTATTGTTCTCCTGGAATATAGCGCCAGGATAACCCTGAAGAGTATCAACCTCTGCCTCTAAAACATTCCAGGTCACATGCGACTGAGCATTTTTTTTTTGATTGGAGGTTTAACGACCACCGTGAGCAACTCAATGGGCTATAAGCAGTCGCCCGTCCCTAATTTAGGGTCACTGGTTCCAGGGAAGGGAGAGAGCCAGTGCCGTAAGACAAACACAACATCCATGCCTGACCGGGATTCGAACCCGGACCCCTTACGGACGAATGATCAGAGGACAGCGCCTTAGACCACTGCGCCACCGGGGCGGCACTGAGCATTGTTCTTCTGGAATATAGCGCCAGAATAACTCTGAAGAGTATCAACCTCTGCCTCTAAAACATTCCAGATCACATGCGGTCGAGCATTGTTCTCCTGGAATATAGCGCCAGGATAACTCTGAAGAGTATCAACCTCTGCCTCTAAAACATTCCAGGTCACATGCGGCCGAGTATTGTTCTTCTGGAATATAGCGCCAGGATAACTATGGAGAATATCAACCTCTGCCTCTAAAACATTCCAGATCACATGCGGCAGAGCATTGTTCTCCTGGAATATAGTGCCATGACAACTCTGAAGAGTATCAACCTCTGCCTCTAAAACATTCCATGTCACATGCGGCCGAGCATTGTTCTTCTGGAATATAGCGCCAGGACAGCTCTGAAGAATATCAACCTCTGCCTCTAAAACATTCCAGGTCACATGCGGCTGAGCATTGTTCTCCTGGAATATAGCGCCAGCATAACTCTGAAGATATCAACCTCTGCCTCTTAAACATCCCTTATGTATCTCTGGCACTTGAGGCTTCACTGAATTCGTATCAGGAAAGTTCGCGATTGAACCCATTGGCGCCCCCAAACAATGACGCTTGGCGTTGGGCCGGCACGACGCTGCAAGGTGCAGTTCACCACGATGTCTTCGAACAGGTATATGCGATCATCATGTTCAAGTTGAATCGTGACTCGTCAGAGAGTACGACCTCTTGCCAATCAGCACGCCAATGTCTGTGTTCGTGAACCCATTGCAGCCTGATGAGTCTGTGGCTGAGGATCAAAGGAATGCTTAGCAACATGGGCTGTTAGCGACCAGTCCTCTGTTAAGCATACGACGTCTAACTGTGCTGGAGGACAAAGTTTGATCTGTGACTGTGCTCCACTGCTGCGTTAACACAGTGGGTATCGCTGTGCAATCGGTCATTGCCATGTGGTAGAGGTGTCTTTCATCCTGTGCAGACGTACGACTTTGCGGTCCATTTCCTGGATTTCTGTGCGTCCGAGCCTCATCTGTCCAGTGACGTCACGTTCGCGTCACTGTACCGGCGTTTCGTTCCGGTTGAATAGCAATTTCGCGGAAGAAAAATTCAGCTTCTTTCATCTCACCAATCCTTCCCAGCTCAAAGTCCGTCAGGTGTTCACAATGCGACCTTTTTCGGCTACTAGGTATCGTGAGACACAAGAAACACCCTTTTGATTCAATGTCGGCTCTTCACTGATTGCAACATATCACATGAGCCAGTCCTTTATGCTCAAGACGGGTCAGTTCAGAGGGTGGTTCTCCGAAATCGCATATGCATTTTCACTGACATTTTAATCATTTGCATGTTCCAACCTGTCCTTCTAAGTTTCAAAGAAATGCCAACAGTACTTCATGGTGTTACAATTTTCACAAACCGTAGTGTATTTTTCATTTCTTCGCCTTTCATACTTTTCCATACTGTACGTATATAAGCTGTTGTGCAACATGCAATAGGAAATTTCTTTATTGCTTTCGTTGTAAATTTCGAACGTTTTTTCGGTTTTTACTGCATGCACACGCATCTTGAAGTTTTACAAAAAAATTAGCAATTAGAATTCATGTTGCCCATTTTAGAATTGCTTTAACAACATGAATAATTAAAATGTAATCATGTAATTGACTGGTTAACTGAAATTTGCAAGTTGTGCTGGGAATTAAGAATGGTCCCTTGGGATTATTAAATGGATGCTATCATTGTTCCCTTGTGTAAGGGAAAAGGTGATCAGACTGACTGCAAGAACTATCGTGGTATTTTTTTTTTTTTTTTTTTTTTTATTGGAGGTTTAACGACCACCGTGAGCAACTCAATGGGCTATAAGCAGTCGCCCGTCCCTAATTTAGCGTCACTGGTTCCAGGGAAGGGAGAGAGCCAGTGCCGTAAGACAAACACAACATCCATGCCTGACCGGGATTCGAACCCGGACCCCTTACCGACGAATGATCAAAGGCCAGCGCCTTAGACCACTGCGCCACCGGGGCGGCTATCGTGGTATTAACCTACTGAACTTACTAGGAAAAGTGTTTGGTAAGGTTGTTATTAAAAAAGTACGGGGTCTTACATCAGAGAAAGTGTGGGATGTTCAGAGCAGTTTTATGCCCAGTAAAAGCTGCACTAACCAAATTTTTGCATTACGCACGATGATTGAAAAGTATCTGGCTGTTGGTAAGGACGTTTTTGCGGCCTTCATAGATGTTTTTTTTTGGATTGGAGGATTAACGACAACCGTGAGCAACTCAATCGGTTATAAGCAGTCGCCCGTCCCTAATTTAGGGTCACTGTTTCCACGGAAGCTTCACAGATTTAGAGGAAGCATACGACCGAGTAAATAGGACACTTTTGTGGAAGGTTTTGAATGAATATGGTGTTACTGGGAATCTACTTAATAGTGTAAAAGCCATGTATGCAGCCAGTAGAGCTCGTGTACGAGTGAATGGTGTTTTATCAAAATGGTTTTCTATTGGTGCAGGAGTCAGACAAGGTTGTATAATGTCACCATGGCTGTTTAATATACGTATTTACGGATGCGTGCACGAATGATGCCAAAATAGATAATATTGGTTTATGTTTTGATGATATCTGTGTGTGTAGATTGCTGTATGCATATGGCATTGTCCTGTTGGCAGAGAGAAAGTTATGGTTTTTGAGAGAGAAACTGGTAGCATTAAATGTAATATATAAGTCTAAATGGCACAGGCCGCCCCGGTGGCGCAGTGGTCTAAGGCAATGGCCTCTGATCATTCGTCCGAAAGGGGTACGGGTTCGAATCCCGTTGAGGCATGGATGTTGTGTTTGTCTTACGGCGCTGGTTCTCTCCCTTCCCTGGAACCAGTGACCCTAAATTAGGGACGGGCGACTGCTTATAGCCCATTGAGTTGCTCACGGTGGTCGTTAAACCTCCAATTTAAAAAAAAAAATGGCACAGTTTTTTTTTCTTTTGATTGGAGGTTTAACGACCACTGTGAGCAACTCAATGGGCTATGAGCAATCGCCCGTCCCTAATATAGGGCCACTGGTTCCAGGGAGGGAAGAAAGCCAGCGCCGTAAGGCAAACACAACATCCATGCCACACCGGGATTCGATCCCGGACCCATCTCGGACGAATGATCAGAAGCCATCGCTTAGACCGCTGCGCCACTGGAGCTGCTTAAATGGCACAGTGATTGACCAGGTGAATGAGTTTGTGTATTTAGGAAGCATGTTTGATAGACAGAACAAATTGGAAGGTGAAATTAGTAGGCGAGTGAATTCTTCATTGAAAGTCATGGCTACTTTGGAAGGTTTTCACAGGAATGATGGGTTTTCAAGACAGTCCTGCATGACTGTGTATGAAAGTGTAATTGTTTCGACTCTGATGAATGGCAGTGAAACCTGGGTACTACAGAAGAAATATAGGAGCCGTTTGTGTGCTGGAGAAATACGTTACTTACGGAGGGTTTGTGGCAAGACACGTTCTGATTGTGTGAAGAATGAAGATGTGTTGCAGTTGTGTAATGTGAAGCAAAATGTTGTTAACAAAGTGAAGACTAATATGCTTCAGTGGTTTGGCAATGTTGAAAGAACGAGTGATGAGATGCTTACTAAGAAAACCTTTTTAACCCAAGTGGCAGGTAGGAAAGGCAAAGGAAGGCTCAGGTATAGGAGTGTCTGCATGAGAAAAAGATGATGGGTATGAAGTAAAGAAGATCTTGTGAACGGCGTGTGATGGATGTCAGTGAAGCCCGAGTTGTATGTCAAGATCGCTGTAAATGGTGAAGTTTGATACTACAACAGTAAGAATCATCTGGAAGTTTGTATTTCTTTGGAATAGAGGCTTCCCTCTCGAGCTATTTAGTTTTTTGCCCTGTTTGCTCAGTCAAAGTGCCCATTGCTCCCGACTGTTGTATTCCGTTTGTACATAAGAGCATGTGTCATCTTTCCTGCTACTTTTCCAAGTAGGAAAGAATATATATTTACTTGCACTTCTATAATAATTTTACCTACCGACCACGCCGTACTGCGTTCTGCT
This sequence comes from Macrothele yani, assembly GCA_039090855.1. Classification (NCBI taxonomy): domain Eukaryota; kingdom Metazoa; phylum Arthropoda; class Arachnida; order Araneae; family Macrothelidae; genus Macrothele; species Macrothele yani. The sequence continues at coordinate 27,570,973 of CM077002.1, read as the reverse complement.
GAGTGCGCCCAACTCCACGTTTCAGTGCCTGCTGTTTCTTACCTGTGCACTTCGTTCCAATAATAAGCTGCCGGCATTCGTCCTAGCTGCTTTTCAACACCAGTAAGTGACTTTTATACCGATATTTCTTCATTTTTCACCTCGGTGGGTATGTTTACCATATGCCCATCGTGACTCGCCTGGACTATCTTCTATGTTCTCATCAGCGTTCCTTTCCGTTTCCTGCCATGCTCGTCTTCCTGCGCTCTCTACCCGTCTTCCGTTTTACGTCTTCCTCCATTAGTGGTCCTTGGGTGACGTCATTTGCTCCTGGTTGTGCCCAAGGAGGTTAGAATAGTACTTCTGGAGATGCCCGGAGTCTCTTAACCGTGAAGCCGCCAACTGTGGGAATTTGTCGTTGTTTACATGATACCTATGTAATATCAACTGTGCGTATTTTGGAATAGCGTGGATTTTGGTTGCAGAAACAATATTAATATCAAACCGGAATGAATTATACTTCTTATACGAGTGAAATTTTTGAATTTTAACGTTATGTTTTGTTTAGTATTCGCCCTAACATTCGTGTATTTCAATTTAAAATAAAAATGGGAAGGAGTCTCAAAATAATTAAGAATTTTATAAATTCAGCATTTTCTCACACATCGGCAGCCATTTACGATGCAAAATTGGAAACATTTGCGACGAAAGAAGGCGATTCGGCCAACACAAAATGCATTGCAATAGCATTGAAACTTATCAGCTTTCCCACACTTTGACGGCTGTCGCTCGCGGTTATAGGCTTCACACAAAGTGGTACTGCTCCGTTAACAAGGGCATCTCCAGATATCTTATTCTAACCTTCTTGGTTGTGCCATCATTCTTACGGATCTCCGTGTGACGTCATTGTTCGTCATTTCACCTTCGTTTACCTGTGCACTGTGCCTTCCCCACCTTAACCGTTCATCTTCTACATGATTGCGCTCTGTTTCGTCGCCCGTGGCCTGTGCCGTATCCACAGAATATCTTCCGCCACTAACGCCTCCCCCTGATGTATTGCTTCAAGACAAATCTCATCTATCTTCATCTGCCTTCACCGCCACACAATCCCCGCTCTTGCCGTCTTGCCTGGATTTCCTTGTTACTCGTCAGGATTCCGAGCTTACTCTTCATCTTCCAGAATCTTCAATCAGAGGTAAGTCTTTACTTGCCTCCTTAGCTTTAGGGGTGAAATATGTTGCTCTCCCCAATACCAAACTTTTGTGTATATATCAGCTCTTCACGAAATTGTTTCTCCGAATGCCATTACCCATGTTGCCCCCAAGCCAAGATCTGTGCTTATTTATTTTTCTTCTCCCGCTCAAGTTGAGTCGGGGTTGTCTTCTCCTATTAGTGTTGGTGATCGAAGTCTGTTCGCCGTTTCTCTCGCACATTGCTCTATCCTAGTTAGCATGTCTCTGGTTCCAGCAGAGATTTCTGATGATGTTCTCGTTAGTTTTCTTTCTCGCTGTGGCAATGTTGTCGGTCCAATCAGCACGCTCTCTGCTGCGATGGACGAGCAAGGCGCTCGTCCCTACCTAAGTTTACGCCGGCAGGCTCTCGTAGTATTTCCTGATGATACTTTTATTCTAACCTGTCAGACCACATTCAAAGTAGTCTGTGGAAGACACATTCACACCATACATGTTTATACTGCTCTACACTGCTTCAACTGTAAATCGCCTACTCACCTTAGTGCTGCATGTCCAGTGAAGGGTGCTGTTTCGATGCCTGTACCTACTAGCCCTTTGACTTCTACTACATCATCCGTACAGCCATTTCAGTCTGCTCCACAGTCACTTTTTTCTTCTGTTAATACTCCATCCTTCCTGCCGAGTGAGTTGTTTCCACCTCCTGTTTCACTTCCTCCTCCCATTCCTGCTTCAGTTCCCTGCACATCGCGCCGGGATCCTTTTCTTTACACGCATTGTTCTGCGCTTCTTCATTAGCTCAGTCTGCGGACACTAGTTTGTGTTCAGCTACCTATTCTGCCAAAACCACCCCTACGGAGGTTCCACTTTCCCTTGTCACACCACTTTCGCAGCCTTGGCTCCTTTTTTCCTCGTTAAGTTGCCTGCCTACTCAGACGGGTCCTTCCCATGTTTTGCAACCAGCCTCTTCTCGATTGAATGGTTCTTCCACTGCTGCCACCTGTTCTACTGCATCTATTCAGGACTCCACAGTTTTACTTACGCACGCACTCTTTGCCACGTCATCCTCTGGGAAGAGCACGCCTGTGTGCTCACCCCCACAGAGCCCGGCGCCAGCCTCGGGTTCTTCACCTCTCGTTTCCGCTTCAATGGGCGGCGCACCTGTGTGCTCCTCTCCTCCCCAACTGGCTCCTGGTGTCACTCGTTCTGCTCAATTTTCCTCCATTGTGCCTTCCGGTTCTTCCTCAGACTTCATTGTGCCCTCCGGTTCCTCCTCAGGAGAGATAAGAAGAGGAACTCGTAAATCAGAAAAACGACAAGAGTGGAAGACATCGTGATCAGAGTGAAATCCCTGAAATGGCAATGGGCTGGACATATTTCCAGAAGGACAGACCATCGTTGGACAGCTGAAATTTTAGACTGGATTCCAAGGAACAGGAAAAGACCCGGAAGACCGCATGTTGTGAGATGGGTGGATGAAATTTGAAAGTATGCGGGAGTGACATGGAGGAGACTGGCACAAGACAGACCGTTGTGGAAGAAATTTGGGGAGACCTTTGTCCAGCAGTGGTTTGATAAGGGTTGACAATGATGATGAAGATACGTGTTTTACGATTCGTGTTGCAAAAATTTCAGTCACAGCTTTTTCACCTGTGCATGGCACGGGCTATGAGCTAGTTTTTACATAATACACTGCCGGACAATTGCTAAGGACGGATGACAATAGCAACGATAGCAACCATAAAATGGAAGGCAGTAAAATGTGGAAATTAGCATAAGTGCGGGATACAGTAAGACGTGGATAACCGAACTTGTTCGTGACGTCATAGCGCGGATAAGAGATATAAAGGATTTGACGCGTATTGACCGTTGTTGTTCAAACGCAAAGTTGAAAGGGAAAGAATCAATTGACGAACTTGCAATTTTCAGTATGTCTTCCCGACAGCACTTAGATGATTTTACGCATGGCCGTATTATTGGCAAGATTGAAGAAGGGCGAAAAATAACAGATGTTGCCAGGGAGTTCGACGTCAGCCACAGTGTTGTTTCAAGGCTTTGGAAATCATTTCAAACAAATGGAGAGTGTAGCAAACGTCACGGGGGAGGTCGTGTTCGCAGTACGACACCTGCAGAAGATCGGTACATAGTGCTATCAACAAAAAGACACCGGCGCAGCACAGCTAGTGAGGTAGCAAATCAGTTTATGGCTGCTACTGGCAAGCGGATCTCCCGAAAAACTGTCGCCAGACGTTTGCATGAAGGAGGACTATACGCCATCCGCCCTGTTGTGTACATCCCATTACCCAGACGTCACCGTACCGCCCGTTTGCAATGGTGCCATCAACATCGCAATCGGACTGATAACGACTGGTCTGCTGTCCTCTTCTCAGATGAGAGTAGGTACAGTCTATCGTTTGATTGTCGACGACAACTGATCTGGCGTGATAGTGGTACTGCACATTGTCCAGCAAACATACAGGAAAGGGACCGATATCCGACATGTGGTGTCATGGTATGGGCTGGCATCATGATCAATGGCCGTACGTCCCTCTATGTGCTTCCAACTGGGACTATGACTGGCCAACGATACATTAATGATGTTCTGCTACCTCATGTTCGCATGTTCCGTGGTGCTGTCGGTGATAGATTCATTTTCATGGACGACAACGCAACATGTCATCGAACAGTCGCTGTCCAGGAGTGTCTTGAGAGCGAGGATATTCAACGCCTCGTACGGCCAGCACGTTCTCCAGATCAGAATTACATTGAAAATGTGTGGGATGCTTTGAGGAGGAGTCTTGCTGGTCGCCAATGCCCTCCAATAAACAAGGACACCCTCATCCGTGCACTGACAGAGGAATGGGATAAATTACCCCAACAGCTGCTTGATAATGTTGTGCAAAGCATGACACGACGTGTGGAATCTTGCATCGCCCTCCATGGTGGCCATATCCCGTATTGATATCTTACGCCGGAACGCCTGCGGACGGTAATTGCATTTTTTTCACGTTTACGTATTCTGCACAAAATGGCCTGTTTGTCCCTTGAACACGTTCCAAAGCCTTCTGGATTTCAGAGCACAATAAATTGTCTTTCTTGTAAAGTCCTGGCATTCTGACATTATTTTATTTCACTTGGCATCTAACCACACTTACGTTTTTATGCGCTATATAGCCGTTTATGATCCGTCCTTAGCAATTGTCCAGCAGTGTATGTTTCTTCAGTTTAGGCAGCCTTGGCAGCTTAAAATTCGCATTCGTTCCTCAAAATGTTCAAGGGATGTTAGTTGTTCACATTCAGAAAGGAAGATGCGGTTGTTATGTGCGTTAAAAAGATAAGGATGTCGTTCACATTGTTGAAGGTTCTCTGTGGGCTATTTAGTCATTACTCGGACTGCGAGCTACAATGGCCCTCTGCACTAGGTTCGTTTGATGTGGTACAGAACGTCCGAACTCCGAACCATTTCCGAAAAGTTTTAAACACACACACACAACGATATTTCATGCAGTGATCACTGAAATATGACCACATACCTAATACTTCGTAGGTTCTCCTTTCGCCCTCAGACGACGTGGCATCGACTCAATAAGATGCCGGAAGCAGTTGGGAGATGGGCAACCAAGTTGTGTGTAATGCGGCCTTCAATGAAGGTACGGAGGTGATTGATGTATCCAGACGCCTGGTATGCCGTTCCATAGTATCCCATAAGTGTTCTATAGGATTGATATCGGCGGGGGAGTTCGGAGGCCAATCGATATGCTGGAAATTTGAACTGCGTTCCACAAATCATTCCTGCACAACATCGGACCTGTGGCTCGGCGCATGGCCATCTTGGAAAACACCGTCCCCATTCGAGAAAAAGTGTAACATTGCTGGGTGTACAGAGACAGCAAGCAATTCTCGATAGTGGGCACCACTCTTACGTTGTTCCACATCTTGCACTTGGGGTCCAAGTTCCCGCCAGGTAAACATGCCCCAGACAATACAACCGCCTCCGTCGGCTTGCGCTGTGGAGACCAGGCGTACAGAGACAGCAAGCAATTCACGATAGTGGGCACCACTCTTACGTTGTTCCACATCTTGCACTTGGGGTCCAAGTTCCCGCCAGGTAAACATGCTCCAGACAATACAACCGCCTCCGTCGGCTTGCGCTGTGGAGACCAGGCAGGATTAATCGAGTGTCTCATATTGTTTGGGTCAAATACGTACACGCCCATCCATGGAGTGGAGTAAACAACGCGAGTCGTCAGATCAACACACTTTTTTCCCAGTCATATGACGTCCAACTTGCATGATCTTTGCACCAGGCGAGTATTTTACGCCGATGCATCGTAGCTAGGAGAGGATGTAGTCGGGGTCGTCTGCTGCTATAGTCCATGCATGTGAGCATGTGACGCATGGTCATGACAGATACTGTGCCGGGTTGATCTCTGTTGTATTGGGTAGTCAGTTGTTGAACAGTGCTGGGTCTGTTGATGTGTACGAGTCGCCGGACCCGGCGCTCATCTGTCACGTTGACTTTCCACTGTCCTGTGCAGTTTTGTCTCCGGGTCGTTGTTTGACAATTTTCACGCCAGTTCTGAGAGATTTTAATTACGGCGGCTCGCAAACAACCCAGCAGTTCAGCCATTTGGGAAATCCAGGCATCCGCTCTCCGAGCCCTCCCCCCCACACAATCTTTCCTTTCTCAAAGTCCGATTATATCCTTCCTTTTGCCCATCACCCTCCGAATTTTACTACTTACTGTTCCACTGTAACACCTTATACAATGTGCTACGTAGGTCGACTAATTACACCCTCTCGGAAATCACGTAGTCAACGGGCCGCATTAACTTTTGATAGGGGTGGTCACAATTCTGTGATCACTCAGTATATATACAGGGTGATTCATAAAGAAGTATACAGTTTCCAGATGCTGTAAAACAGTAACAGTTGAAGACACGGACCACAACTGCGAACCGTTAAGTAGATGTACTCACAAAGTTTGTGTCCCGCTACTGAGTGAAGTGACGTAGGCGATAGCACGCGTTCACGTGACTAGTCAGTCAAAATGACAGCGTCTGGCTGATGGATTGGATGAGCCGCGGTGCAACATGCCACTGACCCAATGACCATCCAGAAGTCCTGACTTAAGACCTTGTGACTTTTTCCTGTGGGGTTACGTAAAGGACAAGGTATTCGCCCCTCTCCTTCCTGTTAATCTAGCGGAGCTGAAACAGCGTATCACAGCCACCGTCACTGCACTTGATTCAGATATCTTAACTTGCGTTTGGGCGGAAATGGATTACCGGCTCGATGTGTGTCATGTGACTAAGGGTGCACACATAGAACATATGTGACTGTCTCTAAAAAAACTTGAAACATTCCCCTACAATTCTGTTACAGGTAAGATAAAATGTCTTACATTGTTCTTGTTTAATAGTGCGTTAAAACTGTATACTTCTTTATGAATCACCCTGTATATATCATCATCATCATCATTGTCAACCATTATCAATCCACTGCTGGACGAAGGTCTCTCCAAGCCTCTTCCACAACGGTCTGTCTTGTGCCAGTCTCCTCCATGTTACTCCCGCATACTTTCGAATTTCATCCACCCATCTTCCATGTGGTCTTCTTCTGGGTCTTTTCCTGTCTCTTGGAATCCAATCTAAAATTTCGACTGTCCATCGATGGTCTGTCCTTCTGGCAGTATGTCCAGCCCATTGCCAATTCAGGGATTTTACTCTGATCATGATGTCTTCCACTCTTGTCATTTTTCTGATCAACGAGTTATTCTTCTTATCTCTTCTGGTTACACCAAGCATACATCTCTCCATGCGTCTTTGAGTTGTCTGCAGCCTTTGTATGTCTCTTTTAATTAAGGTCCACGTCTCTGCACCATACGTAAGCACTGGAAGGATGCATTGATCAAACACTTTTCTTTTAAGACATAATGGCATATTGCTCTTGAAAATTATGCTGTTTCCTCCAAAAGCTCTCCAGGCAAGTTTTATACGCCGATTAATTTCTTCATCAATGTGACCCTCACTTGATATCTGCTGTCCAAGATCATCTGTTATCTCCAGCTTTTCTCCAAAGTACGCATCTGTTATCTCCAGCTTTTCTCCATCAATCGATAAATCTTCATTTCCCTGTATATATATATATATATATATTCTATAAAGAAGATACCTAAGCAAAAAAATACATATATAATTTTGACTCACACCTAGTACAACATAGAAAAGGTTATGTATCTACCTGTGTGAGTAAAAGGAGAAAAGATAAAAAAATAAAATAAAACAACTGAATGTAGAAGGTGTCGAGAATACTGAGCCTTGGCTTTATCAAGGACCAGCAAAAACTCTGCATTTTCTCACTTCTACAAAGACCTAGTTGGAAATGGGTTTCTGCAAGGCCAAAGATGCAAGTAACATTCCCACCTAAAACTAGGTCTTTGTAGAAGTGAGAAAATGCAGAGTTTTTGCTGGTCCTTGATAAAGCCAAGGCTCAGTATTCTCGACACCTTCTACATTCAGTTGTTTTATTTTATTTTTTTATCTTTTCTCCTTTTACTCACACAGGTAGATACATAACCTTTTCTATGTTGTACTAGGTGTGAGTCAAAATTATATATGTATTTTTGCTTAGGTATCTTCTTTATAGAATGTGAATTCTGAATTTTCAAAACTGCTGCGTTGCGCGTTTTGATTTTCAGGTTATTTTGCACCCTTCGTTTTAAATTCTAAAATTTTTTCCTTAGTCTTCAGTTTTGCTCTTAAGTATATATATATATATATATATTCTATAAAGAAGATACCTAAGCAAAAAAATACATATATAATTTTGACTCACACCTAATACAACATAGAAAAGGTTATGTATCTACCTGTGTGAGTAAAAGGAGAAAAGATAAAAAAATAAAATAAAACAACTGAATGTAGAAGGTGTCGAGAATACTGAGCCTTGGCTTTATCAAGGACCAGCAAAAACTCTGCATTTTCTCACTTCCACAAAGACCTAGTTGGAAATGGGTTTCTGCAAGGCCATAGATGCAAGTAACATTCCCACCTAAAATAGTTTAAAATATAAATATATATAAGTCATGTCCTCCGTAGAGTAGCATGACCTAGCACTAGTTAACAATTTCGCTTGCATCCATTAACCTTCATGGCCCGACCCATGCTCTTCATCTGTTACTATTAAACAGAGAGAAGAAGATTAAAGAGAACTCAAGCTGTGAGAGTGACATAATAAATAGAAATGATTTTCAGCTATAACGAAATTCCAAGTTCGTTTGAGAGAGAATTTAAACCTGAAAAACAATGCAAAAGAAATCCAAATTTTACATTGCAATTAAAAAAGGAAATGTTAATTTATAACGAACAGATTTTTGAAAGAAAACTTGAGTCTAAAACCCCCTACTCTACAACTTATGACAGCACGAAAACGAGAATAAGTTAAAGATAAATATTAACTAAAGAAAACTTTGTGAAAGTTATATACCTTAAACAGTTAGTTGCAATATGTACAAAGTATTTCAGCAGTGCTTTAAGTGCATAATTAATTAGTTATTAAGAACTTAACTACTTTGAAAAAACAGCGCATAGACAGCGCATAGAAAAGGAACAGGCTTAGCCTTCTTCTGTTCCTAGGTACCCCAAAAGACGCTCAAAGTTACAAAGAAAAGTAAGAGTTAAAACCCGCAAAAATGTTAACAGACAAACCAATGCTTAAAAGCTGAAAAGCTAAAAAACGACAGAGAAAAGGTACATAAAGTACAAACATTGAACTTATAAAACCTAGAACCCAAAAACAAGGAAGAGAGCTTACCTCTTGTGTGACAAAAACTTTTCTCCACACAAGAGAACATGGCTGACCCCTTCCGCCACTCCCTAGACGCTGGGGGGCAGTGAGGGTGGGGCTGATGGCCTCCTCATACAGCAAGAAACCAACGCGCGGAGATTTTAACCAGAGAAAAAAAAATATATAAACTTAAGACTGTGGATCTGTATGATCAGAATGAGCAGAATTAACTCTCCAGAATACATGAGAAATATTATAAAATACACGAGCAGTTTATTTAATAATCTTTGCATGTATTAAATCACCTTAGTGAGCTTCTATAGATTAATCAGAATCTTATTAATTTTAATGTTGGTTTTACTATTTTTAGTATAGCTATCCTAGTGATGAATAACTAGTTTTCTTTTTTATTTGTTTTTATTTTCTTTTATAAACAGATTTTTAAGCTTTTTTTGTGATTTTGTTTATATTATTTAATTTTTTGTTTTAATAGGACCGTCATATCCATAGCACTAAGGTTCCTTTAGGTAGTTAATAGGCATCCTCTAGCCAACTTCCTTACGGCTTTGATTGGTCAGAATCATATTATTAACTGTGTAGAAAATTAAAGCAGATCTGCCAACCTTACTCTATTATTCAGAATAATTTTTCTTAAAGTTCTTTTGATGAAAGAAGAAGGAATTTCGTTCTCTAGAAAACTTTCTAATAGTATATTAATGTGGTAATTGAAATCCAAATTGTTGCTGCAAATTCTTGAAATTCTTAGGACCTGAGAAATTAGTACATTCTCAATTACTTTGGTTGAAATGTTATTATTCCAGTGTAGATATTTAATTACTTTGAAAGGAAAATTAACTCTTTTATCAAAGAGGCTAATAGATGGGTTACCTCTGTTGAGCTTAATGCTTAAGTCTAGGAACTCAAGTTCCTGATTACTGTGGTTGGTTTTACATAAGTTAAGAGAGCTAGGATAGATATTATCAAAATCACTCTCTATAACTTCTGAATTATTGATACACAGCAGATCATCAATATATCTAAAAGTGTAAAGGTAGTTATCTGAGCAGGTGGGGTGATTTTTAATGAATTTATATTCCTTAAAGAACAGGAATAGATTAGCGATATTTGTGGACGTTGATGTTCCAATTGGAATACCGTTCACTTGCTTATAGAGAGTATTATTATATAAGATATGGTTATTTTTTATGCATATATATCATCATCATCATTGTCAACCATGATCAATCCACTGCTGGACGAAGGTCTCCCCAAGTTTCCTCCACAACGGTCTGTCTTGTGCCAGTCTCCTCCATGTCACCCCTGCATACTTTCGAATTTCATCCACCCATCTCCTATGTGGTCTTCTTCTGGGTCTTTTCCTGTCCCTTGGAATCCAATCTTAAATTTCGGCTGTCCATCGATGATCTGTCCTTCTGGCAGTATGTCCAGCCCATTGCCATTTCAGGGATTTAACTTTGATCATGATGTCTTCCACTCTTGTCATTTTTCGGATCCACGAGTTCCTCTTCTTATCTCTCCTGGTTACACCAAGCATGCACCTCTCCATGCTGCTTTGAGTTGTCTGCAGCCTTTGTATGTCTCTTTTAGTTAAGGTCCACGTCTCTGCACCATACGTAAGCACTGGAAGGATGCATTGATCAAACACTTTTCTTTTAAGACATAATGGCATATTGCTCTTGAAAATTATGCTGTTTCTTCCAAAAGCTCTCCAGGCAAGTTTTGTACGCCGATTAATTTCTTCATCAATGTGACCCTCACTTGATATCTGCTGTCCAAGATAAACGTACGTGTCTGTTATCTCCAGCTTTTCTCCATCAATCGATAAATCTTCATTTCTTGTAAAAGCATTGAACATCACTTTTGTCTTCTGAAAGTTCATTTTTAATCCCACTTCTTTACTCTTGTCAGCAAGTTCCTGGATCATACTCTGCAGCTCTGATGGGGTAGTTGCAAAAATGACTACGTCATCATGGGTTAGATAATCTCCATTAATCTTTATCCCCTTGTTTTCCCAGCTCAGCGACTGAAAAACACCCTCCAATGTGGCATTAAAGAGCTTCGGAGATATGGTGTCACCTTGTCTCACTCCCTTTCCAATTTTTACGTGTGTTGTATTTTCAAACAGCCTAATCTTTGCACTTGCATTTTCATAGATGTTATTAATAATATTAATGTATGCATCTTCAATACCGCAGGTTTTCAGAGCCATTGTAACTGCTGATGGTTTCACCGAATCAAAGGCTTTTTCATAATCGATAAAAGCCATGCACAATGGAAGTTCATATTCCCTCGCTCTTTCAATTAGTTCTCTCAGCACGTGGATATGATCTATTGTGCTGTAGCCACTCCTGAATCCAGCTTGTTCTCTCGGTTGAGCCATGTCTAGTGCTAATTTCAAGCGGTGTGAAAGAACTTTAGTGAAGATTTTATAAACTACTGACAGGAGGCTGATAGGTCTGTAGTTTCCGAGATCCTCAATGTCACCTTTCTTATGTAGCAGGATCATTGTAGCGGTGTTCCAATCCTCAGGAATCTTTCCTTCATTAAGGCATCGAGTGAAAATTTGGGCGAGTACTGTTTCGATATATATATATATATATCACTTTAAACCTTAACAATACACTGAATGACAAGATACTTGATGTTACAAACTAATATACCAAGGTTCAGTAACATAACAACCAAACTCTCAATGAAGTAGCAAAGTTGTGTAACACACCAAACTTTACGAAGTCGTAAATGCGAAACCCAAAAAACACGGCACAAAACCTAACGAACATAAGAAAATATCCAACCCTATTCATCAGGGGAATGCAGGTCGGGTTAAGTGACTTTTCTTATACAGCAAAAGGGCTGGCACAAATCGAAAGCCCCTCTGCAGCATTCCCGAAGCCACTGAACCAATGCGTACAACGAAAACCGTCCGAACACGTCAAAGCAAGAAAGCGCAGTGCACCCATTTCCGTTTTACTGAAGGCCAAAGTTTAACTTGGCGGTCACGGTTAACATTCTCACCAGGACAAAAAAAAAAAAAAAAAAAAAAAAGGAAGAACAAAAGCCATATAAATGTGTGTACTTTAATTGTAAACTGTGTTGCGGTACTTTCAAATATATAATATATACTGTATATATATATATACTGTTAAAAATTGGTACTTAGAAATAAGCAAAATGTACTCGTTTTTGAGTACATTCTGGGCTTATAATAGTTCCGAGTACTTGTGTCTCATTTTTGGAAAAGACATGTACTCATTTTTGAGTACATACAGGGAATAAGTTGTGAGTATATCTGGCATTTCTAATTTGAAATATATCTACTCGTTTTTGAGTATATATATTTCAAATATATGTACTAAAAAAATCCATATATTTCAAATATATGTGCTCTAATTTCATTCAGTTTCTGTGTCCTTTCGGGCAGGGCACAGAAACTGAAGGGAGTTAGAGCGAATCTAGCGATTCCGACATGATAGTTTGTAAGTGAGAGAGAGCACACTAGGGAGCGCCACCGTAGAAGCGTACGATTTTTGCACATAGAAGGCAGAGAGAAATTAGGGGGGGGGGGGGGCTTAGAAACTTTAACCGGGGATTCCTACCCGGGGGCCGTCACTTAACGTGCTTGTCCGACATTCAGCGAGTGTTAGAAATTCACACCATCACGGAGAGCCCCCAAGTTCAAGCCTATCAGGCTAGGATTGAACCTGGGGTCCCTCCATCAGTAGTCTGAATTTCTGACCACTAAGCCATCCGCGGCTCGATTTCAAAATTAGAATACGTGTGCTCCATTCATACTCATTTATTCATAGAATCAACTGGAAGTATATCATTCGATGGCTCATCTGGGATAATAGCTATACTCGTTGTCACATGCTGGGCAAATGGACCGCACAATTTTATGACAAATATAGTGATGAAGCGACAATATATTTTATGAGCATGACACAAATATAGTTAATGTAAAAACTTACACAAAGATATTTTATGCATAATAAAATTACTTGTGATCAGTGACTTTGTTGTACTAATTATTTATGTGTGTCACTTTACACATATATTAAACAATTTTTCTTGAAATCTATACTATCTAAAATGAAGTAATATGAGATTATATTTATATTTATTGGCGCAGTTATTTGTAAGTACGTATGGTTACTTATATTTCAGCATGTCATGTACTCGTTTACGATACGATTGTACTTAAAAAAACCGAGCAGGTTCAAGTTCTCATTTTTAGGTAGATTTTTTTTAACAGTGCGTATATATATCATCATGATCATTGTCAACCATTATCAATCCACTGCTGGATGAAGGTCACCCCAAGTTTCTTCCACAATTGTCTCTCTTGAGCCTGTCTCCATGTCACTCCGGCATGCTTTCGAATTTCATCCATCCATCTCCCATGGGGTCCTCTTCTGGGTCTTTTTCTGTCCCTTGGAATCCAGTCTAAAATTTCAGTTGTCCATCGGTGGTCTGTTCTGGCAACATGTCCAGCCCATTGCTATTTCAGTGATTTCACTCTGGTTATGATATCATCCACTACTGTCATTTCCTTATCCATAAGTTCCTCTTCTTATCATTCCTGGTTACACCAAGCATGCATCTCTCCAGGCTACTTTGAGTTGTCTGCAGTCTTTGTATATTTTTTTTAGTTAAGGTCCATGTCTGTGCTCCATACGTAAGCACTGGCAGAATGCATTGATTAAATACTTTCTTTTTATGATATAATAGCATACTGCTCTTAAAAATTGTACTGATTCTTTCAAAAGCCCTCCATCCAAGTTTTATACAGCTATTAATTTCTTCATCAATGTGACCATCGCTTGATATCTGCTGCCCAAGATAAATATAGGTATCGTTTGTTTCAAGCTTTTCTCCATCAATCAATAAATCTTCTTTTCTGGTAAAAGTATTGTACATCACTTTTGTCTTCTGAAAGTTCATTTTTAATCTCACTTCTTTATATATATATATCATCATCATCATTGTCAACCATTATCAATCCACTGCTGGACGAAGGTCTCCCCAAGTTTCCTCCACAACGGTCTGTCTTGTGCCAGTCTCCTCCATGTCACCCCTGCATACTTTCGAATTTCATCCACCCATCTCCCATGTGGTCTTCTTCTGGGTCTTTTCCTGTCCCTTGGAATCCAATCTAAAATTTCGGCTGTCCATCGATGATCTGTCCTTCTGGCAGTATGTCCAGCCCATTGCCATTTCAGGGATTTAACTCTGATCATGATGTCTTCCACTCTTGTCATTTTTCGGATCCACGAGTTCCTCTTCTTATCTCTCCTGGTTACACCAAGCATGCACCTCTCCATGCTTCTTTGAGTTGTCTGCAGCCTTTGTATGTCTCTTTTAGTTAAGGTCCACGTCTCTGCACCATACGTAAGCACTGGAAGGATGCATTGATCAAACACTTTTCTTTTAAGACATAATGCCATATTGCTCTTGAAAATTATGCTGTTTCTTCCAAAAGCTCTCCAGGCAAGTTTTGTACGCCGATTAATTTCTTCATCAATGTGACCCTCACTTGATATCTGCTGTCCAAGATAAACGTACGTGTCTGTTATCTCCAGCTTTTCTCCATCAATCGATAAATCTTCATTTCTTGTAAAAGCATTGAACATCACTTTTGTCTTCTGAAAGTTCATTTTTAATCCCACTTCTTTACTCTTGTCAGCAAGTTCCTGGATCATACTCTGCAGCTCTGATGGGGTAGTTGCAAAAATGACTACGTCATCAGCAAAACGAAGGTGCGTTAGATAATCTCCATTAATCTTTATCCCCTTGTTTTCCCAGCTCAGCGACTGAAAAACACCCTCCAATGTGGCATTAAAGAGCTTCGGAGATATGGTGTCACCTTGTCTCACTCCCTTTCCAATTTTTACGTGTGTTGTATTTTCAAACAGCCTAATCTTTGCACTTGCATTTTCATAGATGTTATTAATAATATTAATGTATGCATCTTCAATACCGCAGTATTTCAGAGCCATTGTAACTGCTGATGGTTTCACCGAATCAAAGGCTTTTTCATAATCGATAAAAGCCATGCACAATGGAAGCTCATATTCCCTCGCTCTTTCAATTAGTTCTCTCAGCACGTGGATATGATCTATTGTGCTGTAGCCACTCCTGAATCCAGCTTGTTCTCTCGGTTGAGCCATGTCCAGTGTTACCTTCAAGCGGTGTGAAAGAACTTTAGTGAAGATTTTATAAACTACTGATAGGAGGCTGATAGGTCTGTAGTTTCCGAGATCCTCAATGTCACCTTTCTTATGTAGCAGGATCATTGTAGCGGTGTTCCAATCCTCAGGAATCTTATATATATATATATATATATATATATATATCATCATCATCATCATCATTGTCAACCATTATCAATCCACTGCTGGACGAAGGTCTCCCCAAGTTTCCTCCACAACGGTCTGTCTTGTGCCAGTCTCCTCCATGTCACCCCTGCATACTTTCGAATTTCATCCACCCATCTCCCATGTGGTCTTCTTCTGGGTCTTTTCCTGTCCCTTGGAATCCAATCTAAAATTTCGGCTGTCCATCGATGATCTGTCCTTCTGGCAGTATGTCCAGCCCATTGCCATTTCAGGGATTTAACTCTGATCATGATGTCTTCCACTCTTGTCATTTTCGGATCCACGAGTTCCTCTTCTTATCTCTCCTGGTTACACCAAGCATGCATCTCTCCATGCTTCTTTGAGTTGTCTGCAGCCTTTGTATGTCTCTTTTAGTTAAGGATATATATATATATATATATATATATATATATCTGCAAAAATAACTACCTGAAGATCATGACGCGCAACGCAGCAGTTATGAATATTCATATATACATGTATACAGTATATATATTTCAAATACTTGACTGTATTCCAAGGGACGAAAAAAGACCCGGGAGAACAGCATGCGAAAGATGGGTGGATGAAATTCGAAAGCATGCTGGAGTGCCATGGTGATGACTGGCTCAAGATAGAAAGTTGCTGGAGAAACTTGGGGAGACTTTTATCCAGCAGTGGATTGGTAATGGTATATACATATAAGGTAGAAAGACAAACCGGGTATGCAATATTTTGTGGTGTGCCTCGGGCGCAGAAATGGCTAGTTATACCTCTGTCAAAGATATTATTTAAGACTTTGTCAATGGACAAAAGTAGGAAGAAAGATTTTTTCGAGTATCTATAATATCGATCTGTAATATAGGATTTTTTAAAATGAAATAAATCGTTAAAATACAGGTATTTTTGTTTTGATTTTCCTTTATTTATTTTACAAATAGGGCAAAAGCTAAAGCTGGCGGGGAATTGGGGGAGCTATAATTTTGCTTAAGGGACGAAAGTTGCGCGAACATTTTCTACGATTTTTTAAAAGGAAATTTTAATCCTTTTTTTTCCTCCATTAAAACCGGATCACCTGGTATACATACATATTTCAAATGGATGATAGTTGTCAGGTTTTATTTGAGTATAAAATTGAACGCGGCATGTCTAAACTGAACCATCACTACGCTTTCCGAGAAGTCCGTAAAAAGAATGGGGAAAAAAATCTCCAAAGGAAAGAACGCAGAAGGAATTTAGAAAAGTTGGAAGAAAAAGAATGGATCCAGCATAATAATGTTAACCAGAGATTCATAAAATATTTTCATCCGTCGCAAGAAGCACGTTCGTAGCTTGGCCTACCAAAGAAACCCATTTAAAATCAGCTGTCTTCAGGGCTACAGCAGGTGCTTGCTTTCTGCAAGAGGGAGTTTGCACGTGGAATGCGCTTCCATATTGAAGATGACAGGAGATGACAAGGCTCTCAGTGTCAGCCCGTCTCGCATAGCACCTTATTGAAATCCCCATCCCTCCATTCTCGCAGTTTCTTCCTTAAAGCAGCGCTAGCTCAGTAGACCGGATGGTATTTTGACGACCTCTTCCACCTTTTCCAAAGATTGATGACCTAACTTCCGCGCGAGTGGACCAAGGAACTCGACGCCGAAGAGAATGCGTATGGCACGTTCCGAACTCTTGACGTGTACTTCACCCCCTTTTCTACCCCCGCTCCCACCACCACAATTTCACCTTTTCTCTAACAGAAAGCACTTCATTGCACTTGCCGCCGCCTCCCCCTTTTCGTTCCGACGCAATTCAATGGCAGGGTATTCAACATGTGGAAGTGCTTGCTATCTGCCAGGACCAGAGAATTGTGTTCGCAAGTTCAAAAACATATTTCTGGGAAGAGAACTTTAAGAAAGCAACCCTTCATGCAGCCATTCGCATTAACTCACTTAAAATACTGACGAATATTACACCACGTTTATGCAGGCATAATTTGCTTCAGGATGGAATACATATTGGTTAAGGAGATCGTTATTAAAATTAAATGTTACAAATCTATTTAATAACTCTAATTTTCTAATTACCCCTTCCTCTTTCATCAGAGGCGACTTTCGATCTTTTGGGGCCTTAGGCGCTATAAGATTCAGGGTCTCACCCCTCCCCTTCGCATCGTCTCAGAAATTTTGATTTGTCAGATTAACAAAAAAAAAAAATAAGTCAAGAAAAAGTTTTTAGGCTTTTTAAAATGCTATTCTTCCTGTTATTAGGACTTTTTGTAAGAAACAATGTAATCACTTTGTCTGTCTGTGCACATCGAACTTTTTTTTTTTTTTTAGAGATATTTCAAAAAAATTATTTTTACGGCAAATAGGAAATCTATGGATATTAGGCTTGGTACTTTCAGCGGCGGATTTCCAAATAGGCATAAGGATTGCATGCAAAAGATGCTTTTTGCAAATGGAAAAGAAGGAATCACAGCTTTTCGAGTAAGAGTATCATTGAAACTTTTATTGCTTTTTCAAAAGTTAAATTCATGTCAATTTAAGGAATAGAAAAAAGGTAGAATACTTGATAATTATCAATATTAAACCAGGGGAAGAGAAATTAATAAGAAAATGTTGTTGTAATACAATAGGAATTTCTTTTAACACTATTACATAAGAAAAAGATAAATACTGTGACATTCTCGAATTTATTTATTTAGCCTAAATATTAATTCTTTTGATTTAGGCTGGTTTAGGGGGGTAGAGCTGAGGAAGAACTTGATTACCCTGCCCCAAAGGGAAAAGGCAATAAATAGCAAACACATCCCGATCATCAAGAAGTTACTACAAGTACTCCTCATGGCAACTCAGGGGGAAAGGAGGTTCGAACACAAATGTTTTCCCTTGGCTGGAAGTAGCTTGAAAGTAATTTCTGTAACAGCAAACCAGTTAAGTATTCGCCTTACACAATAAAAGTGTGTGAAGTGTGAATTCTTCTTTCACCTATCACTAAAATGGAAGGCTAAATTATTTTAACTGTTCCTTTCAAAACAAGGACATCGATAAGAACTCGAAAATTTGGAGTATCAACAACAGCAAGAAAAATATGTTACTAATATGATTGTAAGGTGACGGAGTCAGGCCTCCACTAATTATTTTCATGTAGTAATGTTTTATGTAATTATTTCTCGTTTCAAAGACAATGTAATGAAAATTCAAACGCATGTGTTGGCACGTGGCACATTTCCTTTGCAAGCTGGAATATGTAACACAGAATGAAGCATGTGACTAGCGGTATCCGTTGAATTCGACCTGGTCGACTGGGTCTGATGTATAGGTCAAAGGTCACCACTTCCGGAGAACGGCTAACTCCACACCAAAAGGATTTCCAGAAGCGGAAGGGGGGGAGGATAAGGATATAATAGGAAGCGACACGTTCGCTGAGAAGGCGTGGGTGGCCTAGTGGGCAACGTTCGTGACTGCTACGGAAATGACCTCAGGTTCAATCCCAGCAGGTACGAACGCTCGATCCACTAAATATCCGCCGTGCGTCGGATGGGTACGTTAAGCCGTCGGACCCCGGGTACTGGCCCCCCGGCAATAAATAAGGACGTCTTCCTCCCCTTCCTATTTCGCTTCCGTGTCACTTTCCTATCGGGCACTCTAGCCCAAATCTCCTAGCTTCCTATTCCTAAGGTTGTTTAAGACCTGGGGTCAGACACTCCCTTCCTAAAATCCTCTACATATGATCATGATCTGCGGGTGGCCTAGTGATTGGGATGCGGGTGGCCTAGTGGTCAGCGTTCGTGACTGCCATGGAGATAACCTGAGGTTCGATCCTGGGCAGGTGCGGACGTTCGAACCACTAAATACCCGCCGTGCGTCAGATAGGCACGTTAAGCCGTCAGACCCCGGGTACTGGCCCCCGGCAATAAATAAGGTCGTTTTCCTCCCCTTTCTACCTCGCTTCCGTGTCACTTTACAATCGCACACTCTAGCCCAAATCTCCTGGCTTCCTATTTCTAAGGGTTGTTCAAGACCTGGTTCAAGAACTAAGGGTTGTTAAGACCTGGGGTTTTTCAAGAACGGAACTTATTCTTTCATCTATTAAGACACTCCCTTCCTAAAATCCTCTACATATGATCTGATCTGAGCTGAGGAGGCTTTTCGCGTTTCACCTTCCACGGAGTTGGACGTCGTGCTTTACGCAGATAATGTCGGTTAGACCTCTCGGGGTTTTACGTTTCCACTGACGGAACAGTCAGTGTTTTTCGGCGATAAGAGATCGGCCGGGTTGTAGACGGAACGACTCAAGTCAACGTGGCGGAGGGTCTTCCGGGATATCGGTGAGATTGTGAAGTGTTAGCTAGCTGGAAACCTGTTGGCACGTGGAGATAGCCAATCGAACGGAACTTGTTCTTTCATCTATTAAATTTTGGAACGTCTAACCAAGGACTTGTTATTGGAGTTACTCATTATCGTAGATCTTACGTAATCACCGACTACACGTTCCAGTTTTTTCCAACGATCGAGTTTAACTCGACGGCACTCAAAAGAACCTACGTCAGGCCCGTTTGAGAGGTTCCGGATTCAATAAGGCCAGGTGGCAGATCGAATTCAGCGGGACCTGACAATGAGAAAGTAAAATATCAATTCACAACGCAAATAAAGTGATCGCTTGAACGATTTATTTATTAGGATTTATTTATTTTTAATTCATATTTCGGTACCTGAAAACAAAAATATTACTGACAATCGAATTATACGTTTTATAGGCCCCTCAAACTGTGCGGCCCTAGGCGCGAGCCTAGTCAAAAACCCCTAAAGATTAAGAAAGCCTCCGAACTGGTCCGTGATGTCAAAGCTAGTGGGCCGACCGACTCGAACCTCGAGCTCTCCGCTCCTGAAAACGCCGACGAAGTACCGCGGTGTTTACGCAGAGAAATAATTTCTCGAGTGCGATACTAGACAATTTGCGCGCACAACAATAAAGCGACCGTTTTTTTCTTTTTATTTTTGGTCCTTAGATAACATCAAAAGATTACATTCTTAGCTTTCATTTTGTTTTCTCAGTTTCCAGCAATGATATCGGTAAATCGGGGAATTCCAAAGTTTTACTCTTGGGCTGGGAAATGATTTCATGAAATTTTCCCTTTAGTTTTCAACTTGGCTAAATGAGCCAAAAAATAAGTTTTTTCACGCAGAACGTGAAATATCCAGCATTTTACGTTAAGCATTTTTGCAATTACGATCTTTTTAATGGCAATTCGCGTTTATGGCAAATTGGTAGGACTGTATGAACATAATCATTTCGCTTAAAACTTTTAGAAATTCCCTTCGCGTTCGATTTATTAAAATGAAAGACGAAAAGAAAAGACTTTTGCGTAATTACGTAACGAACGCGAAAGCGAAATTTCCGATTTAGTGAGTATATTTACTGAAAATACGGTAAGATGTGTGCTCAAATCTTGCAACTATTTCTAGAAGGTAAAAAAAAAATAAATAAATAAAAATCATTTAGGAAAAAAGTTCTTTGTCAAATGAACATGGAATATATTAATTCCAAACTTTCGGATACGTTTGTTGGACATTCCAAAAAACTTTTCTTTGGGCTAGCCTTCAGATTATCAGCGCATCAAGTAGTTCTCTAGATTTCGTAAGAATTCTTGTTTTAATTAGGACTCCGATACACAGCAATTTTATGAAGAAAAATGACATTTGTTTTACGGAAATGAAATGCTGATGAATAAATAACGTAATTATTTATTGCCAGTTTCTTTGCCTGGTTAACCTTAGTACTTGATGCGCTGATAATGTATGTACATCTTTTTTTTTTTTTTTTTTTTTTTTTTTTTCAATTTGAACACTCTAACGACGAATTTTGTAAAGAAAAATAACTATTACTTTATGGAAACGAAATGTTGAGTGGTAATTAATACCATTATTTAAACGACAATAAATAATGAGCTGATAATCGGAAGGCTAGCCCTTAAATTTTACTCCGTCAATAAAAAAAAAAAAAAAAGACTAACAATTCACTAAATTATAAGTGTATTTACAACGAAAGCAGAAAATGCTGTCATGAAAACTTAACTAACCTTTGAATTCACGGTGGGTTCAAAATTATTCATTGGTACGGAAGAAATACGCCTTCTTCGAAAGCTTTCACTTTCAGGAATGCTGAAAACAGTGGCTTTTGGATGTGCTTTTGTAATTAGATGATGTATATAAAGGCATTCAATATTTTCCATGCATGTTGTATAAAAATGCTTACTCACGTGCACGAATACCGAAAGCTCAATACTGATCAATGCCGCATGAACGCCAAGTTAATATCGGCATTCCCTTTACGTTTGCCTTTTGACCTCTCTGGAGAGAGGGATTGCGATGGCCCTTTGACCGTGACGTCATACCTCTTCGTAGTTCTCATGCTGGGGCTTTCTCTCCAAGGGGTTTTGGCCTAGTGCGCCTATTAGGAAATCCGCCACTGTCTTCCATTTATCCATCAGCATCTAGAGATTTGGTGTGTTCCGAATAAGTATCGTATTGTAGGCTTTCTGTTTCAGTGCTGTTAGAAAATTAAAAATCCTTCTTCCCTCATAAAAACGCAAGACATATTCAGGGGTGTACTGATAGCCCCCGCAACTTCACAGGGGGGGGGGGGGGCTCATGGTTAAAAGGCCTCCAGTCTGAGCAAAAATGTTAAAACATTTTTTTCAGCAAACTTCGTATAAAACTGGCTAAAGAAATAGCCAAGAATTAAGCTAGCTTTGAATGAAGTATTAAGAAGAAAAGCATTTTTTTCTCCGTAAGTACGTAAAATCTTCAGAAATCAATTTCGTTGCTTTAATTCATAAAAACTGGATGATGGAGCAGCTATTCAAAAGAACGTGAGGCCCCTTGTGTAGCCCTGGGTATTACAAGGGACCTCAAGTTCATAGCCCTTGCAATAATTTCTACGCAGATATGTTAAGAGAATGTGAAAGAAGTGTCAGTTCAGTGGATGGAATTTTTATACTAATGAGGATAAGGTGTTATGCATACAGTTGTTTGTAATAACTATGCATCCTTCCGAATACACTGGCGTGCAAAAATTAAGGACGAGACGGTTTTTCGAATGTAACGTCGTGCAGAAGTGCTCCCCATCGACTCAAATCATACCATGAGATCCCCAAGATGTAAGAATATGGGACAAGTGAGCAAAATCATCCAAACAAGGAATCCAAAAGATACAAAGGCAAATTTTTTGAAAAGCTAGCTTCGAGCACAACTGGACAGAAGACAGCAAAGGACCATGTGATAGGCGGCTGCCAAGAAAAATCCAGTCTTTAGTAGGGGATACGATCACCACTGACTGCGTTGCAGGATTTACAACGTCTGTCCATGCTGAGGTCGAGGTTGTCAAGGAGCTGTTGAGGCATCGCGGCCCATTCTTCTTGTAGCGCCAATCGCAGTTGCGGAATCGTTGCTGGAGGCTGGGGACGTGCTGCCAAGCGTCTCCCGAGAAGGTCCCACACGTGTTCGATTGGATTTAGGTCCGGGGACTTTGCGGGCCAACCCATGCGTTGAATATCTTCACCCTCCAATAGCTCTGCGACAGCCACTGTACGATGAGGTGTAGCGTTGTCGTCCATGAAGAGGAACTCAGGACCCATGGCACCTCTAAACAGACGCACGTGAGGCAGGAGAACCTAAGTACAATAGCAGACACCAGCGACTGAACATCCTGGAAAGATGTGGAGGTCAGTATGGCTACCAAGCATGATACCGCCCGAAACGAGAACTCCGCCACCTCCAAACCGGTCCCTTTCGATGATGTTGGAGGTGTGATTGCGTGTTCCCTGCTCT
This sequence comes from Macrothele yani, assembly GCA_039090855.1. NCBI lineage: Eukaryota > Metazoa > Arthropoda > Arachnida > Araneae > Macrothelidae > Macrothele > Macrothele yani. The sequence continues at coordinate 27,547,828 of CM077002.1, read as the reverse complement.
CTCCAGATGTGTATACGTCCAGAATCGCTCGTCAGACTAAATCGGCTCTCATGCGTAAAGAGAACTCGACCCCATTGCTGATGTGCCCAGTTCTTGTGTTCCTGGCACCACAGAAACTGCCGTCTCCGATGAGCAGGCGTTAATGGCACACAGCGTACTGATCGTCGTGCAAATAGACCACCTTCATGCAGCCTCCTGGCCAAGGTAAAACGCGATAACGGACGTCCAGTTGTCTGTTGCATGTGCCTTGCGATTTCTCCCGCTGTCTGCCGTCTGTCTCTTCTCGCCTGTAGGACAATATACCGGTCGTCTGCCACCGTGGTTGCTCATGGACGACCACTGCTAAACTCTCGGACAGCTGTTCCTGTCGTTTGAAATGCACTCCGAGCTCGTGAAACGATGCTATGAGCGATCCCAAACTCCTCGGCCACACTAGTCACACTTCGACCCTCTTCCAACTTCCCAACGACGCCACCTCGGGTAAAGTCATCCAGATGTCGTCTACTGGATTGCCTGTTGGCCATATCACACGGTGGCAGCAACTCGACGTCGTTCAAATCGATGTACACCGTGCAATAGCTTTCACCGAATTGCTGAGCATATGATCATGATCATACGTTGAGGATTTTAGGAAGGGAGTGTCTTACCCCAGGTCTTAAACAACCCTTAGAAATAGGAAACTAGGAGTTTTGGGCTACAGCGCCCGATAGGAAAGTGACACGGAAGTGAAATAGAAAGGGGAGGAATACGCCCTTATTTATTACCGGGGGCCAGTACCCGGGGTCCGACGGCTTAACGTGCCCATCCGACGCACGGCGGGTATTTAGTGGATCGAGCGTTCGTACCTGCCTGGGATCGAACCTGAGGCCCTTCCCGTGGCAGTCACGAACGTTGTCCACTTGGCCACCCGCGGCCCTTTCACCGAATTGCTGAGCGTACACCGCCCGTGTGCTTTATACCCTTCCGACACCCCCCCCCCTACGTCATGCTGCATATATGCGCATGCCCTACCGTACCGGACCCTAGTCTATCTCCTGAGTGGTCTTTCGGTCCGTTCTGCCGCCTCGTTCCGCTGTTATGTTAATTTCTCCTCTTCGTCCTTAATTTTTGCACACCAGTGTATAATGAACTAAAAAGTGTTCTTCGCGGGAACAAAAAATCAGAGACCCGTGTCATGTTTTTAATATAACAGAATCAAAAGATTTGTTTTACTATGTGCAAAACATTGTGGTGTTATGTTAAGTGTGCTTTTTATATTCCAGAGTAAATCATTTATGTAGTTTTAGGTTTTTTTGTGCTACAGTTCTTAATCGTTACTTAGTTATTTGCTTACTTATACGTTGTAACATTTCCTATAAATCGGAAATCGCCGCCCCGCTGGCGCAGTGGTCTACGGAGCTGGCCTCTGATCATTCGTCCGCAAGAGGCCCGGGTTCGAATCCCGTTTCAGGCATGGATGTTGTGTTTGTCTTACGGCACTGGCTGTCTCTCTTCCCTGGAACCAGTGACCCTAAATTAGGGACGGGCGACTGCTTATTGCCCATTGTGTTGCTCACGGTGGTCGTTAAAACTCCAATCAAAAAAAAAAAAAAAAAAAAAAATAATCGGAAAAAGCCATCAGGCACGGTAGTTGCATGTTTTGTGTGTGCAATCGTTAGGCATTTCAAAAAACAGGCCTTAGTTCTTTGAAATAATAAATTTTGCATGATATGATTAACTTTGGCGTAAGTAATTTGTAGTAAGTTGTACCGATAACCAGGGCAATCATTTTAATTATAACGTAAACTTTTGTGTTTCACGCCATAAAATGAAATAACTTTGATTTTACGAAAATTACTCGTAGGTTCCAAAGAATTTGATTTACTAAAACACCCGTAAATCCTAGTTAATAATATGGAAGTTAAAATTTTGAGTAATTGAAAGTTAATGGATTTTTGCAAAGGGCTTCGAAAACATTTTTTGTGGGGGCCTCGAGTTTTTCTGGTACGCCACTGGACACGTTACACCCTCAAAAATTTTTTGAGATCGTTATTGAAATTAAATGTTGTAGTTCAATAAAATAACTTTAGTTTTTATTCCCCTCGTCTTTTATGAGTCAGCAAGGGCACGTTAGGGGTGGGGGTGGTGGTTTGGATGATGGGTCTTGTTATGGGGTGAACTACTAAATTTAGGGAGAGAAGAGCCCATTTGGTACCAGAAGGAGCACCTTTCGGGTTGGCCCCGTTTATAGTTTTGATTGAGAGTGTGAGTTTTTTATTCGGCCGGTTACGCTTTCAGTTCGGCTTTTTATTCAGCCGGTTACGCTTTCAGGCAGGGCCAGATCCAGGATTTTCTTTGGGGGAAGGGGGTGCGCAAGTGTCGGGAATAACCGGGGACCTTTCTGATATTTTCCTACAGAATGAAAACGTGTTCTTAGTAGGTCTATAAATTCATCATATTTCCCACAAATCTCTAAGTCCATCATGGGATGTAAACTTTCAAGTATCATTAAAAGTTTGATATTTTTCGAAAAAAACAACAAAACTGGATTTATCAGGACAGTTTTCAAAAAACGCAAATCCGTGTTTTGGACTCATTTTAATATGTTTTGCTTCATTAGTAGACATCCTGGAAACTGGAATCCTGTTCTACTGCGTCGTCGCCTCCCTCTAGTCAGTGGTAGTGTTGCCAAAATAATTAGCACGCAGGGTAAAATTACCGTTTGAAAATGTAAAATACAAATCCCCATTAGTTCCGAATGATAAAATCGACCGTTGATATCTTCCAATTAATTAACGAAAGTAATATACTTTTAAGTAATACTTTCCTTCACGAAAAAGTATTCAATTTGTTATTAAAAAACTAAAAAATCGGTGCTTTTTCTTGGTTCCTGAGGGGGGGGGGGGGCTATTCTAGTGAGCGAATACCTAGTTTTCTTTTTATTTATTTTTATTTTATTTTATAATCAAATTTTAAAGTTTTTTTGTGTGATTTTACCTGTATTATTTTATTTTTAATTTTTAATAGGACTGTCCTGTCCATAGCACTAAGGTTCCTTTTTGTAGTTAATATGCATCCTCCAGACCAACTTCCAAAAAAGTAGCAAAACTAACGTAAAAATAAATAGGATTATGAACTGATTGTAGAAATACACTAAGGTAATTAAATACATATATATGTTATTAAATACACTGTTTGTGTATTTGATGATATTTTTCATGTATTCTGGAGAGTTAATTCTACTCTATCTGAACAAACAGGAATGGATTCTTAGTTGCATTTTTCTCTTGATTTAAACTCCGCGGACAGGATACTTTTCAGTGTGTAGAAGCCTCCAAACACTCCCACGCTGCCCCCAGCATCAGGGGAGAGGCCAGGGAGAAAGTTAGGAGAGAAAAAGCGGCCATGTTTTTTGGCAGTTGTAGAAGCAAAGTAGCATAAGAGGTAAGCTCTCTTCTTTGTTCTTATAGCTTGGGTGTTACAAGTTCAATTTATGAACTTTTTAAGCAGTTATACTTTTTTTCGCTTCAAGTAATTAGGTGCAAGCAAGTCTATTAACTTTGTGTTTTATTCTCTTTCACTTTTTTTGGAATTTTAGCGCGTTTTTCAGGGCACTTAGGCAAAGTTGCTGGCCGTTTTATTGTTCTTGTAATCTACGATGTGTTTTTATGTCGGTTAGAACGTAATTGCTACATTATTAGGCACTTAAAGCACTCCTGGAATACTTTGTATATATTGCAACTAATTGTTAAAGTTATATAATCTTCACAAAGCATTTTTTATTTTGTTATTATCATTTTTATTTTTGTTCTTGTGAAGTCAGTTGCTGAGGAGTAGGGGGTCAATATTCCAGTTTTTAAGGAATCTGTTCTTTTAAAAAAATATATTATTTTATAGTATATGGCTTTTTTGAATAAGAGGTTTTTCACTGCAAAGCATAAGAATCTGTAATACTTTTGTACTGCTATTCTTGTTTAAATTCTCTTTGAGGTGGATAGGTAACTTGGCATTATGTTAAATTGCTGAATAATCCTTGTGACTCATTCAGTCACTCTCTCAACTTGTGTTTTCTTTGTAATCGGTTGTTTGTGTTTTAGTAGCAGATGACGAGCATGGGTTGGGCCAGGAAAGCTATAGATGCATGCAAAAATATTTTTATCTTGTGTTTCATCATGCAACTCTGAGGAGGACATGATATTCAAAATAACATTATTTGGTGGGCTTATTACATGCATCTATAACTTTGCAGAAACCCATTTCCTACTAGGTCTTTGTGGAAGTGAGAAAATGCAGAGTTTTGCTGGTCCTTGATAAAGCCAAGGCTCGGCATTCTCGACACTTTCTACATTCAGTTTGCTTTTATTTTATCCTCTTTTTACTCATACCTGTCAGAATATGAGTTTTACTATGTAGTTTTCGGAATATCGGTTAGAAAATTGTTTTTGCTTATGTTTCTTCTTAATAGTATATAAATTCTGAATTTTCGTGACTGCTGCGTTGCGCGTCTTGATCTTCAGGTTTTTTTGCAAATTTCGTTTTAACTTCTTAGGTAATAATATCTTTTGTTTTAGTCTCTGCTCTTTATAAACGTAATATATATATATATATATATATATATATATATATATATATATATATATATATATATATATATATATATGTATATATATTCATCCCAATAACTGCTTGATATTTAATAACTGAAATCCTTTTTTAACAATAAAATTTGGTTACTTGCTAAATTTTAGTGCCATTTGTAGTGCCACTATTTCGCGTAATCCAGAAGTAATGGCTGACTATGACCATGACCGTGTAGTATATTACAAATGGGAATCATTATTTACGATTACACAAATGTATCTTTTTAAATGTATTCAGATTGTTCACTCTTTCCACCCTTTGATGGAGGTGCGCATACTTTCATATGGGCTGTTAGGATTTTTGGTTCCATAATCTTTTATTATACCGTCGATATCTTTCTTTGTAATTATACACTTTCAACATTCTGAACAACAAGCAAGACTAAACAACACAGAATTATTCACCGGTTTCTTAATGAGAAGAAACAATTTCCAGCATTCCCTCTTCCCCTTGTGATTAGTACGTATTAGTTGGCGTCGACGCCTTTCTCAACCTCCTTAATATCAAATCCATCCATATTAACAAATAAGGAGTTAATTTCGACATGACATGTCATGGGAACGGAATGTTAGCACATCAATCAAAACCTCTGAATGCTCAATGTAACAGATACGATGTGAAAAGTAACTCTTGGTCATACAGTGAACTTTGCACGGAGAGAGTGAATCAGCTGAGAAGCAGGCGAATGGCGTTTGCCTGTACCTTGTTCTGGACAATCGCACTGTAAAAGAACGCAAAGAAAGTATCTTTTTACGATATGGTGTCGGTGTGTCTGACGTCGGTCGGTGGAAATCTTTGTTGCTTTAAGAAAGAGACGACAATATTTGTGCATGGCAAATCATTATTCACTCCGTGGGCACCAGTATCGACTACAGAATTCCACAAAGCGCATTTTTCTTTGGAATTTATTTTTCTCTTTTCAAAAATAGAACGGGAATAAAACCGGGTCAAAATCGGGTCAGAAACACCTTGACCCGACCTGTTGGACCTGGATATACGGAAATAGCATTTTCTACGGCAGGGACTCAGCAATTCTTTATCATATGTTTTAAATTCTAGACGGTCTAAAATTATTGCGGCACACGGCAGACCCTTTGACTCCCAAATGAAAATCTGCTATGTGAATCACAATGGATCCTGAAGCTGCGTCAGCCCTAAATCAGTGAATCGCGGAATCACAACCCACTTGACACCCCTCCTTGGGTACCAACATTACGTCGGGTGAACCCATATAAGAATCCGCGCGATAATACTAATTTTAAAACTTAATTTTTGAAAATAGATCATTTTTAGATTTGTCTAAGATAACTACATGTGCTTATAAGTAAACAGCTAGAACAATATGAAATATTATTCTGTGCTATAAATGCGTGTTAGTTTACACGGAAAACGTTGGGAACTACTTTTAGTCGCGGCGATAGGTTTCACGTACCTTCCCTTTCAGTGTCATCTTTGGGTGAATCGAAGTATAGAACCGTAAGACAAACAAACCATCCATACCTCACCCAGGATTCGAGGTGGAATGATCAGAAGCCAACCAACGCTTCGCGCAACTCGGCCCCCGGCATGGCAATGAACAGCTTGAAATGCAAAAATAAATGACACACACACAGTTTTTGATTGAACCAGTGACCGAATCAGTAATCTTTAAGTAGCAGGATGCTGGAAATTTTAGCATTATTCTGGTTTAAGTTTACCGAGAGGTCTGAAGCGGGCCCGGGTTCGAGTCCCAGATGCGGTACGAGTTCAGTGATTGTCTGATGGCGCTGTTTCTGTCCCTTCTCTGGAACCAGTGTCCGTACGTTAAAGATGGGCGAAAAATAAAATAAAAGTAAAAATTTAACTAAGGGGATGATTTTCTCTCATATTCTAATTAGGTGGATGTTAGCCCCCCCCCCATCCCTCCCATTTCTACCACTTGACTGAACGGGTGAAGACAATCGCGTCAAAACTGTCTCCGTACTCATTTGTCTGCAGGATCGAAACATCGCATTTCTCACTTAAGCATCCCCTCACTTTTCATCCTTTTCAATTACGTCTGTAGTCGGAAATAATGTAAATATTTGGTGGATATTTTTTTTATTTCCTGCCATTTAAAATTCCTCTAACAAAACTAAATATTATTCTAAAACAGGATTTTTCAATGCATTTCCTGAGATGTAAGTTAAACTTTCCTCGCTATGTCCAGTATAAGAAGAAAAAAGCTTATACGAGGTACCAGCATTTTCGTTAGCACTATGAGAATTAAAAAAAAAAAAAACACTATTTGACGGTGTATCAGCTTTATTAAAAAGCATTGAACCTGAATGATTAATACAGACTTTTGACGTGGACCAGGAACATGAAACAGAGGTCATGGCTCTTTCCTCATTTATTAGTAAGTCACGGAAAAATTCTCATTGGTCGCCACCGGGAATCGAACCCAGGGCCTTCCAGGTACGCGCCGGATATGCTTCCACTGCACCACAGCGGCCTCGAATTCCCCCAGACTCACACACACTAACTGCCAAGCCGATTTGGCAGGTTGCTTCTAGGAGCCCCGCACAATGCTGGGGAGTTAGTGTGTGTGAGTCTGGAGGAATTCGAGGTCGTTATGATGCAGTGGAAGCATACCCGGTGCGTAACTGGCAGACCCTGGGTTCCGTTCCCGGTGGCGGCCAATGAGAATTTTTCCGTGACTCACTTATAAACGTGGAAAGAGCGATGACCTCTGTTTGTTATTGAACCTGAAATTCCTGAAAGGTTTTGTTTGTTTCATAAGAGCAGGAACGTTTTCTGTTTCATTTAAGTATAATAAAGTCATCTTTCTTTAATGAAAGAAGGAGGGGGGGGGGATGGAAGGGAGAGGAGAGAAAGGAATGAGATATATCTTTATAAGTGCATACGTTGTTTGACGTATAACATCGCCGCCCCGATGCCGCAGTGGTCTAAACGCTTGCTTCTAGCTATTCGTCCTGGATGGGTCCGGGTTTGAATCCCGGCGAGGTATGGATGTTGCGTTAGTATTACGATACAGATTCTCTCCCTTCCCTGGAACCAGTGACCCTAAATTAGGGAGGGGCGACTATTTATAACCCACGGAGTTGCTCACGGTGGTCTGTAAACAAACAAACGTATATGACATCAAGACTACGGTTCTTGGAGAGCTCATAATAACGCGGATATGTCAAAATCAATACGGTTTAACATCGTTTATAACCTGAGAAAAGTGTTTTATATCCAGTGCTCGAAATGAAAATTTTGAAGTGCTGGTATACTCGTATTTATCTGAAAATTCTCCAGAAAAAATACTTTCGCCAAAAAATATCCGATACTGAAAAAAGTAAAAAAAGAAATCCCCGGAAGAAAAACTCATTTGTTTGAAAATGTAATTGACAATTCCGTGGAATACTATTGCACTACAAGTTAGAAACGAAACGAGGAGTCTAACCAACGGATTAACGAGACTTCTGAACCTCGGATAATCATTAGCGATTCAGCTGAACTTGAACCTAGAACTTTAAGGTTCCGAGCGGAGAAGATAGGGATTTTCAAGAAGCAGAAAGTCGCGCAATTAGAACCTTCGCAATCAGAATGAATACAGAGTGCGTCAAAGAATTTTTAAGACAGGGTCTGTAAAATGAAATAGAAAAAGAAATTATAATTTGTTTTGGTTTGTTATTCAAAATAAGTCCCTCCGGCTTCAATACACTTGTTAAAACGATTTAATAATGATTCGAATGCCTGTTCCAGTTTACTTTGCGGAATTGCCTCCAAATCACGCGTCGAAGCTGTTTGTATGGTCGAAATATCATCAAAATAACACCCTTTTAACGTCATTGCAAGTTTTGGGAACACAGAAAAGTCGCAGGGTGCTAAATCAGGCGAATACGGTGGATGATTCAACACACGGACGTTATTTGTCGCCAAAAATCTACGAACAAGAAGTGAAGTGTGACTGGGTGCATTATCGTGCAACAAACACCAACTGTTTTCATCTCGATATTCTGCCCATCAAACGCCTCAAAACATTTAAATAAAACTCATTAGTAATTGTTTGTCCACTTGGAACAAATTCTTTGTGGATAATAAATACCCTTACTATCGAAGAATGTAATGAGCATTGTTTCGATTTTCGATGGAACTTTTCTTGTTTTTTTGGCTTGTGGCGAGTTTTTTGACTTCCATTCCGCACTTTGTCGCTTTGTTTTACGATCATATTGAAAACACCATGTTTCATCACCAGTAACAATCGATTTTAAGAAGTTTGGATCATTTTCAGCGGCTGAAATGATTCCACTGCAATGTGCAATTCTCCTTGATTTTTGTTCATTAGTTAACGTGTGTGGAACAAATTTAGCAAAGACTTTTGTTTTGCTCAAATCTTCATGCAGGATGGTTCGAATAATTTCTTGGTTGATGTTTAAAGACTCTTCCATCATTCTTAGTGACGCACATCGATTGTTTGCCACGAAATCACGCTCTTTTCAATAATCTCAGGTGTCCTCGATGAACTTGGTCTTCCGGTATGCTTATCATCTTCTAGCGTATCTCTTACGTCCAAAAAATGTGTTTGTGCCACAGGAAATCATTTGATCTACTTAAACAAAACTCACCGTGAACTTGTTTCATCATTTGGTACGTTTCCGAGGCACTTTTACCAAGTTTTGCGTTAAATTTAATAACAGCCCGTTGTTCCATCTTAATAATTCAACATGAAAAAAATTTTACTTCTCTAATGAACGCCCGTTTCGCTTGAGTTACTTTAACAACAGCACAGTACTTTTGGCAGAAAGCAAGCAGATGGTCACGGTTTATAACGCATTTGCGATTACACTGGTGGCGCCACCGTAGGCTGAAATCTAGCGCCAGTCTTAAAAATTCTTTGACGCACTGTGTATTTAGTCATAAATTAGTAGCAATCTCATACCGGCCCATTTCGAGGACTGTTTATATCGATATAAATCACGCATTTGATATTACCTTAGAGTTTTTCAATATAATCGTTTATCTGTAGCGTTTTATAATGACATCATCACATCCTGTTTTACAAAACTACAATAAGTTTTATGCTCTGACCCAAAAGTACATATCCTGATATCTTGCCCTCGTTGTCCAAAAATAGTTCCGGCGCTTCTGGATGAAGATTAAAAAATATACGTGAAACTGAAGTGATTCGGGACAGCTTATTTTCTTTATGATAACAATGATTACATAAGGCCATCAAAATAAGCTTCCATAACAGCATTTTGTCCATAATATTTTGGATAGCAATATCTTTCATATCTTCAAAAGATAAGCAGCAAACTTTATCATTTTTGTTGCACATGATGCTTAGGGAAGACAGTTTTTCTTGCGAAATTGTCGTACATAGTTCACTCTTTATGTGTCTCGAATGCGAAAACGATATTTCTCCTGAGTAGTTTTCAGTCCATGACTCAAAAGTACTTTCACTGTTGTTTCTGCATTACAGAATGTTAGCTGTATTTTATCTTTGATTGTGATTTGATCAGAGTCTTCATGTTCAATAACTCTTGAACGCATTTTTATACAGGTTTCCTCTTAGAGAAACGTCGCAGTTGCTCTCTAGAAAAATCACATTGATCTCGAAAAAGTGCATTCTGAGAAGATATTTCCTTTTAAACATTTGTGTTATCTCATGAATATACATCTCTTAAAGTTTAACTACATCTCCCCTTTGTCATAGTTGACATAATTCATACACGAAAACGTAGAACATAAACAAAAAACAAAAGTCGAAATACAGATCAAATATAACATGTGACGTACGAGTTTAAAGACGAAATGTGCGCACCATATGCAAAAGAAAGAGGTGGAGTAAAGGAAAGAACTTCTTGATGTTAATTTCAACTATAACAGATCTACAGGCAGAGGGTGGGGTGGGAGGTATCTGAGGCTACCATTTTTCCTTTTACTAGCGAATCCTCTGATGGTTATATTGAAATTAATCTGAAACTTGAGACTTGGTCGTTCTGGGTGGTGTAGCGGTTAGCATACCCGGGTGCTATCTGGGAGACGCGGATTCCCGCTCCAGAACAACGAAATTTTCAAGTTTTCGGATATTGTCTGACTTCCCATCCTTGTCATATTTACACCAAAAAACGGATTGTCGTCTTCAAAATGGGTCCACTATTTCGACGCCGTCCCGAAGCGCACAACGAGTGAGTGGAAACACACCGGCTCGCCTCTTCCGAAAAATGTCCGCCAAACCAAATCAGCAGGGAAGGTGATGATGACAGTTTCATTTAATCGTAAAGGCGTAGTCTACCAGCATGCCGTTCCTCCACAAATTACTCTCAATGCTGAATATTGCATTTCAGTCTTGTGTTAACTTGGTTTGTTCTTCCAAGTTTGCGTTGTAAATAACGATGATCAATAATAAGTAACTGATGATAAAATGATAGACTCTTTCATCTCGTGGTTCGTGGTTAGACTTCGGCACGCAAACGCCAATGCGATGGAAACAACAGAAGAGCTAAATATTGTGAGGAGAACGCTACAATATTTCCTGAAATATTTCTGTACCTTATAACAAGTTAGTAAAATCATGCAATGCATTGATTATGATACGCTTTCCAACATACCAGAAATCATTACTCAAGTTATTACTCAAGTTAATGAGGATAATGGCTGTGTAATAAATCTCGCTCCTGTGCCTTGAGCTTTGACCCCATTTTGATGATATTAAACAGAAGCGGTTCCGTATACCTCCGGAACAACATGATGAAGTTTTGTCGCAATCGAAGCGTTTTTACGTAAGTTATGACGCATAAGGGCAATGGAATGGATCCCGCTCCTATGTCCTGACCTTTGACCCCATTTCACCCATTTTCAATAGGATTTGTTTCCATAAGTTCCCTACCACTTACTAAAATTTCATCGAAATCGAACCATTTTTACGCGAGTTATCGTGCGGACGGGCAGACGGACAAAGCTGGAGCATATATATGCTTCTTCAAATTACGGTTGGAAAGCGTAAAAAACGATTTATTCTTCTTATTGACTTCTGCTAAGGTTGTCCTAAAGATTCCGCTACCCTGCTTGTTGTGAGCTCTATAAAATATTTCCACTCCCTGTAGATACTCGTTACCGATAATTATCTTCATCCCTTTTCTTCCGGCCATCAGGAAAGACCCTCTTTTCCCCTCTGCTAAGAAACTTCTCTCTTCGAAACAAAGCCCTCTGGCTTCTCCGCACGACTCACCTCTTCCATCCCTCCGAGTTGGCTGCCCTTTTCCCTCGCTACCTTGCCCCAAGTGAAAAGACGACATACCCTTTCCAACACACTCCTCTCCATAGGATTAAAAGAGCCGCGTTCCAATCGAGAAACGGTTTATTTCAGCGTGTTTTACAAACAATTCTCTACAAACCATGTAAATTTCATATTTTTGTGTTCAATACGTTTTGCGTTGCGAGCTAGGAAAGCAAGAGCGTCGCGAAATTTCTAAAACAGCGGCAGTTACTTTTTTTTTTAGAATAGAGAGAAATCTTATAAAAACTTGGTCCTCCCCAATTTCTGGATCTGCCACCATCTGTTAACACTGATAAAATCTGAAGAAGTTTATTGGGAACGTTACCTTAAGGAAACGCCTCTACTTTCTACTAGAGATGAGCACGGGCGCTTTTTTTTAAAGCCCGGGTTCTTCCTGGGCCCGGCCCCGGCTTGAACATTTGTGCAAAATTTTCCTATGTGAATAAATAAAAAATGAAGTGTATTGTTTTACTTTACTTCTATTAATATTTTCATCATTATACACTCTACGTCAAAAAAAAAAAAATAGCTGCACCCAGAAGGAAGCAACCGACAGGAATGAAACTTGGTGGGCAGGTTTGACATCGTGAGACATGCAAATGATTCAAGTATCACGCTGGGCTACCCATATGACGCAAGCAAGGAGGGGTCATAGCGCTGCGCCTGACCTGCTATATATAAGGTAGTCTCGGTGCGCGTGCTTGCCATTCTGACACGCCCTGTTGTATTGGTCGCATCCTTTGCAAGTGAAGTATGCCTCAGAGAAAAGTTCCGAAGCAATTCGAGCAGTTGGAGGAGTTCGAGAGGGGCCGCATCGTCGGGCTCCGGGAAGCGGGATGGTCTTAATGTCGTATTGCGCGCCATACCGGTCTTGCGGATATCACCATAGCACGCTGTTTGCAGCAGGGGATAGAACAAGGCACGCAGCAGCGGCAGAAAGGGTCTGAGAGACCTAGACGAAACACGGCGAGAGAGGACCGACGGGTTGTCCGACATGCGCGGAGTGACGCAAACACCCATGATTGCGGATATTCTGCGAACAGTGGTGCCCTCCATGCATCGTCCAATTAGTGCTAGCACCATTGGCAGACGGCTGCATGACGTAAGACTACACGCACGCAGACCGTTGCGACGACTGCGCTTAACACCATTCCATCATCGCCAAAGAGTGCAATGGTATTGTGCCAGATAGTCACGGAGCCGCTCAGAATGGCAGCGGGTGATCTTCAGCTACGAGTCCCGCTTTTGTCTTGGAGGAGGCGACCTACGAATCCGCGTGTGGAGGAACCATGGTCAGCGCCAAGTTGAAGGGCTTGTTGTCCAGCGTCACACGCCCAGAAGACCTGGTGTCATGGTGTGGGGTGCAATTCCATGCGAAGCCAGATCACCTTTGGTGTTCATTACAGGCACTTCGACAGCCCAATGTTCTGTTTATAAGTTCCTGCAACCAGTGGCCCTACCATTTCCGAACGCTTACTCCGGTGCGAATTTCCAACAGGACAACGCTCGTCCGCATACTGCTGCTGCCTCGAGAGCTTGCCTTCAAGACACTGACACTCTGCCATGGCCAGCCGCATCGTCAGACCTATCGCCGATTGAAAATGTGTGGGATGCTATTGGACGTTCCATCCACACTCCACCTTTACCGCACAATCTGCAGGAACTGCGTGAGAAGATTCAAGCTGCATGGGATGGCTTATCGTAGGAACCTTTAGGAACCTGTACAATTCCATGCCGAGACGTCTAGTATGCTGTATGAGGAAACATGGCGTCTCCACGCCATACTGAGAGACACTACTTATTGGCTTGTAGCTCAATAGATAATGCCCATATCAGTCTCAGAGTTTAATTATTTATTGTTCCTGGTAACCTCTTCCTTCCTCCCGAATAGCATTGCAATCCGACACGTTCTTCTGGGTGCAACTATTTTTTTTTACCGTTGAGTGTATAAGAATGTTAGGGCTTCCCGTTAATGTCGACCCCCAAAAATGAGAGAGAGAAAAAATTATTATTATTATGTGCATCATATTCAGGTAACAAAAAACCCTTCATTTTGTTTCCCAAGTGTATCAAGTTAATTCGTTCACCTCGGCTCACCTTCATGTTTTCACCGAATAACCGAAAATTCCCATCATTTGTAGCTAGCAGAACTTTAAACTTTAGTCTCCAAGAATAATTTTTACTACCAATTTTCATCGTATTTAGAAAATGTATGCGTACGTAGGTCTTTTCAAAAGTTTTGCACACTGCGCATGTGCTGTCCGTAGGATGATGGAATTTCTCCAATCGTTGCGTCAGTTGTGAGTCACACATCAGTAAGCAAAGTTGTGTCTATGTTTGCTGGCTAATTTGCTCCTGTTCCGAAAAATTTTGCGTAGAAATGGAGGAAGACAGTGAGTCAGGTCAGATCTCGCGTAGCGACCAGCGATCCTACATTAAAATTAAAAAGAGACGTTCTGGAAAAGTATGGATGCGAATTGCTGTTCCACGTGCCATACAGTCCTGACATGAGACCACCAGACTATGTCTTGTTCCCAAAACTGAAGAAGCCACTCCAGGGGATACGATTCAGTACGATACAGGATGTTTCTAGTGAGGTGACTTGAGTAATCCGAGCCGCCCCGGTGGCGCAGTGGTCTAAGCGATAGCTTATGATCCTTCTCCCAACGAAGGGATCATGGTTCGAATCCCGGTAAGGCATGGATGTCTGTGTTTGTCTTTCGGCATTGGCTCTCTCTCTCTCTCTCTCTCTCTCCCTGTTATTTGCAAATCTGGCATACTGTGTCCCATGTTCCATCTGTACTTTGATGATTGCAATGTATTGCATAATATTCGTACCCTGTGACGTACAATACTGTACTTGTCTGAATTCGAGATGTATGTGTTAATTATGACCAATGTATGAATTGAAGTTGTATGTGTTACCTGGGACCAATAAATAATAAAAAACAACAACCCCCAATCAAAAAAAGAAAAAGAAAAAAAGAGTAATCCGATGCTTTAACAATGGAGGTGTCCTGACTGGAATACAAGACTTGCCCAAACATTGGGCCGCTGTCATAAACAAACGTGGATATTACTTCGAAGGCCTGTAAAGGTATGTTGAGGTGACCCGAGTAATCCGACGCCTCAACAATGGAGGTGTCCTGACTGGAATACAAGACTTGCCCAAACGTTGGGCCGCTGTCATAAAGAAACCTGGAGATTACTTTAAAGGCCTGTAAAGGTATGTTGTGAAATAAATTCGTTTTTTAAGAGATAACCCACAGTGTGCAAAGCTTTTGATCAAATGATCATATGTAAAGGATTTTAGGAAGGGAGTGTCTGACCCCAGGTCTTAAACAACCCTTAGAAATGGGAAACTAGGAGATTTGGGCTAGAGCGCCCGATAGGAAAGTGACACGGAAGCGAAATAGAAAGGGGAGGAAGACGCCCTTATTTATTACCGGGGGGCCAGTACCCGGGGCAAATATTTTGAAATGACCTTTTTAGTTTTTATTTAAAACACTCACAGACGTTTTTGAGTTACGAAAAGCACACGATAAACAATAATTAAGAATTTTAGGCAAAGAACAAGAGAGAGACTATAGCCTAACCAATTAGTTCTGCATTTCCCATTGCATTAATTAATTCGGTTTGTATTATTAAATAAAATTAATTAAAAACGTGAAAGGGAAAATTAATTTGAGCTAGGATACGTACGTGCTCGGGTTTTAGTCAAAGATTTGGTATAAGAGCCCGTCCGGGCCCGTGGCGGACCCGGGTTTTAATCAAGGATTTGGTGTAAGAGCCCGTCCGGGCCTGTGGCGGACCCGGATCCGTTTCCTGTCTTTTTGTAATAGCCCGGGCCTGTGTTCATTTCTGCTTCCTACAGAATGACATTTTTAACAAGTGGGACCAAGCCCTCCACCTCTTTTTTTTTTTTTTTGATACTTCAGGCGATAAGCTGCAGTTATAGCGACCCACATCGGGAAAAATGCGAAATTTTCCACCTGCGAAGAAGTCGACCACTAAAAGCGAAATATGTCGTTTGTTTGCGGCTTCTTCGAAGCTCGAACACATAGCGCCACTGTTCGATATGTCACTGAACGGTCATCCAAGCGGTTATGCCTGATTTCCGTTGCATATTTGCCACGCAATGCCCCAGATCCAACAGAGGAACCTTAGTTACGAAAGCGTGCCATCTGGCAGCTACGTGTGGTTTATTGGATCCCTTCAGCAGTCTGGGTGCACAAAGCATGACGCCCTCATTGCTCCGGAACGAAAAATCACCGTGGCATTGTCAAGAAAAAACAAGCTACGTTATTTCTCAGTGATAAATCTCGTAACAACCGCGTCCGTTGTCGCATTGTCCTGGCCAAGGTAAGTTAATGAGGGCCTGACAGGAATCCATTTAACTGCATTGCACGAATCTGTAAATATATCAATTTTATGTGAGATATTCATTTTAACGAACTAATTACTCAAAACGACGTTGATCCAAATATTTATGGTTAACTGAAAACAGATACGTACGAAACATACTCCGATATTTCCTATAAAAGCAATTTAACTCGAAAGGAAAATAATAAGGGCTCAGATTAATGGAAATTATTAACGTAGACAATTGTTAAAGAAAGTCGTTTCAACAGATTAAACAGTGTGACGTAGTACAGAGGTGAAAACATGTGTCAAGACTACAAATCTGCAGCGAGACATTCTGTCCGCGTAGCTCAGTTGGGAGAGCGACTTACTCCGAAGTGAGGGAACACGGGTTCGATGCCCGTCACGGACAAACGTGTGTTTTCACAGCAGGAAAGCACCAGAGGTAGAAATGGGCCAAAAAATTTGGACCCGGACCCTGCCGTTACATAATTGGACCCCACCCGGACCTAACCCAGACAAATCTGCTTTGAACTGCAAATTCGAATGCACTCACGGACAATGAAATTTGCGCACCTAGAAGAAAACATGCTACAACCGCGGAACTTTGCATATAGCTAGAGTGCGTGCTGGTATGCAAATGATTCACGTTTGGTGAGAGTGCTCATGACCGCACACCCTGCGGTGGCGCTGCAAGCACGAACCGGCAGCTTTATAAAACAGCGTGTAGTCGATGCCCCATAAAAGCGAAAGACACCGGCCGACGCAAAGAAGAGTACAATGTGACAAGAATGCCGGTTTGACGCCAGAGACGTCTATTTTCGCAACTTGCGGTCTTTGAGAGAGGTCTAATCATCGGTTGAAAACCGCAAAGTGGTCGGCACACCGTATAGCTGGCCACGTGAATCGTTCTCACAATACCGTCCGACTGTGTGGGGAGCAGTGGACACGCGATGGCACTGCCACATGGCGGAGCGGCTCCGGACGGACCAGGAGGACCACCGGTAGAGTGGATCGACGGATCGTACGCCAGGCACAAACGGATCCCACAAGGACCCGGTCCACTATACATGCAGATGTAGCGGCTCATGTGTGTCCACGAACAATTTCCCGACGTCACGCGGAAGCGAATCTGCTATCCCAGCGCTCCTTACGTGTGCTGCCTTTAACACCGGAACACCGCCGGTTCCGTGTGCAGTGGGGCCATGCCAGAGTGACGTGGAACGCTACAGACTCGAGATGTGTGGTGTTTAGCAATGAGTGCCGCTTCGGTTTGGGGAAAGATGATCATCGTGTCCGGGCGTGGAGGTCCCCGGATCAACGGCACAATCACCACACCTCCCCCACTGCACGCATTATGCTCTGGGGAGCCATTGTCTACGATAGCCGATCAGCTCTAATATTGGTACGTGGATCATTGACGGGCCAGCGTTATGTGGATGAGGTCCTACTGCCCCATGTGCTCCCATTCCTGGCCGGGATTCCAGGTGCGCTATACCAGCAGGATAATGTCCGCCCACACACGGCTCGGGTTGCCTAAGACTGCCTACGTCATATCCAGACGCTTCCATGGCCTACCCGATTCTCGGACATGTCCCCTATCGAGCATGTGTGGGACCAATTGAAACGTCGGCTGCCGCCGTGCAGCACTTTCAGGGATTTGGAGCACACCGTCCAACACGTGTGTGCCAGTTTGCCGCAGGACAACATCAGGCGTCTGTTCGCTTCCATGTCGGACCGTATTGCAGAATGTATCACCGCACGAAGCGGTGCAACTCGCTATTGAAGATAACCACACTGCCTGCCACAGATCCCTCTGTAATTGTCCTGCAGCTCTGTTTTTGCCATCATGTGTATCATTCATCTGTAACATTACGTACATAAAATTTCAGTTCAATCCGATGCTTCCTTCTTGGTGCGCAAATTTCATTGTCCGCATATTTTATTGGGAGACCTTCATCCAGATCGATAATGATTGACAAAATATCCTCATTGTCAATCTTTATCGATCTGGATGAAGATCACCCCAAGTTTCTTTAACCACGGACTGTGTTGGGCCAGTCTCTTCCATCCATACATCTCCAACGTGGTCTTCTTCTGGGTCTTTTCCTGTCCTTCGGAATCCAGTCTAGAATTTTGGTTGTTCATCTGTGGTCCATTTTTATAGCAATATGCCCATCACATTGCCATTTCAGAGATTTTACTCTGATCACGAAGCCTTCCACTCTTGTCATTTTACTTATCCACAAGTTCCTCGTTTTCTTTCTTGGTTGCACCAAGCATGCATCTCTCCATGCTTATTTCAGTGGATAGAGCTCGTGATGGAAAATCTTTTGCATGTAATTTCTAATTTTTGGTAAATAATAATTTTGCCACCAGGGGGCGTAAGTGTTAATTTTTGTTTCTGATGTATTTGCCATAAAATTTGAGCTTCTAAAATATCGATTGAAAAAATTCGTTCGTGGACCGATGCCACTCGCGTCGATGAACCTTTTCGGAATATTTTCTTTTTAAAATATTACATGATTTCTCCGCCAGGGGCGTAGATGTATAATTTATTTTTGTCAATATCTATACTTCCAGGAGTCCGATTTGCAAAACTTCTTCTTGGTTGGATAGTGTTTCCGATGCGAAATGCTTTTCATATATATTCTAAATTTTCAAGTAAAAGATTTACGGCTAGGGGGGGGGGGCAAACGTAAACTCCGTTTTCCCCGATATTTCTGCTTCGTTCGGAAACTCCGATTTGAAAAACTCTCCCTGTATGGCATACAGGCCCTGATGGAAAATGTTTTTCATATAATTTCTAACATTTGGCAAAGAATGATTTGGCCACCAGTGGGCACAAGTGTTGATTTCTGCTTCTGATGTATTTGCTGCAAAATCTGAGCTCCTGAAAACTCGACTAATTTTTTTCTTGGACCGATACCGCTCACATCGAAAAACCTTTTGGGAATATATTCTTCGTAAAATAAAGCATGGTTTTCCCGCCAGAAGGGGGGGGCGTATGTTCATATCTTATATTTGTCCATATCTCTGCTTCGAAGAGTCCGATTTGAAAAATTATTTCTTTGTTGGAGAGCGTTTCGTCTGCGAAATGTTTCTGATATAAATTCAAAGTTTTCTTAACCCACAAGTCTACAACCAGATGGCGTAAGTTCACGATCCTGTTTACAGCAATATCTGCGGGATTAAAAACCCGATCGAAAAACTTCTTTCTTCGGTCAGATAACATTGTTTTCCAAACCGGTCCCATTGACTTTGAAGAGCTTTGATAAATAATTCGCGTCAGAACGGATTCAAAAGACGTGCTCATTACACCTGAAAATTCGGTGTCATCTTTCTTGTTTGTTGTTGTTTCTGGGTTTGACGAACACCATGAGCAACTCGTAAGGCCACCATCATGTTCCTAATTTAGGGCCACTGGTTTCGGGTAAGGGACAGATCGAGCGACCCGGGCCACGCGCACCATCCATACCGCCTCCTAGATTCGAACTAGGTATTGGCTAGAGCAAAGTCGAAAAAATCTTTGTTGGCCTATGCATCAGACCACTCCACAGCCGAGGTGTAGGCATAGGGGTAGTACGAACATTTAGTTAAGACAGGAGTATGTTTGCATGAAGAACACAGATTTTTTAATTTTTACATACATGATTATCTAAATAAATTCCTTTGCCAGCTTCTCTTACCATCTAAAAACTAAAGGGGCCTTAGTGCCGCTAAACCTAGAAAAATAGTGCCTTAACGCCGCTAAACCTAGAAAAATAGTGCCTTAACGCCGCTAAGCCTAGAAAAATAGTGCCTTAACGCCGCTAAGCCTAGAAAAATAGTGCCTTAACGCCGCTAAGCCTAGAAAAATAGTGCCTTAACGCCGCTAAGACTAGAAAAATAGTGCCTTAACGCCGCTAAGCCTAGAAAAATAGTGCCTTAACGCCGCTAAGCCTAGAAAAATAGTGCCTTAACGCCGCTAAGCCTAGAAAAATAGTGCCTTAACGCCGCTAAGCCTAGAAAAATAGTGCCTTAACGCCGCTAAACCTAGAAAAATAGTGCATTAACGCTAAGCCTAGAAAAATAGTGCCTTAGCGCCGCTAAGACTAGAAAAATAGTGCCTTAACGCCGCTAAATGCCTTCTACATCACTGGCGAACATGAATATCATAACATATTTAGTGTGACACACTGCTAACCAGCAGATCGGCTTTTTTTTCAATTTTTGTACGGCAGCAAAAAATCTCTAGGATTGCTTTGAGGGCAATGTCTAAAAAGTAGGAAGAGCATTCAAAGGCAGGATGAACAAGTGATTTTTGTTATATCAAAGGTTGTTAAAATATCGTCTAACTTAAAATAAATAAATAAATAAATAAAAAATCCATCCTAGAACTGTAATTCAAACATAAGAACTTTTGACCTGTCTCTGTCTTCAGCTCTTTTCTCGTGAACTTTACCAACGTTTTCATCTGCAGGCTATTTATGACTTCTATTTACCTCCTGAACACCTTGATATACAAATGTCCAAAACTGCGATTCGCAACAACTCCGTAAAGTTTTCGTATTTGCAAAGTTCGACGTCTTATCACCTTCTAAAATAAATAATGTGCCAGTTATTAATGGTCCACTAGAATTAAAGAAGGGACTGTATTTTAAAGTCGAATAAATCTTTGTTTTTAAGGTAGTGTGACATAAGGGAAAGCTGCGAAAAAATCTGATTGATATATTAAGGAGAGCGACACTCCTCGAGGCACCGGAATAATATTAAAGCAGTTCCAGCAAGCACTCTGAGGATATCGGGGTAAAATTGATGAGTTGCTCGCTGGCGATAAGGCGCCGAGGAGAAAGTAATGGACGTCATCGTTCTTCGTAAAGCTCATCAGCGGGGGGTTCATAGTCACCTGGCTCAAAGGAAGATAGATCAGCAGGGCAAGCGGAGTGAACCCTGAGGTTCACCCTTTTTCTCAGAGACCCGTGAAAAATGCGCGTAATTGCATCCGAATGACTGACTTCTGGAGGAGAATTTTCCCTTTTCTTCGGGAAGAAAGATCTATGATCCTGTGTAGAGCTGCAACGGCTTTAATTGCTTATTAAAATCAGAAACAAAGAAGAAGAAAATATTACTGAATTTCGCAGAAAAATGAAACTACGCACAGCAACCATCAAGGCAGCCATACTGAATAAATTTAGCAGCAGTGTTTTGAATAAAATTTAGCAATAGTGCCTTGCATAAAATTTTATAAATCAGACAAAATCTTCTTATTGTGGGCGTTAAAGAACACCAGAAAGTAATTTCCAATGGTACCATTTCTCTTTATTAAACAAAGCAAAATACTCTACCCTGTCACCGAAATGTTAATGGTTATATCCAAAAGCGTGTTAAGGTAATTTTTAGTTGAAAGAGAAAGATGACACTGAATTCTCGCTTGTGATGAACAGGCCTTTTGAATCGTTTTCGACACTTATAGGGTTTTAACTTGTTAGCTGTAGTTTAATTTAATTGATTGACTGATTAGCTAAGCTAATTGGCTAACGTTCTTACATAGCTTCGAAGTGCATAAATCATACTTTAGAAACAAGTAACTAAACAGCCAGGTAGAATGTATCGGATATACATTTACGTAATTACAACAGTTTATTCTGTATCTCAGGATATCAATGTAATTCACTGCAAGAATGTAATCTCGCTGGTATCAAACCAGTTAGCGTGAAATACCCGAATTCGTCCCACGTGCTGCCTCAGCTGTACAGTGCGGCAAGTTGCCAATGACTATGGTAAACTTTCATAAAGACCCCATTTGTAAGCTGGCAGTGTCACATCGCACATCCGTGAATTTTGTGAGCTGTTACACCAGTTTATTTTTTAAAACATGGTGGATAGAATTTCTTTTAATACACGCAAGTATTGATAATCCGTTTCTAGTATTCAAGGTACTGTTACGATTCACCCCTCATTAATTCTGGAATTAATGAGCGTGGTGGACGTATCGAATTAATTAGGTATTAATTAAATTCGAGGCTTCGTCGGGGTTAAAGGAATGTAAAGGGGAAATGAGCAAATGAAGTGTGGTTCATGAAAAGAGGGAGCAGAAAGGAAGAATTTAGCACTCGGTTTGGGTGGTCGGAGCTACTAACGCTTTAAGTCGTAAATAGCGTTGAAGCCGGCCGCCACCGGACGTGAAGACTAAACATTGGGAACAGAGGCGGATTAAAGCGAGTCATTACAAGCCATTGATATGGGGCTTAATGTAAAAGGGAAAAAAGGTTAGCAAATAATCATAAATTCGTCTATTGTTTAAGAATATTTTGGAGTAAGATTGCTCTCTTTTTGTGTGGTACATCTTTTCACGTGATCTCGGCACTCGAAGCTGATGAGAAGAAAAGAAAGGCAGTTGCTGTTCGGGGTCTGACGTAAATAGACCTAAAGAAAAGGAGTCTGTACATCAAGGAAAAATGGAGAGATTCCATGGCATTGCGATAATGCATAGCAATTCGTGAAGGGGAGGACAGATGCGTGGAATACCTGCCAAAATCAAGGGGAACCCACGTAAGAGGATCGAAACTGTATGTCCATGCAAAAGATCAGAGGAAGGTGCCCAGCTGCGATCATTTACCTCGGCGCAAGGCGGGTAGAGCAAGAGAAGAGAGAGAGAGAGAGAGATCATAAATGTGAAAGCGCTCAGCTCCCCACCAACGGCGGAGGATCTAATTGGATTGATGCACCCAAAGGATAAACTTGTAAGCACAGAATTTTTGTTAGTATTTCTAATACGGTAGATAATGGATGAGAAACTGCAGTTTCTCATCCAAAAGAATACTTAAAGCATGCGGAAATGAAATAAACTTTTAATGTCGATAGCTGAACTCCGTATCAGAAATTAGATGTCGGTTGAACGGACCTCTAAATCTCAAAGTAACAATCTATTGATGATGCATCAGAAATTAGATGTCGGTCGAAAGGACCTCTAAACCTGAAAATAGCAGTATAATAATAATTAAGAATTTTGTGCGTTTTTATTACCTATTAAATTATTTGTGTGTTGTGCAGTAATAGTAATCGCTGGCTACCTTTTTGGGTGTGTGCTGTTAGCTCAAAGTGTTTTCCCTAAAAATTCAGTCTTCGCGCCAAGGAAAACTTTTCTTAATCGTGGTTACTATAAATAACTGCACGGCCACGGTTACAACAGTACGTTATTCAATCACATATATCAGCTTATAATGTTGTTTACTTGTTTACACTATTTATTTGCATGATTTAAAGTAGCGGTATTATTGTGCTGCGTGTCGATGCAAACTGGAAGCAATAGTAGAAAGTTGTCTTATTCTAATTTTCGTCCCCGTACGCTTGACCTAATTTAGTCCAGGGATGAAATTAGAAACACGTTTTTATTTTATGTAGGCCTATTAATTATTTTTGTGTTTATGTTAATATTTTGTTTGATAATTATTATTAATATGCTAATATGCTATATGTAGTGTTTGCAGAAAATCTTCTGAATACATATATCACCAAAGTGATTGAGTGCTTTTCCATACGTCAGATGGGAAAACATAAGCAAAGGGGTCCGAAAGTTACGATTACAGCCTGTGAGAGAGAAAAAAATGGGCTACAGTTTGAATCATCAAGTGAAGAGGATGCCCCCTATGCAGCGACAGACAATGTGAATAGCGACGGTGAGGAAGTAGATTGTCTTCTATGTGGCAAGTCTTTCTCAGATGACATCAAAGGAAAAAAGTGGGCCGCCCCGGTGGCACAGTGGTCTAAGCGATGGTCTCTGATCATTCGCACGAAAGGGGTCCGGGTTCGAATCCCGTGAGGCATGGATGTTGTGTTTGTCTTATGGCACTGGATCTCTCCCATCCCTGGAACCAGTGACCCTAAATTAGGGACGGGCGACTGCTTATAGCCCATTGAGTTGCTCGCGGTGGTCGTTAAACTTCCAATAAAAAAAGAAAAGAAAAAAGAAATGTGGATTAGATACACACGATGCTTTAAAAGGTGCCATGGCGTATTAATCTGATGACAATTATCCTGTTCCGTCTCTACGGCTTTACAGAGATTAATTGAACTCACTATATCAATGAGTAGGATATAGCGAAAGCATTTTTTCCACCAACAAGAAGAACCCCAGCCCCGGACGAACGCGAATTATACCCCCCACTACACCCCAATTTAGAAGTCCTGACTGGGAAATCATTCCCTAATGCGACACATTGGGTCAATTGGACCTTTATTCTAATAAAGAAACAAAGTTTAATTATAAATTAAACAATTAACCATTTAATACACTAATTCCCCAGTAAGAAAACACAGTTTAAACAATTTTCAAACACTAACATCACAACACTCAAGGAACTCCAGTTATAACGAAGTTAATTTCTCCGTCATTTTTATCCGCGCCAGGATTCGAACCCGGGTCCCCTCATTCCGGAATAAGTTGCTCTACCAATTGAGCTACGCGGACGTTTTATTCTGATTCCTATCTGCCTTTATGTCGTGTGCGTCCTTCTGGCAGGTACGTCACATCTCCTGGTACGTTACACAGTACATCACAATATCAAAAAACAAGGTTATTGCTGAACTTCTAACAATATATGAAACTAAGACATAACTAACAGTAGCCGTATAATTTGGACGGAAAACAAACAAAAGAAACTGAAAAATAATTCTGTCTGATTTAGACAGGAAACAAACAAAAATAAAAATCTCATTCTACCAAATTCCCAATTATAAAAACAACGTTATCATTCTCATGATAAAATGCCAGAAAAAGTTTATAATAACTGAAAGAAACATTATCCGAATTAAAAATTTCATACTGAAATAAAAAACAATTCAAAATGGATAAAAATTACAAATATATTATTTCCAGCAATTTAAGAAATTAACAAAATTATTTACAGTAATTCATCTGATCATGGGACCCCCCCCCCCTGAATCTGTCGGAATTCGTAAAAGCCGTGGTGGCGCAGTGGTCTAAGCGATGGCTTCTGATCATTCGTCTGAGATGGGGTCCGGGTTCGAATCCCGGTGAGGCATGGATGCTGTGTCTGTCTTACAGCATTGGCTCTCTCCCTTCCTAGAACCAGTGGCCCTAAATTAGGAACGGGCGACTGCTTATAGCTCATTGAGTGGCTCACGGTGGTCGTTAAAACACCAATAAAAAAAAAATTCGGAAAATATCCTATTGCAGGCACTCGTTTATTTGGACCCACGATTAACAAAACAAAAGAAATTACTGGTTTCTCAAAAGCAATCGTTTCAAACGTGTTTAGTGATCCAAAGACAAATAGATCTTCCATGTGAGAAGCGTATAAATGTGGCGCCAAAACTAGACTTAATGATCGCGACCTTCGTGCGATGAGGAGAATCATATGGAAGAACAGGCCTTCCAGTGCTCAGGAACTGGCTGCTGAATTCAGCAAAGACCAGGAGCAGTCCAGTTCGACCCGAATTATGTCTAGGGATTCAAAGAAATTAGGTAATTGTCTGACCATTTGAAAGCCAGCAAAAAACAGAACAATCCGCTTACACTAGTTTCCAGAACATTGTGAATGGACAGCGGAGCAATGAAAGGAAGTTATGTGATTGGTTTAATTACACTATACACAGTGTGGCAAAGAATTTTTAAGACTGAGTCTGTAAAATGAAATAGAAACAAGAAATTATAATTTGTTTTGGTTCGTTATTCCAAATAAGTCCCTCCGGCTTCAATACACTTGTTACAGCGATTTAATAATGATTCGAATGCCTGTTCCAGTTTACTTTGCGGAATTGCCTTCAAAGCACGCATCAAAGCTGTTTGTATGGTCGAAATATCATCAAGATAACACCCTTTTAACATCATTTTAAGTTTTGGGAACAAAGAAAAGTCGCAGGGTGCTAAATCAGGCGAATACGGTGAATGATTCAACACACAGACGTTATTTTTTGTCAAAAATCTACGAACAAGAAGTGACTGGGTGCATTATCGTGCAACAAACACCAACTGTTTTTATCCCGATATTCTGGACGAATGCGACGAATTCTGCCCATCAAACGCCTCAAAACATTTAAATAAAACTCACCAGTAATTGTTTGTCCACTTGGAACAAAATCTTTGTGGATAATACCCTTACTATCGAAGAATGTAATGGGTATTGTTTTGATTTTCGATGGAACTTTTCTTGTTTTTTTGGCTCGTGGTGAGTTTTTTTACTTCCATTCCGCACTTTGTCGCTTTGTCATATTGCAAACACCATGTTTCATCACCTGCAACAATCGATTTTAAGAAGTTTGGATCGTTTTCAGCGGCTGAAATGATGTCTTTGCAATGTGCACTTCTCCTTGATTTTTGTTCATTGGTTAACGTGTGTGGAACAAATTTAGCACAGACTTTTGTTTTGCCCAAATCTTCATGCAGGATGGTTCGAATCGTTTCTTTGTTGATGTTTAAAGACTCTTTCATCATTCTTACTGACGCACATCGATTGTTTGCCACGAAAACACGCACTTTTTCAATAATCTCAGGTGTCCTAGATGAACTTGGTCTTCCGGTATGCTTATCATCTTCTAGCGTATCTCTTCCGTCCAAAAAATGTGTTTGTGTCACAGGAAAACATTTGATCTACTTAAACAAAACTCACCGTAAACTTGTTTCATCATTCGGTACGTTTCCGAGGCACTTTTACCAAGTTTTGCGTTAAATTTAATAACACCCCTTTGTTCCATCTTAATAATTCAACATGAAAAAATTTTTACTTCTCTAATGAACGGCCGTTTCGTTTGAGTTACTTTAACAACTGCGCAGTACTTTTAGCAGAAAGCAAGCAGATGGTCACGGGTTATAACGCATTCGCGAGTACACTGGTGGCGCCACCGTAGGCTGAAATCTAGCGCCAGTCTTAAAAATTCTTTGACGCACTGTGTACATTATTTTGCACTGATCGTTGGCAAGGTGTGTGTCGAGTTCCTCATGAAGTGATGGGCTCGGAATAGCAAATGCTACACATCATGTGGCTTTAAACCATATAGACGATGAAAAGACCGTTGCGAGACACTTATGTAACACTCGAGCAAATTTGTGAATTTTGTAAAGCCAAAAACTTTGCCGGAGAAAGGCCTTCAGATGGTAAATTTTCTAAATGTTGCTCAAAAGGAGCAGTAAAATTAGATCCTATTCGCCCTTCCCCATTAATTGAACAACTTATGAAATCAGCATGAGCATTCAAAAAACTTTGTGGTTAACATACGGTCGATTAATAGTTCTCTTGCATTTGCATCCATTGGAGCAAAAATGGCTCCTCCACCAGGCTATGGGCCTTATTGTTTTAGAGTAAATGGATCAATCTATCACCGTCATCAGTATTGCATACTGATGACGGTGAACAACGAAAATACGCGCAGTTGTACACATTGGATCCTGATGAGGCTGCTGCCCAAACAGTACAAATGGGAGAAAATAGTGGGGGAAATAAAGATGTGTTACAAACACTGAATACATTAATGACAGAAAATAATCTGCTTGTGGAAGCATGTAAAATGCTTTATGAAGTCGAGCAAGAGAGTATGCAAGATGCTCAAATGAATAATGCTGTTCCTTCTAATGCACGTATCAATGGCTATTATTCAAGATCGTAGAAATGATGAAAGACGTTATAATGCTCAAAGATCTAATGAGGTTGTTATTATACATATTGCAGACCATACTTAAGCTCTGATTCAATTGAAGCCAACGACGAAGAAAATACTGAACGGTATTATCCTATAGAGTTTTAAAATGAGCAAACTCCATCAGGAATGCCACTTCGCAGACTAAAGATTTTGGAGCTGTTATCATGCTCCTGAGAAACCTCAAGCGCGCAGTGGTCTAAGCGATGGCCTCTGATCATTCGTCCGTAAGTGGCCCGGGTTCGAATCCCAGTGAGGCATGGATGTCGTGTTTGTCTTACGGCACTGGCTCTCTCCCTTCCCTGGAACCTGTGACCCTAAATTAGGGACGGGCGACTGCTTATAGCCCATTGAGTTGCTCACGGTGGTCGTTAAACCTCCAATAAAAAAAAAAAAAACCCCTCAATACACAACGAGGTTTATGCAATAGAACAAGACTGATAATTAAAGAACTAAAACCCAATTTGATCATTGTAGAAGTACTCACAGGCTCAGCATGTGGTAAAACTGTTTTTATTTCGAGAATTGATCTCGCACCTACTGTTACAGTCCTCCCATTCACATTAAGATGACGACAATTTCCTGTAAAACTCGCCTTTGCTATGATCATTAATACGTCTCAAGGTCAAACACTGGAGAAAGTAGCTATCTACCTTCCTGAACCAGTGCTTAGCCATGGACAACTTTATGTTGCATTGTCAAGAGTTCGACGGTTTGATGATGTCACAGTTAAAGTAGTCCATGGGCCAGAACAAGGAAAACTACTCCCAGATTCCAAAAAAATATTTACAAAAATATCGTGTGCAAAGATATTTTCCAACGTCGTTCATAAACGCTTGAATATCAAAAAGTTATTTCTAGAACCCGCTGATTCTTAGCTCAACGGATTTTACAGCAAGTTTGCTATAATTAAATAGCTTGTGCCGTTAAGCCCTTCCAGATTGAGACGTCTCAGTTGCTGAGCCCATCTCTTCGGATTTGTGAAGTCAGATACTGACAGATAAGCACACATGGTTTGTTGGCCACCGTAGCTGTGAATTGTTGGCCACCGTAGCGTAAGACTAACGCTCTCGGCTAGTTATCGAGAGATCTGGGATTCGTTCCCAGCGGTTTCGAAATACAATTTTTTGGTTGCTGTGTGTTAATTAAAGAAAAACGTGGAAATAGCGATGACTGTCTATTTACATTTGAATCAGTCATTTTTTGCAACACATTTTACTTAGAAACATGACATGTGGTCTACAACGCACCTTAGTTCATGGGAATGTGGAACCATTCACAATAAATGCTGGAAATGTCCTCCACTGACATCCAACCACACTCGAACACGACGCTGCATATAATCGAAGGTCCTTCGCAGCATGTCCGCATCAATAGTCAGTATTGCTGCATTGATTTTGCTTTTTAAGTCTTCTAACGTGGAAGGCTTATTGTTGTAAGCACTGACTTCTTCGGTGATGCCAACAGCCTGTTCTTCAGCTCTTCGAATTTTTTCTTCCGCTAAAGGAGGACCACTGCATTGGTTCAAAACACTGGCCATGGTTTCAAATTTCTTTGATAACCTGGCGATGTAACGTTTGTCTGGTGCGTTTATTCCCCCAAACTTCCCCAGGAATTCATGCTGTGTTGCCTTTATCGGCTTTGTTATTCAAATACTTTTCGCAATAAACACCCTTTCCGCAACGGTATACACAGCCATCCTGAACAACGTTCAACGATACAATAAAACACGCAGATTGCCTTCAGACAGAATTAGCATGCCCGGCCATCTAGTAGGGTGACACTACAATGAGTGATCGCCTTATCAGGAAAATCACTCCCGCGCATTTCTCAAGGATCAAGGTCACTTGTAAACCAAACGACGTGTTTCTATGTAGAGTGGGAAGAAAACAATAGCTGGTTCCTTGGGGAGACCATCTAGTGAAATACCCTGAAGTTTAAATAATTGGAATCAAGTAATTTTGAATTGCACGTGATCCAAGAGTGCGCGAAAGAGCAATTAATAATATTTTAACTAATGTTTTAGACTGGATTTGATTCGACATTTGTAGGGGCGTAGTTATTCGACAGTTGCTACAGGAAGATTGTTTTAAAGATAATGGAAGGGAGTAATGGATGACACCACACACACACAACTGGCGTGAAAAAGCTGGATTGGGAAGGGGAGCTCGGATTCTTTTCTCTTCGTCTGCCCTGATTTATCCCTGAAAACAGATCTTCAGCACCTTTTTTCAGGGAAGAACCAGGGCGGACGAAGAGGATGACGTAAACGAGGCTGTTACGGTACTTTTGACTTGGATACAATCTCATCACTAAGTATTCTCTCTCTCTCTCTCTCTCTCTCTCTCTCTTTTTTTCTCTGTCTTTCTATTTTTTGGTTGGAGTTTAACGACCAATGTGGGCAACTTTATGAGCTATGAGCAGCTTTTTTGGGGATACTGGTTCCAGGGAAGGGAAAGAGCTAGTGCCGAAAGACAAAGACACCACCCATGCCTCATCCGGGGCTTGAAGTCTGGTCCATCTCGGACGAACGCTTGGAAGCCAAAGCTTAGACCACTGCGCCACCGGGGCGGTGTTTCTGTGTTTAACGCATACCATGAGCAAATCTGGGGGCTGTAAGTACTCCGAGATGGACTCGAGTCCCGGATGAGACATGGGCTGCATGCTTGTTTACGCCCCTAGCCCTTTCCCCTCCTTGGAAGTAGTGACCCCAAATTAGGGACGGATATAATTCAAAGATTTGCTCATGGTGGCCGTTAAGCCTCGCAGAAAAAAATAGGGCTACTGGTTTCAGGGAAGGGAGAGAGCAGGCCCCATCGGACAAGCACACCAACTATACCTCATCAGGGACCCAAACATGGACCCATCTCAGACGAATGATCTGGTCCCATCGCATCAAATCGCTCGGTAACTGGGGAAGTCCTTGAGCGTTCACGCAAACTTATCCTTGTTTGGAAAACTGTTTGCTCAGTAGCAGTCCACTGACTTGCTGACTGAAATCAGTTTCCGGGTGGTTATGAGGTTCACTTAAACTTTTGATAAATTAGGTTTGCATTTCTTTCTTGCTTGCTTGTTTCTCTCTTGGATGCATATTCAGGAAAGAAAGGAAAACAAAATAATCTCGAACCTTTTGGTTTCAGACGCTTACTTTTCCATTTGACTTAATACTGGTCCGACACCCTAAAAAATATTTTGTGATAATTGTAAGATTACACGGGTCTACAAGGTTTTTATAACATGACCAAATGTAGCTGTTTTGAACTATGAGGGGTACACAAAAGTTTCTGCTGCTTTGAGGAAAAAGGAGACAGGAACAATCAGGAAGCCAGTACAAATTTATTCAACGAAATATTGGCCGTTAGCATCAATGCCCTTTTTCCATATTTCAGGCAACAAATGAATGTCCCTGTGATAGAAAGACTCGGGTTTTGAGCTGAAGAACGCAGTGACGAAAATTTACATCTGTGGAACTGCGGTGAATCGCTGTTGTGCTAGGGCATGTTGCACAGAGCGAAACAGATGAAAGTCTGATTTCGTGGTGGCACCCACATGTCGTCTGGCATTATCGTGTAGCAGGATGACTGGGCGGCTTCCTTTTCCTGTCCATGGGCATTTCTGCTCGATTGCGGCGATCAGTTTCATCAACTGATCGCTATATTGTTGTGCAGTGATTGTTTCACCAAGTTTCAACAGTTCGAAGTACAGCACTCCATGCATATCCCACCACACACACAACAGCACCCTTTTCCTGTGGATATCTTGTTTTGCAGTGGATGTTGATGGCTGGTCTGGGTCGATCCAGGATCGCTTGCTTACGGGATTTTCGCAATAGACCTATTTTTAATCCCCGGTGACAACCTTCCACAGGGAATTCTTCCCTTGAAGCCTCTTCAGCAACGACATGCAGATGCCCAACAGTTGACCGATATTTCTCTCCGTTAAAGTATGCGGAACCCACTTACCAATCTTCTGGATCTTCCCCAAGGCTTATAGACTCCGTACCACCGTCGATTGAGCCACTTTCAAACGTTTCGCCAGTTGCGTGGTAGATTGTGTGACATCCTCTTGCAACAGCGATTCGAGCTCCTCGCCTGAGAGTTCCTGCGGTCGACCTGCGCGTGGCTTGTCTTCCGAGCTTAGATCACCTTTCTTAAACCTGGCAAACCATTCTCGACACGTCCGCTCACCCATAACCGTTTCGCCATACGCCTGACATATTGAACCGTATGCTTCACTCGCCCTTTTCCCTAAATTAAACATGAAAGACAAACAGTGCCGCAAATGAACTTTTCAGACCTCCATGCTTTGCTTCATGTACGAACTAACAGCACGGGTGGCCGGCCGGTTAGACTTTTACGGCGCCCGCTAGCGAGGGCGGAGGAAACTTTTGCACACCCCTAATAATTATTGGGTGTTGATTTCAGATCTGACCTTAAAAAATGGCCAGCATGTCACTTTTTTTCTGGGTCATTAAATATG
Organism: Macrothele yani; assembly: GCA_039090855.1. Taxonomy (NCBI): domain Eukaryota; kingdom Metazoa; phylum Arthropoda; class Arachnida; order Araneae; family Macrothelidae; genus Macrothele; species Macrothele yani. The sequence goes on along the minus strand of CM077002.1, from coordinate 27,515,478 downwards.
TACTGTTTTTCCACATCAACACTAAATCTTATTATTGTCATACTTCGCCCCTGAATATGTTATGGGTGGCAACACTTATTTTTATACACGTAGAGAATAATGTAACCGCAACCGAACCGCCATTGCTGTTTTTTACATTGAAGGAGAAACACGTGCTGCATGTCTATGAGCAAAAGTTGGCGAAATGGAGAAAAGGGATCGTTGCAATGTACCGGATAAGTTTTGCTATGTGTGCGGACAAATACAGTACTTGATAATACAGTATCCAAATTTGCCATGAGCCTTAAGGCCTGTTCCACATTGGGAAGACCTTCTTATACCAAAACCTCCATTGAACTGTGAAGAGATAGATTTAAATTCATCCAATGAAGAAATGGACGTATATGAAGATCCGGATCCAACATACACACCTAAAAACTTAGACGAGCCCCACTTGATTGAGCAAAATGAAATGAAAGATCTCTTTCGAGACCTACATCTTTCCAAACAATAAGCTGAACTTTTAGGTTCCCGACTGCAAGAGTGGAACCTGCTAGGGAAGAGTAGACTTGTGTCTGTGTTCAGCAATAGAAATTTGGGTCTATGTTCTTTCTATGGAATGTAAGATGGTACGTTCTTTGTTCAGATATTCCGGGACTAATGGCAGAATTAGGGATATCTCACGATCCCACGAAATGGCGTCTATTTACCCACTCATCCAAGGTTAGTCTAAAAGCTGTCCTTTTGTTCAACGGCAACCAGAAGCCTTCCATTCCAGTAGCAAATGCTGCAGGAATGAAGGAAACGTATGAAAGCATGGACAAAATTCTCACTGTAATACAATATGACCAGTTTAGGTGGTCAATATGCAGTGATCTGAAAGTGATATCCCTCTTGCTCGTACTTCAAAGTAGCTTCACCAAATTTTGTTGTTTTCTATAAAGAAATGTGGGACAGTAGGGCCACAACAGATCATTACAAATGGACAGACTGACATTATTCCATTCACTCGGGGTGCTGTCATTATTTCAACTCATCCGTCTCCTGCCTTTTCAAAAGAGGAGAGTTCTAGTGCTTCCAGTTCCTCTGGATATTCTTGTCGTGTGCAACGAGGTTCTTTTTCACCTGCTTCTCATACTCCAATCGCTCCATTTGCTTCTTCACGTATAGTGCCTCCCTTTGGTTTTCAATCAAAAAACTTAAAACGTACAAGAACTGACATTTCTTCATCAGGCAGTTCCATCTCTCCTATGCCTAAAAGAGTCGTACCTCGTGCTGCATCTGAATCACCAGACAATATTGTTGAGGTTCTTCAGTCTCCAAGAACTAAAATCTTTCCTTCTGTTTCTGCTGAGCAGCTTCCTACTTCAGGAACATTTGATCCATCTGCCGTAGGGCAAAAGCGTCCTCTTTCGCCATCTGTGCCATTTCAACCTACAAAAGCGTCCGCCGCCTGAATTTTCCCCTCCGGTTCCACACTCTCCTAGTGCAACTTCCAGTGTTGTGCTACAATCCAGATATAGAGTCCAGCATTTGCATCCGCCAGGTTTTCGTCCTTGGAATCTTCGCTCGGGACGGACGGAGCCTATACCTTCCTCCACCGTTCCTCGTCGTTCACGGAAGCACTCTTCTAGTTACACACCGCTTCTTCGACCACCAAGGAAACGACCGGATCTTCATCCTTCTCAGATTCCGGGTTCGTCTCCAAGTCAGCCTGGGACTTCTTCGTTCCGGCCTGAGACTTCTTCGCTTCGGCCTGAGACCTCTTCGCTTCGGCCTGAGACCTCTTAGCTTCAGCCTGAGACCTCTTCGCTTCGGCCTGAGACCTCTTCGCTTCAGCCTGAGACCTCTTCGCTTCAGCCTGAGATCTCTTCGCTTCAGCCTGAGACCTCTTCGCTTCAGCCTGAGACTTCCTTGCGACAGCCTAATGACCCTGCCTCTTCTGGTCAGCTTGTCTTGTCCGCGGGAATTCCTGACACATCTCGGCGATCCAGTGACTTGCAACCTCAGCCTGCGAAGCGTGAAGCTTCGAGAGTGCCGTTGTCGCCCCGACAACAACATAAGCGTGTCCGCACACGGGTATTCTTTGCGAGCAACAGGTACTGTTAATTTTTTTTTTTTAAACTGACTTTCAAGCTCAAAAAAACTTTTTACAATATTGAGCTTTGCTCTGTGAAGATAATTTGAACTTTCTTGTATCACAAAACTTTGATACTTATAGAGACTATTTCTTTGAACTTTTTTTCGTCCTCAAGACAAACCAAAATCACTGAACTTTTCTCACAAAATGTGACGACAAATAAATATCACAGAACTTTTTTGACAAACTTTGAAGACAAAATATCGCATGCATTATCTTGTCAGTATGTAATGTTTTTTTTTTTTTTTTTTTTTTGGTGTGGCGCCACATTAATTTTTTTTAAAGTACAAAATGCTTGTCATTTCATTCTGTGCATGTTGTCTTTGCGGCATAACACCAAAATCAGCATTGCTTTTGTTGATAATTTATAATGATTTCACTTCCAGGATAGGGTTTTCCAGGGTTTCCCCTATCCCATCTGACAATTCGATGTGCGAATGCATGGGAGTAGTTCGAAGTCGGCCCTGGCCGCCAAGCAATCAAAGGTTTTTTGTGTTGTTGTTCCATGTCTTACCTTTTTTTGTGCTTGATACTTGTTGAGTTGGTGTTGAATTTTTTTCTGCAAGTGCAGTTTTTTTTTCAACTAACTACATTTACACTGTATTACAATATTCACTTAACTTAGTTTGAATGTTTTGTCTTCCCTGAGAAGTTTTCAGGAGTGGACGAATGTGTAATTAATCACCTTAAAAATGTTGTAGTTTTTTTCCTGCCATACGCAGTTTTTTTGACTACTATGCTACTTATATGTATATTGATGAGTGTTCTCCACACGTTTTGACAAAGTATTTATCACGCAGTATAAGATGAAGATTTGAAATCGTTCAGAAAGTTTTCTATGAATGTTTATTGAACTATTGATGTCTACAGACTATATGTACTGAGAAGTCGGTTACAGCAACAGGTCGACGAATCTCTTCATCAATTTTTGTAAGTTCTTATCTGAAAGGTTGAATGAATGGTCAGATTTTTTGAAAGGATACCTCTACAAAATAGATAGGTTTTCGGCAAAAAAAAATAAATAAAAAAAATTAGGAGGGAGATGATGTGACGTATATTCTAGATTAACTTTCCTTTTTCAGTTTCTTTCCCTATGTAATTCTTGAGTTTATTCTCAGTATTCTTCCCGCTTAACGGAATATCTTTTCGTTCAAATGAATACGTTTGGCAACACAATTGAGGTGGAATGCACGTGACGTATGCATGTAATAAGATAAGAACGAGAGATAAAAAGGGACGACTGATCTGTTGTATGAGAGAGGTGTTGATATTATTGAGAGCGATTATTGAGGTGTTGATAAGAGCTATTATTGTGAGCGATTATGATGAGCGTTGTTAAGAAAGTGCTGTACGAAAGAATTGAATAGTGTTGAGCTAAATGTGTGGAGAGTGTTGTGATTCGATTCCGAATAAAGGACTGTTTCCGTAAGTTGACTTCTGGTTATATGTTTTGTCTGGCTGTTAAGGTTTGTTTCATTTAAGAACAATTTTTTAGTATGTTGATATTTTAAGTTAGCGTAAAGGTCAAGACTTACTTTTACGCGACAGTTGTCTGCAATCTTTGTATGCCTCTTTTAGTTAAGGTCCGCTTCTCCGCACCATACGTAAGCAACGGAAGGATGCATTGATCAAACACTTTTCTTTTAAGACGTAATGGCATATTGCTCTTGAAAATTATACTGTTTTTGCGAAAGCTCTGCAGGCAAGTTTTATACGCGGATTAATTTCTTCATCAATGTGACCCTCACTTGATATCTGTTGTCCAAGATAAATGTAGGTATTGGTTATCTCCAGCTTTTCCCCATCAATCGGTAAATCTTCATTTCTTGTAAAAGCATTGTACATCACTTTTGTCTTCTGAAAGTTCATTTTTAATCCCACTGGTTTACTCTTGTCAGCAAGTTCCTGGATCATACCCTACAGCTCTGATAGGGTAGTTGCAAAAATGACTACATTATCAGCAAAACGAAGGTGAGTTGGATAATCTCCATTAATCTTTATCAATTTGTTTTCCCAGTTCAGTGATTGAAGACATTTTCCAAAGTGGCATTAAATAGTTTGGGAGATATCGTGTCGCCTTGTCTCACTCCCTTTCCAATTTTTATGGGTGCTTTATTCTCATATAGCCGAATCTTTGCAGTTGCATTTTCATAGATGTTATAAATTAGATTAATGTATACATCTTCAGTACCGCAGGACTTCAAAGCCATTGTAACTGCTGATGGTTTCACCGAATCAAAGGCCTTTTCATAATCGATAAAAGCCATGCATAATGGAAGACCATATTCCCTCGCTCTTTCAATTAGTTCTCTCAGTACGTATTTAATTGCCCTTATCAGTGCGTTTAATTGCCGTTATCTCAGCACGTTATTAATTGCCCTTATCTCCATTGCAGCAAAACAACTTGAGACCATCTCCATATTCTCCAAAACCCACCAAAGATGGGTAGAAGATCAACATTTAAATATTAAGTCTGCTCTAAAATTATTCCTGAAACTATGAAGATCTCCGTGTTACATTAGTTACTAGTGAAATTATATTAATTTATTTAACTATTGTAAATTTAAAACACAATTAAATTAAAAGTGACAACTATCAATTATAAAATTCTGCAGTTTTATATATTTTTAATTACGGAAGAGAACAGAGGAGAGAGTACAAGAAAGTTAAAAACAATTAAGCCCTGTTTAACTCCCTCCGAATGTTCTTAGATTTGCAACGCTACTGTCGCGTATTTAATCCCCTATTGGCAAAGTTTTCGAAGAAACATAACGTTTGATGTGAACAGACATATTACAATTATCTCAGAGCATGTGATTATAGAGAAAACTGAAAAAAATATGATGGAAGAACATGTGAAAGAATATAGGCTGCACTAACTTTTCATTTGAGTCAACTTGTTGCAAAATGTGTTTTAAATTCTTCAGAAAGCTACCGAAATTAAAACTTTGCTTGCCGGAATAGTTTTGGTAATTTCCGCTCACGGAACGTGTTATGCGAAATAAAGCTATTTGGGAGCTTTATGTGACAATTATCCGGCATTGTCACCGATTCTGACGAAACATTTTTGCAGAATTTCTGGCGGGAGGAAGAGGGGGCGGAGAAATCGTATTGTCTGTGGATAATATTTATTTCCCGAAACCAGTCGGCATCGTATGAGAGCAGGTGGAGTAGCAGGTTTTACTGACAATCTCTACCGATCCTGAAAGTTTTACGGCAGAAAATCTTCCTGACGAGATAACAAGTCTGCAAAGGGGACAGACAGGCGTAAACATCAATTAAGTAAAGTGGAAGAGCAGGCACTGCACATTCGCCCGAATTATGGTCGAGTTTCTCCTCTTGAGGAGGAAGAGGAGCAGAATGCTCGACTCAATGATCATGATGATGATGATGATCGCGAGGAAGAGCGCTTTGCACAGCTGATGACGATTTTACACTTCAACCGACGACCGAAATTTCCGACGAACCGTCGACCCAGAAGTAAGATTAATGTGGATTAAGCTCACGTCTAATTGAGATGCGTTGGACACTTCATGTTCCACTCGTTGAGAAATTTTCAGCCACTTTAAGTCCGTCGGTTGTTATGAAGAAAGTTTAAGATCTGGACGCAGTCGTCAGGGAAAACTTCTGTTGATCTCCATAGACAAATTTATTTGGGCAGGTGGCCGAGCGAATTGAATGTACTACTAATGAAGATACTAATGATAGGCAGGAAGCCAAAATATGCGTTCTCGTGCTAATGATTACTTTAAAAGGAACAGCTGTTAAATTTTGAAGTTCTCAAGAAGCGGTTTTTTCGTCAGGTGAAAATAAAATGGAAAATGATGAAAGTAATCTTAATATGTTTAAACTAGCGTATAGCCCATCCTAGGACGGTTGTTTTTAAGCTTTAAATAAATATTAATATCAAACAGAAGTTATCGTTCTTTCCACGTTTATAAGTGAGTCACGGAAAAATTCTCATCGGCCGCCACCGGGAATCGAACCCGGTCTTCAAGTTACGTGCCGGACATGCTACCACTGCCCCACAGCGGTCTCGAATTCTCCAGACTAACATACGACTAACTGCCAAACCACATGGCAGGTTGCTTCTTGGAGCCCCGCGCAATGCTAGGGATTCACCAAAGATGGAAAGCAGCAACTGAACAAATAACGAGGAGGCGAATGAATAATTAATACACACAATTGACGTAGAATAGGAACATCAAGCAGAAATCCTCGCTCTTTCCACGTTTATAAGAGAGTCACGGAAAAATTCTCCTCCGCCGCCACCGGCAATCGAATCCAGGGTCTTCCAGTTACGCACCTGACATGCTACTACTGCACCAAGAAGCAACCCACCATGTGGTTTGGCCGTTAATCGTATGTGAGCCTGGAAAATTCGAGGCCGCTGTGGTGCAGTGGTAGCATGTCCGGCGCGTAACTGGAAGACCTGGGTTCGATTCCCGGTGGCGACCGATGAGAATTTTTCCGTGACTCACTTATAAACGTGGAAAGAGCGATGACTTTTGTTTGATGTTCCTAGTCCACGTCAATTGTGTGTATTAATTATATACTAATATATAGGGCATGTTCTCCGTCCAATGATGAGTGAAATTTTTAATTGAAGCAGATTGAAAACAAATCAAATAGACGCCGGATTTCTGTAAGGAAATATAATAAAAACTTATATAGTAAGAAGTCATTCCTGTTGAACTAAAAATTATATGTCATTTATTTCCGTTTTTCAAAAGACCTAGCGATAAATAACATTCTGTGTAAAATATTTGTTGTTTAACAATTGTAGGTTATAGCATTTAGATAAATCAATATTTTGCAAAATGTGTAATATATGATTCAGCACTAAACCCGGAAAGTTGTTTTCGTGTAAACTTACCTTAATAACTTTTACTTTGATTTTTCGCGCTAAATTACTTTTTCTCCGGCACACTTGTTATTATTCCCTTCACTGCTTGTGTTAGACTGTCCTATTCGAAGGTTAGTTTGAAACTTCATACCGAAGCTTTTTCTACAAAATAATGCGACATCTGGTATTACAAATCGGAACTATCTAAATTCTCGACAATGTGCTATTGGGGCGGCATCTGCTTTTAGATGCAATCTTGCTCACTTCGACATCTCAAGATTTCAGTTTTTATTGTAGGTTAGAGCTTTTAGATAGATCGATATATAATTTTTTTTGATTGGATGTTTAACGATTACCGGGCGCAACTCATTGGGCTATAAGCAGTCGCCCGTCCCTAATTTAGGGCCACTGGTTCCAGGGAACGGAGAGAACCAGTGGCGAAACGCAAACACAACATCCATGCCTCTTCGGGATTCGAACCCGGACCCTTCTCGGAAGAATGGTCAGAAGCCATCGCTTAGACCACTGCGCCACCGTGGCGTCGATCGATATTTTGCAAAATGCATAATATAATCAGCACTAAACCCGGAAAGTCAGTTAAATTGAAAAAGTAAAAAAATATTTAAAACGTACAAATAAATATTCGAATTGTACTAAATTAAATTGATATACAAAGGCAACTTGCCGTGTCATTAAGAATTCAATTCGAATTTTAAAGATCGGAAAAATAGAACTCGTGTCATTGATAATCCAATGTTTTTAAATTAGCACGGATTATTTTGACATCTAAAAGTGATCGCGAGCTATTATATAGCAGGAAATCACTTTGACATATCGAGAGCACACACGAATTGATCGATACGGGATAGCGCAACAATGCTGACGTTGCTGTGACGTCAAGCGTTCCAGAGAGAGATAGCGAGAGAGAGAGAGAGATCTGGGTGTTTATACACTATCTACCAACAAGTAATTGGACACCTGTGATAGCAAAGGAAAAGGAAGTTTATTCACCTTCAACAGTTGGCGGAGCCTCCACGAACGGCGATTACAGCTGCGACGCTCCGGGGCATACTCTCAACCAGGCGTTGTACGACGGCTACAGCGGTATTTTCTCCACTCAGCTTGGAGAAGACAGGTCAGTTCCTTCACCGATTTCGGAACGTGGGGGCACCCCTTAAGTCGACGCTCCAATTCGTCCCAGAGGTGCTCGATAGGGTTAAGGTCCGGGCTCTGCGCAAGCCAGTCAATTCGATTAACCCCATTGTCGAGGTCCACCAGGCCATGGTGGACCTCGCAATATGACAGGTGGCATTGTCATTCTGAAAGTAACATGGGTCCACCCCGTAAAACTGCCACAACGTAGGAAGCGCATGGTCATCCAAAATGGTGTTGTAGAGTAGGTCTCGGCGTTGAGTCTACCAGTAATTGCGACCAAGAGTCCCGTGCCATAATAGGAGAAACACCCCCATAGCATAATTCCAAAGCCGCCGAACTTCACAGTTGGCACAATACATTCCAGCAGGAGGCGTTCTCCAGGCAGACGCCAAACCCAGACCCTGCCATCCGGACGGTAGAGGGTGAACCTTGATTCATCACTCCAGAGAACCTGTTTCCACTGTTCAACGGTCCACTGTCGACGTTCTTTGCACCACGTTAGCCGAGCAGCGCTTTTGGACTTGGTGATCAAAGGTTTGTGGGCGGCAGCACGTCCATGATAACCGAGCAGATGGGCTTCCTTACGGATGGAATTCATCGAAAGAACACTCCCGGATGTCTGTCGAAACTCCTCGCGGATGTGGCCCATCGATTTGGTGTGGTTCTTCCGAATTTTTCTGGCCAGCACCCGTCGGTCTCAAACTCCCAGTTTTGTGGGTCTGCTGGGTCAGGGCACATTCCGACAGTCACCTCTCATCTTCCACTTGCCAATCACGTAGGACACTGTCGATTTTGGGTACTTCAACATGCTGGATATGTCACGTATGGATCGGCCATTTCTGTGATACCCGATGATTACACCTTTCTCGAAATCAGAGAGCTCCGAACTGCGTGGCATCTTGCATGCGACTGGTTGCGTTGTTGTTTCCCACACGATATTTAACGGCGGCGGCCGTGACGTGTACCAGGACCGCTGATATCGTCGATTGCAGGGGTGTCCAATTACTTGTTGGTAGATAGTGTATATGTATATAATAGATATCTTGCATAAGCAAAAAAAAAATGATATATCTCTTGCAAGAATGCAATCGTAAAAAAATATGAACAGAGCACATACAAAAATAGTTAACCTTTTAATCGGCATAAGTTGCTGATCCAAATGCTGCCCCAAAATTTCTGCGCTCCCTGAACAGAAATGTTCACATTAACACCAGGTTTTATGAAAAGCCATGACAAAGCAATTCCTTTCGCCCTCTGGTATCAATAGTGCCTCTCACTAGTGGTAAGCTCTTCATTCTAATCTTTTATTCTCTTCTCCATGGCCTAAGACATGATGAGGAAGGCCTAGTCCCTTTGACACGGACATCATAAAACTGCACTGTAAAAAATAAGTGATGTGAATTCACGGAAAATTTCTGAAAATACTTGCAGCAAGGTTGCCTGTAAGTGTACGTCTTTTCACGAAATTTCCGTTTCCAAAAGTGCCCGTTTATTTTAATTTCCGTATTTTCACAGATTTTCCGTATTCAGAAATTCCATCTATTACAGAAAAGTCAGTTTCAGGTTTTTCCGGATTTAAACTGAAATTTCGCAAAATCGTAGATCCTGTATTTTTCAGACTTTGCACCAGATAATCCTTTCATAGCTGTCAGGACCGAACCCTCATCGTTGGTGCAACAGATAACGCGCGCCTTTAACCCCACTGAGCCAGAAACACTCAGTAATCAGAATCACGTTTACCGTAAAACAAACTATGCGACGATAAAAAAAATCATCATTAATGCGAGGGGTTTAGTTATTTTATTTTCTCTTGTAGCTAACTATTTTTCTGAATAGGTTTGTAATAACTTTTTTTTCTACAGGAGGACTTTTCACAAATTAAGAATTTTTCATCGTGATTTTTCGAAACAACAAAGTGCTTGCAGCTTGATCTTTTTAAACTGACAATGACTTTCAATTATTTAAAAAAAAAGTGGAAATGTACTTTTTTATAGTATTATTTCACAAAACTCCTAAACATAAAATTTACTCTTGATGGCTATAATAGTTTTTGTCTTAAGGAATCCAGAGACTGTTACATAGACATATCCCATAGTTTTTAGATAACTACCCGGTTTCTTATAGTTACACAATATATGATAAATATTGAAAGCTGGTGCGCAAAATAGGGGAGAGGAGAAGAAATATCCTGCGCGAAATAAACAAAATTCATGCGACATGCTATCCACAATATCCGATCTCGCTACAGAACTTCAAAATCAGGTCCTTCGACAGATAATTGAAATTTAGAAGTTATCAAACCTCAAGTATTCTCACCAATCGCTCTTATTGCCGGCAATTTCTCGTCATACGGATACGGAAAAAGTGAGAACAGAGTTTTTCCGTCGATATAAGAAAGGAATTATGGAAAGGTTTTTAAAAATTCAGAATTTTCCGCTAACGCATCTCTAAAACGGTAATTTACCGTCAATATAAGAAATAAATTGCGGAAAAGTTTCTGAAAATTCAGCATTTTCAGTTAACACATCTCTAGAACGGTAATTTACCGTCAATATAAGACAGAAATTGCGCAAAGGTTTCTGAAAATTCAGAATTTTCCCGTGGTATGAAAAATCAGTAAAATTCAAGTTTCTTTCGTCATTTGACGGAAAAGGTTGTATCAGAAATATCGTTAATTTACGAAAGAAATGACGGAAAGTGGCTCGTGAATTTCAGAAAATGTTTTACAGTATGGGTAGAAATAAGTGACTTAGATATCTTCTTTCTGCAGGGCGCCGTTGTTATAGCCCAATCTTAGACAGCGAATTCAACTGATTTCAGACCGAGTTAATTCGTTCCAACCAATTAGAGGGTTAAAATTAAAATAATAACACATAATTCATTCTCAATGTGATAGAAAAGATTTTATAATTAGAGGAATGCTTATTTTAAACATGTACTTGATAATTTAAAACTTGAAACTTAATTTATTGTTTATTTCTATAAAAATGTATTCATTCTACAGAGTGTCACGTGGCAAATCTAGGTTGTTTGAATTCCAGAATCTATGCGATCAGCCACGAGCGTAATTTTGACCGAAAATGACGCTCGTGACTAAGCGTCAGTTGGATTCTATACACTGAGACAGTGGGGTGCACAGAATTTTTTTTATTTTGGGAGTGGAGGAGGGTACGGTGTTAAGAAATTAATTTGTTATGCAACTAAATGTATTATGAGTGCGTTTTTCAAATGAATGCAACATCCGCCCAAAAGCATTCAAATAAATATTGCTGGAAATTATTATTAATATTCTTATTAACTATATTCTTATCACCACATAATGGTTGATCACTTATATTTCGCTATTTATCTGTGCAGAAAACAAGTATACTACACTACTTACTGTTAAATGGTTAAAAGATACAAGTAATTCTAGAACGAAAAAAAAATTACCTTCTAGTGAAACATTCTTGATTTCTATAATGGCGCTTTTTTCATCGTACAGTAAGACTAACAATCTCTCACGCTGATGGCACTCATTTCGTCTAATATTTTTTGCTTTGATTCAACTCTTATGTTACTTTTACTTGCTATTACTTGAGTCATATTTCCAGCCTTTTGGATTTCATCTCAAACTTCTTCAGCTTTCGGTATGTATTCTTGGTGAATGCGAAGCAGTGCTGACCCATTGAGTCTCAGTTCTGATATGGTATTACCTAGATATGATTTTAAGAGACGCAGTGTTGAAACCGAACTCTCACTTCCTGAAGTTGTCACTGGTAGAGTACCTAGAATGTGAAACAATGCTTTTATATTGGGTAACATCTCACTGTAGCACAGTTTTGAAGCACCTAACGCATCTTTGGGCCACTGCTCCTTTTCTTTGAGGGAGATCGACTACAGTACCACAGTTTCAATTGTGTGATTAGTTCTTCTTGCAAGCCATTCAAGTCCCTTGAATAAAATTCAGTTGAAGTTTTAAAACCATCAATATCTTGAGAAGATGGTGGCACACTGGTATTTGTTGGGAAAAGTGACTGGAATCCTGATAAGACTGATTTGTGTGAGAGAAATCTATTTTTCAAAGCACTGATAAACATGTCCAGAAATGGTACATAGATTGAAATTCTGTAATAGCCTTCTGGGTTTTCTGTGTTTATGTTAACAGCGTTGGTTTTGTTTTGATATGATTCTTGGTATTTTAATCAAAACTCTGCTTTTCAGCTTTAATCGAAACTTCTTTTAAAATCGCGTTTTTGGAATATCGAAAGTTTTCAATTTTTTGCCCCCCTTCCTGGACACCCCACTGCATTGAGATGACATTTTATTAGATCTACATCTGCTCTTGTCACATAAATGTCTCACTCCATCGCATAACACGGCATAGAAGCGCGATGTGTGACGGATAACTTTTCCCGAGATCATTTCGTCCACGTTCACTTGGTCCAGTCCATGGTGCACTCTGTCCATCATTCACTTTGTCCGCTGTTCATTTAGTCCACTGTTTCTTTCATCCACCGTTCACTTTATCGCCCTTCACTTTGTCCACGTGCAATTCGTTCTCAGAATGCATGGAATCCCGTGGATATTTTCTGTTTTGATGGAATTTTTGTTACTAGGCAGGAAAAAAGGTCAGTGGACATTGCTTACATGCAATTTTTTTTCTTGTTTAAGTTCTTCGAGCAGAATATAACGATTTTAAACGTTATTTAATGTAAAAGGAGGAACTGAACTTTGAGGAGCTTTTGAACTCTTTTGTGTGGTACGATGCCAATCAAAATGACATAAAAAAAGTTTTACAAAAATCCTTTAATGTTTTGAAATACACCTTGTATATTGTTTACATATAGTTATTAGCTTTTCAGCATATTTTTTTATTTTGACAATTAATTGTTTATAATTCCTGTATTACTAATTTTCATCCGAATGAACTACATAATGCTCTCTATATGTGTCATAGCTATTTAACGTGAGAAAAAAAATCCACAAAAAGAGTTTAGATTGATACAGTACTTTTTGTAAATTCGTGGTGTGAGAAAAGAAAAACACAGACTTTTTTCATAAGGGGGTTTAAATTTCCCCTCTTTAATCCAACATTTTTATATCCATTGGAATAAACTTTGGTTTTTGGCATAGTGATTGACATTCTTTTTTGATTGGAGGTTTGACGACCACCGTGAGCAACGCAATGGAATATAAGCCATCGCCCGTCTCTAATTTAGAGCCACTGGTTTCAGGAAATGGAGAGAGCCAGTGACGTGAGACAAACACAACATCCATGCCTTACAGGATTCTAACCCTGAACCTTCACGGACGAATGGTCATAAGCCAGCACCACAGGCTTAACTACGCATTTCTGCGCCCGGGGCAAACCACAAAATATTGCGCCCCAATCTGTCTTTTTGTTATATATGTATGTATACACGGTTGATGTGACATTGAGGATCTCGGGAACTACAGACCTATCAGCCTCCTATCAGTGGTTTATCAAATCTTCACTAAAGTTCCTTCACACCACTTGACGGTGACACTGCATATGGCTTAACCGAGAGAACAAGCTGGATTCAGGAGTGGTTACAGCACTATAGATCATATCCGTGTACTGAGAGAACTAATTGAAAGCGCGAAGGAATATGAACTTCCATTATGCATGGATTTTATTGATTATGAAAAGGCCTTTGATTCGGCGAAACCGTCAGCAGTTACAATGGCTTTGAAATCCAGTGGTATTGAAGATGCATACATTAATATTATTAATAACATCTATAAAAATGCAAGTGCAAAGAGTCGGCTCTTTGAGAATACAGCTCCCATAAAAATTGGAAACGGAGTGGGACAAGGTGACACTATATCTCTCAAACTGTTTAATGCCCCATTGGAAAATGTCTTTCATTCACTGAACTGGGAATACAAAGGGATAAAGATTAATGGAGATTATCTAACTCACCTTCGTTTTGATGATGACGTAGTCATTTTTGCATCTACTCCATCAGAGCTGCAGAGTATGATCCAGGAACTTGCTGACAAGAGTAAAGAAGTGGGATTAAAAATGAACTCTCAGAAGACCAAAGTGATGTTCAATGCTTTTACAAGAAATGAAGATTTATCGATTGACGGGGAAAAGCTGGAGATAACCAATACCTACATTTATCTTGGACAGCAGATATCAAGTGAGGGTCACATGGATGAAGAAATTAATCGGCGCATAAAACTTTCTTGGATAGCTTTTGGAAGAAACAGTATAATTTTCAAGAGCAATATGCCATTATGTCTTAAAAGAAAAGTGTTTGATCAATTAATCCTTCCAATGCTTGCATGTGGTACAGAGACGTGGACCTTAACTAAAAGAGACATACAAAGACTGCAGACAACTCAAAGGAGCATGAAGAGATGCGTGTTTGGTGTAACCAGGAGAGATAAGAGAGGAACTCGTGGATCAGAAAAATGACATGAGTGGAAGACATCATGATCAGAGTAAAATCCCTGAAATGGCAATGGGCTGGACATATTGCCAGAAGAACAAGACCATCGATGGACAGCTGGAATTTTAGACTGGATTCCAAGGAACTGGAAAAGACCCAGAAGAAGACCACATGGGAGATGGGTGGATGAAATTCGAAAGTATGCGGGAGTAACATGGAGAAGACTGGCACAAGACAGGCCGTTGTGGAGGAAACTTGGGGAGACCTTCGTCCAGCAGTGGATTGATAATGGTTGACAATGATGACGATGATGATGATGATGACGATGATGATACACGGGTGGAGGAAGGTAGGAGACACGGGAGGTCCGGACCCCCCTCTGGAATTTCATGGTCCCCCTCACTTGCGATCGACCTACAAAACGTTCTAATATATCTGGTTCACTTATAATTTATCGTTTTTTTACGAAGTTTTCCAGCAGACCGTCACCATGCTTCGCAGTTTTCTTGAAAACGCTTCAAGTAGAATTTTGAAAAATGATTATGTCACAAATAACTTAAATAGTTAATTCAACACTCTGTTTTTCCCTTTGAAAACGTCGCCCCGGTGGCTCAGTGATCTAAACCGCTGGCTTCTGTCCAGTCGTCTGTAATGCGTCCGGGCTCGGATCCTGGTGAATCTTGGATGCTGTATTTGCCTTACGGCACTGGCTCCCTTCCTTCCCTGGAACCATTGATCCTGAATCAAGGACGAGAGACAGCTTATATCCTAATGACTTGCTCACGGCGGTCCTTACATCTCCAATGAAACAATAAAACAAATATCTTTAAAAAATCATTAAAGAGATTTCTTTAAAGCAATAACCCCTGGGTGGGGTTTCTTCCTCTCTCTCTCCTTATTTTTTTAAAGTTATTTTTACTGTCGTAAAAGTTAGACCCACTGAAAGTTTTAGATTCCGTCGCCCATGTATGCATATCATTATCAATCATCATCAATGCACTGCTGGATGAAGATCTCCCCTAATTTCTCCCATAACTTTCTGTCTTAAGCCAGGCTCTTCCATGTCAGACAAACTACTTCTACGGCTTTTGCCAATTATTTCGGCCTTCCGACCTTCGGCATTAAGCGAACCGAAAAGCTGGAAGTCGACATTAAACGAACCGAGAGGCTGGAAGTCGACATTAAACGAACCGAGAGGCTGGAAGTCGACATTAAACGAACCGAGAAGCTGGAAGTCGACATTAAACGAACCGAGAAGCTGGAAGTCGACATTAAACGAACCGAGAAGCTGGAAGTCGACATTAAACGAACCGAGAAGCTGGAAGTCGTGACTCGTAGTCGCAGTAATAATCAAATAGCCCCTTGAGAATCTGCAGCAATGTTAACGACATTCTTCTCTTGCAACGTACGTACACCCGCATCTTCGTTTTTGAATGTGAGCAACTAAAAGATATGTGAATGTTAATTCGTCACTATACCTGAAACTGACAAATAATATTATAGGTAAATTCTGTAAATCGACAAATGACAAATTATGGCCTGAACAAACTGTAACAGAAACTAGTGCAAAAGTTTCAATTCCAATTTTCTTTCTTTTGAGCTGCTCCTGGGGTAGCCGCCCCGGAGCAGCTCAAAAGAAAGAAATGCCCTAGTTACGCCTCTGGCCAGCACCTACACCACTGCGCCACCGGGACGGCATGATTGACGTCGTACCACCTGAAAGAGTTAAAACGATCTTTAAAATTTAGTTCCCCGTTTTACTTTAAATAACATTTAAAATCGTTATGCTTTAATCGAAAAACTTAAACAGGAAAAAAAAAAAAGCGCACGTAAGCAATGTTGAACTTTTTCTTCAGCTTAGTAAAAAAATGTACATCAAAACAGAAAATTTCCACGCTATTCCATCCATTCTGAGAACGAAATGAATGTGGAAAAAGTGAACGGTGGACGAAATGAAATGGACCAAGTGAACGTGGGCGAAATGAACACGGAGAAAGTGATAGGGAACCAGTGATCGATGTACGCTGTAAGTCAGGGATACCAGCTTTTCTAGCATCAGTTAGCGTTCAATTGAGGGTCTGAATGGGCAAAATGAGTGATCTGAGCGACTTTGAACGCGGTATAAAAGTTGGCGACAGACGTGCCGGTTCCAGCTTCTGCCAAATGGGCTTTTCACGTAGAACTGTAGCAAGGGTTGTGATCAATGGTGCACACAACCCTTGCTACCCAAACACTCAGCAATCGTCTATCCTGTTGACGAAAACAGCTGGCGCATCAGTGGGGTCGGAGGGCATGGCGACATGATTGTCGATGCTGTAGCCCATCCACTACACTGTCCAATACGTAGTAGTGCTTTCGTTGATGACTCTCGGCACACTTGAATTCTGGAGTGATTTGAGGGGTTATGGTCCATCCGTTCGCTTGTAGGATTCTCGCCTGTCTGCTTTGACCTCTCTGATCCACTAGCTGTATTCGAAAATCGCCAGCTGACAAAAGTTTTTGTGCGTTGCACCATTCACGGTAAACACTTGCTTTGTGCGTGAAAAGCCCAGGAGGACGGCCATTTAGGAGACGCTGAAAGCCGTACACCTGGATCCAACTATCCTATCGCGCTCAAATTCGGTCAGATCCCTCGTTTCACCCATCAATCAAACGCTAGCTGATGCTTGAGAGATTAGAGACTTTATGTAGAGGTTTTTAGGAAAGGTGTGTATGACCCCAGGTTTTAGTCAACCCTTAGAAGCAGTGGTGGTGGGGGGGGGCGACGTTCCGGTATTTCTCTTTCTAGTTGGCACGCGTTCTAGTAAACCCTCAACATAACTCGTTTTCTTTTTAAATTTTAAAATGCGAATGTCTTACAATACTTTTTCAATAAAAGAAAAATGCAACAGAAAAACTGCATAGTTAGTGAGTTAACGTCCCATGTTTGTTTGAAGGTAGAGCTAGCCTCTAAATTCATTCTCACTTGGCAGTCCCACGAAACTCCTTTTTCTATTGTTGTTATAAGAACGTTGAGGTGAGGATATTGCAGTGGGAAAATTATTGTGATTGGGAATTTAATTAATATAGCATATTATTAAGGAGCTGTGAGTCTCATTGGATTTAGTCTAGTTACGAGGGCCTCTTAATTATGTTAGAAGCAGAGGAGATTATTATTCTCACTGGAGCTTTAGGAACATTTCACACAGGTGGAAAAAAATCGTCGAAGCAATAAATTTCCAGGCTGCGCTACCGAATATAGAATTGTCCGTGCTGTACAAAACTGAATTGTCCGTGCTGTACAAAACTGAATTGTTTGTGCTGTACAATACTGAATTGTCCGTACTGCACCCAAACTGCCCTCATCTGAAATCCCAAGGATTAAGACTCCTAGTAATAAATGGCTTTCACCAGTGCACTCTAATTTAGTTTCCGCTTCCAACGACATCTTACTCGTTAATATGGGGCTGATTTTAGTTTCCGCAACCCCGAAACGGCCCCAATCTGGGCCCCCAACATTTCAGTGTTTTCTTACCAAAATGGTTAATTTTTGTCCCTTGAATGCCAAGACGTGTAAATCCAGAAGTCGCATTTCGACCAATTTCTATACTTCCTTAAACTATTAGAAAGCAAATATGGAATATTCGAAGTATTGGGGGAGGGGGTAAGAAAAGAAAGATATTGAAAACGTAAAGGCACCGCGCGCGTTCCTGTACTTTTTCAAACAGCACTACATCACTTAGAGGTAAGAAGCAAGGAGATTTGGGCTAAAGTGCCCGACAGGAAAGTCACACGGAAGCGAGATAGAAAGGGGAAAGAAGACACTCTTATTTACAACTGGGAGGGGGGGGGGAGGCAGCACCCGAGGTCCAACGACTTAACGTGCCCTTCGGACTCACGGCGGATAATTTAGTGTTTCGAGCGTTCGTACCAGCCTGGCATTGATCTTGAGACTTTTCTGTAGCAGTCACGAACATTGACCACTTAGCCATCCGAGGCCAGCTGATGCTCGACGTGCTGGTTTACCTGATTTATGTTGCATACTGTCCTCACGTGACTTCTTACAGTTTGGAGTGACTCATAAATCTGAAGAGTGCAGGTGTTTACACTAGCATATCAGTAAGTCACACTGGCATTTGGTAGTCTTAGCAGCTGTTTATGGAATAAATATTTAAAAAAACAAATTTACATCTCTTGAGTAATTGTAACTCTTATGCCGAAACGGTATTTGTAATAATTATTCTATAACAGAAATGGATTTAGTCATTATTCATGGATTAAATCAAAATGAGCTTAAGGCCGTTCCATAAAAATTGAGAGTAAAATCACACAAAATGAAGAAATATAGGTGCAGTAGAATATATGTTAAACTTTCTCAACGTATCTTTTCTTGGATGATATGCAACGGTTCCATCGTTTAGTCCACTTTTCAAAGCAAGTGGCCAAGGCATTTTGTGGAAGCTGCTTTAGCGACCCCTGTACAGCTTGAATAACGTCAGCATGTGTGTTGAATGTTGCATCACGGAATTTCTTCTTCATTGTTCAAAACAACCAGCAATCGCACGGGGCTAGGTCAGGACGGTAGACAGGCTGTGGCAGGATTTTAAAAATGCATTTCGTAAGAAACTGTTGAACACAAGCAGACACATGCGGGCGGGCGTTATGACGGAGTACGTACGGTCCACTTGCCCACCAGTTCCGGTTGCTCAATCGATATGTGTGGTCGCAGACGCTTCAAGACTAAAATGTAATACTCAGCATTGATAATAATTTGTGAAGGAACTTTTTTTTTTTTTTTTTTTTGAGTGGAGGTTTAACGACCACCGTGAGCAACTCAATGGGCTATAAGCAGTCGCCCGTCCCTAATTTAGGGTCACTGGTTCCAGGGAAGGGAGAGAGCCAGTGCCGTAAGACAAACACAACATCCATGCCTCACCGGGATTCGAACCCGGACCCCTTACGGACAAATGATCAGAGGCCAACGCCTTAGACCACTGCGCCACCGGGGCGGCGTGAAGGAACTGGAGGAACGGCATGCTGGTAGACTACATCCTTATGATCAAAGAAAATTATCATCAACGCCTTCCCAGCCGATTTGGTTTGGCGGACTTTTTTCGGAGGAGGCGAGCCTGTGTGTTTCCAGACACTCGTTGCGCGCTTTGTGAGGTGGTCGAAATAGTGGACCCCATGTTTCATCGGCAGTCATTAATGTGTTTTGAAAGTTTCGATGCTTTGCAATCATTTGTTTTCACTCATGACACACCCGAACTCTGGCTAACAAGTGTTCTCTAGTCAGGTGATGAAGTACCCATCTGGAACACACACGATGCAGCAGTAGTTTGTCGCGTAGAATGCGGAATGCCGACGTTTTCGAAATATTAGTTGACGCCACTATGTCTTTACACGTCATTCGTCAATCTTGTTGCAGGATTGCCCAAACAGACGCTACGTCACAACACTTTCAGGTCGACTAGGCTTAGGAACGAGTTCTGCCGGCAAACACCCTTTTTTGAAATCATGGCACCATCTAAAAATTGTTGACTCACCCAAAACTTACATCTTTGTAAGCTTTTTTCATTAAATCAACAGTTTCTGGAAACGTTTTACCCAAATGATAGCAAAATTTTATCGCACACCGCATTTCACTTCTTAACTCTGAACGACTCACCTCGATAGCTGCATGGAGCAGGCGTACCTTAAAGAACTGCGCAATAAAAATACCACAATCATCTGCCACGGCTAATAACTTTTGCCATAGAAACTTCCTTAATTCAGTTAGTCGTCTGCGTGGTTATTCTCCACTTCGCACTGTTGCCAACTTAAAAAAATTTACTCTCAGTTTTTATGTAACGGCCTTTGTTCATTTCATAAATCAAGAATAATAAAAAAAATCCCAATGCGAGATATTACTGAGACGCACAAGCATATTAATGGAGACTTACAAACATCATGTTAATTAAAAAAAAATACTAAAAGTCAGACGCCTTGTTTGCTTGCTTTAACAACAAGAAAGATGACACCGAATTTTCGGGTGTAATAAGCACGTCCTTTGAATCCGTTCTGACGCAAACGAAATTTATCAAAGCTATTCAAAGTCAATGGAACCGGTATGGAAAAAATAGTATCTGACGGAAGAAAGAAGTTTTTCAATCCCTCAGATATTGCTGTAAACGGAATTGTGAGCTTACGCCCTTTGGTTGCAGACTTGTGTGTTAAGAAAAACATGAATTTATATGAGAAACATTTCCCGCCGGAAACGTTCTCCGACATAGAAATAATTTTTCAAATCGTACTCTTAGAAACAGAGATATCGACAAAAATAAGATGTGACTTTTCGTTCCCTGGTGGGAAAACCGTGCATTATTTTAGGAAGAAAGTATTCTCAAAAGGTTTTTCCATGTGAGCACTTTCGGTCCAAGAAAATAAAAAAAATAAAATTAGTCGAGTTTTCAGGAGCCCAGATTTTGCTACAAATATATCAGAAGCAGAAATTAACACTTATGCCCCCTGGTGGCGAAACCAGTCTCTACCAAACATTAGAAATTATGTGAAAAGTATTTTCCATCAGGTCTTGTATGCGATACAGGAAGAATTTTTTAAATCGGAGCTTTAGAAGCAGAAATAACGCAGAAAACGGAATTTACCTTTGTGCCCCTTAGCGGAAAGTCTATGATGTACTTGAAATTTTTGAATTTTTAGGAAAAACATTTCACATCGGAAACACTATCCAACAAAAAATGAATTTTTCAAATCGGGCTCCTAGAAGTAGAGATATTGACAAAAATAAGATATACATCTACGCCCCCTGGCGCAGAAGTCATGGATTATTTCAAGAAGAAAATGTTCCTAAAAGGTTTGTCGACATGAGTAGTATTGGTGAACAAACCACTTTTGTTTCAATCGAAATTTTAGAAGCTCATATTTTGCTGCAAATACATCAGAAGCGGAAATTGAGACTTACGCCACCTGGTGGCCAAACCCTTTTTTTCAAAAATTAGAAATTATGTGCAAAGGATTTCCCACCAGGAGCTGTATCCGGTGCAGAAAGAATTTTTAAAATGGGAGATTTAGAAGCAGAGATATAGAGGGGGGGGGGGGGGGGTCAATTTACCATTACGCCCCCTAGTGGAAAGTCAATGAATTAATCGAAAATTTTGAAATTATATGTAAACCATGTCACCTGGAAACAATATCCACAACAAAGAAGGGATTTTTCAAATCGGACTTCTAGAAGTAGAGATATTGACAAAAATAAGATATACATCTACGCCCTCTGGCGTAGAAACCATGCATTATTTAAAAAAATGTTTCTAAAAGGTTTGTCAACATGAGTACTATCTGTCTACGAACGACGAATTTTTTCAATCAAGAATTTGGAAGCTCATATTTTGCTGCAAATACATAAGAAGCGGAAATTAAGGTTTACGCCCCCTGGTGGCCAAACCATTTTTTTTACAAATATTAGAAATTATGTGCAAACGATTTCCCATCGGGAGCTGTATCCGGTGCAGAAAGAATGTTTCAAATCGGAGATGTAGAAGCAGAGATATAGGGTGAAACACAATTAACGTCTACGCCCCCTAGCGGAAAGTCTATGAATTACTTGAAAATTTTGAAATTATATGAAAAACATGTCACACTGGAAACACTATCCAACAAAGAAGGAATTTTTCAAATCAGATTCCTAGAAGTAAAGATATTGACAAAAATAGGACATACATCTACGCCTCCTGGCGGAGAAACTGTGGAATATTTAAAGAAGAAAATATTCCGAAAATGCTAATCGATGTGAGTGGCATCAGTCCACGAAAGAATTTTTTCAATCGATATTTTAGAAGCTCAGATTTTATGGCAAATACATCAGAAGCAAGAATTAACACTTACGCCCCCTGGTGGCCAAAGTATTCTTTACCAAAAATTTGAAATTATATGCAAAGGATTTTCCATCAGAAGATGTATCCGCTGAAATTTTTTTTTTTCAAATCGGAGTTTTAGAAGAAGAGGGAAAAATGTAATTTACTTTTACGCCCCCTAGCGGAAAATATATGCGTAATTTGAAAAAGTAACTATATTTAAAATACTCTTTGACATAAATGGAATCGAAAGATAAAATAATTTTTACAATCGGATTTTTAGAAGCAAATATGTGGAATAAAAGGCATTTTTGAATTCGACATCATCTGTATTTACGCCCCCTAGCTGCAAAATTGTACATGGTAAAAAAAAAAAAAAAAAAAAAAAACGAAATAAAGGATCATCATTCGCATATTTCAAGCTTCCGAATGCAAAAAGAATTTTTCAAATCGGACTAATAGTTGCAGAGATATCGTGGGTACAGACGGACGGACGGAAGGCCAAACCCGGTAACATAAGCACGATCTTTTTATACAAAAGACGTGCCAAAAAGCGATTATCAAAGCGCAAAACAGCGTTATCGGAATGTGTTGGCTTAATACAGAACAATGATTTACAATGCATTGTGAAAGTAAATTTTTTTAACTGACGCATACCAATAAAAATGCAGTAATAATACATTCATGTCTAAAAATTAGGGATCACTTCTATTTTTATAGCATACATTTATTCCAACAGGATGTGGACGAAATATTAAACTAAGATGAAAAAGGCATGCACGTATATAACAAGTTAGTAAAATCATGCAATCCATTGATTATGATACGCTTTCCAACATGCCGGAAATCATTACTCAAGTTATGAGGAGAATGGCTGGGAAATAAATATCGCTCCTGTGTCCTGACCTTTGACCCCATTTCGATGATATTATACAGAACCGATTCAGTATACCTCCGGAACAACATGATAAAGATTTGTCGCA
Source organism: Macrothele yani (assembly GCA_039090855.1). Classification (NCBI taxonomy): domain Eukaryota; kingdom Metazoa; phylum Arthropoda; class Arachnida; order Araneae; family Macrothelidae; genus Macrothele; species Macrothele yani. The sequence goes on along the minus strand of CM077002.1, from coordinate 27,492,142 downwards.
ATCGAATCATTTTTACGTAAGTTATGACGCATATGGGCAATGGAATGGATCCCGCTCCTATGTCCTGATCTTTGACCCCATTCCGTCCATTTTCAATAAAATTTGACCCCAGGTGGTCCCCTACTACATACTAAACTTTCATCGAAATCGAAACATTTTTACACATGTTATGACGCATAAGAGCAATGGAATGGATCCCACTCCTATGCCCTGACCTTTGACCCCAATTCGTCCATTTTTTACGCTTTCCAACCGTAGGTTGAAGAAGCGTATATGTTCCAACTTCGTCCGTCTGTCTGTCGCGTAAAAATGGTTCGATTTCGGTGAAATTTTAGTATGTGGTAGGGGACCGCCTGAGGACGAACCCTATTGAAACTGGACGCAATGGAGTCAAAGGCCACGACATAGGAGCGGGATCCATTCCGTTGCCCTTATGCGTCATAACTTGCGTAAATATGGTTCGATGTCGATGGAATTTTCGTATGTGGTAGGGGACCACCTGGGAAGAAACCCTCTTCAAAATGGGTAAATGGGTGAAGTGGGGTCAAAGACCACGACATAGGAGCGGGATGCATTTCATTGCCCTTATGCGTCATAACGTGCGTAAAAATGTTTCGGTTTCGATGAAATTTTAGTATGTGGTAGGGGACCACCTGGGGACGAACCCTATTGAAAATGGACGAAATGGGGTCAAAGGTCAGGACACAGGATCGGGATCCATTCCATCGCCCTTATCACATACTATAAAAGGAGCCATCCTTGTATGTATGTAAATTTTATTTTGAAAACGGTTCCAAGGATTTTGATGAAAGTCGTTAACCTCCCGGGTGGTCCCCTACCACATACTAAAATTTCATCGAAATCGACGAACCTTTGGTACGCTAGTTATGACGCATAAGAGCAGTGGAATGGATGCCGCTCCTATGTCCTGACCTATGACCCCATTTCCTTCATTTTCAATAGGGTTTCTTCCCAGGTGTTCCCCTACCCCATACTAAAATTTCATGGAAATCGAACGATTTTTACGCGAGTTATCGTGCGAACGGACATACGCACACAACGCGTGACATAATGAGGCAGATGGGAATCGCGACTATCTGCTCGCAAGAGTGTGACGTCATAAAACTTTAATAGGATCCACACACAATGCGTGACGTAATAAGACAGATGTCGTGGCAGCGCGCCAACATCTCAATCGCGAGAGTGTGACGTCATAAGATTTGCAAGCATGGGTAACATTAATGGCATGACGCCATGACGCTAAAAACGTGGTAATTCGGGGCGGTTATTTAACCCACTAAACGAATTTTTCTAAAGTCGAGATCAAGTTAAATCGATTTCTAGCACCAGAAAACGGTAGGTTAACGACTTCATCAAAATCCTTAGAGGCGTTTTTAAAATAAAATTTGCATACATACAAGAATTGCTCCTTTAATAGTATGGGATAAAGGGCGATGGAATGGATCCCGCTCCTATATCCTGACCTTTGACCCCACTTCACCCATTTTCAACAGGGTTCATTCCCACGTGGTCCCCTACGACATACTAAAATTTCATCGAAATCGAACCATATTTACGCAAGTTATGACGCATAAAGGCAATGGAATGCATCCCGCTCCTATGTCCTGACCTTTGACCCCACTTCACCCGTTTTCAATAGGATTCGCCCCCAGTTGGTCCCCTACCACATACTAAAATTTCATCGAAATAGAAACATTTTTACGTGAGTTATTGTGCGGACAGGCAGACTGATGGGCAGACAGACGGACAATACTGGAGCATATACACTTCTTCAACCTACGTTTGGAAAGCGTAAATGACAGAAGAAAAAAAATCATGTATGATTTTAATTGAGTATATGTTCACCCCTGACCGCAATGTATGACTGGCATCAGTGGGAGCTATGTTTTTCACGATATTGCCCAGAAGATCCTGTGGAAGGTTTCTCCATTCTTCTTTGAGCACAATTACCAGGTCTTTTATGGTGTCCAGGTGGGGGATTGCGTCCAGCAATGCCCCACCCCAGAGTGCCCAAGCATTTTCGATTGGATTCATGTCGGGGAAGTACACATGCCACTCCATTCGGTTGATCCCGTTGGTTTCCCACAGTTAATCAACACATGATGATCGATGTGGGCGGGCTATATCGTCCATAAAAACGAAAGGATTTCCCACAGCACCACAAAGCAGCGTTACATGGTCTAAAATGCCCTAATCGCAATAACGCTGGGCATTCATTGACTGACCCTTTCTCCAACATTAGAAGCTCTGTACGCCCATTGATCATAATTCAAGACCATAGCATTACTCCACCATCCCTATAATGGTTAATTTCTACGATGTTTCTGGCTGAATAAGCAGTACGGGGATATCACCCGATGTATGGCCGCCTAGAGTCAGACGATAAACAAAATCGACTTTCGCCTGTGAACATAACTTTGGCCCATTGCTCTTCAATCCGTGTGGAGTGTTAACGACACCATCGATAGCAAGTTGTTTTGCTTGCTGGGGTCAATGGAACACATTTGTACAGGTTTTCGGGCATGCAATCTGAAATTATTGAAACGCTTTGACACCGTTTAATGCGATATTTTGGTACCTGTGCTTGATTCCAGCTGTTTTGCTAACTTGCCAGCAGTTATTCGGTGAGATCTTTTAGCCGTTACAAGACGATTTTGTGATGGAGAACTTTTGCGTGGTCGACATCTACCGAACCTTCTGGTAGCTTTTCCATATTCAGAAAATTGTTTCCAGATCCGTGACTGCTTCGGGAAATTCCGAACTCCTTCATTACGTCTCTAGTTGTCCGCCCTTCTTCCAGTTTACCAGCAGTTCGACCTCTGGTAAAATCATTCAGATGAACCCGAGGACGATTGCATTCATGATTCCATTCACGATCATTCAGATGATTTAATCATTGTTCAAATTCTATATATTGAATCGCTCTATGTGGCTATATAATTCATTTAAGCTTATACAAAAATTGTGTTGTATCGTTAGTTACTATTTCACACGTTGTCAGATAGTTCTAGCTACGTGGGAGTATTATATATTGCAAATTAAAAAAAATGTATATTATCAACATATTCTTATAAATTTAGCATAGGTATATTGCTATTCTTACCTTTCTTTTGCGTAGGTTGCCTCTCTTGTTCAATGTTGCTTGGCCGCACCGGCAGGCGCAGTGGTCCAAGCGACGGCTTCTGATCATTCGTCCGAAAGGGGTCCGGGTTCGAGTTCCGGTGAAGCATAGATGTTGTGTTTGTCTTACGGCACTATTTCTCTCCCTTCCCTGGAACCAGTGACCCTAAATTAGGGACGGGAGACTGCTTATAGCCCATAGAGTTGCTCACGGTGGTCGTTAAACCTCCAATGAAAAAAAAAAAAATGTTGCTTGGCCAACGGATGTGATCATTAAGGTGTGTACGAAATACCACATTGGAAAGTAAACGTTGTCACTGTTATCGCAGTTGAATAAAATAAAATAAAACTGCTTGAATGAAGACTATGAAATACGAATGAATGTTTAAAAGAACTTGGATGATGCTTTAAAAGAAATATTCAAGACTCTGAGTAACTCAAAGGCAATAAAGGAAGGTATAGACTTTGATAATCTATCACCTAACAAAGAACGTTAAAATCGGAAATACCTTGATAAGAAGCATAAAATGAGAAACACCGAGTGAACTATTCTTCCCGTGTAGCCATACCCATACTAGTTTTGACTGCTGTATTGTAGTCATCTTCGTTCGCCAACCGTGACGTCTGATGTTGAACTGATCCTCCGAGATGTCAGTTCTCTTCATTCGTCCTGCCAAGTCACGTCAATCGTTCTTGTGTTGACTGACGTCCTTCATTCGTCCTGCCACGTCACGTCAGTCATTCACAACACAAGAATGACTGACGTGACGTGGCAGGACTGCGTGAAGGTGTCCAATCGCTTTTGTCCACATAGTGTACGGTTTTCATCCAAAATCTGCAAATTCCTGATTGTCTAGGATCACTTTTTCTGTCGGAAATAATTACCTACGAGGTTTTTGCAGCTATTCTGAATTTCATGGGCACGAATCTTGTTTTTGCCTTCAGCGGAACTTCACCAGGACGTTTTACTTTTTCACATGTTTTTTAATTTTGCTTTGTGTTCTTACGAATATGTCTTTTCCAGAAAAAATGGGCACTTGCTTCTTTCTTCCTTGATTTTTAGTGCCAACGACACATATGGCCATGTAGCAGAGAATAACTGGTACAACCGTTTCTACTGATTCAACTTTGAGGAGTCGAAGTTCCTTCTTTCACTGGCTCGTAGAGTAAGCAAAACCTTTTGTATGCAGATGAGAATAATTGACATAATCGTTCCCACTGATTTTCCTTGAGAAGTCGAGATTTCTTCCTTTCTCTGGCCCTTAGCATCAACTAGCCCTGTGGCCATGCTTCATAGAATTACTGGAACAACCGTTCCTACTGATTCACCTTGAAAAAGTCCAGAATCTTTTGTCTCATGTGCCTTAGCACTAACGAGCCATGTGGCCATGTGGCAGAGAATTACTAGTGCAACTGCTCCTACTGATTCACCTTGAGAAATTGAGGATCCTCCTTCTCCTGACACTTAGCACCACCAAACCCTGTCACTATTCAGCAGAAAGTTACTGGTATAATCGTTTTTACTGATTCACCTTAAGAACTTGAAGTTCCTTCCTCCCTTGATCCTTACCACTAACAAATCCACTGGTTATGTGGCAGAAACTTACTGGTACAACCATTAGTACGGATTCACCTTGAAACGTTGAAGTATTCATGCTAATAGAATATCAAAGAAGTTTTCATGAACCATGGACAATAAGAACTTAGTGATTAGGAATAACATTCATTTTCCGGTCAGAGAGACACAGTATCCTTCCAAATAAGTACGATACTGTTAATAATACAAACATTTAGGAACTCAATAATCTAATACCTTCGGAAGAAAGTTAATTTGTTAAGGAGCTTGAAATGTGCTGATTCGTAATTAGAGTTTCTACAACAAATATTGTTCTACTTGTTAGAAAAAGGTAACTATTCTAAAATTTACGATTAATTTGTATATGACAAAACTTATTTCATGAGCCAAGAAATTCGAAAATCAAAATGAACATTCTTACGAAGAAAAAAAAAATTGCAAAAATAGAGCTCTTAGAAGCCGATAATAAATGTTTTAAGAAAGGTCACTGCTCGGTATTTAGGGTGAGACACATACCCTGAAGTACCAAAACAATTATTAGGAACACACTCAATAGCATAATTGCCAACTTTTCCGATTTAATCGAGAAATTCCCGTTTCTTTTGCACATTTCCTTATTTTAAGATTTCCGGCCAGTTTCTCCATTATTTTTAGCGTGTCTTTTGTAAAATAATATCGTGCTTATAGTATCACTTTGCCCGTCTGTCTGTCCCTCTGTGTACACATATCTCTGCAACTATTAGTCCGATTTTAAAAATTATTTTCTGTGTTGGGAAGCTTGAAATGTGATAATGATGATCCTCGCATAAAGTTCCCCCCCCCCCCAATGTACAACTTCGCCGCTAGATGTCATAAATGCAGATGATATCGAATTCAAAATACATTTCATTCCATACATTTGATTTTAAGTATTCGATTGAAAATATTCTTTTTCCTTTCGCACAATCTCTTTTACAAATAATACATACATTTTACGCTATAGGGGCGTAAAGGTAAATTGCGTTTTACTCAATGTCTTTTCTTCTAAAAGTCCCATTTCAAGAATTCTTTCTGCATCGGATACAACTCCTGGCGAGAAATGCTTTGCATGTAATTTCTAATTTTTGGTAAAGTATGGTGTGGCCACCAGCAGGCGTAAGTGTTGATTTCTGCCTTTGATGTGTTAGCAACAAAATCTGATCTTCTGAAAGCTGGTTTGAAAATTTTTTTCGTGGACCGATGACCCCTCTCACCTAGGAAAACCTTCTGAGAATATCTCCTGCTTAAAATAGTGCATTATTTTTTCCACCTAGGAGCGTAGACGTATATCTCATTTTTGTTGATATCTCTGCTTCTGAGTCTGATTTGAAAAATTCTTTGTTGGAGAGCGTTTCCAGTGCTAAATGTTTCTCGTATAATTTCAAAATTTTTTAAAGCATAAGAGTGCCATAGGGGCATAAGTTCACGTTTAAGTTTACAGAAATATCTGCGGGACTAAAACCCGTATTGCAAAAATATATTTTTCGTCATATGCTACTAACTATGAAAACTTTTTATTTTTATTTTCTTCCCGAAATATTGCATAATTTCCCCGCTAGGTGCGCAGATATTTAATCTGTCTTTCTCAATATTCCTATTTCTAAATGTACTATTTAAAAAATTCTTTTAATACCCGATAGCATTTACCTTGTGGAACACTTTAGGTTTGTATTTGAAGAGTTTTGTAGTTCACAGTTCCGTCGCTAGGTGGTGTTTCTGTACTTCTGTTTCCAGCTGTATCCCCGTTTCTAAAAACTCTTTGAAAAACTTTTTTCTTTTTTCACTGTATGCCATTCGCTATAATAAAGATGGGGAGCGTTATATTCTTAAATGATGAACAGCTTTCACTGTCTAGTTTCCTCTCTCAGGCAAAGAAAGAATGTTGTAAGTCTGACGTTCAGAAGCGGAGATATCACTGAACGATGAATGGATGAACTGACAAGTGTCAGACCCTGTGCACATTTTTACCCTATACTTTAAGAAAAAAGAAATTTCGGCGATTCCCATTTTGAAGCGGGGATTTAATTTTTTGCAGGTACACAGAGGGAAGGAGAGACATGTCAAAAATCAAATGCTTTTCTCTATCCGATTTGCGCGTAGCTAAGAATAGGAAACGCGACGAATTGATCTACGCCGAATTGAGCACAACTGCACTCAGCTTAAAAAGTGTGCCCCAGCAAATGTTTAAAAATATATAAGAGGTGTTGGTCATGCTTATTTCCATAAAATGTAAAACTTCCAGTATAATAGTGATATTGAGACAAATATAAATGCATAAGAATTCTCCATTAGAAAAGGATGAAAAAAAGATATGAAAATTTTTGTCATACATAATTCTATAAAACTTTTCGGAATTTGTTGTCTAGAATTAAGCAGATACATGCACTTCAGAAATTTCGAATCAGAAGAAGCAAGAAAAATATAGGATACTTTTGAGCATATTAACTTCCAATTTACGCAGAAAAATATCTTTTCCGGTAACTTTTCCCCCAACCCGGATGCATTGTCTCCTTAAGCGGACTATGTGGACGGGTAAAGTGGTCAGGTACATGTGACTTACATATGAAAGAGTGTGTCAAACAACTAGGCAAAAAGTTAGGTTGACTGGAAAGTGATAAAATTTAAGTGATAAATTGTTTGAAGGAAACCGAATGCTGTTAAGAGCACGTATTTGTGGCTTTGCTGAAGCCCTATGGCCACAGAAGATGCTTTCATGGAGGTACAGAATGCTTTGATACTGTTTTGGGGAAATGTACTTGAACATTACAGTGGGAGAATTTTGCAGCTTCGTTGTATTCACTTTTGTTTCATCCTGAGAATCGTATGGCTCAATACCGTCCTTGAAGCTATTATGTATCAGCACCTGCCCATCGTCTATCCAGCTGCATAGACTCATTGCTGAGCTTTTACTGCCAATAAAGCTTCAGGTGTTCATGCATCATTATGAAAATCCACAACGCCTAACTGGTACGGATTTCAATGCCTGGTCATTAGTACTTCCCTGTGAATAACTCTGCCAAGGGCACAGTGCCGTCATTCTACTGATTTATTAGTAGATGAACTGTGTGAAAACACCAGTTTGTTCGCGACGGACATGGAAACCGTGTTCACTCACTCCGGAGTAAGTTGCTCTCCCAACTGAGCTACGCGGACAGAATTTCTCGCTGCAGATTTGTCGTCTTGACACATGTTTTCACCGCCACAACTGATTTTGGCTCCTGTCTACTGTTATATTTTTGCAAATCGTAAGAATCTACAGAATTTTCTCGGTTTTAAAGTAACCCCCTGAATTTTCTACTGTCGTTTTTAGCTTGTGGAATTTTTGACAGAGGATTTTTTTTATAAGCTCTAAAATAATTTTTATGGTGCACTTCTGATACTGATGTTTCAAGCAGTTTATCATTTTTACTTTTATCGAGGGTCTTAGAGAAGTAAAAGACCCCAGAGTTATTTCAATTAATCTCTATTCTGCGTGTAAATTGATTAAAAATTGGAGGTGGGACGAATCCTAATTTTTCTCGCATCCGAATCCGAATTCTAAAAGGTTCTTGAATCCCTCGAATCTCCCAAATTCTCTCGAGTCCTTCATATAAGAATAATTATAAGAAAAAAAAAGGGAAAGAAAAAGACTTCTACTTAAAATTAAAAGTTTTTAATTGAAGCAAAATTTGAAATCTGTGTTTAATGAAATACAACTGAAAGAATACAGTTCTCAAAAAATATAACCATAGTATTAAGAAGACACAAATGAAATTTACAATTTACATTTACAAAATGAAGTACATAACTTTTGAATCTTGAGGTTCATTTCCATTTTCGGAACATAATTTGACAAAACAATATTTGAGTAACAATTCAGGTTTTTGACATTTTTCTTTAATAACAAAAGTTCCAAAACCTTTTTAAATCAAAGCAAGTGTAGAGGTGGGGAGGATTATTTCAAGAGTTAATGTAGATAAACACTAAACAGAACACTAAATTGATTAAATTCTTGCCTGAAAATTACGAAAAATCAAAAACACGTTTCTTTTAAGAGTTAATAAAAACACTAAACAATGAACTCTTTCAGGGCAATGTAAAAAAATACAGAAACCTGTAATGGAGATTTTGATTTAAAAACACTAGCATTCGAACTCGCATTGGGTCTAGCCTACTTCGTTTTTTATTAGCTTGACACCTGAAGTGCTGATTAGTCTTTCTGACATTACTGTCGACGGTGGTGCGATTAAGAACTTTTTGGAGAGTTTCCTCAAAATTTTGAATTTTTTTGTTGTCCTTTCAGTATTTAACCCTTTAACGACCATAACGGCCTATCTAGAGTGAGTCAGATTTCTTACCCTTACCTGTTCTTTAAATTTGCACGACCTATGAGAGATCAACATTACCGTCGGTCACCATTGTTGTTACTAAACAAAGAAGTGAAACAAAAGACAGTTTTGGGCGTTATGATATTTAGAGTGGTACCAGATTTAAGGATATTGGTCGTTAAAGGGTTAAAGATGTCCACAGATGGTGGAAGCAGTGTTTATGCTAAGTAGGCATTTATTTCTTCTTTTTTTTTTTTTTTTTATTGGAGGTTTAACGACCACCGTGAGCAACTCAATGGGCTATAAGCAGTCGCCCGTCCCCAATTTAGGGTTACTGGTTCCAGGGAAGGGAGAGAGCCAGTGCCGTAAAACAAACACAACATCCATGCCTCACCGGGATTCGAACCCGGACCCCTCACGGACGAAAGATCAGAGGCCAGCGCCTTAGACCACTGCGCCACCGGGGCGTCTTATTTCTTCTTCACGAGACAAACTGTAACTCTGCACACTGCTGGTAGATAGTGTCGTCAATTGAGAATAGTAACTCCCCATGCTATGAACTCCTTGTCGCCGCCCCGGTGGCGCAGTGGTCTAAGGCGTTGGCCTCTGATCATTCGTCCGTAAGGGGTCCGGGTTCGAATTCCGTCAGGCGTGGATGTTGTGTTTGTCTTACGGCACTGGCTCTCTCCCTTCCCTGGAACCAGTGACCCTAAATTAGGGACGGGCGACTGCTTATAGCCCATTGAGTTGCTCACGGTGGTCGTTAAACCTCCAATTAAAAAAAAAAGAACTCCTTGTTGTTGAGTTAATAATTTTTAAGTGGTATCTCTTTGATTTTGTTCTGATGATTGCAGATCACTGTCATCCGCTTGCAAAATACTAATATCAGAAATTTCAATGGCCAGTGTTGATCTAACTAGCTCAAGGTTTTCTTTGCTCAAAAATACACTTCCGTTGAAACGGGGATCCAGTATATTTCCAACAGAATACAATTTTTCGGTCTCAACAGACTGTTAGCGCTTTTTACAGATGTAAGCAAGTAATTTCGAAAACGCTGTAGGGAACCTAAAGTTGATTTGAAGTTTTGTAGAATACTAATGGTGCTATTCACTAAAGGAGTTATTTTTGAGATTGTTACTTCGCTGGAACTGGCCACAAATGTAGCTCTATCGAACACATCTAGGATTCGTATAATTTCTTCCATAGTTGTCCACTGTCGAGCACTAAGATTTACCTGAAAATTTAAATCTGATACAGATAATAAAACAGTTTTCTTTTGTTCCATGAGACGAATGAGCATGTGAAGCTGAGAATTCCATCTAGACGGTTCGTCTTGAATCAAACGATGGGATTTGAGACTTAGCTTAGCTTGAGAAGTTCGTAAAAGTTCATGGCTTTAGAACAGTGCTTGAAATGTCCCAGAATACTCCGACAGGTTATTATTTCCTTAATTTCACACTTGTTCAGTAAACCATCTTTGAGAACTAATTGAAAAGCATGAACAAGGCATGGCAAGTTGTCAAAGGTACTGCGTTCTAAAGCTGCAAACATATTAGTCCCATTGTCTCTCATGAAATACAACTTTTTCTAAGAGATTCCATTCTTTCATAGTGTTGGTAATGGACGTTTCTATTGCAGGTGCGGTATGTGAAACTTCTGAGAATGGAATACATTCTAAGCGCAAGTGATGATACTCAAAGTTTTCATCTATGAACTCTGAAACTGAGGAAATCGTTTCAGAGTTCATAGATGAAAACTGTTAAAATTGATGTCCACATGTCTGCTGTGACTGCAATAAACTCGGTTTTAGCTAAAAGATTCTCAACTTTTATTTTTTCTTCTTCATACATTTCTGGAATTATCTTTGCAGCAAAATGTTTCTTGCTTGGAATGACGTATCTTGGCTCAAGGTGGTTTATCAACTTTTTAAAACCTTTATCTTCTACTATGGACAACGGTTGGCTATCTTTGCAGATCATTTCGGCGCCTAATCTGCTAACTGTTTTTGCTCTTTTGTCTCCAGGCTTAAAACTTTGCATTTTATCAATAAATGCTTTCAGAGTCGGTTGCTTTGAAGGTACTGCTTTGCGTTTTACTGGGGGTTCATCGAAATGGCTTTTTATTCCGTAAGAAAAAGTTGCTGAACCTGGACTCTGGCTACGTAGTCGTCGCCATCATTGCAGCGTCTCTTCGACGTAAATGCCTGGCGACACGGAGACTTGTCCAACCGGCCTCTCTTATCCCAGTTATACGTCCTCTCTCAAACTCGCTCAACTGATCGTACTGTGCGCGGATCCTACGTCGTTGCATCATCACAGTCCGTGGAGGTTAATGAAACCACAATCCGCTTTCACAGTTGTTCCTACGTGCGAGCTTTGTTTTTTACTCTGCTCTGATATGTTGCCGCAATCAACACTTCTGAAGGTTCGAAATTTACAGTTTCTGTTATCAAACACATTGAAGTTCATCTCAGCTACAACGCTACAGCTGATTCGTAACCACCAGTTAGGATATTCTTTAGATGGGTGGTGGATGACCACCGTGAACAACTCTAAGGCCCGTTTCACACAACCGGGTTTTTCCCGCAGAAGCAATACATTATTCAGCTGTCCAACCGCTTCTTTTGAAGCCAGCTATAGAGTTATACCGAGACTTTCAGACGAGCGGAATCGGTAGAAACTCCGATCCGGCAGCCACTGAGCCATCACCCCCTAATAGCTTAGAAGGCCCGTGCACCGAACGCCGGAAGCAGCGTGACGTAGGGGAGAGTAGGCTGATGTCCGTGGTGGGTGGTCGAGCATGCATGAGCTTGCTCACTCTGTGTAAGCGTGACTACGAATGTGCGTGGTTGTTGTTGTCAAATTGTCAACTAAATTTATTTTCATTGAGGAATATTAAAAGTATTCAAATTCCCTACTAATGGGGAGGTTCTCAAAATGGATTACAGCAATAAAGCGTGAAAATTTTCAACTCTAAGGTACGTGGAAACCTTTTGTTAACCTTATTTTAAACTACTCGTAAAATAAAAATTTTGAACTAGAAAATTTAAATTTGGCTAATTTTATAATCTAATGCATCTCACAGCGGGAAGTCAAAGCACTGAAAAGATTTTTGAAAAATGAAATTTATGTTTGTAATGGAAAGAATAGATTACTTGTGTTGTTATAGTAACCCATAACATGTTTTTGCCAATGTATCAAATAAGTTCAAAGTAAAATATGTATATTTAGGAAGGGATTTTAAACTTTTTTTTTTATTATGGACACAGAATAATAAGGGTTGCATGTTTTTGATCCCAAGAGTAATATGTTGATACATTCGTACTTAGTTATTTAAGTGTTTAGGCAGCGCCAGATTAACGTTTTTGGGGTCCCTATTTCTGGGCACAAATGCTTGTAAAATACTTATAGCCTATACGAAATATATGTATGTCATGTACACATCTAACATGCCTATGTCCTTTATATAAATGCTAAGGCCTTGTTGCCATGTGAAATACATCTTTTGTGTTTGCAGACATAGAGAATTGCATTGAATTATCATTTTTAATATTTATTACTAAAGGAACAGAAACACTGAATCAAGTATAGACAGCAAAAATTAAATATGAATGCACAAAAACAGAAGTTCACACATAATTCAGGAGTAAGTTTGCCTTTAAAATGTCCGTTTAAAGATTTTGAAGCATTTTTCTACAAACCAACACATTGAAGAACTCTCGTGTGAGCAGTGTGTATGCTCTATCTGTGGTAGGATGGGAATTTATCAGAACCATCCAATTTCTTAAAAATTAGGTGAAATATATCAGTACTACCTGGGCAAGAAATTATTTAGTTGCCCATGTAGTAAAAGCTGGATGCGCAGGAAAATGTATCTTTTAAGATAACAAACCAGAACCCTATTTTTTTTTTTTAAGTTAAAAATATGAACTGTTTTAACATGTTTGCACTTCCATTTTAAGGGTCTGTATTACAAATGTTCAATGCACAAACGTGTGTATATCAATTTTTAAGATGCTGATGCTAAAATTGGTATGAAATGGTGCAATGATGAAACTGGTGTTTCGGAAATTTAGTGATTATGCCATGTTCCTTTTGTTAAAGTTTTCTCCCTTTGTCACTAAACGCGAGAGGCCATTTACATCAGAGGCATGCATACTGTTGTTGATTATAAACAAAATTTGGAGCAAAACTAGGTTTCCGATTTCTGGGCGTAGAGCTTAACATAATTAAAGATGTGACATTACTCTTTCCTTGGTACTTCGTAACAATAATACAACTTCCATTAATTAACAATGACATGAAACACGACATGTGATGACTGTCTTTTTTTTTTCTTGTGTAGTAGGAAATTTTATTACAAACTTTTTTATTTTAAAATTTAGTTACCATGCACAGGCAATTAGATGTTTTATTTACCTGCCCAGACGAATGATTTACATGCTCTGGGCATCTCGGGCATGGTATTTTTAAGCCTTGGATATTGTTATTTTTAAGAGAAAAAAAAGTACGTGGATCGACATGAATCCACATATTGTGGAAACTATGTTCTAAATAAACAAGATTTTTAAAATACAAGTAGAAATATATACTCGCTTCTTTTTTTTTTTTTTTTTGAAAACATTTGCTTAAAATGAGAGATCAACTTTTTATTCATTTATCTAGACTTATCTGTTTCCAAACTTCCTGCACTGTGTCTTCACAAGCTACAGCAATAATAACTGGAACTAATATATCTCATATTATCCGATAACTACTGGAAAGTGTGCTTCCAAACGTGAGGGTGGGTGTCAATTTTTGTATGGGGAAAAACTTCTTCAATCCTGCATAGAATTTATTTTGAAATCAAAATCATAAAAAAAGGAAAAAAAACAATCTTTTTCAATAGCTTTAGCAATGACAAAACAAAACATTTGTGCAAAATTTTATACCATTGCTTTTTATAGTTTCTGAGAAAATGGTACATCAAGTTAGTCAGTTTATAATGAAACATGTACATCTTTTAAAATACATCTTATAGTACCAAAACAATCGCTTTGATTTATTCAGTACAATAACTGCATGTGCATTTGTCACGTTCTCAAAAAATATAATAATTATATGAAAAAATACTTTAAGAAATTATTGGAACAAATTTCAGATTTTCTTAGAAACGTGTCTTTGAAATTCTTCAAGGAACAGCTAACGGACACATAATCAAATTGTGCTTGTGATACACAAAGAACTACACAACCATAATTATATGTACATTGGCAGTTTTGCTGAATACTTCTTGAAAATCAAATTTCAGGAAATTTCTGCCAATAAGTTACTTGTATTTTTGCAGATAAAAAGAAATGCTTATATTGTGGATCCAAATAGTTTTGCTTAATGCTACTAATATACTTAATACAGATGTGTTGAACTTTGACAAGAAAACTTTTTTGAAATAGTGCTCTGGAAGACAAAAATGATAAACTTTACATTTGCTTATCAAAATGAAGTTGTCCAAACACGTAACTAGATGGTACTAAAATTTGGAAAACTTGTTATGTCATTATTGTACGTTTAATAATGTAGCAATTGCATAATTTTCTTGAAATCTTAATTTATTTGATGCAATCAGTAGATCAAGCAGCAATTCACTGTATGTATGTTAAAACGTGTTTTATTGAGCCTTTGGTAATAATTAAAAAACACAGAAAAAAGTTCAGTTTTTCTTGACCTTTTTTTATATATTAGTGATCACGGATTGCATATAAAATACATTTTCACTAAAGGAATTATTTCATTATTAAAATTTTCATAGTCATAAGTTTGCAATGAATGAAAAATCTGATTCCTTAAATATGTCAATCGACATCTTTTGAAACGACGGCGATACTTCGTAATGGACCCTCAAACTAATCTTTCAAGTACAAGAACGATTTGTTCACAAGTACAGGAATCGTTCGGTTAACTATAAAGATACTATAACTTCTAGTGAAACTACGACAACAGTTTATAATTTCGATTATAGAAATGGTTTCCAGTGAAATGACAGGGATGCTTTCATTAAACTGACGAATCTGTGTTGCTTACCCTTTCAAGTCGAAATTATTGCTACGCTAAATTTTACGCTGCAATTTCTTTTTCTTCTGTATTTTAAAAGATTATTAAACAAACTTGTTAACTCTGCAGTTATTTGAAAACTAACACACAAGTTCTTATTTAAATGCAGTGAAACTCTAAAAGAACGCACGACCTGGTTAGTTGGTGTACGTAAAGACGCGTTCGTTCGCACATCGCCGTAATGCTCCTCTCCGCGACTACGGACTACTCTAGTGACGTCACAAATCGGTGCGCGGGCCTGCTAAGCTATTAGGAGGTGATGGCTGAGCTCACACGAGGTTCGCTACAAACCGGACGACTGCGATACCGTCCAAATTTGGAGAAACACAGATGTAAGGCATGACGTTCACACAATCGGTGAACGGATTCCCCGCTACAGCAATAAAACAATCACTCTTGTCAGAAGGGAGTGGCCGAAAGCAATGCTCCCAGGCGGGGTCGATTGTCAACGCTTTGGCATGTGTGCTTTGTTAGTTTTCAACAGAAACACTCTGATTTTTTAGTGTAGTTTGCGCTATAACCTCTGTCGATCATGTCTGCTATTAATGTTGATATTTAATTATTTATTTTGGAAGTGGAAAAGTGCCCACAATAGGGTGGAGCGAAAAAAACAAAACAAAAATTCCATAAGCGAAAACGGGTACCCATCAATAGTTGTGTATTAGGCCCACTAACATTTCTGTGAAACATTTTTTTTTTTGGAAGTCGTCTTCAGTCTGCGCATCGGGGCCTAAAGTTTGAAATTTTTGCTTAAATTTAAGTTTTTTCAACATTTTTTTCCTACAAGATTTGATAAACAGCTTTTGGGTAGTGACAAAATGCTAGAGAAAGACCTTGAAAACAACATACATTTCCCCCTACCGTTAGTTTTTACATCTTCAGTTTGCGCATTTGAGTCAAAATATCAGATTTTTTGCATATTTTCGTAATTTTTGGCAGGATTAATTTACTTTTCAAATTTATAATACTACCGTAACTTAAAGCCTCGAAATAGGATTGAATTATTATTAAAACTTAAAAACAAACTGTTTATCAAATTTAACTCGTAGGAAAAAAAAATTTAAAAATCACAAATTTAAGCAAAAATTTCAAACTTTAGGCCTGATGAGAAACTCACAGACTAAAGACGACTTCCAAAAAAAAAAAAAAGAAGCACAGAAATTTTAGTGGGCCTAATACACAACTATTGATGGGTACCCGTTTCCGCTTATGCAAATTTAGTTTTTTTCGCTCCACCCTAGCACACAAGCTTGGGATACATCGTCGAAGGATTACAGGGATAGGAACATCAAAAAAAAAAAAAAAAAAATGCTTGGAATGATATCTGCAGAATCCTGTACAACGAGTTCGACAGTTTCACTGAATATGAAAGGAATATCATCGGTAAGCGAATTCCGAATCTACTTGTCTATGTGCAGAGATATTTCACAACAATATTATATGAGTATGGCTTTCCCTGTCCCTATCAGAGATGGAGAAGGGGGGACTTTGGGGCTAAAGTCCTGGTCCTCCACCTCGGTGGGAGCCTCCACTCACACACTGCAATGAAAGAAAAAAATATATACCTTGCACTTGTACCTGACATTCACCCCGATCATTTATTTATCAACAGATAAAATTATTCTAGGTCAGGTATAATACACAAACTCACAATGTTTGGAAATCTTGTTCGGTCATGGAAATAACAGCGTTTTCTGCATTTTTTTTAATTTCAAGTTTAGTATAATTGTTTTCTCATAGTTCGCCCATAATCACCATATTTCGAGTGTAGGTATGATGCCAGCAATTTTCTACAAACATTGTAATGGTTTACAGTGCTGCAGAAGTTAATTGTCACATTTTGCCATTTTTTTATAGGAGTGAATGACTCCAAAATGTGGTAACTATGCAAAACAGTATTTTAAGCAAAAAGCAGTGCCGAAAATAAAATGTAGAAACGTACGAAAGTAAATGTAGGAAAAAATGTTAGTAATGCACAGAAATAAATGTAGAAACGTACGATAGTAAATAAATGTAGAAACGCCAATGTTATACTGACTGTCGGAACTTCAGATATATGGGAGTTGTCTTTCAAGAAAGAAGTCAAATTTCATAAACAGGTTAACTGTGTGCGTTAAACGAAAAAAATGTCTGAAGGCTTCCAGAATAAAGTAACGAAAACCCTATGGCCATGCTGTGTCTTTCAACAGTTAAACAAACTAAGAGAATGTAGTAAATAATTAAAAAAAAAAAAAACATCCTCATCCAGATCAACAAATTTAATCATTTTATGTGTGAATTAAGATTTCTTTCGAAATCCGTTGTTGCATGGAGAAATAACAGCCCGCATCAAAAAATTCACACCTGATAAATAATTCACACCAATAATTGCCTGAACTGTAAAGTTTCACATATAAGGAGTTAATTATTTCGAAATGATCACACAGCCTTGTGAAAGTACTCTCAAAAACGTCGTGTAAAAGGTTATTAAGGTATTTATTCTGTGTTTCCATAGGTTTCCTCAAGTGTTCTCCAAAATGCTATGTAAAAGTATGTGTGTGTGTGTGTGTGTTTTTTAATGCACTTTACAAATGTTTCGTAGTATTTCCGTGTATGTATCTTTCAACACGGTAAACGGTTTCATAGAACATTGGCTTCGAAAAAATGGTTTATGTCATACATTTGCTACATTTACTGTAGATTATACATCGACATTAGTACTCGTAATATTCAATATCTTTTCATGAGTTTAAAACATGTTATTCATTGAGTTCTTACATCAAATACTGCATTTGAACGAAGACACAATATAGAAACTGACCACAGAAAGAGCCAGCCATTTGGTTCCCGCCTATTGCTCGAACGTTCTCCGCTCTAAAAATAAACTGCTCGTGTGAAAGCCACCCCAAAACAGCTCTGCGGGACGGTTTTATAGATTCGTCGGATTCCTTCCGTCTGTGTGAAACGGGCCTAAGGGCATAGGCACACCCCGTCCCTAATTCAGGATACTGGCACCAGATAGTGGAGAGGGCCAGTGCCTAAGACAAGCACACCACCCATGCCTCATCGGGATTCGAACCCGGGGCTGCTCGGACCAACGGACGCCTGGGCTTAAACTACTACGCCACCGGGCCTTACCACTTAGATTAATTTTTAGGCATAGCGCAAAACACTATCTTTCCCTTCATAGATAGCAAAAAAATCCCGATCCTCGTTAACCAACGCATACTTTTGTTCCAGGTAATGTTAGCGACGATGATCGAATTTCTGTAATGCACATATTTCTCGCTAGATGGTGTAAACTTATTTTGGTGTTTGATACGATATCTACGCTTCTAAAAGTCAGACCGATAAAAATTATTTTTTTATTCGCTAGGCGGAACTATCTCGAAAACGTTGGTAAAACTCTGTGCCGCTCAGTTTCTGCGGGGTGACCCCAGGGCCGTAGCTGGGAGGGGCAGGAAGGGGGTTGCGCTTCTAGGATGGTCATTCAGGGGCGTAAATTCATGCTCTGGGGGTTGTAAAAATAAGAAATTGTAACTACAAAAAGAAAGTTACACCCTTCAGTATTTTCTTTTTAAAGACTTTAGTCTCATACAGTATTTCATGCAGCAGCTAATCAGGGTACAGAGTGACATACACTATGAGGTATGAACGTCTTATATCCATGATGGGAATTTTCCGAAACAGTGAATGGAGGCATAGAAAACAATATACTGATAATAATATCTAAAAGCTTTCTGAATAAGTAGTTGCGGTGAAGAGCTAATTTTCTGCTCTGCGCAGAAAGTTCACTGATCGTTTAACCTTGAACGGAATTTTTCCAAGCCCTATCCCTAAAGCTTTTCTTATTGTTACGTTCACTATCGGATACCCATTCGCTCTGCGCTGATTTGTTTTTCGTTCTCCATTTCTGTGGACTGTTGTGTTGTCGGCGTTCACATAACGTTCACGCTTTACTTGGTATTTAGAACCTGTGGTTCTTCGGTATTTACCTAGTTTTTACATTTTTAATAAAATGTTACGTCAAAAATCTGAAGTGTGATTTTTGAACGATTATGATAATTTCCAATAACGGTAGTGCGTGAGAAAATAAAAACCACGTATTATTTGAGTGGAACTCGAAGGAGCGTAATTTTGAACTCGAAGGGGCGTAATTTTGAACTCGAAGGGGCGTAATTTAAAGTTTCGCTCTCCTAGATAAATAAAAGCTTGCTGTGGTCCTGGGTGACACAAATACATACACCGGCGAGCCATTACATTATGACCACCTACCTACATACACGAGACTGACAAAGGAACAAAAAAAGCTGAACTTTTTAATCGGGCAAAAAAAAAAAAAAAAAGGAAAAAAATCAGAACATTCGACAAGAAAGTGTGAATATGAAGCAGCACAAGCAAGATGGAATTGTTCACTGTATTCACAATATAAAACTACTGAATTCAAAACAAAATAAAGTGATTTTAAAAGACACTGCTTCAGACACATGTCTCTCTCTCTCTCTCTCTTTGTGCTTGCTAAAACATCAGCTCAATTTTCCTCTTGTGTTGCTTTCTTCTCAGCAAGTTCCATGGTCATATTTGCCTTTTGTTGACTCAGCAGCTGCACAGCAATCTTTGCTTAGTTTTTCTTTAATTCATTTCCTATTTCTTCACCACTTTTCTTTCCTCCTCCCCTTTTATTCCCTCAGATGACAATAATTGATCCATCATGCTGAAAGAACTTTCAGCCTGAGGACCACAAGCGCATGATATCAAAGCTTTCGCTACTTTAGATAAATGGCATGACTTTCAGAATATGAATACTTTTGAACACCATGCAGCAATTCTAACAAATTTTCAAACTCTGTCACTTCCATTTTTGGAAAATATTCCCTCCCTTATCAAGCTTAACTGCAGACATTTATGGGGGAAAGAAACACTTAACAACAACACAGGATAGTGAGAACATCGCAGGAAGAGAAAAAAAAAAATGCGGTTTCGGGAGAAATCTTTGTTCCGACCGACTTCCGTTTTCGGAAATTTCTTCCTCCATTTTTAGGTTGAAATGCAGTATTTATAGAATAAAAGGATATTTAAGAACAATACTGGGCAGAAGAAAAAAAACAAAAAAAAAACAAAAAAAAAACAAAGAAAAACTCTTCGCTGCATCTAACTTCCGCTTTCGAAAGTTTCGTCAGACAGATTCCCGTCGTCAAACGAAAAACGAATCCCTCTCCTTTTTCTGTTCAGTTGTGCATTGATCTCGAGAATGCAAAAAATGATCCATCGAATCTATGCCTGAAGATTATAAGGAAATCTTCGCGACGTCTTAACTTCCATTTTTGGAAATCATTGACCACAGTTTCATGCTGAAATACAAAGATTTATGTTATAAAATGACATTTAATAACAATATTGAGAACAAGCAACATCGTGAGAAAAAAGAAATTACGATTACGGGAAAAATCGTCCCTCCGTTTAACTTTAGTTTTTGAAAGTTTTGAAAGACGAAATACCATCCCCAGACGGAAAACAACCCCCCACTACCCCCATTTCTCTCCAGTTCTACATGGACCTCGAGAATTACCCAAATAGTGACAAAAAAAAAAAAAAAAAAAAAAAAAAGGGAATTCCGCGAACCCGCGGAAGAATCTCATGTATGCTACCTAATAAGCTGTAGGACCCCCTTTAGCCCGCAGAACATCTGCCACTCGGCTAGGCATCGATTCGATGAGGTGGCCATAGGTATCCTGGAGTATCTGGTACCATAAAGCCAATACTAGGTTCTCCAGTTCCAGTACGTTTCGAGGTGGTGATGATTTAGCGAGAACCCCCTTTTTCAAGTCGAACCACAAATGCTTAATTGGGTTCATGTCAGGTGAATCTGGAGGCCAGGACATTAACAGGAAGTCACCAGCATGTTCCTGGTGAATTTCTGTTAATGTCATGTCCTTCAGATTCCCCTGACATGAACCCAATCGAGCATTTTCCTCGAACCACTCCTTGACGATTCTCGCAGAGTGGCATGGCGCATTATCCTGTTGGTAATGGCCATCACCAGCGGGGGACACAGTTGCCACGAATGGGTGAACTTGGTCCGCAAGAATGTTCAGATACCTGACAGCTGTCAGGGATTGTGCTATTGGGATAATGGGGCGTGAAGTGTCCCAAGAAAACATCGCCCACAGCATAACACCGCCGCCGCCGGCCTGTTTCCGCCCAACAGTGCATCCAGGTGCCATAGCCTCCGTTGGTAATCGGCGTATTCGCGCCGATTACCATTTTTTTTGTTGGTAATCGGCGTATGATGCACCAGGAATCTTGATTCGTCAGACCAAGCCACTTTTTCTTCCAATCATCCACAGTCCAATCTCGATGATCTTTGGCTCATTTCATGCGTTGTTAGCGATGACGTGCAGTGAGCATGGGGACGCGGCTGGGTCTTCGGCTGCGCAGGCCCATGCGCAGAAGGCTGCGACGAACTGTGTGCTGTGACACATAGTCCTGATCACCACTGTTGTAGCTCCTGGTGATTTGCCGCACTGTGGACCAGGGATCGCTGTGAACAATGCGCGACAATCTCCGCACCCACCTGGCATCAATGAGTTGCGGATGACACACGGCTGGACAACGGTTCGTCGTTTGGCCATATGTGCACCACTTTTGATACGTATCCACTTCAGCGGCACGTGAACAACCCACAAGCCGAACCGTTTCTGAGATCGTAGTTCCGAAGCGCCATGCCATCACAATTTGTCTTTTATCAAACTCCGAAAGATTTGTAGCTTTTCCCATTCTGACTCCGAACACTTTCCTAACCCGCCTAGTCCATCGGGTTGTATATACAATGAGTGGCCACTTTATTATGACCACATGAGATTTTTAAGCAAATGAGCTATGGCTGCACGCTGTTGCCGCCAGAGGGCGAGGCTAGTATAAAAAGGAAAAGCTTAGTGCTTGCGACAGTAGTAGAAGTGATTTTTGGGTGACGAGATGGGTAAAAAATGCAATTTGACGGACTTTCAACGTGGGATAATTGTAGGAGCTCGGAGCCATGGAGCGAGTATCACCGAAACTGCCGCATTCGTGAAATGTTCCAGAACAGCTGTTGTTAAAGTGTTTAAAGACTGGACTGTCAGCCAAAAAATTGGGTCTCTACGTGCAAAGTGTGGTCGTCATCGACTAGTGACTGCTCGGGCGGAACGGAAAGTGTCCATACTGGTAACAGACAACAGAAGAGCAACAGTGCAGCAAATTACAGACAATCTTAATCCGCTCAAATGATCTCTGCACGCACTGTTCGCCGTGCACTGCATCGGATGGGATATGGCAGCCCAAAGCCTGTTCGAACACCTTTGCTGTCTGCAGTTAACAAGAGAAAACGTCTCCAGTTCGCACAGGAGCACAAGGATTAGACAGTCGATAATAACTGGAAACAAATTATGTTTTTCAGATAAATCACGTTTTCAGTTGCACCATGCCGATGGTCGAGTGAGAATTTGGCGGAAACAGCACGAAAGCATGGGCACCAAATGCATTGCTACAACCCTTCAAGCTGGTGGAGGCAACATTATGGTTTGGGGAATGTTTTCATGGCATGCTTTGGGCCCTTTAATTCGTGTTGATCAACGTTTGACTGGCACATCATATCTAAACATCGTTGCGGATGGTTTATCCCAATGGCGATGGCTAATTTCAACAAGATAATGCGTCCTGCCATAGTGCTCGTATTGCACAGGATTGGTTTCAGGAACATGCCGGTGAGTTTACTTTGCTCAGGTGGCCCCCACAATCTTCAGATCTCAACCCCATTGAGAATTTGTGGGATGAAATTGAACGAGTCATCAGACAGCTGGATCCACAACCCTGTAATCTCACACTCCTGGAAAGTGTTATTCATCAAGCATGGTCTCAGATTCCACAAACCACCTATCAGCATCTCGTGGAGTCAATGCCACGAAGAATTGACGTAGTATTAAAGGCAAAAGGTGGCCCAACGAAGTACTGAAGGGTGGTCACAATAAAGTGGCCACTCAGTGTATACTGAAACTTCACCTGTTGTATATATCAACACATGTCGAATAAGTAGAGTGTTTGTTGACTCCGAACACTCTACTAATCCGCCGGTCCTCGGGTTGTACTATATACACTGACTTTTCAGTTGTTGTATATATGTATATGTGAACTTCACCTGCGCCAAAGTTCGGTCTCCAGGCGCACTCATTTATCTGGGCTGGGTGTGGCCATAATATAATAGCTGATCGGTGTATATTCACGATATCTCTTCTAAAAGTCCAACATAAAAATTTCTTCTTGCTTTCGATAGCTGTCTTTATGACCGGAAATTTTGCTGCATTTCTGAACTATTTCAGCAGGTCTTTTGTAAAAAAAGATCATGCTTCTGTTATCGGTTTGTTCGTCCGTCCGTCTGTACCCACGATATCTCAGAAACTATTAGTCCGATTTGAAAAATTCTTATTGTTTTGGGAAGCTTGAAATATGCAAATGATGATCCTTTATTCCGTTTTTTTTTTACGATGTACAATTTCGCAGGAAGAGGGCGTAAATGCAGATGATGTCGAATTCAAAAATATGTTTTATTCCACATATTTGCTTCTAAACATCCGATTGAAATTTTTTTTACATCTTTCGATTCCACTTATGTCGAAGAGTATTTTAGATATAGTTACTTTTTCAAATTACGCATAGATTTTCCGCTAGGGGGCGTAAAAGTAAATTACATTTTCCCCGATAACTCTTCTTCTAAAACTCCGATTTGAAAAAAAAATTTCTTCAGCGAGTACATCTCCTGATAGAAAATCTTTTGCATATAATTTCAAATTTTGGGTAAAGAATACTTTGGCCACCAGGGGACGTAAGTGTTAATTTTTGCTTCTGATGTATTTGATATAAAATCGTAGCTTCTAAAATATCGATTAAAAATTCTTTCGTGGACTGATGCCACTCACATCGATATACCTTTTCGGAATATTTTCTTCTGAAAATATTCCACAGTTTCTCCGCCAGGGGGCGTAGATGTACATCTTATTTTTGTCAATATCTCTACTTCTAGGAGTCCGATTTGAAAAATTCCTTCTTTGTTGGATAGTGTTTTCCGTGTGACATGTTCTTCATATAATTTTAAAATTTTTAAGTAATTCATAGACTTTCCGCTAGGGGGCGTAGCGGTAAATTGCGTTTCCCCTTATATCATCATCATCATCATTGTCAACCATTATCAATCCACTGCTGGACGAAGGTCTCCCCAAGTTTCCTCCACAACGGTCTGTCTTGTGCCAGTCTCCTCCATGTCACTCCCGCATACTTACGAATTTCATCCACCCATCTCCCATGTGGTCTTTTTCTGGGTCTTTTCCTGTCCCTTGGAATCCAATCTAAAATTTCGGCTGTCCATCTATGGTCTGTCCTTCTGGCAGTATGTCCAGCCCATTGCCATTTCAGGGATTTAACTCTGATCATGATGTCTTCCACTCTCGTCATTTTTCGGATCCACGAGTTCCTCTTCTTATCTCTCCTGGTTATACCAAGCATGCACCTCTCCATGCTTCTTTGAGTTGTCTGCAGCCTTTGTATGTCTCTTTTAGCTAAGGTCCACGTCTCAGCACCATACGTAAGCACTGGAAGGATGCATTGATCAAACACTTTTCTTTTAAGACATAATGGCATATTGCTCTTGAAAATTATGCTGTTTCTTCCAAAAGCTCTCCAAGCAAGTTTTGTACGCCGATTAATTTCTTCATCAATGTGACCCTCACTTGATATCTGCTGTCCAAGATAAACATACGTATCTGTTATCTCCAGTTTTTCTCCATCAATCGATAAATCTTCATTTCTTGTAAAAGCATTGAACATCACTTTTGTCTTCTGAAAGTTCATTTTTAATCCCACTTCTTTACTCTTGTCAGCAAGTTCCTGGATCATACTCTGCAGCTCTGATGGGGTAGTTGCAAAAATTACTACGTCATCAGCAAAACGAAGGTGGGTTAGATAATCTCCATTAATCTTTATCCCCTTGTTTTCCCAGTTCAGTGATTGAAAGACATTTTCCAATGTGGCATTAAAGAGCTTCGGAGATATGGTGTCACCTTGTCTCACTCCCTTTCCAATTTTTATGTGTGTTGTATTTTCAAACAGCCGAATCTTTGCACTTGCATTTTCATAGATGTTATTAATAATATTAATGTATGCATCTTCAATACCGCAGGATTTCAGAGCCGTGGTAACTGCTGATGGTTTCACCGAATCAAAGGCTTTTTCATAATCGATAAAAGCCATGCACAATGGAAGTTCATATTCCCTCACTCTTTCAATTAGTTCTCTCAGTACGTGGATATGATCTATTGTGCTGTAGCCACTCCTGAATCCAGCTTGTTCTCTCGGTTGAGCCATGTCCAGTGTTACCTTCAAGCGGTGTGAAAGAACTTTAGTGAAGATTTTATAAACCACTGATAGGAGGCTGATAGGTCTGTAGTTCCTGAGATCCTCAATGTCACCTTTTTTATGTAGCAGGATCATTGTAGCATTGTTCCAATCCTCAGGAATCTTCCCTTCATTAAGGCATCGAGTGAAAATTTGGGCAAGTACTGTTTCAATTTCTCCACTTGCTTCTTGTATGATGTCTATAGTAATTCCATCTTCTCCTGGAGCTTTCCTCCGCTTCATGTTCTTGATTGCATGAGCAACTTCTGCTGGGAGGACTGGAAGAACTCTGGTACATTTCATGATGTCTGGAGTACATGTATCATCCCTTTCATATAATTTGGAGTAGAAATCTTTCACTCTTGTCAAAATTTTGCCTCTATTTCTTGTTATAGAACCATCTTCTTTTCTCAGAGCCATAATCTGTTTTCTTCCCTTACTGAGATGTCCCTTTGCTATCTTAAGGCTTTGGTTGTTTTCAATTGCTTTCCTCACTAGCTCACAGTTGAATTTCCTTACATCTTCAGTGATACTTTTTCGTGTTGTCTTGCATAGCTCTATATATTCCACTTTGGAAGTCACATCTTCTTTAGTTGTCCTCATCTCTCTTCTTTTTTGCATCAACATTTTGGTTTTACCTGATAATTTGTTCACATGCAACTTGTTCTTAGACCCAGCTAATTTTGTTGCTGTTTCCATTAGAGCTTTGGTTACTTTTCTGTTAACTTCTGAAATATCCACTTCTTCCGATGTTAGGCCTTCTAAAGCAGAGAATCTGTTCTTCAGTTCCAACTTGAAAGTATTATGGTGTTTTTTAAGGTTGGTTATGTCAATACATTTTGTTTGTCTTATGAGCTTGCCACGTTCAAGTTTAGTGTTGAGGTGCATCTTACATCTCACCAATCTATGGTCACTACCTGTGTTGAACTTGTTCAGCACACTGCAGTCTTCGATGACGAATTTTTTGTTACACATAATATAATCAATTTCACTTGTCGTCCCAATTGGATGTCTCCATGTCCATTTCCTGTGTGGCTTTTTCTTGAAAAGGAGTTCAAGATGAAAAATCCTTCTGCCTCTGCAAACTCAACGAGAGTATTTCCACGCTGGTTTCTGTTGCCATGACCGAATTTACCTACTGAAGTTTCATTCTGTTGCCGTTGCCCTACTTTTTGCATTGAAATCTCCCATAATTATCTTTAAGTGCTGCTTACCTTTATTATTTAGATGACGAATTTCCTCATAAAATTCTTCAATTTCTTCTTCAGGATGACTTGTGGTGGGTGCATAAGTTTGAATAATCTGAGCCTGGTATCTTCTCGATAGTTGGATAACGAGTCGTGCAGCTCTGTCAGAGGAACTTTCAACTTCTACCACTTTATCCTTCAGTTTCTTGTTTATTATAAATCCAACACCACTAGTTCTGCCAGTATCTGTCCCACGATAATAGAAGAGATGTCCACTTTTCAGTTCAATGAGATCTTCTCCTTTTCTCCTTACCTCACTTAGCCCGACGAATATATCTGCTTCTAAATCTCCGATTCCCCTTATATATCTGCTTCTAAATCTCCGATTTGAAAAATTCTTTCTGCACCGGATACAACTCCTGATTGGAAATCGTTTGCACATAATTTCTAATTTTTGTAAAAAAATAGTTTGGCCTCCAGGGGGCGTAAATCTTAATTTCCGCTTTTGTTGTATTTGCAGCAAAATATGAGCTTCTAAATTCTCGATTGAAAAAAACGTCTTTTGTTGAGCGATACTACTCATGTCGACAAACCTTTTAGGAAAATTTTCTTCTTGAAAAAATGCATGGTTTCTACGCCAGGGGGCATAGATGTATATCTTATTTTTGTCAATATCTCTACTTCTAAGAGTACGATTTGAAAAATTCCTTCTTCGTTGCATAGTGTTTCCGATGTAAAATGTTTTTCCTATAAATTCAAAATTTTCAAGTAAATCATACACTTTCCGCTAGGGGGCACAAAGGTAAATTGCGTTTTCTGCGTTATTTCTGCTCCTAAAGCTCTGATTTGAAAAATTCTTCCTGTATCGCATACAAGACCTGATGGAAAATATTTTTCACATAATTTCTAATGTTTGGTAAAGAATGGTTTAGCCACCAGGGGTCATAAGTGTTAATTTCTACTTCTGAAGTATTTGTTGTAAAATCTGGGCTCCTGAAAACTCGACTAATTTTTTTTTCTTCGACCGATACCGCTTATACGGATAAACCTTTTGAGAATACTTTCTTCCTAAAATAATGCATGGTTTTCCCACCAGGGGACGTAAAGCCACATTTTATTTTTGTCGATATCTCTGTTTTGAAGAGTTCGTAAGCTCACGATTCCGTTTACAGCAATATCTGAGGGATTAAAAACCCGATTGAAAATCTTCTTTCTTTGGTAAGATCTATTGTTTTCCACACCGGTTCCATTGACTTTGAATAGCTTCGATAAATTTAATTTGCGTCAGAACGGATTCAAAAGACGTGCTTATTACACCCGAAAATTCGGTGACAACTTTCTTGTTTTTTCTTGATGTAATATTACCTGTAGGTGAACCATATGGCATAAATTGTAATTTTTCACTAGATGTTAGTTCAGCGCCTACATTTCTAGATCCGAATAATTCATTTAATTCTGGTTGGAAGGCGGGGGAGGGAAAGGGGTTGATCGGTCTTGAAGCTGCGTTTGTTTAGCAAGTATACTCTTTTTCTAATATCGTATACAGATAAATAGAATCAACAAAGTTTTCTAGTACCATCCGTTGAGTATTTTAAGCATATTATTTACCGATTTACTTCATTTATTTTTATTATTTACCATGCCTGAAAAATACAAAAACCAATTAAACAGATCACCGTTTCTCTTGATCTATCAGACAGATATCTTTCAGCTGTTACGGAAATAACTTCTTCACAATGACATTTAAAAATATTTTAGTTAGGGTGGGTATGGGTGATAATCCCCCACCCCTCGCTTTTAAGTACTCCTAGGCACTTCCGCTTGATTTCGAGTCCTAGCGACAAATATAAAAATTGGAAATACAAATGTATGAAAATAAAGACATTTTTCATGAACAGTTCGCAGGAAAACAATTTCCCAGCTAGCTGAAAAATCTTGTTAAGAAGGCTATTTCAAAGTATCAAAATTCTCCTACCGTATCGCCCACAACAGGAAATTCGTACCCTAAATGAAAATTCAGAGTTTTAAATTCAAATGCTCATCCTTTTATTTGCTTTGCAAATACTCCTAGCTACCTAAAGAGTCAAATCTTTTGATGCATTTAAATTGAAACTAATATACGTGCGTCAAAATTTTGATGCATTTGAATTAAGATCTGTTTGACTAACAACCATTCACAAAATAACTTTTGAAAATCTAAAAAAAAAAAAAAAAAATTAAAAAATAAAAAATAAAAAAAAATGTTCACGACAAGCCAACTGAGTCAAATTTTTTGATGAATAATAAAGTAAAATTAATTTAAGTGAGTCAAATTTTGGACGAATATAAATTAAGATTTCTTTGATTTCCTATCACCCACAAAACAGGCTTTTGAAAATTCTTAAAAAAGTATAATTCGATGTGCACGGCAGACAGAAAAAAATGATTAAAATACTGATTTTTTACAGCACAAGCCTGCTGAAATGAATTGTCAGTTAGGCCACCAAGTAATTAAAATAAATTTTTTCGGCATTATTTTTGATGTAAGGGAACGATTTTGAAAGAGAGAGAGAGAGAGAGGTGTAAGGTTGTGCGTGTGCATAAAGAAAAAAAAAAAAAAAAAGTAGTCAAATTCTTTTCTTGATAGAAGTGCAGATTCAGGAAAGCAGTGCGGAAAAATATTCTGTTTTTGTTTTCGGAGAAACATTTTCAACAACAATTCTCTGGAAACGACCCCCCGGCCCGTAGCTAAACAAGCAAGTTAAGAGGGGCGACTGATGATTGAGATCGGGCGAAGGATATAAAGTGGTCGGGCAAAAGATTGAAAAAGGTAGGGCACTATACTGCTGTGTGAGTCGCTAAGACGGGAAAAAGGAAACACAGGGCGGGCTCAGCCAGGCCTGGCCCTCCCCGGCTACGCCTCCCCCACTTAAATCTGTAAGAAACTCTTAAAAAGTATAATTTTCATTAAAATGTTGTTACTTAGGTACTCTGTAGTTGCACTTGTGGGCTAGAGATGGTAGCACATGTACCTTAAGGACTTTTAAATTGTTGTTGGTTAAAAAAGGAGCAGACTTGTGTTCCCGAAACAGAAGAAATAGCTAAAATAAGCAAGTAGAAAAGTTTTTTGAAAAATAATTAATGCCTACGTTTCTAGTGAAGAGAATGCGTCCTAAAACAAATAATTCTAATTTCTGTTATTACTACAAGAGCGAGGTCTAATGTACAGCTGATTGTTTGCACTAAAAGTAAAATAAAGAGCAACTCACCATTTTAGAAAGCTGTGCTTTACCTCCTGAATATTATTAATAATGAGTTTAATAAAATGAATATTACCAGATGGGAAAACTAGTACATAATTACTTTTGGATTCAAACTCAAAATAAGGATTGCGGTATAAAGAATAAAGGATATGCTGGCGCCATCTATTGATCTACTAAGGAAGTAGTACCACTTCTTGAATATTACATAAGTATTTCTCGGAGAGTTTCCTTAAATAACCATACAATTTACCAACAATAGTGTTCCCAGGTGTGGGGGTGTGAACCTTCCGAAAATTTGGAACCCTTCGATATTTTAAAAACGTGATTTTAAAAGGCAAAGTGTCGTTAGTATTTGTAATTGTTTTTATGTCTCATGGCAACAATTGAAAGTGCTTTCTCCATGAAGACGAGGAAGGGGAAAGGAGCCAAGGACCAGAATGTATCATTGCAATGAAAAGCCAATGCGTGGGTATATCGAAAGTTTGTGCGGCGACGGAGCAATGCCAAATTTGAATTCCATTACTTTTTCAGATAACACTAAAGCACGCTGAAAAGCAAGGAGTTTTGATTTAAATGCCAAGAATCACAACAAAACAAAACCAACGCTGTAACATAAACCCAGAAAACCCAGAAGACTGTTACAGGATTTCATTCTATGTACCATTTTTAGACATATTTATCAGTGCTTTGGAAAATAGATTTCTCGCGCACAAATCGGTCTTATCGGTATTCCAGTCACTTTCCCCAACAAATCCCAATGTGCCATCATCTTCTCAACATACTGATGATTATAAAACTTCATATGAGTTTTATATAGGTGACTTGAATGGCTCGCAAAAAGAACTAATCGCAGAACTGAAACTGTGGTACTGTAGACGATTGCCCTCAAAGAAAAGGAGTACTGGCCAAAAGATGCATTAAGTGCTTTAAAACTGTGCTACAGTGAGGTGTTACACAATATAAAAACATTGTTTCACATACTAGGTACTCTACCAGTAATAACCAAGGGCGCCGGGGGGGGGTGGTGTCTAGCCCCCGCTTAGTACTTGCTATAGCCAAATTTTCGATAAATTTACACCACAATAGACGAAACCTTTTTTTAAAGCATTTTTAAAAATAATAAGATTTTAATGATTGATTGTATCAATTATTTTTGTTGTATTTTAGTATCTTGTACATTTACTAAAATGTTTGACAGCCTTGAAAGAGGTAAATATTTTTCTTAGCCCCTTCCTAAAAGTACTCATATCGGCGCCACTGGTTACAACTTCAGAAAGTCAGCGTTCGGTTTCTACACTGCGTCTCTTCAAATCATATCTGCGTAATACCAGATCAGAACTGAGACTCAGTGGGTTAGCATTACTTCCCCTTCATCGAGAAAACACACCGATAGCTGAGGAAGTTTTAAATGAGCTAGCAAAACAACCAGACAGCTGGAAATACGACTGAAGTAGTAATAGTAAGTAAAAGTAACATAAGAGTTGAATCAAATGAAAAAATATTAGACGAAATGAGTGTCATCAGCTTGAGGGATTGTTAGTCTTACTGTACGATGAAAAAAGCACCACTACACGAATGAAGAATATTTCATTAGAAGGTAAATTTTTATTTCTTTCTAGAATTACTTGTATCGTTTAACCATTTAGAAGTAAATAGTTTAGTATTCTTTTTTTCTGCGCACATAAACAGCAAAATATAAGTGGTGAACCATTATGTGGTGATAAGAATGTAGGTAATGAGAATATTAATAATAATTTCCTGAAATATTTAAACATTTTTGCGTGGATGTTGCATACATTTTAAAAATGCATTCATAACATATTTATTTGTATAAAAAAACCAATCTCACCCCCCCCCCCGAAAAAAAATTTCTGGGCATGCCGCTACTTACCACAACTGACCAGAAAAAAAATTAAGCGGAAATGTTATTTTTTTTTTGGATTGGAGGTTTAACGACCACCGTGAGCAACTCAATGGGCTATAAGCAGTCGCCCGTCCCTAATTTAGGGTCACTGGCTCCAGGGAAGGCAGAGAGCCAGTGCCGTAAGACAAACACAACATCCATGCCTCACCGGGATTCGAACCGGGACCCCTTTCGGACGAATGATCAGAGGCCATCGCTTAGACCACTGCCGCACTTGGGCGGCGGGAAATTTTTTTTTGGTATGTTCTTTAAATTCCACTTTATGTAATTTACAGAGGTAAAATAAATCTAGTACCTTAAAGGGAATCTGAGCGTAAAGTAATATACACAGCCGAGTCACATTATTGTGACCACCTCCTACTTTGACGTCAACAGTGCGTAGCCAATGAAAGAAGGCACATGTCGTGAGCTGGCTTAGAGGGTATATTCGTATATTCTGAAAACATATCACGCGTTGCTGTCATGGATAAAAGGAGCGATTTATCAGATTTGCAAATAAAAAAAATAAGTTGTATACCAAATTCCTGAAAAGCAAATCAGTAATAGATTTTTATAACTTCAAAACTTATAGAAATAAATTAAATTCAGATATACGAATACTCAGACGTAATTACTATTTACAAATTTTCTCTTTTAATGTACCAAAATTAATGTGGAAACACCTAAATGTGTTACTCGGAAAAAATAGTACTCCAATAATGCCTGAACATTTAACAAACTCAGACGGCCAAAAAATTACATACAAAGATGAAATGGCCACCATTTAAAATGATTATCATATATCTATCCCATAAGTTATCAAACAAAATTTGAATATGTCTAGCACCCACTTTACTTAATATTTATCCGGTACACACAGATCTAATACATTTTACATGCAGGAAATTACAAGAACTGAACTCTTACATAAACAAATTAACATAAACTCAGGACCAGATTATGATGATTTTCATCTCAGGCTTATTAAGTATGTTGCAGACGTCATTATTGAGCCATACTAACAATTTACAGCTCCATACTTCATTCAGGAATTTTTCCGGATGCTTTAAAAGTAACAAAAATCACTCCTAAATTCAAGAATGGTTCAAACAATGAAGCAAATAATTATCGTCCTATAGCAAATCTTTCAATTTTTGCCAAGATCCTTGAAAAATTAATTTATACTCGACTAATTTCCTACCTTCAAAAATATAAGATACTCAGTCAGTATCAAGTTGGATTTTTAGCAGATAAATTTACAGAATTAGCATTGCTATACCTTCAAAATGCTATACAAAATAATTGTACTCAAAAATATACAACAATGACTTTATTTTTGGATTTATCAAAGGCATTTGATACTATAAATCATGATTTTCTTCTTCCTAAATTACAAAATATGGGAATCAGGGGTAATACTTATTCACTTTTCAAAAATTACTTGACTAACAGACAACAATATACACAAATTGAGCATTATCACTTATCATTTCAAATTATGAGATCAGGAGTACCTCAGGGTTCTGTCCTCTGCCCTTTATTGTTTAATATATACATTAATGATTTATTTTCGCTGTCAACTCATATGGATCTTTTTCTGTATGCTGATGATACAGCTGTTCTTATAAAAGGAATAAACTTAAGTGAAATACTAACATAATGAAATAAACAGTTGCTCACTATTTCTGACTATTTAAATTCTAATGAATTAATAATTAATGTTAATAAAGCTAAAGCAGTGATTTTTTCTAATACGTTATCTCCTTTAACACCAAATGTACAAATATCCCTTAATAATAAAAGAATTGATATAGTACCTTCATTCAACTACCTGGGAACTACAATAAATTTTGACCTCAAATGGAATAAACATACTGATTTTCTTTTAAATAAATTATCTAGAAATATTGGTATAGCGAGTAATATCCTGACTGATCTAACAACTAAAACATTGATCTCATTGTATTACACACTATTTCTAACTCATATCAATTACTGCATACTATCATGGGGACAAACGACACAATACAATATTAATAAATTACAAATCCTACAAAATGAATTCATTAGACTAATTGATCTCAGATCACATCCTAATACTCGACCTATAATAAATTTTAGAACAAAAGTATATCCTAATAAATATAATATACTTACTATTACTCAACTATACTATTTTAATCTTGGTAAAATTATGTTCAAACGAATTAAATATAATTTATATTCAGATCTCATATTTTTAATACACATGCACATTCGAATGAAACAAGGAATAAACTACAATTACAACCTATTTTTCTAAAAACGGAATCAATTAAACTTACTCTAAATTACAGAGGCCCTCACCTAGCAACCTGACTAACTTAAACAATTTTAGTTTATTTAAAAAAAAAAAAAATCAAACTCTATCTTCTTCAATAATTAAAAAAAAGGAAAATATTGGCAAAATGTCTTCTGATTGTCCGACTTGATGTGTCTACCTGTTGTTTCATTTGTTTCTTCTACGGGAAGTATAGGGCTATGTCAGGCCATTTTGGCCTTTTCCCTTGTCTTCCCTGTTGTTACAGTCTATGTTCATCATTTACGAACTGTCAATTTTTTCCCACTCTTTTCCCCCCCTTTTTTTCTTTCTTTTCTTCTAAGAGCATGTAACAACAAAAATAAATAAATAAATTATCGGCTTTCTGGCCAAGAGTGGCAGTATTTCTGAAACAGCGCAGTTTGTGAACTGTTCGCATGCTGCTGTGATTAAAGTGCATCGTGATTGGAGAAATAGCATCATTGCGAATAAGCGACGTGCAAAACTTGCGGAGCCCCACGTGTCATTGACGTGAGAGGTGAACGTCGGCTGCGAAGGTGCGTAAGGGCCGATCGACATGCAAGAGTGGAGCAACTCACTGGCCGAATAAACCAGGGGGCTACCGGAAGTGTGTCTAAAACGACAGTTCAGCGAACCCTGCTGCGCATGGGGCTCCGATGCAGACGGACGGTCACTGCACCTATACTAACCAAGGTGCATCGGCAGAAAAGGCTTAATTTGTACGGCAGTATCGAAATTGGACTTCCGCTGATTGGCAAAGGATTGCTTTCTCCGATGAGTCACGTTTTCTGCTTCCTCGAACGGATGGACGTTGGCGTATAAGGCGAGAAACATCGGAGAACAAACACCCTTCAACCATTGCTGGAAGAAAACAAGCTGGTGGGGGAAGCGTTATGGTCTGGGGAGTGTTTTCGTGTCATTCCCTGGGTCCACTCATACCTGTGGAAGGCACTATGGACCGAATTCGTTATGAATCCATCCTTGCAGACCACGTACACCCATACATGCTGATTGTCTTCCCTGGGATCTTTCAGCACGACAACGCGACGTGTCACACAGCGAGAAATGTCCGAGAGAGGTTAGACAAGCACGATGAAGACTTCAAAGTATTTCCCTGGTCCTCTAATTTCCCAGACTTAGACCCAATTGAGTATCTGTGGCACCACTTCGATTGTGTTGTTCACTCTGTGGATCATCCACCACGCACCCTCAAGCAGCTGTCAGATGCACTGCAGTCAGCATGGCTCCACATACCTGTGGACACCTTCCAGCACCTTATTGAGTCACGTCGAGCCTGTCTAGTTGCTATCCGCTCTGCACACGGCGGTTATTCTGGATATTAGCTGGTGGTCACAATAATGTGATACGACGGTGTATAAATGTAGTTCCTTATAATCAACAGTCTAAGTTGAAATTTTCTTGATGTGATCCGTTCAGAAATATTATTTCGGGGCTTGTCGGGCATGTATAAATGTCGCACTTTTGGAAAGAAGTGAAAAAATAAATCAATCTACGCAGCTATTATGTGGATCGTTCTTTTAAACCTATTTCCATCCGCAGTTTTATTGTTCAACACTGTTTTACAAAGAATCATATTATAGAAGGGGTTGAAGGTCGATTCGAGTAGAGCTCGTCATGTCCGTTTGGGTCGTTTTTGATAGAAGGGAGGGAGATGAGATTTAACTACCACTAACTAGCCTCTACATTCGGACCTCAATGTCGCAGTGCTGTTTATGTTCGAATATTTGTACTCCGTAAAAACCAAAAACAAGGTGTCCAATATCTCCCAAGCTCTTTGATAACATATTGCAGAATGCCTTTCGATCACTGACTGGGAAGACAAAGGGATAAATATTAACGGATATCATTTACATCACCTTCGTTTTGCTGATGATACAGTGAATTTTTGAAGTATCCCTTCAAAGCTGCGGAGTATGATCCAGGGACTTGCTGAACAAGAGTAAAGCAGTGGGCTTAAAATTGAACTTTCAGAAACAAAATTGGTGGATTTTTACAAGAAATGAAGATTTAGCGATTGATGGGGAAAATCTAGAGGTAACCGATACCTACATTTACCTTGGGCAACAGATATTAAGCGAAAGCTAATAGCGTATCCAGTGTGTGTGTGTGTGTGTGTGTGTGTGTGCGTGCGTGTGTAGATTGGGGCGATCGCCCCTCTCTCTAAAGCCTGTTTTTCTTTTTAAATGGTCAACATCTAAATACGTAATTAAAGCATTTATTTTTAATAAAAATTCGTTTGCGTAAGAGATCTGTAATCTTTGCACAAATGCCCTGGTGATGGCAAAAGTATGGCTGCAAACATCATCCTACTGGAAGATGGCGTTCGAGATATCCACCAGAAACGATTGCACAACGGTCCAAGGACGTTATGCACCTACATCCAGGCGTGTCACAATCACTATTAGGAGCATCAGAATGGATTTGTTGTGCCTAGGAATGGCACCCCAAACGAGGATGCCCTGTACGCGAGGGGCATGATGAACTAACGTTGTGTACATTCGCTGTTCACGTTGTCTCCAGACTTGGGTGTGACGATCACATAGGCAGAAACAGAGCTCGCCGCTAAATACGGTGTGTTGACGTTTCTCCTTCCAGGCATCTCTCTACTTGCTTAAAACCCCAGCTGAGTACGTCTGTAACTTGCGGTCAAAGACAATTCACAAATTAGAACTCGAAGCTACAGCTCTGCTTCTGTCTGTCTCCTTCCCATGTCCCGGGTCGTCATGAGGTGTTATCGGACTTAGTGTTACGAAGCTGACAGAATTAGGTTCCATCAAGATAAGTCATCTTCAAATAGCAGGGTGAGAAGGACAAGTGATGTTTAACGTCTCCCTCTATATATACTGTTAAAAATCTTGTTGTAGGTTGCACCAGAAAGTGGTGCTACACCAGCTTCACGACTTTCTTAAAAAAGATACACCCTTCTGTGGTGCACAATAAACCCAACAACATGGCGCATCCTTGTATCATAACGTAGTGAAAAGTTGAACCACGTTGTTGGGTTTTCTTTGCAAAACCCGATGGTGTATCTTTTCTCAGAAAGTGGTGCAGCTCGTGTAGCACCACTTCTTGATGTAACCTATCACAAAATTTCTAACAGCTAACCTTCCTTTTGAGTTTCTGTTTATTTTCGTAAATTGCGTTACTTCTCGGTTGACGATTTTCTTGTTGAGCGGCACATTACTTGTCCGAACATCTTGTTCATTTTGGCAATGCGTTGGATGTGAAAAGGAGGTGGAATATGGAGATTTCGAATATTCATAGCGAGAAAGATTAAAGCCTGTCGGATATCTATACGAATCAACGAATGCGTACTGATGCCATATACTAGAGATATTCTTGATTCAATAGCTATTTAGTGTCCATAGGTAAATTACAATGTGATGGTAATTTGTCGTAGTGACCTGAACTTTCAGTACTTGTAAACGAAGCAACAAAAGGAAGGCCATCAGCTTCTACGATAAGCGAATAGTGAAAGCACATTACCTTTGAAACCATGTTTAAAACCCCACCTCGGTAATTAAAATGATTCTAGTGAACATAGTCGCTGACGTGAAGCAGTTAATGATTTTGTTTTTATTTACTGAAAGTTACAAAACGATAAATGACATGCTGCCATTTTTAGCACGTCTTTTGTAAAAAAAGACCGTGCTTATGTTACCCGTTTGTTCGTCCGTCTGTACCCTCGCTATCTCTACAACTATTAGCCCGATTTGAAAAATTCTTTTTGCTTTGGGAAGCTTCAAATGTGCGAATGATGATCCTTCATCTCGTTTTTTACGATGTGCAATTTCTCCGCTAGAGGGCGTAAATGCAGATGATGTCGAATTCAAAAATACGTTTTATTCCACATATTTGCTTCTAAACATCCGGTTGAAAAAATTCTTTTATCTTTCGATTCCATTTATGTCGAAGAGTATTTTAGATATAGTTACTTTTCTAAATTACGCATAGATTTTCCGCTAGGGCGCGTAAAATTAAATTACATTTTTCCCGATAACTCTTCTTCTAAAACTCCGATTTGAAAAATGTTCTCTTCAGCGGATACACCTCCTGATGGGAAATATTTTGCATATAATTTAAAATTTTTGGTAAAGAATACTTTGGCCACCAGGGGGCGTAAGTGTTAATTTTTGCTTCTGATGTTATTTCCATAAAATCTGAGCTTCTAAAATATCGATTTAAAAATTCTTTCGTGGACTGATGCCACTCACATCGATAAACCTTTTCGGAATATTTTCTTCTCAAAATATTCCACAGTTTCTCCGCCAGGGATTGTAGATGTATATCTTATTTTTGTCAATATCTCTACTTCTAGGTGTCCGATTTGAAAAATTCCTTCTTTGTTGGATAGTGTTTTCAGTGCGACATGTTTTTCATATAATATCAACATTTTAAAGTAATTCATAGACTTTCCGTTAGGGGGCGTAGAGGTAAATTGCGTTTCCCCCTATATCTCTGCTTCTAAATCTACGATTTGAAAAATTCTTTCTGCACCGGATACAGCTCCTGATGAAAAACCGTTTGCACATAATTTCTAATTTTTGTAAAAAAATGGTTTGGCCATTAGAGGGCGTAAATCTTAATTTCCACTTCTGATGTATTTGCAGCAAAATATGAGCTTTTAAATTCTCGATTGAAAAAAACGTTGTTTGTAGACCGATACTACTCATGTCGACAAATATTTTAGAAACATTTTCTTCTTAAATAAATACATGGTTTCTACGCCAGCGGGAGTAGATGTATATCTAATTTTTGTCAATATCTCTACTTTTAGGAGTCCGATTTGAAAAATTCCTTCTTTGTTTGATAGTGTTTCCAGTGTGGCATGTTTTTCACATAATTTCAAAAATTTCAAGTAATTCGTAGACTTTCCGCTAGGGGATGTAATGGTAAGTTGCTTTATCACCTATATCTCTGCTTCTAAATCTCCGATTTGAAATATTCTCCCTACACCGGATACAGCTCTTTATGGGAAATCCTTTGCACGTAATTTCTAATTTTTGCAAAAAAATGGTTTGGCCACCAAGTGGCGTAAGCCTTAATTTCCGCTTCTGATGTATTTGCAGCAAAATATGAGCTTCTAAAATCTCGATTGCAAAAGTCGTTTGTTGACCGATGCTACTCCTGTCAACAAACCTTTTAAGAACATCTTCTTCTTGAAATAATGTATGATTTCTATACCAGGGGCGTAGATGTATATCTTATTTTTGTCAATATCTCTACTTCTAAGAGTCCGATTTGAAAAATTCCTTCTTTGTTGGATAGCATTTGCGATGCGAAATATTTTCCCTACAAATTCAAAAATTTCAAGTAAATCATAGACTTTCCGCTAGGGGGCACAAAGGTAAATTGCGCTTTCTGCGTTATTTCTGCTCCTAAAACTCCGATCTGAAAAATTATTCCTGTATCGAATATAAAGCCTGATGGAAAATATTTTTCACATAATTTCTAATGTTTGGTAAAGAATGGTTTGGCCACCAGGGGGAATAAGTGTTAATTTCTGCTTCTGATGTCATCATCATCATCATCATCATTGTCAACCATTATCAATCCACTGCTGGACGAAGGTCTCCCCAAGTTTCCTCCACAACGGTCTGTCTTGTGCCAGTCTCCTCCATGTCACTCCCGCATATTTACGAATTTCATCCACCCATCTCCCATGTGGTCTTTTTCTGGGTCTTTTCCTGTCCCTTGGAATCCAATCTAAAATTTCGGCTGTCCATCTATGGTCTGTCCTTCTGGCAGTATGTCCAGCCCATTGCCATTTCAGGGATTTAACTCTGATCATGATGTCTTCCACTCTCGTCATTTTTCGGATCCACGAGTTCCTCTTCTTATCTCTCCTGGTTATACCAAGCATGCACCTCTCCATGCTTTTTTGAGTTGTCTGCAGCCTTTGTATGTCTCTTTTAGTTAAGGTCCACGTCTCTGCACCATACGTAAGCACTGGAAGGATGCATTGATCAAACACTTTTCTTTTAAGACATAATGGCATATTGCTCTTGAAAATTATGCTGTTTCTTCCAAAAGCTCTCCAGGCAAGTTTTGTACGCCGATTAATTTCTTCATCAATGTGACCCTCACTTGATATCTGCTGTCCAAGATAAACATATGTATCTGTTATCTCCAGTTTTTCTCCATCGATCGATAAATCTTCATTTCTTGTAAAAGCATTGAACATCACTTTTGTCTTCTGAAAGTTCATTTTTAATCCCACTTCTTTACTCTTGTCAGCAAGTTCCTGGATCATACTCTGCAGCTCTGATGGGCTAGTTGCAAAAATGACTACGTCATCAGCAAAACGAAGGTGGGTTAGATAATCTCCATTAATCTTTATCCCTTTGTTTTTCCCAGTTCAGTGATTGAAAGACATTTTCCAATGTGGCATTAAAGAGCTTCGGAGATATGGTGTCACCTTGTCTCACTCCCTTTCCAATTTTTATGTGTGTTGTATTTTCAAACAGCCTAATCTTTGCACTTGCATTTTCATAGATGTTATTAATAATATTAATGTATGCATCTTCAATACCGCAGGATTTCAGAGCCGTGGTAACTGCTGATGGTTTCACCGAATCAAAGGCTTTTTCATAATCGATAAAAGCCATGCACAATGGAAGTTCATATTCCCTCGCTCTTTCAATTAGTTCTCTCAGTACGTGGATATGATCTATTGTGCTGTAGCCACTCCTGAATCCAGCTTGTTCTCTCGGTTGAGCCATGTCCAGTGTTACCTTCAAGCGGTGTGAAAGAACTTTAGTGAAGATTTTATAAACCACTGATAGGAGGCTGATAGGTCTGTAGTTCCTGAGATCCTCAATGTCACCTTTTTTATGTAGCAGGATCGTTGTAGCATTGTTCCAATCCTCAGGAATCTTCCCTTCATTAAGGCATCGAGTGAAAATTTGGGCGAGTACTGTTTCAATTTCTCCACTTGCTTCTTGTATGATGTCTATAGTAATTCCATCTTCTCCTGGAGCTTTCCCCGCTTCATGTTCTTGATTGCATGAGCAACTTCTGCTGGGAGGACTGGAAGAACTCTGGTACCTTTCATGATGTCTGGAGTACATGTATCATCCCTTTCATATAATTTGGAGTAGAAATCTTTCACTCTTGTCAAAATTTCGCCCTCTATTTCTTGTTATAGAACCATCTTCTTTTCTCAGAGCCATAATCTGTTTTCTTCCCTTACTGAGATGTCCCTTTGCTATCTTAAGGCTTTGGTTGTTTTCAATTGCTTTCCTCACTAGCTCACAGTTGAATTTCCTTACGTCTTCAGTGATACTTTTTCGTGTTGTCTTGCATAGCTCTATATATTCCACCAGGGGACGTAAAGTCACTTTTTATTTAGTTGTCGATATCTCTCTTCTTTTTTGCATCAACATTTTGGTTTTTCCTGATAATTTGTTCACATGCAACTTGTTCTTAGACCCAGCTAATTTTGTTGCTGTTTCCATTAGAGCTTTGGTTACTTTTCTGTTAACTTCCGAAATATCCACTTCTTCCGATGTTAGGCCTTCTAAAGCAGAGAATCTG
This sequence comes from Macrothele yani, assembly GCA_039090855.1. Taxonomy (NCBI): domain Eukaryota; kingdom Metazoa; phylum Arthropoda; class Arachnida; order Araneae; family Macrothelidae; genus Macrothele; species Macrothele yani. Next base: position 27,450,401 of record CM077002.1, on the reverse strand, counting down.
TTCTTCAGTTCCAACTTGAAAGTATTATGGTGTTTTTTAAGGTTGGTTATGTCAATACATTTTGTTTGTCTTATGAGCTTGCCACGTTCCAGTTTAGTGTTGAGGTGCATCTTACATCTCACCAATCTATGGTCACTACCTGTGTTGAACTTGTTCAGCACACTGCAGTCTTCGATGACGAATTTTTTGTTACACATAATAAAATCAATTTCACTTGTCGTCCCAATTGGATGTCTCCATGTCCATTTCCTGTGTGGCTTTTTCTTGAAAAGGAGTTCAAGATGAAAAATCCTTCTGCCTCTGCAAACTCAACGAGAGTGTCCACCGAATTTACCTACTGAAGTTTCATTCTGTTGCCGTTGCCCTATTTTTGCATTGAAACCCATAATTATCTTCAAGTGAGGGATATAGTCCTAAGAGAATTTTTTTAGCAAAAGTGGCAAGAAAAAAGGCAGAGGAAGGTCAAGAAAATCATGGCAGAATCATCAGACTCAGGAATGTTTCCAAGGAAAAACAATACTTTGTATGAAGTACAAGAGGTCTTATGTAGTACATGCAGTGGCGTAGAAACGGGGGAGGGGGATGAGTACAGGGGTACAATGTACCCCCAAATTTTGGAGAGGGGTACATTAATATCTACTGTACCCCCAGATATGAGCAAACACAAACCAATCATTCATAAAAAGTGAACTGTAAAATTTATATGCTACTTTTTTTTCTTTATTCTCTTTTTTTTTCAAAGAAATATCACGGGTTATCTGGGTTTTTTTTTTTTTTATATCCGAAGCTTGTAGTGGGAGGCTTTTCATCCACCAAAAACTGGCCAACCATCTGGGAAACTCTAGTAAATTAGTTCTGCAGGGAAACGAGTTCAAACGACTGCCAGCTTGAGCAGAAGAAAGGCGCCGATATTATGACACCTGTCAGTCTCCTACAGCTAATGACATTGCGATGTGTTGAAATGGAGTGTCATTTCAGCTCCCGCAGCCCCGCCACTAAAATTGTTTTCTGTCTTAAGATCTGTAGCAATACAACAAGTGCATTACGGATTTCACATACCACTCATAGAACTCCAATTTCTCGATATCACCACCATCATTTAGCTTTGCACCAGACCAATGTGCTTTTTACATCAATTGTCAGCCTATGAATCTTTCAAAGTTTTTAATGTAGACTTCATAATGCTTCAATAGTACTATATTCGCGGGTAGAGCAGATTTTATCTTACTGCGGTTTTACTTTATTAACATAAACAAAAATGATAAGAAATTTAATTCGTTCTTGTAAAGAGATATATAACATTTCCTGAGAAATCCCTCTTTTCCAAACACTGCTGACAGAAATTCATCCTAATGTTGACTTGTCCCTGCTCAATATTTTAATGGGGGAAAAAAGTACAAAAATTAAAAAGAGAGAACACACAAAAAAAAAAAACCTTCTCCATTCATTGTCTGATAAGAAATTAATAATGTGAACTTTTTATCAGCAATAAAAATAATAATGGTAATAATTAATAATAATATGATGATAACAATGTTCATTCGGATGAATTCCTGATCAGTATACGTATTTAATAAAAACTGTAATATAGTACCCCCCCCAAAAAAAAAATTCTTAGGGGGTCATCCGTACATGGCTTAATCCTTGAGATGTAAGGTTCATGAGCTTGTACCCCCTAAATCAAAAGCGTTCCTACGCCACTGAGTACATGTGATGTATATCAGTGAAGATCGAGTTGTGCACCAAGATCGAGATGTTTGTTACATCAACAGTAAACGAAATCTAACACCATCAATAACTTTTATTTGGAAGATTATTATCTCTCTTTAAGGATCCAACCTCTGAATCTCAGAGAACAGCTTGGGAATATGTAGGTAAATACTGTGTGACCAGTAAGGAAATTCAATGATTTGTATGCCTCAAGTCACTGCTCTTACACAGACAAATAGGCTCGCCAATTTTTTCCATTTTTTTTTCTAGATGGGGAATTTAATGTCTAGTGGTAAGTACAATCCAAGTTAAAATATAAAAATAGAAAAACATTGAGGTAGGAATTTACGTAATACATATTTCCAGGAAGTACAAAAAAAAAAAAAAAAATAGAAAAGGTGGAAATCATGAAGCAGCATTTCCAACGAAGGAAAAAAAAAATGTTCCTCTAAGAGTACACATTGATTTCTCAAAGATGTAAATAAATTACATCGCTTAAATCAAATGAAACGTGTTGAAACAAAGCAAGAAATACATAAAGGAAAAGGATACGAATACAAAATCCCGCCGAGGAATCACGCTAACCATCAAACTGGGATAATTCAGTACATTTTCTGTTACAGCCGCGTCCGAGCGACTCAAAATGCTGTTAAACTTTATAGGAGGAATCAGGAAATGGGAGAAAGCCGAGGGTGGTTCTCTTATTCTTGTGCTGGGCGGAAGCAGCCCTCTAAAAGCTGTTGTGAAAAGTAGGTCAGGAAAAGGCAGAGCTTTTTCTAACTAAGGAAGTCGAAAGACACCAAAATCTGAAATAAAAGAAAGAAAGAATAGTACATTATGAAAAAGGTGTGTACGTAAAGCTATAACTATGAGAAAATAGCATTATGAAGACTGGGAACTTTTTCTTCTGCGAAAATGTGTGCTCACATACTATCTCTACCACTCCAGAAAATTTCATTAACAAAAATTCTAAAGACACAGGAAAGAGTAGAACGTGCAATTTGTTTACCATATGAGATATTGAAGTACAGCATTTTAAAATGGTAAATGAAATTTTTCAGAGTCAAATTGCTTACAGATTTAAAGTAAATTTCTGTATCTTTATTCTGTATCATTATGCAGTAGTAAAAATTCCCCATGAGGGTTTTAACAAAGACTCGTTAAGAATCTATTAAAATATTTTGCCCCACAGTTTCATACTCATCCAATAGGGCTCCAAACACTAGAAAAACCCCCTCTCGATTTTCAAATTTAAATAAATTTATTTTACACAGAAATTTCAGCAATATAATCTTTTTTCTAAACCTTTTACGCAACTTCATTTCCACAGTATGAATCGTATCAATTTTCCTAGTTCAAAGAACAGGTACTGCATTTTGAGCCTCGCCCCAAGACCGAGCACTGATTGATGCCCAGATAATGTATAACAAAACTCAAAAACGCAACAGTACCTTAAATATTTTTTATATTTTCGATATCTTTTCAGTTAATTAATACCTAATGATTTTATAATATTTTTTTAGACCAAAATCGATTAACGCACTTGAAAAAATATTTAAAAGCGTCAATTCGTAATATTTTACTTAGCGCGTCGTACAGAAGCGAACAAATTAATGCGAACAATCTTATTTTAAAGAAAAGTTGTAATTTCGCAAGAAAATAAGAACAAAAATTAAACTCTAACTTTACCTAGTAATTTATGTGTGCTCCTTTGTTTCTAATAAGTTCATTAATTCGCTTACGCGTGGTCCCTACCAACGCAGAACACATTTTTCTTATTTCTGCATCTCAAAAACCTTGCCTTTGTAATGGATTGTATTAAGTTATTCTTTGCATCACAATTAAGTTTTCCAAGTATCTTTTCCATTATGGCCAACAAATACTCTATTGGGTTCATGTCAGGAGAGTTACCTGACCACTGGAGCATTTTGATGTAAATTTTGAAGAACTCATGAATGAAATACGGGATTACGCCATATATTAAAAATTTTGAAGATGACAATCCGTTTTTTGGTGTAAATATGACAAGGATGGTAATCAGATAATATCAGAAAACTTAGAAATTTTGTCGTCCTGGAGCGGGAATCGAATCCGCGTCTCCCAGATAGCGCCCGGGTATGCTAACCCCTACACTAGTGTAGTGGTTAACATACCCAGGCGCTTTCTGGGAGACGCGGGTTCCCGATCCAGGACGACGAAATTTTCAAGTTTTCTGATATTATCTGACTTACCATCCTTATCATATTTACACCAAAAAACAAACAAACAAAAAAAACGGATTGTCATCTTCAAAATTTCGAAGAACTCTTTCACTTTTTTCGAAGTGTGGCATGGAGCTAGCTAGATCCTGTTGGAAGATGAGTTCTTTGCTTTCCTGGATCGTGAGACCACCCTTTTCTCCAATTATTTTTATGTATTGGTCATTTTTCATCATTCCGTCAACAGGGACTAGTGATCCTGGACCTTCATGTGTAAAACAACCCCAGAACACTTGTTTAGCTGAGTGTTTATGAACTTGTTGAAGGTGTGCGAGAGGTCTTTTCAGCCGCTGATTTGCGGACTCGCCCCCTTTGGACAAAGAAATAGCTCTCATCTGAGAATATGACGCTTTTACACTTCTCCACAGTCCAGTCTTAGTGCACTTTTGCCCACTGGAGCCTCTTCTTCTGCATAGCCTCCGTCAACAGTTGTTTCTATATTGGTCAGTCCTCTTTGCTTGCAATCTACGAATAACTGTGATGTCAGAAACATTAATCTCACTAGCTTCCAAGTCTCTATTTAAGTCTAGAGCAGGCAATCTTGGATTCATCTTGCTTTTCCTAATCGTTAAACGATCTTAAGTACGTGCAGTTTTCCTTTTTCGCCACATTTTTCTTTTCCGTCTGGGGAAAAGGTACCTGTCTCCTAAACTTTTAAAAATCACATTAACACATTAACTCTACCCAAATGAACACCACACTCATTGGAAATTTGTCTTTGAGTCATGGATATGAGTCGCAAAAGAGTAAATATTTTAAAACGATTCCTTAGAGATGTATCGATTTTGTGTCCACTTTTGCTCACAATAGAAACAAGAAAGATGACACCGAATTTTCGGGTGTAATAAGCACGTCTTTTGAATCCGTTCTGACGCAAATTGAATTTATCAAAGCTATTCAAATGCAATGGAACCGGTATGGAAAACAATAGTACCTGACGGAAGAAAGAAGTTTTTCAATCGGATCTTTAATCCCTCAGATATTGGTGTAAACGGAATCTTGAGCTTACGAATTCTTAGAAACAGAGTTATCGACAAAAATAGGATGTGACTTTACGTCCCCTGGTGGGAAAACCATGCATTATTTTAGGAAGAAAGTATTCGCAAAAGATTTATCCATATGAGCAGTATCGGTCCAAAAAAAAAAAAAAAAGAATAAATTTAGTCGAGTTTTAAGGAGCACAGATTTTGCTACAAATACATCAGAAGCAGAAATTAACTCCTATGACCCCTGGTGGACAAACCATTCTATACAAAACATTAGAAATTATGTGAAAAATATTTTCCATCAGGTCTTGTATGCGATACAGGAAGAATTTTTTCAAATCGGAGTTTTAGGAGCAGAAAACGCAATTTACCTTTATGCGCCCTAGCGGAAAGTCTAAATGATTTACGTGAAAATTTTGAATTTATAGGAAAAACATTTCGCATCGGAAACACTATCCAACAACGAAAGAATTTTTCAAATTGGACTTTTAGAAGTAGAGATATTGACAAAAATAAGATATACATCTTCGACCCCTAGTGTAGAAACCATGCATTATTTCAAGAAGAAAGTGTTTCTAAAAGGTTTGTCGACATGAGTAGCATCGGCCAACAAAAAGACTTTTTACTTCAATCGAGATTTTAGAAGCTCAAATTTTGCTGCAAATATATCAGAAGCGGAAATTAAGACTTACGCCACCTGGTGGTCATACCATTTTTTTTGCAATTACATTATGTGCAAACGATTTCCCATCAGGAGCTGTATGCCGTGCAGAAAGAATTTTTCAAATCGGAGATTTAGAAGCACAGATATAGGGAGAAACGCAATATAGCTTTACGCCCCCTAGCGGAAAAGTCTATGAATTACTTAAAATTTTTGAAATTATATGAAGCACATGTCACACTGGAAACATTATCCAACAAAGAAAGAGGTTTTCAAATCGAACCATTAGAAGTAGAGATATTGACAAAAATAAGGTATACATATACGCCCCCTGGCGTAGAAACCATGCAATATTTTAAGAAGAAAATGTTCCTAAAAGGTTTGTCGACATGAGTGGTATCGGTCTACAAACGATGTTTTTTTTTATCGAGAATTTAGAAGCTCATATTTTGCTGCAAATACATTACAAGCGGAAATTAAGATTTACGCCCCCTGGTGGCCAAACCATTTTGTTTTACAAAAATTAGAAATTATGTGCAAACGATTTCCCATCAGGAGCTGTATCCGGTGCAGAAAGAATTTTTCAAATCGGAGATTTAGAAGCAGAGATATAGGGAGAAACGCAATTTACCTTTACGCCCCTTAGCGGAAAGTCTATGAATTACTTGAAAATTTTGAAATTATATGAAAAACATGTCACACGGAAAACACTACTATCCAACAAAGAAGGAATTTTTCAAATCGGACTCCTAGAAGTAGAGATATTGACAAAAATAAGATATACATCTACACCCCCTGGCGGAGAAACTGCGGGATATTTAAGGAAGAAAATATTCCGAAAAGTTTTATCGATGTGAGTGGCATCAGTCCACGAAAGAATTTTTTAATCGATATTTTAGAAGCTCAGATTTTATGGCAAATACATCAGAAGCAAAAATTAACGCTTACGCTCCTGGTGGCCAAAGTATTCTTTACCAAAAATTCGAAATTACATGCAAAAGATTTTCCATCAGGAGATGTAGCCGCTGAAATTTTTTTTTTTTCAAATCGAAGTTTTAGGAGAAGAGTTATCGGGAAAAATGTTATTTACCTAGCGGAAAATCTATGCGTAATTTGAAAAGGAAACCATATCTAAAACACTCTTCGACATAAATAGAATCGAAATATAAAAGAATTTTTTCAATCGGATGTTTAGAAGCAAATATGTGGATCAAAACGTAATTTAGAATTCGACATCATCTGCATTTACGCCCTCTAGCGGCAAAATTGTACATCGTATAAAAAAATGAAATAAAAGATCATCATTCGCACATTTTAAGCTTCCAAATGCAAAAAGAATTTCTCAAATCGGACTGATAGTTGCAGAGATACCGTGGGTACAGACGGACGGACGGACAAACCGATAACAGAAGCACGATCTTTTTTTACGCTTTCCAACCGTATGTTGAAGAAGCGTATATGCTCCAGCTTTGTCCGTCCGTCCGTTCGTCTGTCCGCACGATAACTGGCGTAAAAATGGTTCGATTTCGATGAAATTTTAGTATGAGGTAGGGGATCACCTGGGGACGAACCCTATTTAAAATGGGAGAAATGGGGTCAAAGGTCACGGCGTAGGAGAGGGATCCATTCCATTGCACTTATGCGTCATAACTTGCGTATATATGGTTCTATTTCAATGAAATTTTACTATGTGGTAGGGGACCACCTGTGAACGAATCCTGTTCAAAATGGGTGAATTGGGGTCAAAGGTCAGAACATAAGAGCGGGATGCATTCCATTGCCCTTATGCGTCATAAACGTGCGTAAAAATGGTTCGATTTCGATGACATTTCAGTATGTGGTAGGGACCACCTGGAGACGAACCCTATTGAAAATGGATGAAATGGGGTCAAAGGTCAGGACATAGGATTGCGATCCATTCCATCGCCCTTATCCCATATTATCAAGGTGGGCGTCAAGTAATTTTGCTTTCTATACTTCCAATTGAAAAAACTTTTGTACAAATTTCCTTCACAATTAATGGGTTCCCAAAGATGAAAATTTGAACATCGATTAAAATAACTTCATATCATAACTTGGAATACTTAATATTTTCTAAAACATAACCATAATTTCATTAAAAATCAGTAACTTTTCCTTTGGTGGTCTTGAAACCAGAAAAAACCTGGCGCGACCTGTACTTTGATGACGTCAGTAGACAAACAAATGTTGGATTGCATAATTATGGTTATGTTTTAGAAAATATTAGGTATTCCAAGTTATAAAATGAAGCTATTTTAACCGATGTTCAAATTTTCATCCTTGTGAACGCATTAATTGTCCAGAAAAAAGATGGCGCGACCTGTATTTTCATGACGTCAGTAGACAAACAAATGTTGGATTGCATAATTATGGTTATGTTTTGGAAAATATTAAGCATTGCAAGTTATAAAATGAAAATATTTTAATCGATGTTCAAATTTCATCCTTGTGAACGCATTAATTGTCCAGAAAAAAGATGGCGCGACCTGTATTTTCATGACGTCAGTAGACAAACAAATGTTGGATTGCTTAATTATAGTTATGTCTTAGAAAATACTAGGTATTCCAAGTTATAAAATGAAGCTATTTTAATCGATGTTCAAATTTTCATCCTTGGGAAAGCATTAATTGTGAAGAAAATGTGTACAGAAGTTTTTCCATTGGAAGTATAGGAAGCAAAATTACTTGACGTTCACCTTAAAAGAGCAATTCTTGTATGTATGTAAATTTTATTTTGAAAACGGCTCTAAGGATTCTGATGAAAGTCGTTAACCTACCGTTTTCTGGTACTAGAAATCGATTTAGTTTGATCTCGACTTAGGAAAATTCGTTTAGTGGGTTAAATAACCACACCGAATTACTACGTTTTTAGTGTAGTGTCATGGCGTCGAGTCATTAGATGTTGGCGCGCGGTCACGCCATCTGTCTCATTACGTCACGCATTGTGTGTGGATCCTATTAAAGTTTTATGACGTCACATCTTGCGAGCAGATGGTCGCGATTCCCATCTGCCTCATTACTTCACGCTTTTTGTGCGTATGTTCGTCCGCACGATAACACGCGTAAAAATCGTTCGATTTCAATGAAATTTTAGTATGTGGTAGGGGAACACCTGGGAAGAAACCCTATTGAAAGTGAACGAAATGGGGTGAAAGGTCAGGACAAAGGAGCGGGATCCATTTCACTGTTCTTATGCGTCATAACTAACGTAAAAAAGGTTCCATTTCGATTAAACATTAGTATGTGGTAGGGGACCACCTGGCGACAAACCCTATAGAAAATTGACGAAATGGGGGTCAAAGGTCAGGACATAGGAGCGGAATAACTTCCATCGCCATTATGCGTCATAACGTACGTAAAAATGTTTCGATTTGGATGAAATGCTAGTAGGTTGTAGGGATCTACCTGGGGACGAATCCTGTTGAAAATGGGCGAAATGGGATCAAATGTGAGGGCACAGGAGTGAGATTTATTCCACAGCCATTTTCCTCATAACTTGAGTAATGATTTCTAGTATGTTGGAAAGCGTATCATAATCAATGCATTGCATGATTTTACTAACTTGTTTACAAAAGACGTGCTGAAAACGAAAAACACTTTTCAGAAGTATCGTAGATTTTGGTTAAACATTGTAAAACCACAACCGAAACTAGTAAACTGCAACCAAAACTGACATTATTGCGAACTAAAACAACAACTGAAACTCGTAAGCTGGAACCCAAACTAAAGTACATTGTGAACTAAAACAAAAACCAAAAACTCACCTACCTCTGCTGAGAAAAACAAAACAGATTTCAAATATTAATTGAATGGGACTTCCACAGGAATTTTTTTTCGTGATTCAGCCACAATCGTGAGCAACACTAAGGTCAATAAGCAATCTCCTATCGCTATTGAGGCCACTGGTTCCGAGTGTCGTGAGACAAACAAATCGCCCGTACTACATCCGGGACTCCAGCCCAAGCCCACTAGAAAGATCAGTACTTAAACCACGGGGCCACAGGTGCAGCGATCCATCGGAATCCCGTTTATTCGCTATTAAAGGATTTATTTGGGGATTTTTTAATGCAGAAAGTAAGAGGGGTATTCCATTTGCAAAACTGTAACTACTCCACGAAGTCTCAATTTCTGAAAATGTTTTGCTTCGGGGAATTTAATGACTACTATGAGGAACTCGGTGGGCCATAAGCAGTCCCCACCCCTAACTTAGGACCCAGTGTGTAACGTTCGTGACTGCCACGGAAATGACCTCAGGTTCGATCCCAGGCAGGTACGAACGCTCGATCCACTAAATATCCGCCGTGCGTCGGATGTGCACGTTAAGCCGTCGGACCCCGGATACTGGCCACCCGGTAATAAATAAGGGCGTATTCCTACCCTTTCTACTTCGCTTCCGTGTCACTTTCCTATCGGGCACTCTAGCCCAAATCTCCTAGCTTCCTATTTCTAAGGCTTGTTTAAGACCTGGGGTCAGACACTCCCTTCCTAAAATCCTCTACAAATGATCTGATCTGAACTTAGGGCCACTGTCTTCAGAAAAGGGAGAAAGAGCCAGTGCCGTAAGACAAACACAACACCCACCTCTCATTGGGACTCGAACCCGGACACTTTTCGAACGAATGGTCAAAAGACAGTGCTTTGACCACTGTGCTTTTTTTTTGATTGGAGGTTTAACGACCACCGTGAGCAACTCAATGGGCTATAAGCAGTCGCCCGTCCCTAATTTAGGACCACTGCTTCCAGGGAAGGGAGAGAGCCAGTGCCGTAAGACAAACGCAACATCTATGCCTCACCGGGATTCGAACCTGCACCTCTTCTGGAAGAATGATCAGAAGCCATCGCTTAGACCACTGCGCCACCGGGGCGGCAAATATTTGTTTGATCTTGTCTGAACATCCATCAATATACAGTAAAAGCTCCTTATTCGCGGGGTATATGTTCCGTAAATATGCTGCGAATACAGAAACCGTGAATATGGAATGGTAATTTGTATGGGATTATAAGTGATACGTTCCAAGGTTCCAAAATAAAAAAGAAATCAAAATAAAATCAATTTAATGAGAGTTTTTAACAATATCTATTAATTATTATTGTCAAGCTTAGGCAAGTGTTCAAAGAACTTAGTAATTTCTTCTTGTTTTGTCGCTTTTAAAAGGTCTTTCGATTCAGATTGATATTCAGCTGTGGCATTAACAATTTGCCTTTAAAAAATAAGACTTCTTTCCATAGATGGATCAATTTTCGTGAAGAAATCACAAAGCTCATTTGCCATCCGTAAACCTTTACTCAGGTTTTTCAAGTTAAAGGCCACCTTTTCAGTGCTCGTTGAAGCCTCTTCTTCAATGGAATGCGGATTTAACATTTCCTACAAGTCGGTTTCGGTCAAATCTTCATCTTGCGATTCAAGCAACTCTTGAATGTCACTTGATTCTATCTGTTCAAAGCCATCTCGTCCTATTCCATTCGCAACTTGAGCAATGTTTGCAGTTAAAGTTTGAATTTGCACGGATTTTTCATCATTTCCGACAGTCAGAACAGGCCACAGTTTTTTCCAACATGATTTCAATGTGTATGGTTTCAGTTCTTCCAACAATTCTTTTATGTTAACAATGCATTTTGCTATGTCAAAAATTTTCCAGCATTGCATCATATTCATATCAGGATCACATTCCATGGTGTCCAGTATGATTTTGAAGGTTCGTCTAATGTAATAGAGCTTGAGCGCGTGGATTATTCCTTGGTCCATGGATTGGAGTAAAGCCGTCGTGTTAGGAGGTAAAAATATCACCTTTATATTTGGATGCATAGTTTCAAGCTTATGAGGGTGACCTGGAGCATTGTCCAAAACTAGAACGGCCCTAAAGTCTAAATTATTTTTTTCAAATAAGTCTCAACTTCAGGAACAAAACAATTCCGGAACCAGTCACAAAAAATAGCACTTGTAACCCACGCTTTCTTATTTGCACGCCAAAACACTGGCAGGTTGTCCTTGTTTTGATTTTTTAAAGCACGAGGATTTAACAATCTGTAAAGCATTAGTGGCTTTATAACACAATCTCCAGATGCATTAGAACACAGCAGCAGTGTAACTCTATCTTTTGCTGCCTTGAAACTAGGGGCGGACTTCTCACTTTTGGATATGAAAGTTTTGTTTGGCATTCTTTTCCAAAACAAGGCAGTTTCATCTGCATTAACACTTGTTCCGGTTTGTATCCACCATGAGCAATTAAGTTTGAAAATTCTTCTGGATATCTTTCTGCTGCGGCGGTGTCTGCAGATGCAGCTTCTCCGACAATTTTAATGCTATGCAATGATTGTCGCACCTTGAATTTATTGAACCAACCTTCTGATGCTTGAAATCCTCCATCTGTACGTTCATCACCAGGCTCTTTAAAATGTGCGTAAAGACGCTTTGTCTTCTCGTGGATCATAAGACCATTTAGGGGCACTCTTTTCTGGTTACGATCTTCAATCCATAATGATAACGCAGCTTCCATTTTTTCAATTGCTGGATCACGAACAATTTTTGCTGATAGTGAGGTTGAAGCTATAGAATTCCTTATTTTGTCTTCGGATTTCTTGATAGATCATACAGTTGATTCATTAACATTGAAAGAGCGTCGTGATATGGATGCAAACGACTCACCAAGGCGTAAACGGTCAAGCATTTCTATTTTTACTTTAAGCGGCAACACTTTTTTTTCCCGCGTCGGAACTAATTTTTCTTTCCTTTTACTCGAAATTATAAATTGGGAACAAAGCAGAAGAGACACGTGTTATTCAATCAAAATTATTGCAACGACTGACAAGTTGAAGCAATAAAACACCGACCGTGGCGAAGGCGGCTCTTATCAAAGGACATAGCGGAACGTGTAATACGGCGGCGGCGGCATTTGACAATGTACTTTAGGCATAGTGGCAATAAGGTTTGTTTTACTTTGATATTAGTCCATTCGGTTACACTCTTTGTAAAAGCCGCCTCGGCACGTGCCAGCAGTACTCAAAAGATGTCGATGCGTTAATAAAGGACACCGAATCCTTTTAATATACCGACTGGATCCGCGAATAAAGAAATTTTTAGTCGCGAATACAGGAACTTGGTCACAATTTTTTAACCCGCGAATAGTGAAAACGCGAATAAGGGAACCATGAATAAGGAGCTTTAACTGTATACATAGATGAGTAGGTAGATACCACGATTGTGTAAATGTTTCTGTGACCTGTATGAGTGAACACAGATAAATAAGTAAGCAAATTAATAACTAAACTGTTGGAAAAAGACTCAGTGCTAGAATTCAAATCGTCAGAAAGGTCTTTCAGGCGCTCCTCATGGCTCACGTCATCATTCCGCGGCAAACGCAGCTGCGGTTCACCCGTCGAAAGGCGAAATGTACCTTGAAACGCCACATCCGGGTTTCTCTCTGGAAGCTAACTATACGGAAGGGAAATATTTACGTCTCTCGTGCTCCTCTTGGTGTGCCATTGTGTTTCGAGTGATGTCGTCTACGGGTTTTTGTTTCATAACAGAACTGCTTCTATAAAAAAGGAAATCATTTAATGACAATCCTAAACAAGTGTTCCTAATCATTAGAGTCAGTCATGCTTCACCATTTTGAACACTCTAAGGTGTGTTCCTACTTGTTCAGTGAGCATTTCTAGCAGTAATGTATTTGCGTGCAGTGTGTTTGACTGAAGACAATTTCTACAAAATGGCGTCAGTAAGAAATACGTCGTAGTTTCGTGCAGCATTGATAAGTTGTAAATATTGTGCTGATGCATAAGGTCATGCCGTTTTATTTCACGAGTGTTTCCCAGGTCAGTACTGACGGTGCAGATGGCTATTTGTATATCAAAACTTAGCCAGTAATATCGTGTATCTAAATCATATTGCATTGTGTGATTGTGGCTAATAGTTTTTTTGGTTTTCAGGTCCGAAAGTATGGAGTGTCAAGTAGAGAGGAATGTACAATTCCGACATCTGCTCCTCTACGGGATTAACAAGGGATACACAGACGCCGAGGCTTCTCGACAAATTTGTGTTGTGTATGGGGAGGTTGCTATTGGTCCCAGGGCAGCCTGCAAATGGTTTGAGCGGTTCCGAGGTGGCAATTTTGAACTCAACATCTCTCCACGCTCAGGTCATCCATCTCACTTTGATGAGGATCGTTTGAATCATCACATCCACTTGGATCCGCGTCAAACCACACGCAAATTGGCCACTCAGATGGATTGCGATCAGGCCATAGTGGTGCGAAACCTGAAACGTATGGGAAATGTCCAGAAATTGGGGTCTTGGTGCCTCACACTCTCACCGAGGACAACAAGAATCAGCGTTTTGCCATATGTGGTTCCTTGCTCGCTCGTTATTCCGAAGGTTCTCAGCAACACAAACACTTTCTGTCACATATTGTTACTGGAAATGAAAAGTGGTGTCTGTACGTGAATTGCAAGCATCGGAGGGAATGGTTAAGCCCAAACAAGACTCCCACACCATGTCCAAAACATGATTATCTTGCGAAGATCATGTTGTGTGTCTGGTGGGACATGGAAGGCATTATTCACTTAGAAATGCTGCCGAGGAATCAGATCATCAACGCTGCACTCTATTGTGGGCAACTTCGCCGTGTGGAGGGAGCACTTCAGTAGAAACGGCCACATCGGCGCTATGGTGTCCTCCAACATGATAATGAACGCCCTCACAGTGCGAAAATGACCAAAAATGCCATTGAGGAAGTGAAATGGGAGATCCTTCCACATCCGGCCTGTTCCCCAGACGTCACCCCTTCAGATAATCACCTGTTTCGATCTCTGTCGAATGCACTCCGTGGCAGAACGTTCAACAATGATGTTGATCCCCAGAATTTCCATGATTTCTTCGAAGCAAAACCTGCACGTTTTTTTTTTCAAGAATGGCATTGCAGACCTATCCAGATGTTGGGACACCATTGTAAACAATGGTGGTGGTGGTGGTGGTGGTGGTGGGGGTGATTCCGTATCCTTTCTCATGTAATATGTATTTCTGCAGTGCGGTGAAACAAACGGCATGAACATGCATCAACCCAATATTTTTTATCTAAGTTTGGATTTAACGTGTTTTCATCGTTTTTGTGTTATCATTAAAAGATTCTACTAGTCTGCGTTCAGCTCAGAGCTGTATATGATTTACCCTTAGAATAATGAGTCTTTTGTTCCGTTTCTGCTAAGCAAACATGTTCCGCTGCCCTGTTTTGGAAGAAGATATAGCGCAATCACTCTACTATGCACTGAGCCGTTTTGAAGTGTTGATGACACATGCTCACTTAATTGTTTATTATTCATCAAATTAATTGAGATTTATCTGCGTACGTGTAACTTTAATTCAGCTATTCATTTAACAACAGCCCTTCCCCGTGGAGTAGTGGCAAAGCGCTGGCTTCTGATCATTTGTCTGAGTTGAGTCCGGGTTCGATTCCCAGTGAGGCATGGATGTTGTGTTTAACTTACGGCACTGGTTTCCTCCCTTCCCTGGAGTGAGTGGCTTTAAATTAGGTACGGACGACTACTTATAGTCCACTCAGTTGCTTAGGGTGGTCCATAAACCTCCAAATAATATATATATAAATAAATATATATATATATACACTGCTGGCCACCCAAAATGCAACACCAAGAAGGACACGAGATAGCAAAGCCAGACTTATTGGACACATAACAACAGATATGTTTTGGTGAAAAAAAAATTGAATTTACTTTGAGTATATTGATTTGATTTAATTTATTAAAGGCGTTACTATATTTATGCTGGTATTGAAATTCATATGGAAATTATAGAAAAATTAAATTTGGGAGATGGGTGGATGCATTTCGAAACAAAAATATTTTCTAAGTACTAGAAAAGGCCATGAACATCCTAAACAAAAATGCATCTGAAAATTTTCATTCCACAAGAAGTTATTGGAAAGTTTGCGTTGTTTGTGTTCAAGCAGAGTTGAGTCACCTGAAAGTGCAAAAATAAGTGGATATTGTTGCATGTGTATGAAAATGTGTCACTATAAGTCATACGATAAAATGTACTCGTTCAATAACAACTTGTGGAGGCGGTGAAAGTCAATTTAAAAAGGTTAGGACAAAAATTGCAGTTATGAAAAACCTTATAATACCAGGATTCGGATCGATAGCCTTAGTCAAGCTAAGGTGGGGTACATGGGACCAAGTCATGGAAGACAACAGCACAAAAAATTTTTTCACACTGCACTCATTTTGAACTTTTTTTGAAAGGCCACTGCCTGTATTTATTATTTTTCTTTAAAAACTTAATAAGGTCATTTAGTGGACAATCAGATGGCATTTCCTTTTGTTGTTTGCTAAAACACAGCAGTATAAAAACAGAATCTCAATTTCTTTTCTATTTCTCTTTGGCCACTGGCCTTATGAACAGCACAACTTTACATATTTCAACACAGTTGGTCTGAACACTAGGCATGCATCCAAAATTATACCATGATTCACATAGCTTACAAAAAAAAAAGATACTGGATTATTTTTAATTCCACAAGGTGGACAAGTTCTGTTCTTTTGAAACGTACTCCTCTCTCTCACCCAGTTAGCTCAATGACCAATTTACAATTTTACACTTATTGATTTAAATTTACAGCACCCAAACAATCTTAGCAAACTCTGCAATCTCCCAGACCAGCTTTGAAGACCTCAATTTAAAATTTACAGTTATTATAAGAGCCACAAATTATACTTTAACAAATCTACTATCAGCAAGTAAACAAACCAAGTAAATTATCCTCAACACAGAATTTACACTGAGCACAAGCATTAATTAACATGACATAACCTATAGAACTACCCTGAATGAACCCACTTCACTTATAAAGAAACCTCACTAACTTAAGAATTATCACTACTCATAACCTCAACATAATTCAGAAATTCAAACAATCTTCTTGCACTAGCTTGCTCATAAAAATCACCTCACTCTGCACTTCACATAATAGCTCAAGATACTTAATAACTCTATACTGTAAACAAAAGCTCAAAATACCAATTTACTAAATTTCCAAACCGAATATCATGCTCACTAACACTAACAACCAGAATTTACATCCCTAGCACTACAGCAAATCATAAACAAATAAATTTAGATACTTTAAATCACCAAACAAACTTAAATTTAACACCTGGAGTGAATTACTGAGGTAGCGGTGAGGCAAATACTCTCAGTTCAGACACTACCCTGGGTTTTGAGAACCAACACAGGAAGAAAATACCAAGTCAGGCTGAAGGCGTGAAATTGGGTCGTGAATCCACTTTCAGCCTATGCAAAAAGGAAAGGAAAAAAAATCCTCAAGTGCGACACATCATCATCAGGCACAGAATTTCCTCTAACATGATCTCGCCAATTATTGAAGCAACGCTCGACCGACCCTCGCTGGCAGTACATATCTCCGTGAGCAGCGAAACTACTGGGGGGGGGGGGTTGAAGACAAGTTTTCCCCCAAAAACCACGTCCTCAAGGATCTCCCTTTTCGAACCAATGCATGATCCCACCTTGATCAACCACGCCTGCAAGAGCCTGTCGTACTTCAACCCTAAATACTCCAGGCACATCTGGCCCAGAACCAACACAACTATATCCCAGGAAAAATTCACTTATCTCTGTATATATCCCAAGAAATTCTAAATCACAATATCCACATATATCCCAGGAAAATTCACTTATCTCTATATCCACATATATCCCAGGAAAATTCACTTATCTCTATATCCACATATATCCCAGGAAAAATCACTAGCAAGGAAATTCCTCTGCACCATGGCAATGCGCAGGTCCACTTCAGACAATAACACTGACCATTTACATAACCCACTAAATATTTTCACCTTATTGAAAATTAAAATTACATTTAGACTTTTAACCTTATAGTAAAAACAAGAAAATTTAGGCCAAAGAAAAGAACAATTAATACTGGAACTGGTGAGCAAAAGTGTGTCTTCTCAACCCATGATGTTCATTCTTTTTGTGAAATACTAAACTTGAGAACAAAAATACTTTAACTTCTATTCTGCACATATCGCCTCCTGGTGAAAATTCCCTACTCAGAGCTCCTCTCTGCCCTAGGACAAGTTCCTGGCTTGCCCTAAGATCACCCCTTTCCAATGGGAGATTAACACTCATCTGGAGCATGTAAAATACTGGTCCTCAAATAACACACCTACCGTCTTAATTTCGACACTCAACACTCCAAGAATGTAAACAGCACTTTAGGTTTCCAATTTCATCACACTATAATATGTTCCCAAAATTCCAATATAAATCATCCCATAATTTATCTTCACTCAAAAAAAAAAAAAAAAATAACTCAATGCTGTAAAAAGGCTAGGGAAAAAATGTTTACTATTATTTTATCACCCACGACATCACAATAACACTGCTTTTTTAATTATCACATGCCCAACTAAACTATTATCGATTCACCAAAAGTTACTGTGCTCAAACATTAAACTAAATTTTTCCGATACATCAAAATTTACTGGCCTGGGAAGTTGCTAAAATACCAGACATGACAACACACAAAAAAAAAAAAAACATAAATGAAAGCATTTTCAACTCCCCTCTCTTTTTTCTGAACTCATTCCTGAGGAACTAATAAGTCTTAATTTTGCAAACTGAACGACAACAATATGGGGACATCTGTCCCACATCCAGCTAACCAAAAAAAAAAAAAAAAAGAAATTTTCTTCTTTTTTTTTTTTCGCAGAACTATAAATTTGATTTCACACTGCTGACCCACTCGTTCAACAATTTCGCAGCGGTCACAACATTATACAAAAAAAAAAAAAATCGAGAAAGAATTTACCTTCTGGGCTGGGCAGGAACAACTCTTGTTTCACATAAAAAAAAAAATCTTCTCGTCACACTGTCACTGTTGATAATCTCTTCGCCTTTCTCTTTCTTTTTGGACACAATGTCTTTCTCTTTCTTTTTTTGGACACAATGTGCCCGAGCACTTCACCTGAACACAGGGAAAACAAAAGACATCCCGAAGCTGGTGATGATGGACCCTCTCAGAGGGAGTAATTCTCCTTGTCCTTTTCGATGCCCATCCCTGGTAGGAATTTGATCGGCTGCATTGGAAGGTGGACGGCAAAGGCGCGGAGGTTCTCCTTTCTTTATCCATCAGCTCTCACGAGAATGCTTAGGAGTGCATCGGTGATCATCTTTTCGCTGCGCCCCGAGGAGGTCTCGTCCTACGGTGGTCCTGTCCTTTCTTCATAATTTCTTCCACCTCTTTCACCAGGTGGAATCAGTGAACAACTCCTCGCAGCCCTGGGCTATCGCAAGCCCTTTTTAGTTTTTTTTTTTTTTTTTTTTTTTATGTAACCAACCATGAACCGGACCTAGAAGACCGTCGCTACTAGGCTCCTTTAAGCCTTTTTCCTCGATGTCAAATCATGGTGGTCAGCAAAAATGCTCTCCCCACCAAAAGGCGAGGAGAGACTCGGCTGTCCCCTCTTTCTCCTGTCCAGCAAGAGTACAAGAAAAAGTGTTTCTCAACGGATAAAACTCTGGGGTGCTTGAAACCGCTGACCCCTCTCATTGGTCGAAACTTCAGCCTAGCAACTCACGGCCTCCCAACGGAATCTTCACTCCCACGCCTCGAGTGACCTCTGACCTTCACACGTGTAGACCAAGCTCTTTTTTTGACCCTGAGATCTAAAAATAGATTCTGTTGCTGAATTCCTTACCCCAAAAGGCGAAAAGATGTTACTTTTGGTGACTTTTCCACGACGCTTGGAAACAGGAACGCAAAAAAAAAAAAAAAATGGCGAATTCTTGCTTTGCAGAAAATCACTAATTTTAATTTTCTTTTCTCTCGTTCCGTGATGTTAAACTAAAATTAATTTTGATTCTCTGAGCTGCACACCTACTCGCCTTTTCCTATCGCGATAAAAGAACAGATAAAATAATTATTTTCAAAACCCCAAAGTCAGTTAAATCAAATATTATTCTTTTTTTTTTCTTTTCACCAACATGAAATTTTGTTTTCCTGGTTGTGATTTAGACAAGCGAATTTTGCGCACGAATTCCCCTGCCTTTCAACCAGGAATTTTCTTCTAACGTATGTCATGGGAGAAAATTTTTGCATTAATTAATCTCTGATAAACCAACAGAAAGATTGATCAGGTCTCTCTGAAATTCACCAGAGGTTAAAATTTCCGCCATGACAGATATAAAAATGAAACGATTAAGCTTACAGGCCCGTGCGACTTGCGGAACACGCAGACATCATAGTTCGTGTGGCCACCATGTCTGGCAATAACGGCCGCTACATGCCACGGCATCGAACGAAAGAGGCTTTGGGTGTGGGCTTGGGGTATGTCGGTCCAGGCTGCTTCCACACTTTGCCACAGTTCATCAGGCATAGCCGCGTGTGGTGCTTGCCGGGCCACTCGGTTGCCGATCAGCGACCAGACGTGTTCAATGGGCGACATATCAGGAGAAGAGGCGAGCCACGGCCGCAGTGACACCTGGTGGGCCGTGAAGAATTGTTGCACGATGCGTGCCACGTGCGGGCGCGCATTGTCCTGTTGAAGCGTGGCCGCTGGCAGGTTCTGCAGGTAAGGGAGGACTACAGGCTCCCAAACGTCGGAGATGTAGCGGTTGCTGTCAAGTGTACAGGAGATGCGTACCAGAGGGGTGCGGGTGTCATATCCAATTGCGCCCCAAACCATAACGCCAGTTGACGGACCGGTATGGCGATGCATAATGCAGGCGTCATAGAGTCTCTCGCCGCGGTGCCGCCACACGCGGATCTGACCATCGTGGTGTTGCAGGCAGAAGCGGGATTCGTTGGAAAAGACAATGTCGCGCCATTCCGTAGTCCAGGTGCGGCGTTCAACGGCCCACTGCAGCCGCACTCGCCGGTGGTGTAGCGTCAATGGTAATCGGAGCAAGGGGCGCCGTGCGACAAGCCCCGCTCCTGCAGACGACGTCGAACGGTACGTGCTGACACAGGTTGTTGCGCAACACACCCTAATTCCTGCGCTAACGTTCGTCGCGATAAGCCACTATTCGTCCTCTGTCGAACTCCGAAACGTGCTGGAATGATTGCCGTATTCTGCGACGGGGCATCAGGAAGCTTCCGGCAGCACAACACACTTCCACTACTTACACCCCGCCTTCTGTGCATTCTTCTTATAGTGCTTCTCGGTGGCGTGCCGGGCGCACATGATTTGTATATGCCCTGCAATGCTAATCGTTTGCATGTCCTCTCGCGGGCGACGCATGCTGCGAATTTCAGGCCAATCGGATGCTTCCTTCTTTGTGTTGCATTTTGGGTGGTCAGCAGTGTATATTAACTACAACTCCAATTAAAAATATCCATATATATATATACTGTATATATGTATACAGTATAAGTATATTAACTACAACTCCAATTAAAAATATCTAACATAAATAAGTTGCAATATATGAATCAAGGTGTGCCATAGATTAACACGATACTCACATGTGTATTTGATTTGCCCGAACATAAATAAATAATAATAAAAAATAAATGAACAGGAAGACTGAATTAGGGTGAGATTGTTTACCACGATGCTAGAAATTCGTTTTTGATTTTAGTTCGGACATGAATAATTACACAAATGAACACATAGCAACTTCCGAATTAAGGTGTGCGACAGTTTACCGCGCTTTGTAAATGCATTTTTGACCGATCTGAACAAAAATAAGTAAATGAATAAAGTAGAAAGTACTGAATTACGAAGTGCGGCAGATTACTAATATGCTGCAAACGTGTCTTTGACCAATCTGGATATATAAATAAATAAATAACAAGTAAAAATACCGAATTAGTCTAAGTGCAAGTTTACCACAATACCGCAAATGCCTTTTTTAACCTGTCCGAACATAAATAAATAGCAAATTCTGAAACAGGGTACGCGATAGAGAGATTACCACAATGCTGAAAATGTGTCTCTGTAACACGTAGAATATAAATAAATAAAAAGTAAACAAATGGTCAGACGATAAACAACATCTACTGTTGTTTTCCCAGGACTGAAAACGAAATCGGAAAATCTCACCTTTCGCCTTTCAAGGGCAACGAAATGTCGAAGATTATTAATATCGTGAAGCTAACAAAAAGGAAAGATACGCTTTTATCAAATGGAGATTCTGAACGCGATGCTTCCCTAAAGCTACGTGTGCGTTACATGCACACGTAATAAGTTCGCTCCCCGAGCGAATGAAAAATAAAGTAGCTAAGTTTATAAAAAAAAGACAAGAAAAATGTAGCAATCTGGGAAAAACCTTACCATGTCAAGAAAAATAATTACTTGAATCTTTGTCATCAAAATTCCCGAGAGAGCTGGCTTTATTTCAAGACGAAGAGATACGTGAAGACAATTTAAAACGTCAATCTGAATATTTAATGAGAGTTAAATAGGGGTATGTTGAACTGGAAGTGAATTTTTTGTTGAAGGTATGGTATGTGGGAAGTAACATTCCAGACGAACTATGTGTATTACAAATTTTTCTCCTGTTCTTTTCCTTTAATCGGAGTAAGTATTCGTCTATGCAACATTTTTTGTAACCTCTTATTTCCCCTAATGCTCTGTTAGAGAAGCAATCAAACACCACGTTTTATCTGTGGCACTATTTTATTTGTTTTGTTGTCCAAACGTTGCCAGTAATTTTCATTTGATCTGCATATCTCTTTGTTGTTAACGTAACATCTACATGTTGCTTTTATTTGAAACGTATTATCTTTGCTTGCCTGATATTAACTGCTTATTTTCATTTGCGCGTTTTATCATTGCTAGCATAGCTTTGTGGTTTATTTTGGCTTAATTTGTTTGGTTATTGGTGGACTGATATTTGCATCTTATTTATACTTTATCTGTTGGATCGTTGTTCGTCATTTATTGTCAGTTTATTTGCTTCATCGGTATTACCGTGTGAGATACGGATACTACCTGTTTAACTTTCCGTTTTGGTTCACTTATGTAAAGTTTAGTTAACTCTCAACTGAATGTCAAGTCGGAAATTCCGAGAGTTTTTTATTCCACGTGGCATAATTGGAAGTCAGTGAGATCAAACAGACTGAAATAGTAACAGAATCATTTCTCTGAATGTATTGTTGGTTGTCAGCTGTGCGAATTATCGACGATGTTGGTGATTTTTGAAATCAAAGATGCAGTCTGGTGATTATTATACTCGTATTATAACGAAGTAAATTTCTCCGTCATTTTTGGTCTACGCTGGGATTCGAACCCGAGTACGCTTATTCCGGAGCAAGCAGCTCTACCAACTGAGCTACGCAGACATGTATTCTGATTCCTATCTGCCTTTATGTCATGTGCGTCCTGCTGGCAGGTACGTCACATCTCCCCCCCGAAAGAGGGCCGGGGGCATGGCCCACGGATCAGCCGTGACCATGAATCGTTGCAGGCAGCCATCCACTGTAGAACGTGCACTTGAGAACTCCCAGTCAATCTGCTGTGTGGAATGCAACATCACACATTTTTATTTTTCGAAGCGCTGGAGAAGGAATTCTCTGATTTTTCCTGTATCGCGGTGTGGAAATAACATCACACCAATGCGAGATTTTGAACGGCAGGGTCATCCGGATAGTTCGGGCGCCATTATAACGAAGTAAATTTCTCCGTCATTTTTAGTCTACGCCGGGATTCGAACCCGAGGCCGCTTATTCCGGAACAAGTAGCTCTACCAACTGAGCTACGCAGACGTTTTATTCTGATTCCTATCTGCCTTTATGTCATGTGCGTCCTGCTGGCAGGTACGTCACAGTATCTATCAAGAAAATACAACGTTTGTCACAAATACTTCAATTTTTCAAGTCGACCAAGGTTTCGTTGGGCCCTGGGCTAGTTTCATGAAGATGAACGGCACGTAAATATTCAAATTGTACATGGCATCATAAATGGTGTTTACAGTCACGGGTTTTGGTTAGTTGCTTCCACGCGCTTGATATAAGTGGTGTGGATGCTATGTCATTAAGAAGTTGCGAAAAATTCTTATATACAGTATATGGAAAGCTTCCAACATATCAAATTTTGTAGGTTGAATCTGGCTTGTCAATTAATTTTGCTTTTTCAAAGAGAAATTTTTGATCCTTTTCGTAACAGTGTTTAGCCATCGATGACTTTTTTAGGTCACAGTTCCGAGCATAGGTCTTATGCTCCTTCAATTGAAAATGCAAGGCTCTACGGAAAAAGTTTGTTTTGTTTATGGATTTAAGAATCACTTTAAAATTAATTTCAAAAATACTCAAAACTTTAAATTTTAAAGTGATTCTTAAACCCATAAACAAAATGAACTTTTTGGAATCAAAGGACTATGTTGAAGATAAAAACCCGAGAGAAATTTATCAAATTCCATGTGAATGTAGCGTTTCGTATATAGGGCAGACCCGTAGAGCCTAACGCTTTCGATTGAAGGAGCACATATACAGGTAATTGACAAGCCAGATTCAAAACATAAACTTGATATTTTGGGAGCTTTCCGTATATGTCAGAATTCTTCGCAACTTGTTAATCACATGGCATCCACACCTTTTCTATCAAGCACGTGGAAGCAACTAACCAAAACTCGTGACTGTAAACACCATTTTTGATCTCATGTACAATTTGAATGTTTACGTGCCATTCGTCCTGATGAAGCTAGGTCAATACCCAGCGAAACGTTTTTTTGCTGACCCATTCTTCCAGTAACAGTCCAACTCAAGGCACATTCAGCCACCTTGTTGTCTCAGCTTGCGACTGCCCTGATTCCAACCTACGGATCGCTCTCCATCGTAGAAAATCTTCTAAGCGATGGTGCGCTGCCATTCTTTCACTAACAGTCCAACACAAGTCACATTCAGCCATCTTGTTATTCTACTCCCAACCTAGCAGTTGCTCTCCACCGTAAAGAATCTTCTAAGCGATGGTGCGAAGCCATTCTTCTACTAACAGTCTAACTCAAGACACATTCAGCCATCTTGGTACCTCAGCTTGCGATTGCCCTGCTTCCAATCTACCGATCGCTCTCCACCACAAATGCTTCTAAGCGATAATGCGGAACCATTCTTCCACTAACAGTCCAACTGAAGACACAGTCAGTCATCTTGCTACCTCAGCTTACGATTGTCCCGCTTCCAATCTACCGATCGCTCTCCACCGTAAAGGGTCTTCTAAGCTATAGTGCGGAGCAATTCTTCCACTAACAGTCCAACTCAAGACACATTAAGCCATCTTGCTACTTCAGCTTGCGATTGCCCTGCTTCCAATCTACAGATTGCTCTCCACCGTAAAGAGTATTTTAAGCGATGGTGCGGAGCCATTCTTCCACCAACAGTCCAACTCATGACACATTCAGCCATCTTGCTACCTCTGCTTGCGATTTCCCTGCTTCCAATCAACCGATCGCTCTCCACCGTAAAGGGTCTTCTAAGCTATAGTGCGGAGCCATTCTTCCACTAACAGTCCAACTCAAGACAGATTAAGCCGTCTTGCTAACGCAGCTTGCGATTGCCCTGCTTCCAATCTACCGATCGCTCTCCACTGCAAAGAGTCTTCTGAGCGATGGGGCCGAGCCATTCTTCCACTAACAGTCCAACTAAAGGCACATTCAGCCATCTTGTTACCTCAGCTTGCGATTGCACTGCTTCCAATCTACTGGTCACTCTCCACCGTAAAGGGACTTCTAAGAGATGGTGCGAAGCCATTCTTCCACCAACCGTACAATCATACACGCTTTCATGGCCTTTGGGAATACAGCGGCTAATAATCTGTTTTACAGGACAATACGCTCCTCAACCGGGCCAAAACGGCTCAAGGAATACTTCATCTGAGTTTTGAACCATCTCGCATGGTCCCCTGTGGAAGCTCTCTGGGATGATGTAGATTGGAACATCAGATCTATGGATCCTGGACTGACGTCTCGGGTGAAGTTGTGGGCAATGTTATAACAGGCATGGCTGGCATTACCTCCGGAAACCTTCCGGAATCTAGTGGAGTCGATGTCTCTGCGTGTTTAGGCTATTATTGACGCTAGAGGAGGACCAACACGCTATTAGGTAGGTATCTCTAAAATTCTGTCCGTTGAGTTTATATGCTCTTCATTTTTTGCTTTGAAGTATGTTGTTTATTTTCTGCATAGTTTGTTTTAGCAAAGGTATGCAGATGATGTAATACTGACTTCTTAAGTTGCAACTAATTCTTAACACATTAACATCTCAGTAAAAATCCCATACTTATAGTAAACACCGGCGGCGGAACCTAATAGCTTCAGTAAAAAGAAAGAAAGAAAAAGAATGTGACCCAGAGGGAGAGAGAAAGAGAAAGACAAAGAGAGAGAGAGAGAGATAGAGATAGAACAAAGCCCATAGGATATACAGGGTATTTCAAAAATACACGGCAAAACTGCAGGAATGAGTTCCTCATTAGTAGATAAGAACAAAAAAATTGTCAAAATAGGTCCGGAAATGCTTGGTTTCCGAGTTGTGAAGGTATGTCTATGACACTTAACTGCTCACATTACCTTATAGTAATTGTTCAAAATTTTCACCTTCAGCCTCAATATAGGCATCACATCGATGCCTCATGGACTCGCGAACAAGCTGCCAAATTCCTGACATGTGTCGTATTGTTTCACAACCAGCCGCAATTCGATTGCGGAGAGTTTCTACATCTGCTACTGGAGTCGAATACACCAATGATTTTAAATGGTCCCACAAGAAGAAATCTAGAGGGTCTAAATCTGGTGAGCGTGGAGGCCAGGCAGTTGGTCCACCTCTACCTATCCACCGACTACGGATCTTTCGAATCAGGTAATTGCGAGCCAGGTAACTAAAATGTACGGGAGCGCTATCGTGCATGAAGTGTGCTTGTTGACGAATTATCAACGGCGTATCGTCCAAGAAATCAGGAATGTTGTTTTCCAGAAAGGTGGGGTTTTCCCGCCCCGTGAGTTTGTTTGGAAGTACATGGTTCACAAATAACTTATCACCAAAAACACCCGCGCAGAAGTTTAGGCTGAACCGCTGTTGGTGACATGATGGAAGAATTGCATATGGATTTTTCTCGGCCTATACATGCTGATTGTGAAAGTTTAGGATTCCGTCGCGTGTGAACTGTGCTTCATAGGTGAATATCACTAAGGCAGGAAAGTTAGCAGGTGTACCACACTTCTGCAAGAACCACTGGCAGAACATTACTCGCGCAGGGTAATCTGCTGGTGACAAGGCCTGTACCCGTTGCCGATGGTACGGATACAGGTGTTGTTCTCGCAATACTCTCCAAATAGTCGAACGATGAACAGGCAGTTGCATTGCTAATCTGCGTGTGCTGATTCCAGAAGTCGCATGCACAAAATCCAAAATCTCCGCCTCTACTTCTTTTTTTTTTATTGGAGGTTTAACGACCACCGTGAGCAACTTAATGGGCTATAAGCAGTCGCCCGTCCCTAATTTAGGATCACTGGTTCCAGGGAAGGGAGAGAGCCAGTTCCGTAAGACAAACACAACATCCATGCCTGACCGGGATTCGAACCCAGACCCCATTCGGACGAATGATCAGAAGCCATCGCTTAGACCACAGCGCCCCTGGGGCGGCGCCTTTCCTTCAGCAGTCATAGATCTTGGCCGTCCTCTGTCGGCAGCACGAGATGTAAAGGTCCCATGTTCACAAAGGCGGCGATGGATACTTTCAAACATTTTCCTGTCTGGACATTTTCGTCCTGGGAACCTTTCGTGGTACAAACGTCTAGCCACCAGAGCATTGCCATTCGCCAAACCGTACATAAAGTGCATATCTGCTTGCTCCTGATTTGAGTACATGGTCGAAAAGGAAAACCACCAGATTCTGTCAGTACCTTGTGATGAAGGAATTCACCTGCGGGAGATAAAACATTCCGGTGAATAACTAGGAAACCAAGACAGACCTGAGTCAGTAATGTGAACAGTTAAGTGTCATAGACAGACCTTCATAACTCGGAAACCAAGCATTTCCGGACCTATGTTGATATAAGCGTTTTTTCTTATCTACCTATGAGGAACTCATTCCTGCAGTTTTGCCGTGTATTTTTGAGACACCCTGTATACGTATATAATCGTATGTATTGTAATTCATTATCGATACACTACTGGATGGTCTCCTCAAGTGTCTTCCACAACTTTCTATCGCGAGCGTGCCACTTCAGCATTCTTTCGAATTTCATCCACCTATTTCCCACATGGTCTTCTTCTGGGTCTTTTCCTGCCCTTGGTATCCAAACTGAATTTCAGTTGTTTAACAGTGGTCAGTTTTAGCAATATGTCCAGCTCATTCACACTTTAGGGTCTTCATTTTGTATGCAATTTATAACTACTAAACTTATGGTTTTAAGATAGAATAAAAATAGCAACGTTTCTCATAATAAAACATTTATTATACATCGACTATAGTTTCGCATAGTGTTGGCTTGGCATCATCAGGACGAATAGAGTGTAAACACTTAAATCATTGTGACATCATCAGAGTTCTGATGGTCACGGATTCCCGGGAATTTATCAGACACCTTGTGAATGTGGACTTTCATATATAGGGCAGACCCGCAGGGATTTACGTTTCCGTGTGAAGGAACACAAGACTTACGTACGGAACTATGAACTGAAGAAGTCATCAATAGCCTAACATTGTCACGAAAATAACCATGAATTTTGATTTGGAAACGCTACGCTTATTGATAGAGTTGATTCGATTATCAGGCTTAATATATTAGAAACCTTCCACATATACTGGAACTCTTCACGACTTGTCAACGACATGACGTCGACTCCATTTCTCACAAGCGCGTGGAAACAATTCACCAAGATCAGTGAGCGTCAGAACTCTGATGATGTCACAGGGATTTTAATGTTTACACTCCATTCGTCCTGATGATGCTGAGCCAAACGCTCTGCTAAACTATAGTCGATGTATAATAAATATTTTATTGTGAGAAACGTTGCTATCTTTATTTTATTGAGGGTCCTCACTTTGATCACGATGTCATCAATTCTTGTCATTTTCCTGATCGATAAGTTCCTCTTCCTTACTTCAACTATAGTTGTTCTCGCAGCAAACACACACACAAATTCGTTCAGGCTCCTCGTGCATTTTCTATGTGACCAAACTCCAAGAAAGGCCTATGTACAACAAACAGTAGTATATTTATCACTTAATTTTAGTTCGAGTTATTTCTTCTTCAGTTATTTACTTGGCAGATGTATTAGGTTTTCTGATGTCGTGTACGACACATTCGGACTTGGAAAAGAAAAAACAGAAAAAAGAAAAGACAAACAGGGAGGAAGGGAGAAAAAGAACGCACTGGTTATTGCGTCTGAGCAATTTAAAGAATTCTTTAATGATATTTTTTAAAGAGCAAAACACTACGCTGAGTTAACTGTTCAACTCATTTATGTATAATCAATTTTTTAAATCGCACTTGAAGCGGTTTCCAGGAACCTGTAAAGCGTGGTTGCGGTCTCCTGGAAATCTTCAAAAAAAACACAAACAAAAAAACAACAACATGTGTACCAGAAATATTTTTAATTTTTTTTTACTGGAGGTTTAACGACCACCGTAAGCAACTCAATGGGCTATAAGCAGTCGTAATTTATATCCACTGGTTTCAGGTGAGGGAGAGTCAGGGCAGTAAAACAACACAACATCCATACCTCACCGGGATTAGAACCCGGACCCCTTTCGAACGAATGATCAGAAGCCATCGCTTAGATGACTGAAATCTTTTGTAGAAACACCCCCACTGAAGGGCACCATGAAATTTCAAAGGGGTGGGGGACCCCCGTATACCCTATCTTCCGCGGCCCGAGCTCATAAACATTTGATTGTGTGTGGAAATCCGGCTAGTTCGTTAAATTTTGCACATCAGAGTTTTTCTGGACAACGTCGATGAAAGCATATTATTTTCCTAGAACTGCGCTTCAGTAAAAGTACTATACAATTCTTAAACGCTGTTCTCAGTTAGGATTCATGTAAGTCACTGTGTTAGAATATCGGAAAGGATTTTCTTTATTAATCACTGACATAAGACATCTTACAGACTCTTATTTGGTCACCTTTGAACGTGATTACTTGGGCCTATGAAAAAGTCTTTTATCTTGAACTAATTTATTCAGAATAATTTAATTCTCCAAGCTTCTCAGTATTTTGGTTTCCACTCATCACACACCTCCTATGGTATTTGTAAAAATAAAGTTCACTTGCAATATGTGAGCTCACTCTGATACTTACTTCCGTCGCAGTGAATTATCACTTGTCGCAGCCGTGCTTCTTTCTCGAAACATGTGAATAAAACAACAAAAATAGACTGCGCTTTAATATGTCGCAACAGAAAAGACAAAGAAATGACTTGATTAAGTTGTGTAAGATGAAAGGTGCAGTTTCTGTCCCTGGGAATTTTTCAATGAAACTAGAACAATGGAATTAAATGTCATACATAACCCCACTGGATGTGAAATAACAGGAATCAAGCCGAGGCGTGGATGTATATTAAATTGAATTGCCAGATACATTCTCTAAACGAATCTTACGTTTTGGATGCAGTTTGGGGAAACGGGGAAGAAAAGCCTCCCTCGTACACTCCAAGAGCCACGGTGAAATCGAAAAGTTAGTTTATCAGTGACTAGGACTAATATAATATGCATGACATAAAAAAACAATCTCCTTTCTGAGACATAAGAATGCTAAAACGACGATATAACAGTGGCATATCTTGGGTCCGAAACCTGGGCTATCTCACCCGCCCCCCTCCTCCCCTCTCCCCAGTACATTTTTTTTTAAATTGCGAAGTTTAACTTTTGATTGAAATAGAAGTAACTTTTTTTTCTAAATTTTGGGTTGATGCCATTGCTAACATGATACCAAATAATTTTGAGGATTAGGATTCGAACACTTATTTGCCGACCCGGTGGCGCAGTGGTCTAAGCGATGGCCTCTGATTATTCGTCCGAAAGGGTACGGGTTCGAATCCCGGTGAGGCATAGATGTTGTGTTTGTCTTACGGCACTGGCTTTCTCCCTTCCCTGGAACCAGTGACCCTAAATTAGGGACGGGCGACTGCTTATAGCCAATTGAGTTGCTTACGGTGGTCGTTAAACCTCCAATAAAAAAACATCACTTATTTGTACATGAACTCCATTCTTCTTCTGAATACTTTATTTGTACATGAACTCCATTCTTTTTTCCTTTTGTGTGAACTTCAGTGTTACGTTTTCATAAAATGATTCTTCCGAGTACTTTTTCATATTTAAAAAGAATGTTTTTCTCTATTGACAAAACAGCCAAGTTTTTCGAATGTGCATGTCCTTGTGTGGCTCTAAGATATATCTTGATTCTTTTTAATACAGAAAAACTTCTTTCGGCAGTTGCAGTTGTTGATGGAAAGTTTAATATGAGATCTGCTAATTTGTACACCTCACTAAACACTATGTCCAATTTATTCAACTTTATGTAACACGTAATGTCTCTTACTGATTTTTTTGTATTCATCAAGGGAATAAAACACCTTCAGTTCATTTTTAGTCGAGCTGTATCAAAATTTGAATCATAGAGTTCTTTAAGTTCTGACAGTAGATGTTCAGAGAAGCTTTCACAAAATTTATCAAAACAGTTCGAATCCAACACAGCCACGAATTTAAGATATAATGTCTCTGATTTTAATTCATTGACACTTCACAAAAACTGAAACAATTCTAGCGAAACACTCTTATGGGCGGGAGTATGCGAATGACTGAGATAGTCTCAGTTTTCGTTTTTCTGAGCAAACCGTCGCCCAAAGCGATGGCCCATTCCCCTCTACCAGCTGATTCATGTTGTCATGAGAACGCTAGCAGGCAATCGTACGGAAGGTTTTCGAACCAGAACTGCGAAGCCTTTGGAAGAGGTGTTTGCGTTATGCCGTTGGTTTTCGCTCGCCAGACTGAAGCAAATCCTCACGCGTTTTTTTGCACCGAAAGCATCGACATATTTTAATACTGTTGATAATTGACTTTTATTTGTGTATATTTAATTCAGTGTTATTTGTGCATTCTCTGGGCTTAGCCAAGCTAGCCTGCGATATATGTAGGCGGAACCGAGCTGGAGCTGATTCTTGTACTATTGTTCCAATCCTCTGCGACGTTGCCCATTGCGCCGAGAGTAAGCAGCTCATATTGCTTCACATATGCACCACTAAAATAGAAACTTCTATTTAATACCAGTTTGGACCTCGCTGATCCCCTAATTTACAGCACGTATGAGGTTTGCCACAAACTCCGCAAGTTGTTGGGAGTTCATCTACGTATTGCGGAACACAAGTACAGTGTCAAAACACATTCGAACTCTTACAGCACTTGCAAGATTAGTTAACCAGAGAGCCCACATCCCTCTAAGGAATGAGGCAGGAGTTATTTATAGTCGCAACAACAGAAATGCGACTTTGATAGCGGAGAGTTTACACATTGTCAATAACGCTGATAAATCTTGTAATGATGAAGTACCCAGATACATACCTTGTAACGTACCAGGAGATGTGACGTACCTGCCAGAAGGACGCACACGACATAAAGGCAGATAGCAATTAGAATCAATGTCCGCGTAGCTTAATTGGTAGAGCAACTTATTCCGGAATGAGTGGACCCGGGTTCGAACCCCGGCGCGGATAAAATGACGGAGAAATTCACTTCGTTATAATGGCGCCCAAACTATCCGGATGACCCGACCGTTCAAAATCTCGCATTGGTGTGATGTTATTTCCACACCGCGAGATAGGAAAAATATGAGCAGCACTTCGAAAGAAAAAAAGAAGAATAATAAGGGGGAGATGATGTAACGTACCAGGAGATGTGACGTACCTGCCAGAAGGACGCACACGACATAAAGGCAGATAGCAATTAGAATCAATGTCCGCGTAGCTTAATTGGTAGAGCAACTTATTCCGGAATGAGTGGACCCGGGTTCGAACCCCGGCGCGGATAAAATGACGGAGAAATTCACTTCGTTATAACCTCCACTTTGGATACCGTTAATTTCGAACAACAAGGACCAAATAAACCACTAACTCGAACTTTATTTCAGAACTCACCCAATAAGAACTAAGACACAACAATCATTAGTCACAGTATGGTGACGTTTTTTGAAGTCATTCGGGAGCTAAACGTGGTGTACAGTATAAACAAGAGTGACGTTCCACGGTGGACTCTTTTTCACATTTTTACAATGTCTTTTTAGCATTCACCTGAGGATGCGCTGGGAGCCAGCACGAAAGATTTAGTGATGCGATTTTGACTTTCAAATTTTGCTTCAGTGTAAATAAAAGTCGTTTTCATCACACAAATTTTGAAGATGATAATCCCTTTTTTTATGTAATTATGGCAAGGATGGTAAGTCAGATAATATAGGAAAACTTCAACATTTCGTCGTCCTGGAGCGGTAATCGAACCCGCGTTTCCCAGATAGCGCCCGGGTATGCTAATCACTACACCACCCAGAACGACTAAGTCTCAAGTTTCCGATTAATTTGAATATAACCATCACAGGATTCACTAGTCGAAGCAACCGGCATTCATGTTTAGCGAATCTGGAGGTTAAGAATCGTATCCCGTGATTTCCCGGAGGAGCAGATAAATAATGAACGATAACGATGAAAATTCATGTCATTTTCATCGTTAATTTTGACTCATGCTATATCGTGCAACGACGGCATTCTAACAGTTAGTACCCCATACCAGGCGTTTACAAGACAGTCTTTAACCGGCTCATATTTAACATAACAGAACTTTTCTCTCGGACCTGTTTTTCCAAAACATATCTCATACATTCTCAATAGGATACATACCCGGGCTTTGTATTAGCCAGAAAAGATGGTGAAAGACGCTGTCATACACGCTGAACCACTCCTGAGCCACTGCTGAACACATCTTGCGAGATGGACGATAGGATTGTCATCCATGACTCTGCTGTCACCTAAAACGGTTACGTTATGTGGAGGACGACAGTTTCAGCACTTTCTGTAAGTAAGAGTGCAAATTATACGTTCCCGTAATACATTTGTAAGATTTCTATATAACCTACGAGGCTTTTTGAACGCACTGTGTGTATATATACACAGTTGAGTCATATTATTGCGTAGCTAATGAAAGGAGGCACGTGCCATGAGGCCATGAGATGGCTTGGAGAGTATATAAGGTGTGCTGCAGGCAATCTGAAAACATATCACTCGTTGCTGTCATGAATAAATGCAGAGATTTATCAAATTTGCAAAACGGGATCATTATCGGCTTTCGGGCCAAGGGTGGCAGTATTTCTGAAACAGCGCAGTTTGTGAACTGTTCGTGTGCTGCCGTGGTTAAAGTGTATCTCGTGATTGGAGAAATGGCACCATTGCGAATAAGCGATGCGGAAACTGCGGAGCACCACGTGCCATTGATGTGAGAGGTGAACGTCGGCTTCGAAGGCGCGTGAGGGCCGATCGACACGCTACAGTGGAGCAACTCACTGGCCGAATAAACCAGGGGGCTACCGCAAATGTGTCTAAAACGACAGTTCGCGAACCCTGTTGCGTATGGTGCTCCGATACAGACGGATGGTCACTGCACCTATGCTAACGAAAGTGCATCGGCAGAAAAACTAACATTTGTATGGCAGTATCGGAATTTGACGTTCGCTGATTGTCAAAGGATTGCCTTCTCCGATGAGTCACGCTTTCTGCTTCATCGAACGGATGGACGTTGACGTATAAGGCGAGAAACATCGGAGATCAAACACTCTTCAACAATTGCTGGAAGAACACAAGCTGGTGGGGGCAACGTTATGATTTGGGGAATGTTTTTGTGGAATTTTCTGGGTCCAATCATACCCGTGGAAGGCACTATGGACCGAAGTCCTTCTGAATCCATCCTTCTATACCACGTACACCCATACATGTTGATTGTCTTCCCTGGAGCGGATGGGATCTTCCAGTACGACAATGCGACGTGTCACACTGCTAGAAATGTCCGAGGGTGGTTGGAACGGCATGATAAAAACTTCAAAGTATTTCCCTGGTCCCTTAATTCCCCAGACTTAAACCCAATTGAGTATCTGTGGTACCACCTCGATGGTGTTGTTCGCTCTATGGATCGTTCACCACGCACCCTCCAGCAGCTGTCAGATGCACTGCAGTCAGCATGGCTCCACATACCTGTGAACATCTTTCAGCACATTATTGAGTCACTCCCAGCCCGTCCAGCTGCTGTCCGCGCTGCACACGGCCGTTACTCTGGATTTTAGCTGTTGGTCACAGTAATGTGATTCGACCGTGTATACATACAGTATATATGATAAGTTATAATTATAAATTGATTCTCAAAGCAGATTTGTCCAGGTCAAATCCGGGACGGGTCCAATTGTGTGACGTCCGGGTCTAAACTTTTTGACCCATTTTCAACTCTGGTACAAGCTATTATTCGATTTAGAGGAGGACCATCATGCTATCAGGTTGGTATCTCAAATGTTTTGTCCATTGAGTGCATATTGTAGTGTTATTTTAAAGCTTGATTTACTTCCTGGATAAAAAAATAGTTATTGTACATCATCATCATCATCATCATTGTCAACCATTATTAATCCACTGCTGGACGAAGGTCTCCTCAATTTTCTTCCACAACGGTCTGTCTTGTGCCAGTCTCCTTCATGCTACTCCGGCATACTTTCAAATTTCATCCACCCATCTCCCATGTGGTCTTCTTCTGGGTCTTTTTCTGTCCCTTGGAATCCAATCTAAAATTTCGGCTGTCCATCGATGGTCTGTCCTTCTGGCAGTATGTCCAGCCCATTGCCATTTCAGAAATTTAACTCTGATCATGATGTCTTCCACTCTTGTCATTTTTCGGATCCACGTGTTCCTCTTCTTATCTCTCCTGGTTGCACCAAGCATGCACCTCTCCATGCTGCTTTGAGTTGTCTGCAGCCTTTGTATGTCTCTTTTAGTTAAGGTCCACGTCTCTGTACCATACGTATCCAATGGAAGGATGCATTGATCAAACACTTTTCTTTTAAGACATAATGGCATATTGCTCTTGAAAATTATGCTGTTTCTCCCAAGAGCTCTCCAGGCAAGTTTTGTACGCCGATTAATTTCTTCATCAATGTGACCCTCACTAGATATCTGCTGTCCAAGATAAACGTACGTGTCTGTTATCTCCAGCTTTTCTCCATCAATCGATAAATCTTCATTTCTTGTAAAAGCATTGTACGTCACTTTTGTATTCTGAAAGTTCATTTTTAATCCCACTTCTTTACTCTTGTCAGCAAGTTCCTGGATCATACTCTGCAACTCTGATGGGGTAGTTGCAAAAATGACTACATCATCAGCAAAACGAAAGTGGGTTAGATAATCTCCATTAATCTTTATCCCTTTGTTTTCCCAGTTCAGTGATTGAAAGACATTTTCCAATGGGGCATTAAAGAGCTTCGGAGATATGGTGTCCCCTTGTCTCACTCCCTTTCCAATTTTTATGGGTACTGTAATCTCATATAGCCGAATCTTTGCACTTGCATTTTCATAGATGTTATAAATTAGATTAATGTTTACATCTTTAATACCGCAGGATTTCAGAGCCATTGTAACTGCTGATGGTTTCACCGAATCAAAGGCTTTTTCATAATCGATAAAAGCCATGCACAATGGAAGTTCATGTTCCCTCGCTCTTTCAATTAGTTCTCTCAGTACGTGGATATGATCTATTGTGCTATAGCCACTCCTGAATCCAGATTGTTCTCTCAGTTGAGCCATATCCAGTGTTACCTTCAAGCGGTGTGAAAGAACTTTAGTGAAGATTTTATAAACCACTGATAGGAGGCTGATAGGTCTGTAGTTCCGGAGATCCTCCATGTCACCTTTTTTATGTAGCAGGATCATTGTAGCGTTGTTCCAATCCTGAGGAATCTTCTCTTTATTAAGGCATCGAGTGAAAATTTGGGCGAGTATTGTTTCGATTTCTCCACTTGCTTCTTGCATGATGTCTACAGTAATTCCATCTTCTCCTGGAGCTTTTCCCCGCTTCATGTTCTTGATTGCATGTGCAACTTCTGCTGGGAGGACTGGAAGAACTCTGGTACTGGTACCTTTCATGATGTCTGGAGTACATGTATCATCCCTTCCATATAATTTGGAGTAGAAATCTTTCACTCTTGTCAAAATTTCGCCTCTATTTCTTGTTACAGAACCATCTTCTTTTCTCAATGCCATAATCTGTTTTCTTCCTTTACTGAGATGTCCCTTTGCTATCTTTAGGCTTTGGTTGTTTTCAATTGCTTTCCTCACTAGTTCACAGTTGAATTTCCTTACGTCTTCAAGGATGCCTTTTCGTACTGTCTTGCATAGCTATATATATTCCACTTTGGAAGTCACATCTTCTTTAGTTGTCCTCATCTCTCTTCTTTTTTGCATCAACATTTTGGTTCTTCCTGATAATTTGTTCACATGCAACTTATTCTTAGATCCAGCTAATTTTGTTGCCGTTTCCATAAGAGCTTTGGTTAGTTTTCTGTTAACTTCAGAAATATCCACTTCTTCCGATGTTAGGCCTTCTAACGCAGAGAATCTGTTCTTCAGTTCCAACTTGAAGGTACTATGGTGTTTTTTAAGGTTGGTTATGTCAATACATTTTGTTTGTCTTATGAGCTTTCCACGTTCGAGTTTAGTGTTGAGGTGCATCTTACATCTCACCAATCTATGGTCACTACCTGTGTTGAACTTTTTCAGCACACTGCAGTTTTCTATGACGAATTTTTTGTTACACATAATAAAATCAATTTCACTTGTCGTCCCATTTGGGTGTCTCCAAGTCCATTTGCTGTGTGGCTTTTTCTTGAAAGAGGAGTTCAAGATGAAAAACACTTCTGCCTCTGCAAACTCTACGAGAGTATTTCCACGCTGGTTTCTGTTGCTGTGACCGAATTTACCTACAGAAGTTTCATTCTGTTGCCGTTGCCCTATTTTTGCGTTGAAATCTCCCATAATTATCTTCAAGTGCTGCTTATCTTTATTATTTAGATGACGAATTTCCTCATAAAATTCTTCAATTTCGTCTTCAGGATGACTTGTGGTGGCTGCATAAGTTTGAATAATATGAGTCTTGTATCTTCTCGAGAGTTGGATAACGAGTCGTGCAGCTCCGTCAGAGGAACCTTCAACTTCTACAACTTTATCCTTCAGTTTCTTGTTTATTATAAAAACAACACCACTAGTTCTGCCAGTATCTGTCCCACGATAGTTGAAGAGATGTCCACTTTTCAGTTCAATGAGATCTTCTCCTTTTCTCCTTACCTCACTTAGCCCGACGATGTCCCACTTGATCCTTTGTAGTTCCTCTTCCAATTCAAGAAGCCTTGAATCAGAAGATAGGGAGCGTCCGTTATATGTAGCCAAGGTCAGCATCAGATGGCAGCCAAGTCCGGTCCTCCGGAGATTCTTAGCACCCTCTGCCTTCATGTCGCACTGGCCGCTGCCTTGGCCAGGTACATTCCAGCTGCCGGAGACTGAGGGCCAAGATTAAAGTTGTGGAGTCATTTTGGAGGGGTTTGGCCATAACTCACCACGCTGGCCAAGCGGGTTGGTGAGTGTGGGATAGCATTTCTTCTAATCCCGATGGTATAGTTATACCGCTATTAGCGGTCGTCAGAGCCCCTCTAGTGGGAACAGGATGCACCACGAGAAGGGGGGTTGACATTTGTCAAGGAGAGGCTGTGATGTTGCGCATCACCTGACCGTACATCCCTTATTGTTGGAGATATAAGTAAATAAATAACTATTTGAAATACACAGATGTGAAAACACAAATTTGCCGGTGCGAAGGATCGCACCGTGTCTCGTCGCTCCGGAGTGAGTTGTTCTAACGGACTAAACTACACCGACGGAGCCGCCCCGATTGCGCAGTTGTCTAAGCGCTGGCTTCTGGCTTCTGATCATTCGTCCGAGATGGATCCGGGTTCGAATCCCTGTGAGGTATAGATGTTGTGTTTGTCTTACGGCACGAGCTCTCTTCTTTTCCTGGAACCAGTGACCTTAAATTAAGAACCAGCGACTACTTATAGGCCAGTGAGTCGCTCACAGTGGTCGTTAAATTTCGAATAAAAAAATTTCTCGTTTCCAGTAATTCTTAAGACAGAAAAAATTTCGCTTTGAAGAAAATCTCTTTCTTGCGAGTTGGAAATTAAATAGTAATCAGTATCTTCGAATTTTTAAATTAATTTGCAAGTTTTGTTGAGGGATGTGATGATGGCGATAAGAAAACGGCAAAACTTTTAAAAATCTGCATTTCAAATCGAATGTCAAAAGAAAAACGAAAAAAAAAAAGTACACACGGAGCAGATTCATTAGACAAAAACTGCGACATCTCATTTGCGAAACGTGCCATTTGCATTGCTTCCGAAAATGGGCACTGGGTTTCCTTTCTTTTTCTGCCTTTAAGAGGAAGAAAGAAAAATATTGTGGGATGGTAATAAACTCCGGATTAAAGGCAAGATAAGGCAAAAAATGTATTAATTAAAATGCATGAAGAAAACTCGACGGTCGAATATTTCCTGAGAAAAATTTTTTTTCGTTGTTTCCCTTTGTGTTACAGAAGCAATTAACGCAAATAATAATGCATCCCATTATCTACTACAGTGCTATAGAATAAATGACTTTTAGGTTTATATCATCTGATAAAAATTTTCGCATTAAAAAAAAAGTATATACTAGATTACATAATGATTTTCATGACATAACTAAAAATTATTGCACAGTTTTAAAAGCTTTTAATAATTAATATCTCCTTTCTTCTAGCAGATTGTATCACGTAGGAATGCAGAGATATGAATCTAGAGCGTAAAAAAACAAGGATAAGACAACTACACTGATGTCCAAAAGTCAAGCATGTAAAGGGTTGAAACCGATAGAACGGCAGATATTGGTATGTAGATTAGTCATACAAGAACTGGACATATCAGCAATGAGGTCGAGTTCTCTTTACGGATGAGAGCCGATTTAGTTTGACGAGCGATTCTGGACGTATACACATCTGAAGAGAGCAAGGAACACGCAAGCACACCTCCAACATCATCGAAAGGGACCGGTTTGGAGGTGGCGGAGTTCTCGTTTGGGGCGGTATCATGCTTGGTAGCCGTACTGACTTCCACATCTTCCAAGGAGGTTCAGTCACTGGTGTCCGTTATTGTACCGAGGTTCTCCTGCCTCACGTGCGTCTGTTCAGAGGTGCTGTGGGTTCTGAGGTCCTCTTCATGGACGACAACGCTACACTTCATCGTACAGTGGCTGTCGCAGAGCTGTTGGAGAGTGAAGATATTCAACGCATGGATTGGCCCGCAAGGTCCCCGGACCTAAATCCAATCGAACACTTGTGGGACCTTCTCGGAGACGCTTGGCAGCACGTCACCAGCCGCCAGAAACGATTCCCCAGCTGCGATTGGCGCTACAAGAGGAACGGGCCGCGATGCCTCAACAGTTCCTTGACAACCTCGTCCTCAGCATGGACAGACGTTGTAAATCCTGCAACGCAGTCAGGGTGATCATATCTCCTACTAAAGAATGGATTTTTCTTGGCAGCCGCCTGTCACATGGGCGTTTCTTTCTTCCGTCTAGTTGTGCTCGAAGTTACCTTTTCAATAAAGTGCATTTGTATCCTTTGGATTCCTTGTTCGGACGGTTTTGCTCACGTCTCATATTCTTACATCATGGGGATCTTATGATATGATTTGAGTCGGCGTGGAGCACTTCTGCACGACGTTACATTCGAAAAACCGTCTCATCCTTAATTTTTGCACGCCAGTGTATTAGATGTTTTTAGAACGTCGTGAATTTGAAACGTTGATCTGCCATCACAAAAATTAGAAGAGGAATAACACAGGTTTGAAACTTGGGTCTCCATCACAAAAAGGAAAGAAGGAACGACATAGCTTTGAAACATGGGTCACCATCACAAAAAAGGGGAAAGGAACGATATAGTTTTGAAAAGTGGATCTGCCATTATATGACAAGGACATTGTCTGAATATGGACCACGAACAAAAAGAACTGAATTTAAAACGAGGATATGCTACTACCTGGAGACGGAGTACCAGATTTCAGATAATTAATTATGCTGAATGGATCATTGTTCTTCTTCTTAGCCTGCTGACACCCACTGCAGGGTATAAGCCTCCCCCAGTCTTTTCCAACTTCCTCGATCCTTAGCATTTAGCAACTCTAAATTTCTGAAGGTCATCTCCCCATGTTGTTCTCTGGCACTCCTTTGGTCTCTTTCCATCTCTCCGTTGCCGTTCTGTTATTAATGTTGTCCATCTTTCATCTTTCAATCTTCCAACAAGTCCAGCCAATCACCACTTTGATTCTTTTATTATTTTTATATCTATTATTCCTGTTCTTTCTCATGGATCATTAACAATATGCAAAGCAGTAGTATCGCCCTATTCACGTGGGACGCTGAAGCTGGCAATGGCAATAAATAGGGCAGGTCTCAACTAATTGGAAACCAGTCGTGGAAAAGTAATTATTGGTAAAGGCAACGACGTAAGGAAGTTTTCCCGTGGCCAGATAGCTATTGCGAGGAATGCCGGTTGTTCAATCACCGCAACTGCTGAACTGTTACGAGGAGTGCCGGTTGTTGAATCACCGCAACTGCTGAACTGTTACGAGGAGTGCCGGTTGTTCAATCACCGCAAATGCTGAACTGCTGCAATAAATGCTGGTTGTTCAATCACCGCAACTGCTGAACCGCTGCGAGAAATACTGGTTGTTCAATCACCGCAAATGCTGAGCCACTGCGAGAAATGCTGGTTGTTCAATCAGCGCTGCGAGGAATGCTGGTTGTTCAGTCACCGCAACCGCTGAACTGTTGCGAGGAATGCTGGCTGTTCAATCACTGCCACTGCTTAACTTTTGAGGAATGCCGGTTGTTCAATCAACAAAACTTCTGAAATGCTGCTAGGAATGCAGTTTCTTCAAACACCGCAACTGCTGAACATGCTGTAAGGAATGCTGGCTGTTCAATCACCGCAACTGCTGAACTGTTTAGAGGAATGTCGATTGTTCAATCACCTCCACTGCTGAACTGTTGAAGAATGCCGGTTGCTCAATCACCACAACTGCTGAACTGCTGCGAGGAATGCCGGGTGTTCAATCACCGCAAATGCTGAACTGTGGAAAGGAATGCCGGTTGTTCAATCACCGCAACTGCTGAACTGCTGCGAGGAATGCCGGGTGTTCAATCACCGCAAACGCTGAACTGTGTAAAGGAATGCCGGTTGTTCAATCACCGCAACTTCTGAACTGTTGAGGAAATGTCGGTTGTTCAATCGCCGTAACTTCTGAACTGCTGCGAAAAATGCCGGTTGTTCAATCACCGCAGCTGCTGAACTGTTATGATTTCCACGTCAGACCGTCGCGTGTGTGTAATAAGACCACGTGAAATACACAGTGAAACGTTCAACCAACGGGAGAAATGTGGCCGTATACTTGCCACTGACTCACGAAGTGAGCGCAGACTGTGTCGCATCGTCAGAAGAAATCACACGTTACCGCGGAGAGATACCGGTCGGAATTTAATGAAGGCTTGTCACAAGCTTGTGCATAAAGGCTATTCGTAGTAGTATGGGAAAAATTGGCTACGACAGTTGACGTTCACGTTGTGCTCTCTTGTTGATTAGACTTCGCAGAAAGAATTTACAAAAGACTGTCGCAGGTAGAGTACTATAAACGTCATCTGGTCTGACGAATCACGGTTTCAACTATATCCTACCGATGGGAGGATACGTGTGTGTGGCGTAAACCACCCGAAACGATGGACCCAGCTCGCCAAGCTGGGCTCATACAAGCAGGCGGAGGCGATGCAACAGTTCGGGAATGTTTACATGGTCTTCATTGCAGCCTTTCATACCCGTCGAGGGTTT
Organism: Macrothele yani; assembly: GCA_039090855.1. Classification (NCBI taxonomy): domain Eukaryota; kingdom Metazoa; phylum Arthropoda; class Arachnida; order Araneae; family Macrothelidae; genus Macrothele; species Macrothele yani. The sequence goes on along the minus strand of CM077002.1, from coordinate 27,407,812 downwards.
TGTCACCGGCACAAGGTATGTGAACATCCTCGACAGTTCGTAACGATTCTCGCCACGACAACAGAACAAGGCCATACCACATACTTTCCGAGTGGCGACCAATTGGGTCCAGGAGTATTCAGGTGAGTTTACAACGCTCGACTGATTCCCAGATCTCCGGACCTCAAACCCATTGAGAAGTTGTGTAAAAAATTGAAAATATCCTTTCGAGCCAGCCAATCCCTACTGCCAACTGTGGTTGCTCTAGGACAAGCAATCCTCGCTTTATGAGCCGCAGTAACACCTCCATGTTTGCAATACCTCATTAGTCCCTATTAAGATGTCTGACTGCTGTTGTGAGGGCAAAAGGTAAATTTAAAAATGAAGAGCAACATGTTATTATGTAGGTGTATATACACTGCTGGACAATTGCTAAGGACGGATCATAAACGGCTATATAGCGCATAAAAAAATAAGTATGGTTGGATGCCAAGTGAAACAAAATAATGTCAGAATGCCAGGACATTACAAGAAAGACAATTTATTGTGCTCTGAAATCCAGAAGGCTTTGGAACGTGTTCAAGGGACAAACAGGCCCTTTTGTGCAGAATACGTAAACGTGAAAAAAATGCAATTACCGTCCCGCAGGCGTTCCGGCGTAAGATGTCAATACGGGACATGGTCACCATGGAGGGCGATGTAAGATTCCACACGTCGTGTCATGCTTTGCACAACATTATCAAGCAGCTGTTGGGGTAATTTATCCCATTCCTCTGTCAGTGTACGGATGAGGGTGTCCTTGTTTATTGGAGGGCATTGGCGACCAGCAAGACTCCTCCCCAAAGCATCCCACACATTTTCAATGGGATTCAGATCTGGAGAACGTGCTGGCCACACGAGGCGTTGAATATCCTCGCTCTCAAGACACTCCTGGACAGCGACTGTTCGATGACATGTTGCGTTGTCGTCGATGAAAATGAATCTATCACCGACAGCACCACGGAACATGCGAACATGAGGTAGCAGAACATCATTAATATATCGTTGGCCAGTCATAGTCCCAGTTGGAAGCACATAGAGGGACGTACGGCCACTGATCATGATGCCAGCCCATATCATGACACTACATGTCGGATATCGGTCCCTTTCCTGTATGTTTGCTGGACAATATGCAGTACCACTATCACGCCAGATCAGTTGTCGTCGACAATCAAACGATAGACTCTATCTACTCTCATCTGAGAAGAGGACAGCAGACCAGTCGTTATCAGTCCAATTGCGATGTTGATGGCACCATTGCAAACGAGCGGTACGGTGACGTCTGGACAATGGGATGCACACAACAGGACGGCGGGCGTATAGTCCTTCATGCAAACGTCTGGCGACAGTTTTTCGGGAGATCCGCTTGCCAGTAGCAGCCATAAACTGATTTGCTACCTCACAAGCTGTGCTGCGCCGGTGTCTTTTTGTTGATAGCACTATGTACCGATCTTCTGCAGGTGTCGTACTGCGAACACGACGTCCCCCGTGACGTTTTCTACACTCTCCATTTGTTTGAAATGATTTCCAAAGCCCTGAAAAAACACTGTGGCTGACGTCGAACTCCCTGGCAACATCTGTTATTTTTGGCCCTTCTTCAATCTTGCCAATAATACGGCCACGCGTAAAATCATCTAGGTGATGTCGGGAAGACATACTGAAACTTGCAAGTTCGTCAATTGATTCTTTCCCTTTCAACTTTGCGTTTGAACAACACCGGTCAATACGCGTCAAATCCTTTATATCTCTTATCAGCGCTATGACGTCACGAACAAGTTCGGCAATCCAAAATTTGCATACGCACAACACGTCTTACTGTATCCCGCATTTATGCTAATTTCCACATTTTCCTGCCTTCCATTTTATGGTTGCTATCGTTGCTATTGTCATCCGTCCTTAGCAATTGTCCGGCAGTGTAGTAATTTGTTCATTCAATGCACAGGGTGTCCACAATGTCTTGTTACCCTCCCTGTAATAAGAAATGTAAGTGAGCTATGTATCTGTTGTATGATGTATATGTTGAGTTATGGTCTGTAATGTGTTTATTTACAGATTAGGTACCGGAACCATGTGTGATACCAGCGAATACACCCTGGAACAGCGGATTGTTGTCAGTGCCTGGGTACACGAACGTCCACACACAGGGAAGACAATGCGTGACGTGCGTGCCGATTTCCAACAACGATTCGAGAAAGAGGCCCCTCCAATACAGACTCTTCTGCGGTGGGAACATAAACTCTTCGACGCAGGCAACATCAAGGATAAACCACGAACGGGAATACCATCAACCAGGGTGCCACAGTGTCAAGCGGTCGAGGAATCAGTTATCAGGTCACCGACGAAGTCGCTCCGCAAACGATCAGCGTAGTTTGGAGTACGACGATCGACACTGCATAATCACATGAAGAATGACCTGAATTTGCACGAATATCGCCTGGTGTTCGTTCAGGAGTTATCAGAGATCAATTTAAACCGCAGACGGGATGCATGGGCAATGATGCTTCAGACATTTGCCGCAATCCCAAAACGTGGAAAGGTCATTTTCAGTGATGAATGTGCGATATACCGCAGCTGTCGATCACGGAACGTTGTGTTCTGGTACAAAGAAAACCCACGTTATGTCGAAGGATTGGAACATCATCCTCCGCATGTCATGATATGGGCTGCAATGAATAGTCGACATCTGTTTGGACCGTATTTCTTTGATGGTCCAGTGAATCAGACAACTTATCTGGACATGCTACAAACCTGGTTTGTGCCACAACTTGGAAATCTTGGCATTATGAATGACGTATGGTTCCAACAGGATGGGGCACCCGCCCATTACGCAATCTCTGTTCGAGAATACCTTGGTGAGGTCTTTCGAGATCGTTGAATCGGACGAGGTACGGCGGTGTTGCCCGCTCCACTTAAATGTCCACCTCGAAACCCAGATCTCTCAACGTGTGATAATGCCCTATGGGGGTTTCATAAAGTAGGTTGTTGCACAGAAGCGGTACCAAACCACTGATGAACTTAAACAAGCAGTGAGACGTGCTTTCTCTCGTATCACCCCGCAACTGCTTCGGAAAATGTCCCACAGCACATGGCGTAAAATTATTCTCTGTCACGAGAATGACGGAGCCCAAACGGATCCACTGGATTTTTAAGGATGCCTCAACATATACCTCAATATATACATCATACAACAGGTACATAGCTCACTTACATTTCTTATTACAGGGGGAGGGGGGATAACAAGACATTGCGGACACCCTGTATATAAAGACGGAATTGCTCGAATTTTGAAAGTGAACATTAAATAATATGACAACACAAAAAAAGCCTTCAGTTTAGAACGCTGACATACGTCATACAGGTGTTAAATATTTCTAAACAATTAAAATCTATCATTCATTTAAGTAACGCAGTAAGCCACTTACCAGCTGCAGGAAGATCTATCCTTAGTAATCATACAGAGAAAAAGGTGATTCCACACATATAAATGCTTCAAAGACAACACACTAATATTTATTGTACATCTCCACAAAAAGGTAATAACTCACTATTCCAACACGCACACCCTCTACATATCACCGACATTGTTGTTGTTCAGTCAAAGATCAACCACTTAGATTACTAACCGACGTGAGCAGCAGAAAGAGATCTTCATTTTTTCTCAGGCAACGCTCGCTAGAGTAAACAACTAAAACACGTTTCGAGCAGCGCAACCTGCAATTCTGTTAAATGTTCTCTGAGGCGTCTGGTTCGAAGAACTCTGACAGTCATATTTCTAATAATAATTTCTAACAACAGGGAAGAAAGGAAATGAACCACCTCGGTGATAGAGTGGACAGAAGCGTAGGTTTCTAGCTAGTTGTCCGATCTTAGCCCGGGATTTAATTCTGGACGAGATGTGGGCGGTGTAATTGTTCTACTGCGCTCTTTTCCTTCCTGGGAGCCAGTGACCCGAAATTTGGAATCGGTGACCACTTTTATTAGCCTTTAGAGTTGGTCACCGTGATCAAGCCCTCCCACCGCCGCAGCACGTCCTCTCCCCAAAGAATTACACTGATGTTCGAAATTAAGAGAATCTGCACATTTTGTTGAATTTCTGAAAAACTAATGGACACATTTTAATGAAATTTGGTATGGATACACAGTTACATAAGAGGAAAAATTATACCATACAACAGTCATGGTACGCACTCATGATCGTCAGTAAGGCTCATCAGCGCAGGAATTTCCAAAATCCACGTTGCAAGATCGAACATAAAAAGACTCTAATATGGGGTATGGTCCTATCTCACAGTCACATAGCTCTCACAGCGCGACGTCATACTGGAGACGAGGCAGTTGATGAGTCCCTGTGGCAGTCGGTCCCACTCCTGCAGCAACGCAGCTTTCAGCTCCTGGATGGTTCTCGGAGGGGGATGGCGAGCTGCAATTGCGCTCCCAAGAGCGTCCTAGACATATTCGATAGGGGTTAGGTCTGGCGATCTGGCTGGCATATCCATCCTGCGAATATCCTCACTTTCAAGATAATCGTCGACCATGTGAGCCGTTTGTGGACGAGCGTTTGCCGTCCATAAAAAAGAACCGAGGGCCAACTGCGCCCCTGAAAAGTCAAACATAGGGCTGTAAGATTTTATTCCTATACCTCTCAGCAGTTAGGGAGTCTCTTTATACCACATAGAGAGGTGTGCGGCCGTCCAACATGATGCCTGGCCAGACCATGACACCTCCGCTGCCACAGCGGTCCTTTTCTCGGATGTTGGAGGAAAGGTATCGGGTCCCAGGTTCTTTCCAAATGAAGGTACGTCGAGAATCAAAGAAACTTTTGACGCCACTTTCTTAGAGATATACGCAGCAAATTCGCTGAGAAAGTTAGTCCCAATCTTTATGCCAGATGAGCGGAATTTTTACCCTAATACTGCACCGCTGTCAACAATTTTTGCACACATGCAGAACATAAAGAACAGATATTTTTCGCGATTAGAAGGATTCAGGAGGTGGTAGTACTCAGAACGCATCCAGAAAGTACAGTAAAAATCAGAATATATAGATTGGATCTAAGATCTTATACTTTTCAAGCGCCGGGTGAGATTCAGCTTGCATAACATAAACGGATCTCGGTAAAGACCTGACTTCTCGCTGAGCTTTAAGAACATGATAACCAGTGGCGAAAGCAGATGAAGTGTTCTTGCGGTACGTACGGTTCTGTTTTTTGCCTGGACAAATATCCACACACACACACACGCACGACACACAAAAGAAATAAAATAAAGGAAAGGGAGATGATCCTGTCTTATAATTCTATATAGACGAAGATTTTTTCTCTTAGAAATAGTGAATAGCGTTGTTTCTTCCCTCAGAGGGTGTCCTTTTCTTAGTTTGTTACAAAGAAACCGCTGCTGTTGGACACCACTTTAAAGAATTAGAGAATGCCGTCAATGGCCTTGGTCAGCTGCTGTGTATATTGCATTGTCATTATCAATTAATAAATGTCATCTTTGAGTTAGGAAATCTAAAACACATTTTCGAGTCAGAAATTCTAAAGCTAGCCCGCAACACTCTTACTAGTTCAAGATTCCGCCCAAGTGGATTACGTGCGGTATGATAGGAAAGCAAAACAGTCAAATGCAGGGCCGGATTAGAGCCTTAGTCGGCCCCTAGGCTAAGACATCTGAGTGGGCCCCAAAGAACTTATGAAAGTAATCATTATGGAGTCCGTCAAAGCACGAAACTGTAGCAACATGCTTGTGATAATTAATACGTAGGGCATTCTTCTAACTAATAAATTATCAGCAGAGTTTTCATAATATCGCACTATATTTTCCATTGTTCTCATAAGAACTTATAACGAAGTAAATTACTCCGTTATTTTTGGGGATCGAACCCGAGTCCACTTATTCCGGAACAAGTCGCTCTTCCAACTGAGCTACGCAGACGTTCGTTCTCGCTGCTATCTGCCTTTATGTCGTGTGCGTCCTGCGGGGCAGGCACGTCCCACCCCCACCCTGAAAGAGGGCTGGGGGCATGGCCCACGGGTCAGCCGTGACCGTGAATCGTTGCAGGCAGCCATCCGCTGTAGAACGTGCACTTGAGAACTCCCAGTCAATCTGGTGTGTGGAATGCAACGTCACACACAATTATTTTTCGAAGCGCTGAAGAAGGGATTCTCTTATTTTTCTTATCTCGCGGTGTGGAACGAACATCACACAATTGTAAGTTCTTGAACGGCCGGGTCATCCGGGAAGTTCGGGCGCCATTATAACGAAGTAAATTTCTCCGTCATTTTTGGACCACGCCATGGATCGAACCCGAGTCCACTTATTCCGGAACAAGTCGCTCTACCAACTGAGCTACGCAGACGCTCGTTCTCACTTCTATCTGTCTTTATGTCGGGCAGGCACGTCACAAACTTTTAAAAGCTTAAGATTTCTAGATTTTGTCTTGAATTTTCTAATGATTTGGCATTGTATTCTTTTCTTAGAGCATCGTTTTTTTTACGCGTACCAACCGTAGGTAGAAGAAGCGTATGTGCCACAGCTTTGTCCGTCTTTCTGTCTGTCCGCACGATAACTCGAGTAAAAATGGTCCGATTTCGATGAAACTTTAATATGTGGTAGGGAACAACCTGGGGACGTACCGTATTGAAAATGGGCGAAATGGAACCAAAGGTCTGGACATAGGAGCGGGATCCATTCCATCGCTATTATGCGTCATAACGTATGTAAAAATACTTCGATTGCGACAAAACTTTATCATGCTGTTTCGGAGGTACGCTGAACGGGTTCTGTTGAATATCATCGAAATGGGGTCAGAGGTCAGCACACAGGAGCGAGATTTATTCCACAGCCATTATCCCCATAACTTGACTAAAAATGCTTCTATTGCGACAAAACTTCTCTATATTGTTCTGTAGGTATTCTGAACCAGTTCTGTTTAATGTCATCGAAATGGCATCAAAGGTCAGGGCACAGGTGCGAGATTTATTCCACAGTCGTTATCCTCATTACTTGAGTAATGATTTCTGGTATGTTGGAAAGCGTATCATAAACAATGTATTGCATGATTTTACTAACTTGTTGTTATGAAATGTGAAGCGACAGGGTACTTCGACCTTTAATGGTTCCAAGTGTAAATTGGGAGGTGGATGGCAGTGAAAAAGCTGAAACGGTCTCGATGACCCCGCTGTAGACAGCGACAATGGAACCTCAACCCTTGGTGAGTCACTGTCTTGAAATCTGTTCATTTTCCAGCCTCTGTTTCTCATCAAGTGGGAAACATGCGGGACAAAAATAAAACTATTTTATAAACCCTCTTTCTCTCTCTTATTTTCCCGGACATGCCTCCTGCGTCCTTGGTGATGGTGGGCCCCAAGGCTATAACCCCTATAGAACACCCCTTAATCCGGCTCAGGTCAAATACGAGCATCACCCGTAACCACGAGTCTGTAGCCAAGAGTCCTAAGGACAAAATTCATTGTCCCAAGGCAAAAGTTCTGAAAATTACAAAATCAGAGTGACAAAAGTTTGAGAAAAACAAAAATGTTACCCTAATTATGAATAGAATTCATAGATATAAATAAACAGTAAGCCCAAATTTCCTAGGATAGTTCAGCGGCACATTTGTTTCTTTACTCTAGGTACTTTTGTTTACAATTATTTCATTCCCCTTACAAATTTCTTAAGGGAAGGGCCCACCGTTTTCTCCCCCATTTTCACCACTGAAGATAACCGAAAAATTCAACATAGACAAGATTGCCATAAAACAGAATAATAACAAAGAAATAGTATTCGAAATAAAACGATTTAATTTTAAGTCAGCAGTCATAGTTGCTATTCAGTCTTGGTCAATCTACAATTTATTAAACATAAATCTTTAGCAATGTAATTAGAACAGAAGTGAGTAATGTAAGACGTTCTTTTGCTGCAAAAGCTTAATTGCATTCACTGCGCAGTTGTCCGAAGCTGAGCTGAGTTGAGTTGTATTTTAAACAGAAGCAGAAAGGCATTCCCAAAATTCAGATGCATGCCAGTTCAATTCGTGGAGAGCATAATTGATTAAATACCAAACGTTGAAGTATTAAAATGCTGTTACGTCGTTGGAAGCAAATGCCCATTGGTGGAAGAAGCCAACATGATGAATGGCTGGGGTTCCGTATTTATTTGCATTCATAGTCCAACGGGAATTCGCCAATAAACCTCGTCGACGATACTTTAAGTTTAATTAATGCGAATGAAATACAGTTTCTAGTGACAGTCGACTTAAAATTCTCTGCTCCACACATTTTAACGAACGTGTTCTAATATGTGAATCTCGCGAAGCGTGAGTGCTGTTTGTCAGAAATAGCGCCAGAATTTTGAGTGAAAAAGAGAATTTCCCGTTTTTGCTCTTTACGAAGAGAAATAATCGTATTCTGTAATTAAGAAAAGCTATAAAAATCATGGAATTAGGATTTCTAGATGTAAAATAAGCAATGTTATTAATAACAGAGGAAAAATCGTCAAGCATTGCTTTCAACAGGAAAAAGAACACCAAACGAATCTCCAAAGAAGGTACGTACTCTTATTTCAGCCGCCCCGGTGGCGCAGTGGTCTAAGGCGTTGGTCTCTGATCATTCGTCCGTAAGGGGTCCGGGTTCGAATCCCGGTCAGGCATGGATGTTGTGTTTGTCTTACGGCACTGGCTCTCTCCCTTCCCTGGAACCAGTGACCCTAAATTAGGGACTGGCGACTGCTTATAGCCCATTGAGTTGCTCACGGTGGTCGTTAAACCTCCAATAAAAAAAAAACTCTTATTTCAAAAGTAAGATCTGTGGTCTTAAAAGAAAATCCACCGTCGCAAAGAGCAATCGCTAATCTCTGTATCAACTTTAAACAAGGTAATAAACAAAGACTTGAAAAAGTAAAAAACACAGTTAATCGCCTTTTGCCTAGGCACATGGCTGAACGCAGAACACAGTGTAGACTTCTTTTTGAAAATCACTTAGCCGGAGACAGATGAAAATTTGTTTACCTAAACGACTGTAACAAAAAAAGGCAGATTCAATATCGCAAAAGAGAAGAAAAAGACTTACAAACTTGGTTTCAAGAACCCAACGAAAGTTTTAGCAAAGGATTCATGATTAGTGATAGTTTTTCGTACAATGGAAAACTAAGGTTAAAAAAGTTGAAAAGAATGTTAAAATCAATGCTACATATTACCAAACTGACTATTTAACTCCTATATTTAAAGAGGATATACCATTCCTTTATCCACAGAGCCTTCAAAAAGTAGAACTTCATCAGGAAAAGTATACCAGGCATACATGCAAATCTACCACTCTATTTCTTGAACAAATGAAACAAGTTAGCAAAATCATGCAATGCACTGATTATGATACGCATTCCAACATACCAGAAATCATTACTCAAGTTATTACTCAAGTTATGAGGATAATGACTGTGGAATATATTTCGCTCTTGTGCCCTGACCTTTGACCCCATTTCGATGATATTCAACAGAACCAGTTCAGTATACCTCCGGAACAACATACTAAAGTTTTGTCGCAATACAAGCATTTTTAGACAAGTTATGAGGATAATGGCTGTGGAATAAATCTTGTTCCTGTGCCCTGACCATTGACCCCATTTCGATGATATTAAACAGAATCGGTTCAATATACCTCCGGAACAACATGATCAAGTTTTGTCGCAGTCGAAGCATTTTTAGTCAAGTTATGAGGATAATGGCTGTGGAATAAATCTCGCTCCTGTTCCCTGAGCTTTTACCCCATTTCGATGATATTCTACAGAATAGGTTCAGTAGATCTCCGGAACAACATACTAAAGTTTTATCGCCATCGAAGCATATTTACGCAAGTTATGACGCAAAAGAGCGATGGAATGGATCCCGCTCCTATGTTCTGACCTTTGACCCCATTTTTTCCACTTTCAGTAGGGTTCGTCCCCAGGTTGTTCCCTACCACATACTAATATTTGATCGAAATCGAACCATTTTTATGCGAGTTATCGTGCGGACACGCAGATAGACAGACGGACAAAGCTGGAGCATGTACGCTTCTTCAACCTAAGGTTGGAAAGCGCAAAAAAGAGACGGGTATCGAGGCTATACTTTTTGCTGATATTCCTTCAAAGTCCCATGATGTGTCCCCAATGGACTATTGTGCCTTCGTATTGCTAAAAGCGTGATTTCTAAAAGAAGACCTAAGATAGTGGTTCGACTATGGAAAGCAGTCGAAGAGAAGCGAAATAAAATACCACTGCCAATTTCAAGAAATTCCCTGTTATCTTGGAAATCTAGATGTAGGTTCATAATCCAGACAAAGGGCTATCAGATAGAACATTTAAGAAAGAAATAATTTAATTTTATACATTAATTATATTGCTGGAAAATCGTTCTAAAAATCTGTTGGTGCGTCACCTCTGTTGTACGTCACATACAGGGGTTGCCCGAATCAATGGAAACACCTAGCTGAAAACAGTGACTTTGGTATGTGCTGCTTTTTTGAGTAAAACGAACACGTAGCTACAATTTGTTTTGTAAAAAAGTGTTGCTTCTAGTCTCAAGGGTCTGTGTGATTGCATTGTAAATCGGTGTTTGCATAATTTCGTTCCAGGTGAAGGCACAATGAGTGACCTGTCGGAGTTCCAAAGAGGGCAGATTGTAGGAACCCGTCTGGTTGGTACGTCGGTAGCCACAGTGGCACAGGTATTGGGGGTATCGAGAGGTACCGTGTCGAAGGTCATGACAGCATACAATGTTCACGGAACAAAATCATCTGCGAGACACAACTGTATTTTTCGACAGTTACAAATCCTTTTCGTACTATCTGTAAAAAAATGGGGCTAGGCTTTGGTGAATCAACTAAGAACATTTTCACATGCATAAGAAGGGATCGAGACGACATTGAGAAACTGAACAGACGCGAAGTTTATTCAATTAGTTTACTGCCGAGAGATGGAAGCTGTGCTCAACTCATGCATGTGGGATCCACGTCGAGAGCTTTGCGTTTTCGCTTAGCTGAACATAAATCTAGTGTAAAAACTCAATCTTCATCTACAGCCCTATCAAGATTGTGTAAAGATGGTGATTATTTCCCTTCTTGGGAGGAAGTTGATACCTTGGCAACCCCTCGCACTAAAAGTCAATTACAATTTTGGTCATTTATGGGTTTTCAAGTTATTGTTGTAATGATGAATATCCAGCTACAGTTTTCAACCCGTGGAAATTCGCTCTGGATTCTAATCAGCATGAGTTTAAAAATCTGGCAACAGGGTGGCTTAGAACATTGCGCATAAGCGAGACTTTTAACTCTCCTTGATTGTATGTATAACTTGTGATGTATTTGCAATCTGTTCGCACATTGCTTTTAAAATCCATCTGATGAAGGCTGTATTGTACAGCTGAAAGTGCTAATGGTTTAAGTGTTTTATTGAATTGTATATAGTGGTTTTACTGACTATTTTTTAAAATCATCATTTTATTCTCTGCATTTGGGCGTATGCGGCAGTCAGTGATAACTACTTAGATATGATTAAAGCAACATTATCATCGTGCCTAAGACGAGAGTGTTTCATTTAATTTAGACGTTTCTAGCACGACTGTATTTCATTTAATTATTTTACCGGTTTGTTCGTCTGTTTACACCATATCTCTGCAACTATTAGCCCGATTTGAAAAATTCTTTTTGCATTGGGAAGACTGAAATGTGAGAATGATGATCCTTGTATTCTGTGTTTTTTCACGATACACAAAAATGCTGCTAGAAGGCGTAAATGCAGATGATATCGAATTCAAATACATATTATTCCATATAATCATCATCATCATCATTATCAACCATTATCAATCCACTGCTGGACGAAGGTCTCCCCAAGTTTTCTCCACAACGGTCTGTCTTGTGCCAGTCTCCTCCATGTCACCCCTGCATACTTTCGAATTTCATCCACCCATCTCCCATGTGGTCTTCTTCTGGGTCTTTTCCTGTCCCTTGGAATCCAATCTAAAATTTCGACTGTCCATCGATGGTCTGTCCTTCTGGCAGTATGCCCATCCCATTGCCATTTCAGAGATTTAACTCTGATCATGATGTCTTCCACTCTTTTCATTTTTCGGATCCACGAGTTCCTCTTTTTATCTCTCCTGGTTACACCAAGTATGCACCTCTCCATGCTGCTTTGAGTTGTCTGCAGCCTTCGTATGTCTCTTTTAGTTAAGGTCCACGTCTCTGCACCATACGTAAGCACTGGAAGGATGCATTGATCAAACACTTTTCTTTTAAGACATAATGGCATATTGCTCTTGAAAATTATGCTGTTTCTTCCAAAAGCTCTCCAGGCAAGTTTTGTACGCCGATTAATTTCTTCATCAATGTGACCCTCACTTGATATCTGCTGTCCAAGATAAACGTACGTGTCTGTTATCTCCAGCTTTTCTCCATCAATCGATAAATCTTCATTTCTTGTAAAAGCATTGAACATCACTTTTGTCTTCTGAAAGTTCATTTTTAATCCCACTTCTTTACTCTTGTCAGCAAGTTCCTGGATCATACTCTGCAGCTCTGATGGGGTAGTTGCAAAAATGACTACGTCATTAGCAAAACGAAGGTGGGTTAGATAATCTCCATTAATCTTTATATTGCTTCTAAATATCAGATTAAAAAAAATCCTTTTACCTTTCGACGCCATTTACACCGAAAAAAGTACTTTAGAGACAGTCCCTTTTTCAAGTTACGCATAGATTTTCCGCTAGGGGTGAAAAATTAAATTGTATTTCCCCCGAGATCGCTACCTTTAAAACTCGGATTTGAAAAATTCTTTCTGCATCGGATACAACTCCTGATGGTAGCTGTTTTCCATGTAATTCTTATTTTTGGTAAAGAATGGTTTGACCACCATGGGGCGTAAGTGTTAATTTCTGCTTTTGATGTATTTGCAACAAAATTTGAGATTCTAAAAACTCGACTGAAAAAATTCGTTCGTGGACCGATACCCTCATATCGGTAAACCTTTCGGAGTTTTTTCTTCTTAAAATAATGCATGATTTCACCGCCAAGGTGGGTGAGGAGTGAATGAATATCACATTTGTGTTAATATATCTGCTTCTAAGGGTCCGATTTGAAAATCCCTTCTTTGTTGGATAGCGTTTCCAGTGCGAAATATTTCTCATATAATTTCAAAATTTTCAGGTAAAGCAGAGACTTTCCGCTAGGGGGCGTAAAGGTAAATTGCGTTTTCCTCGATAACTACGCTTCTAAAACTCCGATTTGAAAAATTCTATCTGTATCGGATACAGCTCCTGTTGGAAAATGTTTTACATATAATTTCTAATTTTTGGTATAGAATGTTTGGGCACCAGGGGGCATAAATATTAATTTCTGCTTGTGATATATTTGTAGCAAAATCTGAGCTTCTGAAAGGTCCACTGAAAAAATTCTTTCGCTGCCCAACACCGCTCACCTCGGAAAATACTGGGTGTCCCATAAAAGTGTAACCAATTTCAATAATCATTTAATATAAATGATCCCAATACACAACTTGTGTTAATTGACAGAACATATCATGAAGTTTTTATATAGACATTAGACATGGGCACCATTTGTCACCCAAACGATGTCTAAACGGTATTCCAGTTTCAATCATGTTCGTTTGAGAATGTCCGTATTAACTTTCTGCAGTGCATGTGTAATCCTCCCCTTTAGGTCGGCAATGTCTGCAACAGGGGTGCTGTAAACCTCACCCTTGATAAATCCTCATAAAAAAAGTCACAGGGTGTTAAGTCCGGCAAACGTGGAGGCCATGCAATGGACCACCACTCCCAATTCATCGATTGGGAAATTTGGTTGCCAGAACCTCCTCACAATTAAAGCCCAATGAGGTGGCGCGTCATCCTGCTGGAAAATGACAGGAGTTGCACTTTATACGGCTGCACTTCCAATCTCTGACGCAACACTCTGTACACTGAAAATTTGGGGATAGTCAGCTGTCGTGCTGCTTGTCTAACTGACTTTCGAGGGTTACGAGTGAATGTTTGTCTCACAACCTCCTCCCTTTCTGGAACCGGCGATGGTCGTCCAGAGCTTTTCTTTGTGAGGACGCTACTAGTTTTCTTGAAGGACTTGTACCTCTTTCTGATGCTTTTACGTGTGGGCGGTTTGCTCACATATTTTGTTCTGAAATTCCGCTTAACCTGCGTTTCGGATGGATTTTCAATAAACCACTCCCCAATCTGTGCTTTCGTCGCAGGATCCATTGAGTACATTTCTAGAAAACTTGAGGGTATCCTTACCCCATGCAACAAACAGAATACTGATATTATTTTTGTATCCAAAGTTATCATCATTTGAAAACTTTGGATGCAAACCTTAAATAATTTCTTCTTAAAACATTGCATAATTTTTCTACCAAGGGTGTAGATGTATATCTTCTTTTTGTTGATATCTGTGCTTCTAAAAGTCCGATTTGAAAAATTCGTTTTTTGTTGGAGAACATTTCCGGTGCGAAATGTTTCTCATATAATTCCAAATTTTTCTTAACGCACCAGTGTGCCATCAGAGGGCGTAAGTTCACGTTTCCGTTTACAGCAGTATCTGCGTGACTAATAACCCGATTGAAAATCTGCTACTACGAGCAGATACTACTAACTATGCAAATTCTCTGTGTGTGTTTTCTTCTCAAAAGAATTATAAATTTCGCCGCTAGATTGTGCAAATGCTTAATCTGTTTTTCTCAATATCTCTGCTTCTACATGTGCAATTTAAAAAAAAAAAAAATTCAACACCCGATGATCTTTACCTTGTACAACACTTTAGGTTAGTATATGAAGAGTTTTATTGTTCACAGCTCTGCCGCTAGATGGTGTTTTTGTACTTCCGTTTGCAACTGTATCTCCGTTTCTAAAAACCCTATTGAGAAATTCATTCTTTACTGTGTGCCATTCGCTACAATAGAGATGTGGAGCATTATCCTCTTTATATAATGCACAGATTTCCCGCTAGGGATCGTAAAGGTCGAAATATTTTACTCGTTATCTCTGCTTTCCGTAGTTCTTCCTTAGCGTACATTTTTCCGTGAAGAATATTTTTCGCTTATTTTAAACTTTTTCATAATGCAAAATTCTTTCACTAGAAGGCTTAGAGTTATATCATGTTTCCTTCTACACGTATATTTCTTCTTTTAACTGTCGGATTTGAGAATCTCTTTGTCTCTAATACTTTTCTTGTGCCGTGAGAAACTTTTTGTGCGCCATTTGTTTATCTTCGTAACATACTTTTTAGCCGCTAATGGAAGTAAGTAGATGTTTCTATTTCTGGATATTTTATCGAATGTAAAAACCCGGTTGAGCGTTTTCCTAACCGGTTCTATTGGCATTCAACAAATTTAATTCGCGTGAGGAAGGATTCAAAAGACGTGCTCATTACAACCGGAAATTCGGTGTCATCTTTCTTTTTTAATTTACTTTGAGTGTAAGTAAGGGAAAAGAAATATTTTAGGGGGATTTTTTGTGCTATGAGAAACTTTTTGTGCGCCATTTGCTAATCCCCGTAACATACTTTTTATCCGCTAATGGAAGTAAGTAGATGTTTCTATTTCTGGATATTTTATCGAATGTAAAAACCCGGTTGAGCGTTTTCCTAACCGGTTCTATTGGCATTCAACAAATTTAATTCGCGTGAGGAAGGATTCAAAAGACGTGCTCATTACAACCGGAAATTCGGTGTCATCTTTCTTTTTTAATTTACTTTGAGTGTAAGTAAGGGAAAAGAAATATTTTAGGGGGATTTTTTGTGCTATGAGAAACTTTTTGTGCGCCATTTGCTAATCCCCGTAACATACTTTTTAGCCGCTAATGGAAGTAAGTAGGTGTTTCTATTTCTGGATATTTTATCGAATGTAGAAAACCGGTTGAGCGTTTTCCTAACCGGTTCCATTGGCATTCAACATCTTTGATAAATTTAATTCGCGTGAGGAAGGATTCAAAAGACGTGCTCATTACAACCGAAAATTCGGTGTCATCTTTCTTTTTTAATTTACTTTTTTTTTTTTTTTTTTTATTGGAGGTTTAACGACCACCGTGAGCAACTCAATGGGCTATAAGCAGTCGTCCGTCCCTAATTTAGGGTCACTGGTTCCAGGGAAGGGAGAGAGCCAGTGCCGTAAGACAAACACAACATCCATGCCTGACCGGGATTCAAACCCGGACCCCTTACGGACGAATGATCAGAGGCCAGCGCCTTAGACCACTGAGCCACCGGGCGGCTTTAATTTACTTTGAGTCTAAGTAAGGGAAAATAAATATTTTAGGGGGATTAGCGTTAAAAAACAACACATGTGAGGTACCAAAGAAACGACCGCCTAAACACACCAGAGGGTGATTCCTTGGGTCAATTCAAGCATAAAATGTTCCCTGACATTTTAGGATGTAGGGCTTAGTTTTTCAGATATAAGCCCCCCAAAGGTGCGTGACGTCACGTCCGGAATTGCCTGTTTTTGAGGCTTCAAGCACAACCCGATCGTCATGCAGAAAAGCTCGTGGCGGATGCCTGATTTTGCAAGCTCAGTACCTTGGCAGTCATCACGACTAATTTACATATCGCAGTGCTCTCCGAGGCCGCATGTTATGCAACAGGACGACCAATTCCGTTCGTCTCGACAATTGCGGACGTAACACGACTCCGGAAACAGGCTGGACGACTGTTGTTGTACTGCGGTTGCAGCATCAGGCATCCTCTCCGCGCTTCCCTGCATGACACTCGGGTTGTGCTTGAAACCTCAAAAATAGGCGATTCCGGAAGTGACGTCACGCACCTTTGGGCGTTTAGATCTGGAAAACTAAGCCCCAAATCCAAAAATGCCGACGACATTTTACGCTTGAATTGATACAAGGAATCATCCCCTAGGGTGTTTATGCGGTCGTTTTTTTCCACCCTGTATAGAAGACATCACCTTTTCTTAGCATTTTTAATAAATTTAATCATAATTGTAAAGGGTTTTAATTAACTGTTTTACATATTTCATTTTAATCAATAGATTTACATAAAATTGTCAGTTCCTTGTAGTGAATGTGCAGGTATTAAGCACAATTTCCTGATGACAATTCTTTCTTTACTAATGGCAGATGTGCATGTCCTTAAACTGAAAATCCCGTGAATCCAGTTTCGCTTTTATAAATGAAACCGAACTATAGATGCGCATCATGGATTTCTTAAAAGTTTCTAATTTCAAAATTCAATACATTATTGCCATGCCCCATTTGAATTTCTTGGAACAGAAGTTTTGTACGAAGAGTTTTTACACAAACGTAGTTGGCAGTCTCTTTTACCCTGAAACTTTATGTTCAATTCATATAAAGGTCTTGTGATGTCAATTAAGATGGCAAGATACTGATTCTGCTTAACGCCTCTTATCATTGCAACATTTTGATTTACATTTCCAAGAAAGTAATAATAGCTTTTCTCAAATCACAAGAAGTTTTCATTATCTTTATACAGGGTGATTCTAAACTCCCTCAAGCTGGTGACACACTGGTCTAAGCGATAGCTTCTGATCCTCCACCTGGGTTCGAATCCTGGTAAGGCATGGATGTCTGTGTTTGTTTTTCTTCACTGGCTCTCTCTCTGTTATTTGCAAATCTGGCATATTGTATCACATGTTCAGTCTGTACTTTGATGATTTCAATGTATTGCATAATATTTGTACCCTGTGGCGCACAATTCTGTATTTGTCTTAATTCGAGATATATGTGTTAACCACGACCAATGTACGAATTCAAGTTGCATGTGTTACCTGGGACCAATAAATATATAAACCTCCAATAAAAAAAAACAACTCTTTCAACAAAACAAGAAGGGTGATAGCACACATCAAGACAAACAACATTTGCAATGGAACCTAGGCCACATTACACTCCTAGTACCAGAAAAGTGCAATTTCGAAAAACGTCCAGCAAGCACACGGACTTCCAACCAGTGCATGGGAAGCACAAGATGCAAATCAGGTGCGCTGAACACGTGCGTAGACGATGAGGAGCAATAATTTAAAAACACAGCCGAACCTGTTCAACGATATTACCGTGCGAACATCACATGAGAATTGACGTATACGTCTGACCGGCGGAACGTACCATGTGTTCCTGGAGCAAGTGCATCCCGGTCTGTCACAGGATGTTCCACTCACCACACGGAGGGACATGTGGTTTATGCATGATGGGGCCCCAGCACTCTTTGCCACCGAGGTCCGATACTTCCTAAATGCGACATATCCCGGATGGTGGATTGGACGCGGCGGCCCTATGGCTTGGACTCCACTCTCCCTGGACGTTAATCCACTGAACTTTTTTCTTCTGGGGGCACATGAAAACATTGGTGTACGAGACACCTGTGGACTCCCTGGAAGATCTCGTCGCGCGAATAGCTGTTGCTGCGGACAAGATCAACACCACACCTGAAATTTACGAGAGGCTGCGACAGTCTTTCATTCGCCGGTGTGGACTGTGCAACGACGCCCTTAGACGCCAGTTTGAGCAGCACCTTTGAGTATTTCTCTGATGCGATTGGAATTGTGCAACTCATAAATTAGGTTTGTCTCTTTGTTTTCACTGTTGAAGGTGCAAAGTGGATACGTAACTTTACTCTTTTCTGGCACTAGGTGTGGAATGCTGGCTTAGGTTCTATTGCAAATATTGTTCGTCTTGATGTGTACTATCACCCCTCTTGTTTTGTTGAAGGGGTTTACAATCACTTTGTATTATAGATGCCCATGGGAGAAATTCTGTGTAATATAGCAGATGTAGAAATCATGAACTCCGCCAGCAGAATAACCGGGAAGCAAAATTACACTGCTCGACATAGAAAACACATCATGAACGAATGCACGATATCATATGAAACTCATCAGACATGTTGATAAGTAGACGAGAATGAAGTGATTACATCATTGGCGACGCCAGCCGCCCAGAACTGTGTGAGCTCAGCATGATGGAAGGGGAACACAAATTTTAAAGTGCCAGGCAAACCTTTCCGCAAAATATTCCGCTCATGTGCAGTTTACCTTACGCTGATAATGTTATACACTGAAGAGCAATTGAATTAGAGACAGCTGGCGTTATGCAAATGTGGTGCTGTGGGCCTCCCTGTAAACGGAAACGACATGACGTATGCACGATCCGACAATATAAGGAGCGATGCGACGGGAATCAGTAAGAGTCGGAAGCAATATGGGTAAGACGAAGGATCTAAGAGCATTTGATCGTGGGCCAATTGTCGGGTCCCGACGAATGGGTCACTCCATCTCGGAAGTCGTGCAGGCACTGGGATTTTCAAGAGCCACTGTGTCACGGGTGCACCGTGAGTACATCGAATCCGGTAAAACCATCCCTGCAAGGGCCAACTGCCGTGGACAACAGCGTGTGGATGAGCGGGGTCATCGTCGGCTAGCTCGCACTGCAACAGCGGATAGACGGGCCACAGTGCAAGAAATCACTCGGTAATTTAACGCTGGTGCACAAAAACGTGTAAGCAGCCAGACCATCCAGAACCATCTCCTCGCTATGCGGTACAGAAGCCATCGCCCCACGAGGGTACCGCTGCTGACCGCACATCACAAGGTGCAACGACTAGCATGGGCGCGGGAACATCACCACTGGACACTAGACATGTGGAAAAATGTTGCCTGGACTGATGAGTCGAGAGTCATGTTGGTACATGTGGATGGCAGGAAACGAGTACGGCGCAAACCACATGAAGCAATGGATTCTTCTTGCCAGCAGAGTACTGTTCAAGTTGGTGGGAGTGGCATTCTCGTCTGGGGACTGCTTACGTGGACTGAAATGGGTTGGTTGGTTGGTTGGTTGGTTATTAGATTTTATTGGCGCAAGGGCCATGGTTGGCCAAAGAGCGCCAGACACAAGACAAACAGACAAAATTAAAAAACGGGGCATAAATCGCAAAATCTGGCTGACCAAGTAAAACCGAACCATGAGTACGAAGGAAGGGCCAAAAAAGACAATGAAACAAACAGTATGAAAAACATGGTACAATGGTGAGAAACAAGCCGATTAAGTAAAACTGAGGAATGAGAATGATAAAACACATTACGAAATCGAACACAACTACACATAGGATGAGTCACTCTCCTCCCTCACACACTCCAATGCAATGCTGGCCGAGGGCGAGGACGAACTGTCACTATCCTCCCCCTCATGTTCCTCTGCAATGTTAGTTGAGGCTGGGGACAAACTGTCACTCTCCTCCCCCCGATGTTCCTCTATAATGTTGGTTGAGGGTGGGGACCTCGCTGAGTCCGAGACAGTTGCAATGTTGGTCAGGTGGACCGCGACAGTTGGATGGACACTGCACACCTTTGCGGATTGAGGGCCGAGTCTTCCGCACGTGCAGGCTTTCTGCTGGGAACTGGAAGAGTCGGTCGTCTTCAAAAGAGAAGGCGCAGACTCAGCTATTCGAAAAACCTGGAGCTCGGGGAAATCCACCTGTGTCGCTTGTTCATCTGTAGATCGCTTGGCAAGTGCGGCGAGAGCTACAGGGCGCGGAACAAAGGGCTGCACGGGTTGTGGCAGAGACTGAACTACTGCGGCAAAAGTACGCTGTCGGTTGGTGGGTATACCCAACTTGGCCTTGGCAGCAGGTTACGAGAGGCCTTCCAGGGTCTTGAGGCGCTGGATCGCCATCTCGTCCTTCCATTTCATACAGTTGCGGGAGTAAGCTGTATGGGCCTTACCGCAGTTAACACAGCAGGCCGCAGAAGTGCAACCATCCCCGTCATGTGCACTGGAGTCACAATTTGCGCAACGAGCGGAACTCTTACAGAAACGTTGGGAATGCCCGTACCTCTGGCACCTGAAACAGCGCAGAGGACTGGGAATGTACGGGCGAACTCCACAGACCAAGTAGCCAGCCTTGATTTCGGTCGGAACTTTCGGGGAGTTAAAAGTCAAGATTACATTTTTAGACTTAATCAAGGAACCATCGCGCCGGAACATCATACGACGTGCAGCAATAACACCTTGATCAGCAAGTTCAGTCACCAATTCGTCTCACTGCATGGCAAGAGATCAAACTCCGAAATAACACCCCGAGAGGTGTTAAGAAACGGGTGAGGTGTCACTTTTACAGGAATGCCTTGAAGACTAGTAAGGTGCAGAAAAGTGTTACTCTGAGAAATACTACAAGTTTGGACAAGCAGGTCCCCAGAGCGAAGCTTCCTCACAGACTTCAAGGGGCCAACCGCAGCGTCCAAAGCTTTAGAAATGAAAAAGGGAGATCTGGTGGACAGTCCCTCATGCGGATCGATGGATTCTACAAGTAAGTGTGTAGCATGCGTAGTCACAGCAATCGAGGGGGAGACGATGCTTCGGAGCGACTGGTACAGCTGCCGAAGAAGAGGTTCCACATTCTTGGTCCAGGTCAAGGTCTAAAGACCGTTTAAGGGTATGAGACTTGGTAGGTTGAGAAGACGAAGGAGAGTCGTTGTCAACTATCATTTGCTCAGGTGACTTAAATTTGGAGTTTTTGTTTTTGTTTCTACCCATGGAAAAAAGGAGGAAGATTCGTCTGCAGACTTCTCCACCCACCACCGAGCCCTACAAGGGAGAACTGGAGGTCTGCAAGCCAAGAAAATGACGCTTGACACAGTTCTGGAGCTTATACGTTGCAGATATAGTCCGTTGGCTGTGATCACACGCACTCGGCGGACACTTCGGCCTCCGGGTACCGCCATACCAACGCCTTTGGCATGATCCCACAGCCCCCGGGCTTACCCTGCCGTGCTATACGACAAAAAAGCCGCTAAAGCCCTGCACACAACTTGGTACAAGACTTCTGACTAGAGGTGGGTTAGTCTCTAGCCTCCCGTTTACAGCGAAGCCGGGGTCGAAGAGGAGTGTTGGTACACAGGAGGCACTTATCCGGTCTCCTGCGACCTCAGCCGCCAGACATCCCATTTCCGCCTCACGGGTCTCCGCACGCGGCAAACATGCAGGTAGGTCTAGCACCCAAACCAGCTAAAAGGAAAAAAGAAATCCAAAGAAGACAAATCCTGGAAGGGAACTTAAACGGAATCTCAGCAACCTACGAACTGAGCGGTTAATATAATACAGTTAGTGGTGGAGGAGGGTAACAAAACCACAAGACCGGGTTGTTAGTACATAGCATGGTAGCGATTAGTTAGAATACAACACGGGCAACTAGCCAGTGGAGAAAATAAATAAAAACGAAAAAGCGAGACACAAGACCAGCTCGGGATCGTGGGGCCGCGACTCCCCAACAGCTGGATGAACAGCCGTCCCTGCAAACTCCAACAGCACCGAAATAAAAAACAAGCGGTGGCATGACATCAGATGTTGACCAGTCACAAGGTCAGCTCGGGCCGTGGGGGCGCCGCTCCCCAATTAACTGGAAAACCAGTTATCCCCGTGCGGGGGGACTGAAATGGGACCCCTGGTACGTGTAACATCGTCCTTCACAGGTCAACGTTACCGGGATATCCTGGACGACCATTTGCTCCCGTTTGTACGTCTTCAACATCCAACTGGGGATGTCATCCTGCAACAAGACAATGCACCGTGCCATCGCTCCCGAATTGTATCCGAATGGTTGG
Source organism: Macrothele yani (assembly GCA_039090855.1). Lineage (NCBI taxonomy): Eukaryota > Metazoa > Arthropoda > Arachnida > Araneae > Macrothelidae > Macrothele > Macrothele yani. The sequence continues at coordinate 27,385,193 of CM077002.1, read as the reverse complement.
ATGAACACTGCACCGACGTGACCTCATTTCCTTGGCCAGCTAGGTCACCTGACATCAATCCCATCGAGCACATCTGGGATGCCACCGAGAGAGATGTTCGAAGCTCTGACCCCCTCCATCAAATCTTCGTGAACTGTGGGAGCTTGTTCAAGGGTCGTGGATCCGTATGGCTTCTCAACGCTTCCGGTGTCTTGTCGAGTCCATGCCGAGACGAATAGCCACCGTCATCAGGGAGAAAGGAGGTGCTACACGTTACTGGACAGGTATCTCTAATTCAATTGCTCTTCAGTGTAATGTGAACAAACACCAATAAAAAAGTGATTATTCATTTTCACCGTTTTTATTTGCTTCCGAGTAAACAAACGTTTTCAAGTAAATACTGTACGTAGTTGAAGGCTTGTACTGAAAGTAATGCAAAAGTGGGCATAAAAATTTTTATGAACTGACAGAAGTCGTTCAATTTGCACATGTTGGTAGAGTAACTCTTCCTCTATACTAATCCTTCTTCTTCATTGCAGGTAAATGATGGATTCGAAGCAGAAGCAACGTGCCGTCACTGAGTTCTTGACGAAGGAAGGGTGAAGGCTGTCCGACATCCTCAGAAGGCTACGGAATGTTTACAGAGATGACACCATTGACAAGAGCAATGTGCGCAGTTGGATGAACAAGTTTAAAGAAGGGAAAAGCAGCATTGAAGACAAACCAGGACAGTGGGAGACCATCATCTGCGACCACTGACACAAATCGAGTGGATGAATTCATTCGCGCGGAGAGACGAGTCATAATCCGCGAGCTTGTTGCACAACTGGACTGTGGTCACAATGCCATACGCAGAAGATGGTGGAAGACATAGGGCATCGGAAAATGTGTGCAAAGTGAGTTCCTTGGCAGTTGACACCCGATTCGAAGGAGAGAAAGGTGGAAGTCTGCTCTGATCTGCTGGAAGCGTTTTAAGCTAATGGCGACACGTTTTGTTTTCGATCTGGTAACAGGAGACAAAACGCGGGCGTATCTTTGCCTTCCGGAAACGAAGAATCAATCCATGGAATGGCGTCACACCTCTTCACCAAGGCCTAAAAAGTTCAAGAGCCAGCGATCAGCACAGAAAGTCATGGTGACTGTTTGTTTAGGATGACAGGGATGTCATTCTCCTTGGCTTTCTGGAACGTGGCCGTACCGTGACCAGCAAGCGGTATATTAAGACACTCAAGAAGCTTAGAGAAGCCGTAAGGTGGAAGAGACCGAACAAGAATCTGAAACGGATCCACATTCACCATGACAATGCGAGACCACCCATACATCTTTGCCAACAAATCAGACGATATGCAAATTAAGCTTGTTGGTGGTCCCCCATCCACCGAACAGCCCAAATCTGGCGCCCTCCGACTTTCACCTGTTCGGTCCAATGAAAGACAATATCCAGGGACTAGGACTTGATGACACAGACGAGGTTAAAGTGGCTGTGAAGAAGTGGGTTAAACAGTCCACACCTGAATTTTTTCAAAGAGGATTCCAGAGTTGGGTTCAACGATGGCGCAAATGCATCGCTTGTTATGGAGACTATGTTGAGTAGTACCTTTGTATAGAGAAAGAGTTACTCTACCAACATGTGCAATTTCAAGGACCTCCGTCAGTTAATAAAAATGTTATGCCAACTTTTGCATTACTTTCTGTACAACCCTCGTATTTATACAATATACACTATATTGACAAAAAACACCGGACACCCTTTTAAAAGCAAATGAACCTATCCGCTGCGTTGCTGAGATGCGCGGTACAGCTGCAAACGGTATAAAATCGAGCCTGCAGCTGATCGCGATCATATCACACTGTGAGGTTGAGGGAAAATGTCGCGGCTGGTGAGAACTGACTTTGAGAAAGGAGAGATTGTTGGGTGTCATATTAGTGCGTTGTCCATAAAACAAACCGAGAGGCGTTTAAACCAAGTCAACTGTTTTGGATGTACTGAATAAGTAAGAGACACTTGGCGTGCCTGACGCAGCAAGATGTACCGACAGACCAAAAAAAATCAGTGATACAGAACGTGGAAGCCTCAGGAGATTCATTACAGCTAATCGATAGAGTATTGCACAAGACTTCAGTGTACAGGTGAATAAAAATCCTGGAACTTCGTAATGTACACGTACCATTCGCAGAGAACTTCATTTCATGGGTTACTGTGGTCGTGCGGCTGGCCCATTGGTTATCGGAATGCTACTCGTCGTTTAGCATGGTGTAAAGAACATATATTGTGGACCATAGATTAATGGAAACGTGTCCTATGGACTGATAAATCCAGATACATGATCCATCAGTCTGATGGCCATATGTGGGTATGGCGGCAGCCGGGAGAATGCTATTTACCGCAGTGTACTGTTCCTACGATCAAGTTTCGAGCTGGCAGCGTATTCGTGTGGGGATGTTTTTCGTGGTATGGTCCCGGCCTATTGGTTATCGTGGACAAACCTGTTAGCCAGCATGTCTACCTCGATATTATGGACAATTATGCCCTACCAACTCTGTGGAAATACTATCGAACCGAGCCTTCTTGTTAACAGATGGATAATGCCCCGAGCCGTAAAGCAAGGTTTCAAAATCGCTTTATTATTATTCATCATAAGAAAACATAAGAGGGAGACGTACAGCGTTGGGCGTCTCACTGGGAAATAATACAAACTGTTAAAACATGATGGTATATACACTGCAATGACAATGGGGATGAATAATAAATGCTGCAAGCAAAGCTTAGTGCATAAAAATTGCAGGAGAAGTGACAGAGAGAAACACATCGTGTCACATGACATTGGCTGGGCATGATTTACAGGATAACCACAGGCAAAACAATAGTACACAATTAGAAACAGAACAGCACAAACACCGCCGTGAAGGTAAAACATTACATACATGAGATAAAAACACAGCGTGCACAATTGTGCAAGTTATTTAACGAGGGCAATAAAACAACATAATACAGGCGGGGTGAAGGTTATTAATGTACACTGTGACGTACCTGCCAGAAGGACGCACACGACATAAAGGCAGATAGCAATTAGAATCAATGTCCGCGTAGCTTAATTGGTAGAGCAACTTATTCCGGAATGAGTGGACCCGGGTTCGAACCCCGGCGCGGATAAAAATGACTGAGAAATTCACTTCGTTATAATGGCGCCCGAACTATCCGGATGACCCGACCGTTCAAAATCTCGCATTGGTGTGATGTTATTTCCACACCGCGAGATAGGAAAAATATGAGCAGCACTTCGAAAGAAAAATAAGGGGGAGATGATGTGATGTACCTGCCAGAAGGACGCACACGACATAAAGGCAGATAGCAATTAGAATCAATGTCCGCGTAGCTTAATTGGTAGAGCAACTTATTCCGGAATGAGTGGACCCGGGTTCGAACCCCGGCGCGGATAAAAATGACGAAGAAATTCAATTCGTTATAACACGAGTAAGCATGAAAATACACTGAGATGACATTAGCATTCACAATTCAACAGTAGCGTGGATTGCACGAAAAAAAATGCAGAAGGAACAATAAGATCACAGAGCAAAACTAGGAATGCACACTGGGATGACAAGAGGAATTTACGCAAAATGAAAGCACTGTACGACGCAACAGATGTAACTGGTACATTAACAAGACATGATGAACCATATTATACACAGGGATGACCAAATAAAGTACACAATGTGAAGACACGATACAGCGCAAGAAATGTTACAAGTACAGTAAAAAGCACACGATAAATCATGAGTGCACTCTGGGATGTTATGAGTATATGCATAAAGTGAAAGCACAGGACAAGCCATGGGTTCTGACAGATGACAGAATTTATCATAAATTTGTACGTGCACGATCAAAGCATTAACACAATGTGAAATCACGAAAATAGTATGTACACAGTGTGGAAGTATAGAACTGTACAAAAATCAAACAGGTGCAATGAAAATGGCTAAACACTAAGAAGGTGTGTGAGTGCGGCAAATATAACAAATGAGAGATAGAGACGTACACCACATGACATCTCAAAGTAAAACACACTACAGGAACACGGTGTAATACACTAGGTGCATAGACAGAAAGCACTTAAGGTGACCAGGGTACAGCCCCAAGTACATAAAAGTGACGGGAGGTCACGGAATCAGAGGGCACACTGATAACAATGTAAATATGGTAAAGCATAGTATGACACGAAGAACGGCAATTCAAATGACAAGATCACAATGATATGCACACTGAAAACGAGAAAACAAAAACTTGGGTATTATAGCACAGGCTGTAGCACGATCACATGATATATATCGAGACGAGTCGTAGAGTGAAGGAGGGGCACCAGGGTGCCACGGAACTCATCAAAGGAGATGTAGAATGTCCTAGGGTACTGATAGGTGTAGCAGTCCAGAATCAACCGCAAACCATGGAGCGACCGGCGCCCAGGTAGCATAGAAGGTGACTTCTCGACGACTGGAAGAAGCCGACTGGTACTCCAGACGGAGTCGAGAAAGCAATCGATCTCGGAAATAGCACAAAAGTGCTGCGCTGGCCTGGTGTAAAGAGACCGGCGAGGAAACGCCGCGGAGTTGTTGAAGGTATACGTAAATAACGTGTTTAACCAGCACGAAAAGATAGGCACATACTGACGGAAGAGGCGTAGGTGGATGAGCCCGCAGAAGAAGGTGTCTGTAGGCAGTGAACGGAAGATCTTGAGAACAAGAGCGACTGGCAATCCGGAAAGCTTGGTCGAGGAGAGGCATCAGGATGGGACAGTAAAGGTAGACGTGAGAAACGTCTGCCTCCTGTGCGCAGAAGGAGCAGAGAGGGGAGGAGAGAAGGGACATGCGAAAGAGAAAATACGGAACAGGGAGGCGATTATGCAAAAAGAGCTAGTGGGTATTAATTTCAAGAGGGGCGGATAAGGGTGAGCTGGCAGCGGCCCAGACAAGAGGAAGAGAAGCAGGGGGCACCTCGAGAATAGAAAGTGGTGAAGGGGTGGCAAGGTGCACTAGAAAACGATAAAGAGATTTAGAGGAGAGAGAGGAGAGAGGAGAGAGGAAGAACCGAGTCTGAGAGTCGGAGGAAAAACGGCAGCGGAAGAGGGGCAGAAAAGACAGAGACAAGACTGGTGGGGGAGGCAAGATCAGGGAAAAGCGAAAGAAGTGCAGTTAGCAGGGAGTCATAGACCAAATGGGCGGATGGGGACGAGAGAATAGCAGGGGGAGGCCAGAGAAAGGGCGCCAGGATAGATCTGAGTTAGTGAGGTCTTGTACGGTTACTACACCTGCTCGGAGCCAAGAGGGGAATGAAAAGCAGGGGAGATGGGGGGGGATGAACAAGGGAGTTGAAGAAGAGGGGTTCAGAAAGAAGCTCTAGAGTTGAAGAGGGAGGGGAGCGAATGAAGGGGAGGGAGCGAAGGTGAGTGAGGGCTTCAGAATATGCAGGTGGGAGTTTAGAGGGGGGGGGGAAGGACAGCAATCCATGAGAACTAAAGAAAGAAAGGAAAAATGTGGGTTACGCAAGGAGGCAAGAACGTCACGTACCTGAACTGCGGAAGCCACTGGAGCCGTGAAAAGGTGAATGAAGTTGATCATTCGGCATGCTTTGTAGCACAGCGGGACATCAGGTAGGCCAGCACCACCATAGGAGGGAGGAGCACAGAGCTTGTGGACGTTAATCCAGTGATGACCCGCCCACATTACTCGAGTAAGGCAGTGTGTAACCTCCTGGAGATAGAAAAGCGGGGTCGTAGATGCAATCCAAGAATGCTTGCAGATGGACAGAAGGTATGTCCTGGTGAGATTTGCACGCTATTAGTATGACGTACAGAACTGCGCACGACACCAGAACGCCGCTGTGCGGAGGAGGCGTGGATGGAGTTCCGTGCGAGTTGCACTGGATGCAGCTTGTGGTGCGCCTAAGTGCACACCCAAGAAGCGTTGCGTAGTGGATGATCATGTGGCCCCCATGGAGCATCCATGCGATTGGACCACGACCCCCACCACAATCCAGTGTTCTTAGACGTATTCAATTCAGCTGCAGAACATGAAGCATATGCGGAGAACAAACGACGAAGCAGTTGGAACTGTGAGTCGCTACGAATGCAGACGGTAATGTCATCTGCATAGGCAGAGTAAATGACTGAGTGATGCCGTGAGCTGGCAACTGGTGGTGGAAGTTGTGCTGGGAGAGATGTTTCCACAGAACGTAGAAAGGGCTCGACGGCAATCGCAAACAGTTGACCAGAAAGCGGGCAGCCCTGACGAACTCCCCGCTTGAAGGGAACATGTGCTGTGAGAAAAGATGCCGTCTTGACATGGAAAACGACGTCCCGGTAGAGGGAGAGAATAACAGAGACAAATTGCGGAAGAAAGCCAAAGTGTAGCAGGGTTTGTGTTAAATAGTCGTGTGAGATATTATCGAAAGCTGAACGGAGGTCTAAGGAAAGCAGCGCAAGAGGTTCAGAATGAGTATTGGCAAGATGAATGAGATCGCGAAGAAGTTGAACATTGGAGGAAAGAGAACGGCCAGGAACAGTATAGGTTTGAGAATCAGCAAGGATGTGAGGAAGGACAGAGTTTAGTCGACGGGAAAGAAGCTTAGTATAGAGTTTATAATCTTGATTGAGAAGAGAAATGGGGCGCCAATTTCCCAAGTCAAGAGGGTCACCCTTCTTGAGAAATAGGACCACATGTGCGTCCGTGAAACTCCTCGGGAGGGGGGAGCAGTTAAATGTAGCAGAAAAAGCGGAGAGGATAAAAGGCAATAGAAGAGGCAAGAACGCACGATAAAAAGGAAAAGAGAGGCCGTCCGGACCCGGAGCGGCATGGATGTTAAGGGAAGAGAAGGTGTCGGACACCTCCGTGGATGTGGGTGAGAGAGACAGGGTGTGAACAAGATGAGACGGAACTAGAGGCAGGTTATTGAGAAGATGGAGGAAAGCAGAGGGAGAAGGGGGAGGAGTTTCACTGAACTTGGTGGTATAGAACTGACGAACGTGAGAGCAAATCGCTGCCGAATCGGATGTGATTTCGCCAGAGGGGAGGCGAAGATGACGAAGCAAGGTAGAAGACTTACGTGCAGATTCCATTGATGTTAGAAAATCATAGGTGCATTCCTCCGGATTGAGATGTTTAATACGCAGACGTAAAAGTGCTTGCTGCGCAAGAGGTTTCAGCAAAGCCTGGAGCCCCGCCTGATATGCTGGAAACAGCGGATCTGACAACCCAACCAGTGCGAGCATCTGCCTGGCGTGATCGAGGCGCATATGAATGGAAGTCGTCATGGTGAAGGAAAGTTGCTTGATATGTAAGAGGAGCTGATGCTTGGCATGAAGCCAATACGTCAAGGTACATGGTGCGGAATGCAACCCTGCGCGACGAGCAGCGAGGAAAGAACGGACAGAGGCACAAAAGTCAGGATCAGTGAGGAGATTGGAGTCAAACGTCCACGGACGTACAATCCGAGGGAGTGACGCCGCAACAAACACTGTGAGGGTGACCGTGCAGTGGTTTGAGGAAGCAGTAGGTTGATGTTGCAACTCGGTAATAAACGCAAGAAGCGGTGTGGAAACATAAACCCGATCCAAGCGTGCAGTCGATGGAAGCTGACTCCAAGACGAGCGCCACGTGTGTGAGGTCTCTTGTGGATGTAGGTGCCTATAAGCATCGGTGAAGGAGAAATCAGCAACAAGGTCATGGAGTAGTGCGACGAGATCCGTCCGACGCTCTCGTGACGAAGGAGAGCGATCCAGTGCCGGATCAAGGGTGCAATTGAAGTCTCCACCCAAGAGCACACGATCCGAAGGCGAGACTTTCGATAGAGCTTGACGGAGTTTGGTGAACAAGATGGATAAATGAATAGAGGTGCACGGAATATACACATTAAAAATGTGAAATCGAGCTCCGCCAACTGTGAAGAAGACTTGCTGGAGTAAATTCCGGCATAAGTTCTGCACTGAGAGTGCAGTGAGGGTGGATCGGAACTGCTGATGAATTCCGATAGCAAGCCCACCATGAGATGAATAGCGAAATGCATGATGGAACGCATAATCGCTAGCACGCCAGCGAGTAAACAGAGTGGAGGAATGGCAGTTTGTTACTTGCAGTAGTAACAGATCGGATCCGAGGGGCGAGAGTTCTTCCATAACAAGAGCATTCGCTAGGGGACTAGCGAACCCTCTGCAATTAAGGGTCGTGACCTTGAATGGACTGGTCAGTCGTTGATTGGAGGAGTCGTGGAGCAACTTTCAGGAGTTGTTGTAATCGGTTTACGCAGCCAAGGGTCCATGAGTGGTGCAGGGGGTCATGTACAAACCCACGAAGGTACTTAGCAATGCATCCGGCTTGCAGGAGCAGCGCGGGAAGAATGTCTTCGCGCTCTCGGAGGTAGTCATACGTCGACTCCAGGTTCCTGGTGTGGGTGCAAAACTGATAGTAATCTCCAAGATTGAGAGGTTCTGAAGGAGCACCACATTTGGAGAGTACACTTGAAAAGACCTCAAACGAAGGCAGAGACCCATCATTATCAGTGTCCCTTTCAATTTCTGTTGGCGCAGGAGAGGGAGAAAAATCTCCTGAAGATTTGGTAGCACGGAACGGTTGCCCATCCGCAGAGGGAGATTTCTTCTTCTTCTTCTTACGTCGGGTACCTGTACGAGTGCCAGAAATGAGTTTTCCAGGGAGCGACAATGCTCGGGAAGCAGACACAGAGTCAGAGGAGTTATCGGCGCCGCCATCACACTCGGATACACCAACAGTGAAGACTGATGGGAAACAAGCGGCGAGGTCTCCCGATGTTGCCAGGTGATCAGGAGAAATAGGTGAGGCGAGCACTGGAAAATGAAGGTGCGAGGTGAGGTCAGCCTCCGAAGACGCTCGTTGACAAGAGGCTTTAGATATATTTTTTGTGTAACTCGGCCCAGGGGCAGTTGGCACACTAGAAGACGGTGCAGGTCGAGAGCGAGATGTAGCAGGAGGTTGCTTAGAGGCGGAAGGCACTCTAGAAGCCGTGGGAGCTGGATACTCGTTGTTGGGGCAACGAGCACGCTGATGCCCAAGTTCTTTGCAATTAGCACAGTGTTCTGATGTTAGCATGCGAATTCTGTAGGAGAGCTGCCCGCATCGGACGTTTAGGATCCGTGGGAACTTACGGAGATGCTCCTCTGATGGAAAGATGAGTCGAACACTCCGGCGAAAACTACGAACATTCTTATTTTCAGGATCCTTGGGCGCAGCTGAATGTGTGATAACAGGACCAACAATCTTGCCACACTTACTAAGTGCAGTACATATCATCGCATCCGAGATTTCGGGGGGCACTGGATGCAAGGAGACCTGAACAGGGCGCCTGGCGATCGGTTCAACTTCAAGGTGGTGATCTTCCAGGTCAAGACCAAAGTTTAGAAGCGTGTCTGCATGCTCTTTGGATGTGAAATTAACAATCACCGCCCGCGGCCGGTGGGTGAGGTGAGTAATGGCTCCGGCTGGAAGAAAAGCAAGGAGCGTATCACAATAGACCTTCAACGGTGTATTCGGAAGAGCATCTAGGCACACTCCCAACTCTCGGGTGGAGTGAAGTTTCTGTGCAGCCGGGGAGAAGTGCGGAACGTCCAATTGAAGTGAGTCACCATGTATCTGGACATGGGCATCCGCAAGGGGAAGGCGAGTCGCTTGCGTCGGTAGGGACGCACCTGAGGTAACGCTAGAATAAGAGCGGGAAGGCAAACTTCCACTGGAATGCAGAGGTGCAGCACTGGATGAAGGAGCTGACACAACGCTGGGCAAGGCTACCGAGGGCAGAGAAGCAACGCCCTCAGAGATATCCATTACGTCACCGGCAGCATCAGAAGCGAATGACGTAGCATCACCACCAGGAGGGGTGGAGTCAGAGAGTCGAAGCGTAGAAGAAGAAGAGCAATAGGCATCAGGAGGAGGACGATATTCCTTATCATCAAGGACGGACGCTGATTGGTTTGCTCCGTCAGAGATAAGGATCGACGTAGTAGAAGAAGCTGTGACGAGAGCGGGAACGCTGCTCTTACCAGCAGTCGCCATCGCCGATGGCGAGGCCTAATTTAGTAAAAAACGACCAACTGGTCGAGAAAATGATCAAGATAAGATCAAGATAATTAAGATCAGGGCTCTCGCCAGCACCGAGCCCTGATCTTAATTCCATAGAGCACCTATGGGTTGAATTAGAGCATCGCATAAGAAATTTGGAAACAAGGCCTACTACTAAACAGCAGTTAACGGCAGGATTACGTACTGAATGGAAGCGTATACCTATCGCTGTGTTCCAAAACCTTTTCGAAAGCATGTCTCGAAGAGTCAGTGCATGCATTAAGGCAAAGGGTGGACCGACACCGTACTAATATATGTCAATAAATGCTATGTTGTGTTTTTCTTCTAGGTGTCCGGTGACTTTTGTAAGTATGGTGTACGTAGTACGGGAGTCATGGATACGATTCTCTACGGCAAGGTACTACAGTATTTATTCGCAATTTTAGCTTACTTAGGTAGGTTCTTTTCGTTTTTCTTTCCTTTCGAAAGGCTGTTTATGAATTTTACTTTGTAACCTGACGTGGACTATCTATCTCTCTCTCTTTCTCATCGTTTAAAACTATAATTACAAAAATGGCGTGTTCTTACTACTGTCTGAGAAATTCGTTCAGAGGAGTCCTTCAATTTCCAATAAATAGAAACACTAAATTTAAAAAAGAATTCATTTTATATAACAAAACTTTAGTGAATTCGAGAAATTCACATACATTTATCCACATTCTCTAGAATTTTAGACGGTTGGCCCCGTCATGTGTTCCAACTACTTAAATATCTTGGGAGAACTAAACGGAGGGCTCAATAAAAAGTTGGGAGGCTGAAGCCTAACCCAGCCCCCCGAAGCGTCGCGCCTGGATTACATGAATGCAATGGGCGTGGTGACAGTAAATGTGGCTTGAAGCAGTGGGTAGCATTACTGCCATGTTGAGCTACACATTTCTCAACACGGCATGGCATCGAGTGGAATAAATTCCAGATGGTGTCTTGAGGTAATGCTGACCTATTGTAACGTGCCTGCCTCACAGGTGATGCATATGAAGACGGCAAGCAGCAGCGACAATTTGTTTTTTAATTGGAGGTTTAACGACCATCGTGAGCAACTCAATGGCCTATAAGCAGTCGCCCGTCCCTAATTTAAGGCCACTGACTCCAAGAAAGGGAGAGAGCCAGTGCCGTAAGACAAACACAACACCCATGCCTCACCGGGATTCGAACCCAAACCCATCTCGGACTGATCGCTTAGACCACTGCGCCACCGGAGCGGCCGACAAATTTCGTCGGTGCAGTTTAATTGGGAAAGCATTTAGCTCCGGAACAGAAGGATGATGGTTCGATTTCCGCCACTGGCAAAAGGTTTTTACACTACACTGGAGCCCGAACGTAAAGTGAATCTTGTAGCCGTTGGTTCTTCGAAGAATGTGTGATTTTCTTTCCACACAGCGTCTGGAATTAGTCAAAATTGCTTCTTCTGCACTGAGCTTTCCTTCAAGCAGAATTCCTTCTTCTATAGTGAGCTGACCTACCGGCCGACTCGAAAACCTATGATTCTGTCCCAGCCTTTTTTCAAGGGGGGGGGGGTATATGTAACCAGTGTCGTAACTAGCTTTTCATGTGCCCTGTGCAAGATTTTATTTTTTGGTGTTGGGCGCCTTAACTTTTTTCGAAGGGTGAGGGGAGGAAATGGAAATGATAAAACAATATAACAATTGCTTATAAATAATTTTGTATACCCAAAAAATTTATTTACAAGATCATTCGCATGTATTTATAAATGAAAACAATTATTTTAATTGCACCATTCTGATTTTCGTTTCAGTAAATTCATTTATTGCATCATCATGATTCATATCTTTAACGATATTATATTCAATCGCAATTATGCGGTGCAAGTTCGCCGACGTAATTCCTTTGCTTCTCCTGCTCAGTTACGTCACAGGTACGGATGCTGAACCTTACAACCTCATAAAACAGTCGACAAAGCCAAGAGGTCAGTGCGCTCTCAAAGATCAATGAAAAATCATTTTATTTCATCAATTGCCTTATGAAATTTCATTTATCCAGTCACTTACACATTTTTCACAAGACAGTTTTTTTTATCAGTTCCATTTCAAGGACCCTTTCGTCTTAGGCTCTGAGCATATGCACCTGCGTAGTTACGACACTGTATGTGTTGTACCTACCGCAGAGGTGACGCACATATCGAGACAGCAAAGTTGCAGCGACAAACTTCGTCGGTGTAGCTTAATTAGGAAATCATTCTGCTCCGGAGCAGCACTACACAAGCCTTGCCGTATCAGAAATGCTCTTATCTAGTCGTCTGGCCATTGCAGTTTGACATTTGTCAAATTCGTTTAATGTCGCCCTACTCGCGCAGTGGCCTCCCAGTGGGTCCGGGTTCGAATCCCGTGAGGCGTGGATGTTGTGTTTGTCTTACGGCACTGGATCTCTCCCTGCTCTGGAACCAGTTGCCCTAAATTAGGGACGCCCGTCCCTAATTAGGGCAAGTGGTAATTAGGGACGCCCGTCCCTTACAATCCATTGAGTTGTTCACCAGAGCTGAGTTCGGGCTCAATTTTAAGAGCCCGAGGCCGTCCGATCCCTAATTTTATATTGCAAGATAGAGCTCGGGCCCGAACGAGTCCGAAAACTATGATTAACCTGTTTAGGCATTAAAAAAAAATCTCCTCTTCCAGACTCCCATTCTTTCCTCTCCGTGCAATTAACCGATGTATTTCCCAACTGCCGTGTGGAGAAGGGACGTCTATCTATTTCTATAGCTTTTCCATGCATTTCTTCCTGAAATGTTTCGAAGGGCCGGGCATCAGGAAAAATCGGGAGGCACAACAATCTATGTCATACGTTGCTCGACATAATTAGCAGCGAGCTGCCCCATCGAAGTAGGGAGCAAAATTTCGTCAGCTTGCTGTCTACAAGTATAGTTCTTAACCTTTGCAGAAATTCAGTGATTCATAAAGTATTTGTTACCCAAGCCCGGAGTGAATAACTCTGCCGATTTTTCCACTCCCCATCTAGACCCACTTGTCGAAGAATTCTATTTAAGAACTAGAAAATGTAAAAAAGTCTTATGTGCTAAATCATAAAAGATCACGTTTAAAAAAACGAAGAAAATTCTCTCCCTCTCTTAGAGCCCTAGCCCGTCCGAGTCCAAACTCCAGTAAGTATTATGCATCCCGAGCTTGGTTCGGGTCCTGGCTCGGGCTTGGCCTGTCTCTACAGTGTTGCTCACGGTGGTCGTTAAACTTCTGAGCTGCCTCGGTGGTGTAGTAGTTTAAGTACTGGTGTTACACGGCTTGGTGCTGAGTTCTATTACAGCGCCCTGTGTGGAGGGTTCGTTGATGCTTCTTTTGCAGTAAGTTCGGTATCGGTGGTATAATCCGTAATTCTACCAACTGGAGCAGATAAATACAATACAAAACATAGAAAAGTGAATCGACTGAGGCTAAATTTTGCAGTGAGGTAAAATTTTATTCCGATCTTGCAGGGAATGTCATCAAGCTTTTGTCCGTCATTTTCGTACTTTCATTCTTTCAGTTCTCCCCCGGTGTCTTACTCGACGAAAATCTCTTTATCTCTTCCCGGACATCCAAACCTCTTCTTTCATCGCTTCCGACCAACCCCCGAGGTTTTTAGAGCTTCCTAAAAATGTTCACCTCCTCTCTCGACTTTTCGCCACCGAGTCACCCTCTCATGCTCGGAGAAAGAAAACCCCATTCATCCGTCTAATTCCAAGAAAGCGCAGCCACGCCTTCACTCTCAAAAACTCTTGTTCTTCATTGCTTAGCTTCCCTCTCTGCTGCGACGCGTGGGAAAGGAAAATACTTTGCCTTTCGTCCAAATGGCGGGAATGAAAGAAAATGACTACGATTCATTATATCTAAAAATGACTACAGAATCTCGCTTCTGATAAATATTAATAAAGGTTACACTGGCTTATGACAGTTCGTCCAAGAACTGTCCGGGTTCGAATCCCGTGAGGCATGGATGTTGTGTTTGTCTAACGGCCAGGGTTCACTCCTTTTCTGGGAAAAAAATTACTCTTTATTCGAGACGGGTGACTGCTTACAGCCCATCGAGTTGCAAAAACGACCTCCGAAGAAGAAAAACAAAACAAAATAAAAACTCGCTTAAAGTCCTCTGCCTTTCCCATTTGAAGAACAACAGTAACATTGATTAACAGAGCTGTATGGGTGTTATTCATACCGTTTCACGAGCGTCACATGCGTCGTTGTTTACCTGCAGTTGCTTCGATTTGCATAAAGACATAATTTTCTAGCTCTTCTGTGTATCTAACAAGAAAACGGAGGCAGCAATTTTGTGCACGCATTAAAAAGCCATACGAAAAAAAAATCATAAATAGTTTAAAGGGTTGGAAAATTATTGCGAAGGTTTGTCTACAGCTAGTTAAATTAGAAGCTGGAGATGGATTTCCACGGGTCAGCGTACCTCAGACAGCAAATGCGTTGCGAAGTTGTCTCTCAGGATTTAACATGTGAGTCGCCAGTCTGTTTTTATCTTTCGCAGAGCTATTGAGTTTGCGATGTGGTGTATTTATCCAAGCATGACCACCAGCACCACCTCCAAAGGAAATGCAAACAGCACAGGGGAAGATTTTCTAGCAGTTCACGCAAGGCGTTCCGATGAAGGATTTATGGTTGCATTTTCGCGCCACCGGAGATTAAAACCCGATCGAGGCGAGTGTCAGCTTCTTCAAGAGAAAACACGCTTAAATGAAGCATCGCCAGCTCACGGGGATTAGAGCGGATTAAGTTACGTCACGCAGAACCGGGCAGTGGATCCAGGGTGAAAATCCGTAAAGTGCCCGGGCGAGGTAGGCTCTGCTTCATTATGAAACTAATTAGTCGTCGGTTTCCGCTAGGATGGATACGTGACGCCCATGCCGACGCCTCTGCCGTCGCCGCGAGTTAGTAGTGAGAAGAGGGGGTTGGAGCGGAACTCCCGCGGTCCACAAATATCTATCTTCCTACACCCTGTTTGCTCGTTTTCTCACGCCAACGAACTTCTCAGCTTGTCCTTTTCGCAGGGAATCTAATGTCAACAAATGGCGCCGAGAACCGTTACTTCCGGGGAATCATTTTTTAAGCAAAGCACAAAATATTCGAAGGAAATAAACTGCTAAAAGTCGTGGAAACGACCGACGCTCCATTTAAATTTTTTATTGAAGCTCAAAATATTGTGAATGTTGACAACCTGAGAACAGAAAAGCAGAATAATATGGAAGCGTCAGCCGTCAAAAAATGGCGGAAAGAAACGTTATGCCGTTGCAAAGTTTTAAGCGAAGCAGAAAATTAATTAATTATAGGGATGCAACTTTCAAAATATTGCCGAGAATCTCAACTTCTCGGCAATATTTTTTAAGCTTTCAAACAGAAAAACGAAATATTGTACAAGAGTCAACTTTCAAAAAGTGGTGGAAATAAGCGTTATACCGCGGAAATGTTTTTAAGCGAAGCAGAAAATAAATTATAGAAAAGGAAATCCACTCAAAAAAATAATTAAGAAAGGAACCGTAGATTTTTGGTAATATTTTTTAAGTGAAGCACCAAATATGGTGAGGAGTATCAAGTGTCAATAAATGCTCAAAGGAACCTGTGACGTAGACTTCTAGACCTACAGGTGGTGCACAACGAAACTGAAACCCTGCGCAAATAGCACCCGACGTGTCAACCCGCTGTACGCGCTACCTGGTCGCCAGCCGGCATTTATTTCGCACTCGATGAACGAGAGCGGAGTGTGAAAGTTGCATTAGCAGAGCAGTACCTTTGTCCTTTGGCGGCCCTCCTTCTTCTTAGAGGAACTTGTTGTATAATCGATAATCCGCGTTTACTTTCACTTTTTTTCAGTTTTTATACCGCCGTCTAAAGATAACAATTTAAATTTTTCTCTTTAGACGGCGGTATAAAAACAATTTAAATTTTTCTCTGGACGTCAAAAAATGCGATCCACACAACATAATGGGAGACATATCCGAATTTCAAAGAAGACATTGTTGGTGCGCGTCTCGCCGGTGCATGTGTGTCCAAGACAGCAAGTCTTTGTTGTGCATCGTGAGCCACGGTATCCAGGGCCATGTCGGCATACCAGCAAGAGGGAAGATCCACATCCAATAGTAGTAACTGTCGAGGTAAGAGGAAGCTGTCTGATAGGGACGTCCGAGTGCTAACACGGATGGTAGCCAAAAAAAAAAAAAAACATAAAACCACAGCTGCCCAACTCACCGCAGAGTTGGATACGCACCACGACTCACCTGTTTCCATCAAAACTGTTCGTCGGGAACTTCACCGAGTCAACATTCACAGTAGTGTTGGTATCGCCAAACCCTGGATCACCAGTGTGAATGCCAAAGATCCGTTGCATCGTGGACGTTGGACAACGTGAAATGTGTATTATTCTCTGATGAATCGTCCTTCATTGTCTTTCCCACAACCGGGAGAGCTTACGTGTGGAGACATCTCTCACAGGCTTACCACGCTGACTGTTTACATCCCACAGTGAAGCACGGAGGTGGATCGGTGATGGATTGGGCTGCAATATTGTGGCCGTCTGTCTGCCAGCTGATTGCTCTTGTGGGGCATATCACTGCCAAGGACTATCGTACAATTCTGGAGGACAAGGTGCACCCAATGGTTCAAACATTGTACCCTGACGGTGGTGCCGTGTATCAGGATGATAACGCACCGATACACAGAGCCAAACTTGTGGAAGAGTGGTTTACTGAACATGAAAGTGAGGTTGAAAATATGTCATGGCCTGCAGAGTCACCCGACTTAAATATTACTGAGCCACTCTGGGGTGTTCAGTAAGAGAGAGTCAGGAAACGTTTTCCACCACCAGCATCACGTCGTGAACTAGCCACTTTTCTGCAAGAGAAATGGCTTCAAATCTCTCTGGCCACTGTACAGAACTTGTATCGGTCCTTCCCACGACAAATTGCAGCTGTATTGGCCACCAAATAAGGCCCTACACCGTACTAAAAAATTGTGTCCTAAACCAAAAAAATAATTGTGTGCCAAACCCATGTGTTGCGGTTTCGTTGTTCCACTTTCCTTTTGAGTTTTCTTTTTTGAATAAGTTATGTTGTTTCTAGGCCACAATTTTCACCCCTGAACATCACGTTCTGCACCTGTAGTTTCTTTGTTACGTTTGGCAGCGCTGGCCAGGCGAACGGTTACGATACGAAAGTGAGAAAAGCGACTGTAACAAGAGTTCAGCGGATATTGGTGGATTCTATGCTGATGTAAAATACGCTACGTAATCAACCTTGTGAGCTGTAGTTTTCGAGTTGCGTTATCATAACGTTATTACTGTTCGTAATTAATGCCTGTAGTTTGTCCACTCCGTAGCCCAATCTCTGTAGAATGCCCAATCTAATTAATGCCCAATCTCTGTAGTTTGTCCACTCCGTAGACAAACTACAGAGATTGGGGGTGATAGGAAGTTGCCGTGGGCATCTCCCACGCAAAGTGGAACAGACCCAAACCGAATGCTGGCGAGAAATAGGCGGATAACAGAGCTTCCCAACAGGCTATCGCAATCGACAAACTGGGAACGACTTTTGTCATGGATACACTGTGGGCGCAAGATAGACGGTTGATTCTATCGTCCAAGTGGTAAGAACTTTAGGGTTCCCTACCGACCTACTAACGCTCAAAGAGGGTGTAGCGCGAGTATACCATCGACGGACCTACCAGCGCCCAGAGAGCAAGTGGTGGCCGACCACACGCCTTTGTTGACTGGGGTCAAAGTAGACTATCCAGGCTCGTACAAACTGACAAATTGGCAACAGAGGGGCAAATCATATCAAGGTGAAGTGTCGGAGGCCTAAGCAGCGTCAGCGAGTGAACTATACAGCGCACGCTGAATGGCCTGGGCTGCGGGAGCCGACGTCCTAGTCGTGTGCCTCTTTTGACTGCACGTCATTGGACATTAAGCCTCGCCTGTTGCCGGGAACATTAAAACTGGACCTCTATAGAGTGGCGCAGCGTCGTGTGGTCCGATGAATCCCGTTTCCTAGCTGACGGGAGGGTGCGGGTGTGGCGTCGACAGCATGAAGACATGGCTCTCCGTCGTGCCAGGTCGGATCTGTTCAAGGTGGCGGCGGCTCTGTGATGATTTAGAATGCCTTCTCATGGGGCACATCAGGTACCTTAGTGGGTCTTGAGAGGTCATTAACCACTGTTCGCTACCAGTACGTTTTGGTTCACCACCTACACAGCTTTACTTCCTACGCGCTTCCTGCGGCTGATGGTCCGTTTGGGCAGGACAATTGCCCACCCACCGGACCGCAACCACCCAGGCATGGTTTGAGGAACCCTCATCTGAGCTTGAAACTGTCCAGTGGTTAACCAAGTTCCCCGGATTTAAACGTTGTGCAAGCTCTCTGTGATGCTGTGAAGCGGAACATCAGATCATTGGATCCTGGATTAACGTCTCGGGCGGAGTTATGGACTGTACTGCAACAGGCATGGCTGTCATCACCTCAGAAAATACTCGGGTATCTAGTGGAGTCGATGCCTCGGCGTGTACAGTCTCTAATTTGCGCTAGAAGTGGACCAATACGCTATTAGGTAGGTATCTCTAATGTTTTGTCTACTGAGTGTATTATTGTGGAAATTCTTCGACTAATCGCTGTACAGGTGCAATAGCTGTGTCCTCAACGCAACTTTATGTACGGAGCTGCGTGTTGTAAACAATAAACCTAAGTGTTCGTTAGTATTTCATCCATTGGACCGTGCTTGTAGATTTTATCATATGTTTTCGATGCTAAGAATGTACGCAGTTTTTCACGACCTTAAACCTTAGAACCATTCCGCCGCCGCGTCAGCTTTTAAGCGAAGCACAATATATTGTAGGACGTTTATCTCCCTAAATTCACGGAAAGAACTGTTACGACACGGAAACATTTTTTAACCAGACCTCAAAGTATTTTGAGGAAAATTTAACTCTTGTCACATGGAAAAACAACAAATACTCTATAACAAAATTCTTTAAGGGAGGAAGAAAGCTGTGAAAAGTGACGTAGAAAACTATTGTCCTATTGCGGCAACATGTTGTAAGAGAAGAACAAAATATTGTAAGCTAGCCAACTGTTAAAAATCGTATAAAGAACCGTTGCTTTGCGGCAACGTCTTTAAAGCGAGGCGCAAAATATTGTAAATGGCTTAAACTATCAACAAATCCAGTAAATAACAATTGCTACCAGGCTGAACATTTTAAAGCGAAACATAAATAAAATCAATGTCTCAAGTTTTCTGCCTTGAGTAAATTTCAACATTTTCTCCTCAGCAATATACTGTATTTCAACGAAGCACAAAATTTTGTGAGAACAGTCTGCTGTCACGGTGGCATGTAAATTGCGAACTAATATGTGCAAATTGGGAACCAAAATCAGACCGTCATTAAGAGTCTATATGTACATTGCGAACCAAGGCTCATGACCGCTATATGTAAATTCCGAACCGACTTCTCTGAACATCTGCTGGAATTACCAAAGCTAGCTCGTCTGTTTTGATTGCTTTACTTTAGGTATATCTTTTGTTGTTCGACAAGTTTTACGATGGAAGTGACGATCTCGATCTCTGAAAAAGGAAAAGATTTGTTAATCATAGACGCCTACACTTACTGCAAAATAAAGATATTTCCGTTAATACAATAAATTAAGTACAAATGTACATATACTAAATATGAAACATCACAGAAAAAAAATTAACATGGCCCCTGCGCAAGGATGACAAACTAGTTTTGTTGTTTTCGTGAATAAAATGAATTATGTACAAATGAACATATACTAAATATAGAACATCACAGAAAAATATTTAACATGGTCTCTGCGCAATGATGACAAACTAGTTTTGTTGTTTTCGTGAATAAAATGAATTACGTACAAATGTACATATACTAAATATAGAACATCGCAGAAAAATAATTAACATGGCCCCTGCGCAAAGATGACAAACTAGTTTTGTTGTTTTTGTGAATAAAATGAATTACGTACAAATGTACATATACTAAATATAGAACATCACAGAAAAATAATTAACATGTCCCCTGCGCAATGATGACAAACTAGTTTTGTTGTTTTCGTGAATAAAATGAATTACGTACAAATGAACATATACTAAATATAGAACATCACAGAAAAATAATTAACATGGTCCCTGTGCAATGATGACAAACTAGTTTTGTTGTTTTCGTGAATAAAATGAATTACGTACAAATGTACATATACTAAATATAGAACATCACAGAAAAATAATTAACATGGCCTCTGCGCAATGATGACAAACTAGTTTTGTTGTTTTCGTGAATAAAATGAATTACGTACAAATGTACACATACTAAATATTTCTTTTTTGTGATTGGAGGTTTAACGACCACCGTGAGCAACTCAATAGGCTATAAGCAGTCGCCCGTCCCTAATTTAGGGTTACTGGTTCCACGGAAGGGAGAGAACCAGTGCCGTAAGACACACACAACATCCATGCCTCACCGGGATTGGAACCCGGACCTCGTTCGGACGGATGGTCAGAGGCCATCGCTTAGACCACTGCGCCACCGGGGCGGCTACTAAGTATAGAACATCACAAAAAAATAATTAACATGTCTCCTGCGCAATGATGACAAACTAGTTTTGTTGTTTTCGGGAATAAAATGAATTACGTACAAATGTACACATACTAAATATAGAACATCACAGAAAAATAATTAACATGGCCCCTGCGCGATGATGACAAACTAGTTTTGTTGTTTTCGTGAATAAAATGAATTACGTACAAATGTACATATACTAAATCACAGAGAAAACTCACATGGCCCCTGCGCAAGGATGACAAACTAGTTTTTTTGTTTTCTTGAATAAAATGAATTGCGTACAAATGTACATATACTAAATCACAGAGAAAACTCACATGGCCCCTGCGCAAGGATGACAAACTAGTTTTTTTGTTTTCTTGAATAAAATGAATTGCGTACAAATGTACACATAATAGAACATAGAACATCGCAGAGAAAATTGAAATGGCCCCTTCTGCAAGGATGACAAACTAGTTTTGTTGTTTTCGTAAACACATTGCTTTAAATTGTTTTACATTGTTTTAATCATCATTTTTTCATACTGGTTTATTTTTTGATATCGTCAGAATGGGAGCAGAAAAGTTGGTTCGCAATTTACACATAGGGGTTTTAGCTCTTAGTTCGTAATATACATATCGGGGTTGAGAGCGGTCCGATTTTAGTTCGCAATTTACACACTCCGGCTGTCTGTCACAATATGCCAGAAAAAACATTACTTTCTTGCACAGTTTTTAAGCACTGCATAGAATATTTTAAGAGAGTCAACTCTCAACATATGGCAGAACGATTTGTTACTTAGGTTCACAATTTCTTAAACGAAGCACGAAGTATTGCGCCAAGATTGACATGTGAGAAAACGGGGAAAAGAACTTTATTTCCGTTTGCAGTTTTTTAAGCTATACATTAAAGCTTATGGAAAGAGTGAAATGTCAGGAAGTGGTTGAAAGAACCTTTACATCCCGATATAATATCTTCTGCCGTGGAGGAGAAAGTGAATTATAAACAAACGCCCAGTAGAATTGTTACGAATAGGGGCAATTTTCAAAGTGCGTAGGATCAGAGGTCACCAAGTGGCAGAAAAAATCATTGCAATTTTTCGGGGAAGAAACAAATATTTTGAGAGCAATGAAACTGTCATAAACAACACGAAGTGTAGTGTTTAAACATTCATTTCCTCTGATGGCACAGAAAGCATTTTATAAATAGGACATTAAGAAGAAGAGGAAAAAATCGGGAAAAGTTCGATATAATTTTATCTGCAAGACGGAAAACTGTGCATTATTTGGAGGGGAAACTGTATACGAAATGGTCTTTAGAAACGTTATGGTAGTAAAGAAGGAATTGTTTCAATCGTTTTTTAGAAGCAATGATATCGAATAAAATATATTTTAAATTCAATAGTATCTTTATAACTCTTACTAACGACAAAATTAGGTATCAGAAAAAATCAAGTATAATTATTTTCCCAGTTCAAACTTCCCAATGCGAAAAAGCATTTTTCAAATAGAACTGATAGACGTAGCGCGTTCATAGAAAGGCGGACGAAGGTCATGGTGATAAAATTTGTGCATATTGTTTTTTCAGAAGACGTGCTAAGAAAGAATATATTTATTCTATAGGCACCGACTTTGAAAATTATTGGGGGTTACGGAAATTTTAAATAGAATGTCCCATGCATTTTTCAGAGGATTCAAGTCTAATTTAAATTTCATTCAGTCAGATGATCTGGACCAAAAAGATGCCTGAAATGCTAAAATGAATCAAATTATAGTTAATTTGAAAAAAATGTTTTTTTTTTCTCTAGATAATTATTTATTTGATTTTTTTGATTTTGTAGCCGCAACATTATGATACAGCGATGAGCCATTACATTATGACCACCTACTAAATAAGCTGTAGGACCCCCTTTAGCCCTTAAAACAGCGGCCACTCGGTGACACATCGATTCGATAAGCTGGGGATAGGTACGCTGGGGTATCTGGTACCATAATGTCCATCCTCCGGTTCCCGTACATTTCTGGGATGGTGGTGATTTAGCGCGAACACGCTTTTCCAAGTCAAACCACAAATGTTCGATAGGGTTCATGTCAAGTGAATTTGAGGCCCGGGCATTAACAGAAAGTCACCAGCATGTTCCTCGAACCACTCCTTGACGATTCGGGCAGTGTGGCATGGCGCATTATCCTGTTGGTAATAGCCATCACCAGCAGGGAGCACATTTGCCATGAATGGGTGAACTTAGTCCTCAACGATGTTCAGATACCTAATAGTTGTCAGGGGTTGTGCTACTGGGAAATAATGGGGCCTCAAGTGTGCCAAGAAAACATCGCCCACAGCATAACACCGCCGCTACCTCCGTTGGTAATCGGAGTATCCGCGCTCGGCCGTCTACGCACTGAGAAAAACGTTTTGTTAATTGAACAAAACACTTTGTCGATATACAGTCAACAAAAAAGTTTGTTGAATTTGCAAAATTATTTTGTTGAAAATTTTTGTTGATTTAACAAAATTCATTGTTATCACGACAAAACGTTTTGTTCATTTAACAAAATGATTTAAGTCGATTTTTGGGAATTTGTTTGATCCAACAAAACATATTGTTATCATGACAAAATGTTTGCCGCCCCGGTGGCGCAGTGGTCTAAGCGATGGCCTTGTAAAGGTTGTGTTGACCTGTGCACCGTGTTTGATCTGCGTTTATTGGTGTTGTTTTGTGTGTGTGCCGTCATTTTGTGTATCTCCTGTGTTGTGAACGTCTCCTGTGTCGATTGAGTCCGACTTTGACGTCCTGTAAGTAAAACTTTATTTGTACTAACTCTTTTTCCGTCCTGGCTTTGCCCAGGGTCGGGTTTAGCAAGCCAGCCATTGCAAATGGCCGCGACCGCATCTGATAGGCCAGGTCTGAAGCTTGATAGCAAAGCTCCGCTCCCACCTGGCCACGTTCGGTCATCGTCACTACCACACGCAGCTGGTTTCCAAGCCGCGTTAACTGATGTTACCACCTCTTCTTCCAACTTTATGGATGTTGATTTCCCGGCATTTTCCACCACCGTGACGTCATTAACTTCTTCAGTATCCGTTGCCTCTGGTACTTCATCTGCTCCTGCGAGCACTGCGTCTCAACCTTCCCCATCTCCGCACATTCCTACGGCAACTCTATCTTATGCTTCCGTTGTGAAGGGTACCAGTTCATCTTCCTCTACAGCGAAGAATCCATGTACAACGCCTCTTGATATGATTGTCACTAGAGACAACAAGAAATTACGCATCGAAATTCCGGAAACTTCAGCTGCTGGGCAGGAGGTTTTACGCACACAGAAACTTGGCATATGTTTTGATGCCCTCCAGGACACCAGCCTTAACAAATACTCCTTAGCCGTCCGCCAAATCCTCCCTAAGAGAGCGATCACCCATATGGCGAGGAAGCCTAGGACTGTTCTCATCTATTTTGCGAAGCCAGAGTTTGTGGAGCGCGTCTTATCTGACGGACTGCATGTTGGGGATCACACCTTACTGGGAGTCCCGCTCACGCAGCGCCCCGTACTTGTTACGTGCTACCCCGTACCACCAGAAATCAAGAACCATTACTCAATGGCGGCCCTTTCCCGTTGTGAAAAAGTAGTTGGTTCCATTTCCACTCTGTCCTTCGCGCCAACAGACCCAGATGGCAGGAACATCTTAGGTCTGCGTCACCAAGCAAGGATCCGGTTTCCTACTGAAGATACCATTGCTGATTGCCCTACTGATCTCACTGTGGTTGTAGGGAAGCAGATTTTCCGGATCGATATCGTTACTGCCTTGCATTGTTTTAAATGCAAGGCATATGGCCACATCCAATCACGTTGTCCACATGTATCTGCCAAGCCACCCATTTCCATACCACCCAAAGTCAACACCCCAGCCTCAACACCAGTTTCTCTGGCCACACCAAGTTCGGCTCCACAGACGTCCTTGATCCCTTCTACTGTTGTTCCAGATGCTTCTCCCCCAGCAAATGATGATTCATCATCAGTCTCCAAGTCTTCGATATCTACTACAGGAACTTTGGCCACCTCTCCATCGTTGGACCCACTTGCTGCTGTGGTACCTCTACGTTCGTCGGAGGGTATTATCTCAGAAAAGGAATGGCAACCCCTCCGTCGTGTTGCTTCATCTTCTTCCATTGGATCCCCTTATGTAGAGTCAGATCTAACTGTCCTACACCCACCAGCTTCTCCCGGCGTTCCCACGTTGAAACGTACCAGACAGAGTTCCATCTCGCCAGTGACGTCTTCTCCACGCTGCTCTCGTTCCCGTTCGCCAATTCGACAGTCTTTCTCTCCAACAGCAGTTCCTACATCTCTTAAGTCCCCAGCTGTTCCAAAATTGTTGGATCAAAAAGCTTTCGCTGAATATCTGGAAACTTTCCCTGCACTAGACGGGCCGCTGGCGCCCTCTGATCTTGCTCTCATCATACTCAATCAACCGTCCCGTCCTCTCAAGCAGCTAGACTGCGTTCAATCACGTAATGCTCAGCTTCCTACTATTATCACCCAACTTCAGAATCTACTTGCTCTTTTGCCAAAAATTGACACAGTCACTAATGCGCAGACATCTAACTTAAAGAAACATGTAACCAGTCTTCACAGAAGTGCTGATAGTAATATTCAACCACTACAACCTCTTTCAAGTTAAAATTACTTTCTTTCAACTGTAAGGGATGCTCTGTCCCTCCTACCAATACGTTAGTGTTTGAAGACATTACACCGCATGATGCGGATATATTATTGCTACAGGAGACTAAATGCCATCCCAACACCCCATACCACCGGGGGCGAACCTGGCCATTTCAATTCTACCATGCCCATCGACTTAGTCTTCACGCAGGACTTGCGGTGGCCATCCATTTTCGTCTTCGATCCTTCATTACTGATATCATGGTCAAACCGATTTATCGTGACCTCCTGCAGCTTCTGTCTTTCCGACTTCACAACTTCCGATACCATATCTTCAAAATCTATGTTTCCGGCAATCAACAGTATGCAGACTGTCTTTTTGAGCATTTAGTTTCCTGTGTTCAAGGTCTTCCGGCCACTGATATTGTCATCTTAGGTGGTGATTTTAACTGCACCCTTGACCCATCCCTCGACAGATCGGACGGTTCCACGGATAGCAGGTATTTTCTGACCAGAGCACTTACTACAGCCATCAACCAGCTACAACTCCAAGATTCTTTTCGACACCTGCACCCATTTCTTCGTCCGTACACCTGGCGCTCCTACTCCACTTCCTCCCCTACAACTGCCCGACTTGACCGGTTTTATGTTTCTTCAATTCTTCTTCCTTCAGTTATCTCCCTTTCTCACACACCGACAGTTTCTTCCGACCACAGCTGTGTCGTAATATGTCTTCACACCGGTCCATCTCCTCGGCAATACTACCGTACTTGGACCCTTGATGATGATCTTTTACTTGATTCAACTTACGTAAATTCCACCCAATCGCAGCTCCAACAAGCCTTATATACGCTCCCTTTTGCTTTTTGTCCCTTGCAACACTGGTTAAATGTCAAATCCCAAATTCTTTTTTATACCAAACAATATTCCCACGAAAAACGTACCACCGCCTCTATGAAGATTCATGCTGCACGCTCGATTTTTTCCACCCTAGATCTTGATTCTCCGCTGTTTTCTCATTACCAAGCTGAACTTCGTGCCTTACTACTTCCTGTCTCCCAACAAGCTCTTCACCGCCTCAAGCTCCTTTATCTCCAGCCAACTGACTATCTATGTGAAAAGGTTCAACAACTGGAATTCCACAAACGTTCTGCTCATCACCTCCGTAATCTGAAGTTACCCGATGGAACTGTTACTAATGACCCCACTCTCATTTGCTCCGGTGTTAGAACATATTTCCAGTCACGCTTTGCTCAGTTCCAGTCAAGTTCTCCGCATGCTGATTCGATTCTTCGTGCGTTACCACATATTCCATCGCATCTTGTTACATCTCTTTCTATGCCAATCACCCCAGCAGAAGTAGTACAGTCACTTGCCTTACTTAACTGTCACTCGTCACCTGGCCCTGACGGGTTGACAGTTAATTTCTTTCGTACGTTTTCCTCTTTCTTACACCCTCTCCTATTGCCTTGCTTTACAGCTGCTTTTTCCTTATCTGTTCTTCACCCCGCTTTTACTCTAGCTCACATCATTCTTTTTCCAAAGAAGGGGTGTCTGCTGGAGTTGGATAACCGGCGTCCTATATCCATCCTTAATGTTGACTAAAAGATTTATACTAAAATACTCTCTCTTCGATTGAACCCTGTCCTTCCCACCGTCATACATCCCGACCAAACGTACACCATCCCTGGCCGAAGCATTCATACTAATATTAATCTCCTCCGTAACACATATTGCCTTGCCCACCTTTCCTCCGAACCTTTAGCCTTCCTCAATCTTGATCAGAGGCAGGCCTTTGATAACGTGAGTCATTAGTGGCTTGCCTCTGTGCTCTCTGCCTTCGGTTTCCCATCTGTCTTTATCACAGCCCTCCTTGCCCTGTACCAGGACTCAGTTGTCCATATCCAGACGGCCTCCTTCCTTACAGCCCCCATTCCGTTTCGTAAGGGCATCCGTCAAGGATGTCCTCTTTCCGGACAACTTTTCCCTCTAGTCTTTGAGCCTTTTCTTTGCTCTATCCGTTCTCTTCTACAACCTCCCCCTCCACCATTCAGCATAGCACCAGACACCATTCTATCGTTCTTACTGCCTACGCCGATGATCTCACAGTTCTCATCCGAGAAGAATGGCAATTCACAATTGTTCTTCTTGCATGGTATCTAGTGTATGCTGCGGCTTCCGGCGCTTCGTCAAACCTTTCAAAGTGTACAGGCTTGTGGTGTGGCTCCTGGAGACATTACCCCGATACACCGTGGGGCGCTCATTGGACTTCCACCCGTCAAAAGATACTTGGGGTGCACATTGGCAGCCGGGTCTCAGCAGCGGCTGCCACCTGGAAACCCCTCGTCAGGAAACTACGTCACACCGCTGCTTACTGGTCCAAGCTCAAGTGCTGTTTGACCTACCACAGTCGTGCACGGCTTTCTGGCACCCACATCCTCTCGTTAGTTTATCATTCCTGGATTGCACAACCGCCACCAGCCTACGTTCAAACTGCAACAACATCAGCAATGCTCAGCATTGTTTGGTCATCTACTCATTGGTTATCTTCCTCAGTATTGTCTCTACCTTCGACTTGTGGTGGCCTCAATATGCCAGAGATTACCATACGTTATAAAGCTGTAAGAATTTTCAATTTCCTCCGTTTGACAGTTCAACCAGACTCTTCCGCTTCCATTCTTCTGCTTAATGTTCTGACTTCCCCCCTTAATCCCTGCCTCACCGTCCATCTTCTTCTCAAGATGGATATTCACACTGTCATTCCCCCCCGTTTTCCTCTAATCTACCATGAAGCTGTTCAGTTCCTTCGTTCTTTACCGCTCATTCGTCAACCCCCTCTTCCACTCTTGATCTTCTTTCCGAGCCTCTTTTTTCTCCTCCGTCCTCCACCCCACTACTGCCAACTTTTTCTTTTTCTCCGCATGGCTACACGCTGGTGTAGTCTCCGGTTCCCAACTGGTCCTCCCCGATTTTTCATGGAAACCCGTTTCCGAACTTTTTCCCACCCTACCACCCTCGCCCGAACTTTCTGATAACTTCCTCCAACTTAAACATGCTTTTCAATCACTTTTTACTTCCCTAGTCGATTCCTCTGGCCTCCTTTCAGTTTCCTCTGGCCTCCTTTCCGTTTCCTCTGGCCTCCTTTCCGTTTCCTCTGGCCTCCTTTCCGTTTCCTCTGCCTCTCTCCCTTTTCCGTTCTTCCTTCCCTTTTCCGGTGATCTCCTCCCTCTCCACAGTCTTTTCTCCTCAGAACTTAATGTGCACTGGAGGTTTTTGCACAATCGACTGCCTGTCCCTTCGACTTTGTTCCGGAGAAATATAGTATCATCAGATCTCTGTCCTTTTTGTAACGTCGTTGGAGACGTCTTACACATGTTGTTTACTGTCCGACGCTGCTCCCACTATTTCACAGTATGTTCCAACTTGCGCATCCTTCTTGTACCAGTGATCTCACCCTAGAAGATTATCGTTTCCTCGGCCACAGTTGTACAAGTTTCTCCTCTATTTTACCAGTTTGTTCGTATTTATTTATTCTAGCTAAATATATTATTTTCTCTCACCTGCTACATTTACAAGATCCAGATCCTATCACATTCTCTACCTCCTTGGTTGCACACTACCGCAACAGGGTTAAAGCCAGACTCACCCTGGAATATTCCTTGGCGAAAGATACGGCACGGTTACCTGCCTTCTTCCAAACATGGTCGCCGTGTCGTCCCTGGTTTCAGTTTTCTAGTGCCCAGACTGTTCATCTGCTGTTTTAATAAACCTACGTCGGAACTTTCAATTTTTACTGTTCCCTCACCATGTTTTCTCTTGGAACTGGATTGTGTTTGCTTCCTGCTGATGTCACCTTTTGTACACAGTTCTCTTCATCCGCACAGTGACTCTCTGCCACCAGTGATTCCCATGTCACTAGAACTGCGCGTTTTTTTTTCTGTAAATTGTTTCGCTCCAGTGATGTTCCGAGACTTCAATGAACAATTATCCCAGAGCTACTGCTGTTTACAGCAAATAATGCAATGCCTGTCATTGCTCATTTGTATAATTATCATTTCATTGTAAAAATCTACATTTTGTTTTATTTCTCCCCTTCTCTCACACTGCGTGTGAGGTTGGGGATGTTCTGTTGTAATTCTTTTAAGTGAATAAAAGCGAATATTGAAACTAAGCGATGACCTCTGATCATTCGTCCGAAAGGGGTCTGGGTTCGAATCCCGGTCAGGCATGGATGTTGTGTTTGTCTTACGGCACTGGCTCTCTCCCTTCCCTGGAACCAGTGACTGAATTAGGGACGGGCGACTACTATAGCCCATTGAGTTGCTCACGGTGGTCGTTAAACCTCCAAAAAAAAAATGTTTTGTTGCTGCAACAAAACATATTGTGTCAAGATAACAACATGTTTTGTTGCAGTAACAAAACATTTTGTCACGATATGTTGTTTTGTTGCATCAAAAAAATTCCCAAAAATCGACCTAATCATTTTGTTAAATGAACAAAACGTTTTGTCGTGATAACAATAAATTTTATTAAATCAACAATAATTTTGAACAAAATAATTTTCAACAAAATAATTTTACAAATTCAACAAAATTTTTTGTTGACTGTATATCGACAAAAAATTTTTGTTGATTCAACAAAATTTTGTTGAATTAACAAAACGCTCTTTCTCAGTGCGTGATGTACCAGGAATCTTGATTCGTTAGACGAGCCCACTTTCTTCCAATCATCCTCGGTACAATCTCGATGATCTTGGGCCCATTTCATGCATTGCTGGCGATGACGTGCAGTGAGTATGGGGACCCGGCCGAGTCTTTGGCTGCGCACGCGCATACGCAGAAGACTGCAATGAACTGTGTACTGTGACACATTGCCCTGATCACCACTGTTGCAGTTGAGGGTAATTTGTCAACCTGTGGTTCTGCGATCGCTGTGAACAAAGCGCGACAATCTCGGCTCCCCTCTGGCATCAATGAGCTGCGGACGACACGCAGCTGGACGACGGTTTGTCGTTTGGCCATCTGTGCACCACTTTTTATACGTACTCAGTACAGCGGAACGCGAACAACGCACAAGCAGCGCCGTTTCTGAGATCGTAATTCCGAAGCACCGTGCCATCACAATTTGTATTTTATTAAACTTCGATAAATTGGCAGATTTTCCCATTCTGACTCCAAACACTTTACTAAGTAAAAGCCGGTCCTCGGGTTGTACGTACACTCTGTGAACTTCAGCTGCGCCACTGTTCGGTCTCAAGGCACGCTCATTTCTCTAGCCAGGGTGTTGTCATAGTGTAAAGACTCATCGGTGCATGTGTACGTGTATTTTCCCCACGAAATACGCGCAAAAATATTAAGGGTTTTGAGAAACCCACAACAAAATTATTGGGGGTTCAAAAAGTATCTCGAACCCACGAAATCGGCGCCTATGATTCATTCCATAACTGTGTGTGTCTGTTTGTTTGTCTGTAGACACCATATTCCTGTGCCAATTATTCCGATTTAAAGATTTCTTTTGCATTGGGAAGGCTGAAGTCGGAGAAGATGATCCTTGCCTTTTAGTCTTTTTCTGATTCATAAATATGCCGATGGAGGTGTAAGTGCAATATTTATGTATGTATCATTGCATAAATTGTATACAGCATCTATCCAGGTGTACTTGATTCCATATAATTGCTTCCAAAAACCCGTCTGAAAGAAATACTTTTTTGTGTTCGAAACCTTTTAATACAATGTATTTGCTTACAGCTATTTCTTCAAACAACAGAAACTTAGACGTAAAGACAAATTATACGCAAAAAAAGTGTTGTCAGGTCTTACAGAAAGAAAAAAATATTCTAATCTGACTATCACAGATAGCGATATCGAGAAAATTTCATCTAAGCCCACTGGAGGAAAAGCCGTTTATTATTATAAGCAGGAAATGAAAAATTGTTGTTCCGACACCGCTGGGATCGAAACCCAGATCTCTCTACAACTAGCCGGGTGCGTTCGCTTTACGCTACGGTGCCAACAATTCACAGCGCTATGCGTGGTTTATCAGTCACCATCTGACTACATAAATCCATACTGATGGGCTCAGCAACTGATGTGTCGCCATCTAGTGGCATTCAACAGAGCAAGCTGTTTAATTACAGCTGATAAATCCAAAGGGCAATAGAAATGGTGAATATATTTCAAATACGTGGTGATAATGTAAATAGACGATGTCATCGCTCTGTCCACGTTATTTTATAAACAAGAAATTTGAGTAAAACGTTTTCCTTTATGAGCAGTATCCGATCAGGAAATAAATTCTTCAGTTGAGTTTTAACCCTCTAACGACCATATCGCCCAAAACGCCTTTACATGCAGACGACCAGGGCAGTCCGATCGCCCGTCTAAAACGAGCAGAACTTCCACCACCACGTATTCTTTGAATTTGCCAGGACTCTGAAGGGTTATCAGAAGTCACTATTGTTATCACTAAACAAAGACGTGAACCAAAATTTGGTTTCTCCCGGGGCAATATCATTCACTCTCATTGCATCGCATGTCTTCTCCGAGGAAGAATGCAACGATTGTCTTGGGGAGGTGTCTGAAGGTCAAGGTATATGAAGCTTACATATCAGGAATTTCACTTGGTGACTCAGCACTAACCCTCCTTTTATTAAGCTATAAAAGAAGGGACTGAAATTTGAAAAGTAGCAACAGGTAGTTTCGTGTGTCACCCTTCTAGGCTACAAACGATTTTAAGATGCTAGTCGTTAAATAGTTAAGGAGTGCGAATACTGCTGCAAATACACGCATCTCTAAAACTTAGCACGAAAGAGATTTTCCCTAACAAACGGGAAAATTGACAGCACAACATACAAAATACTTAGCCAAATGAATGTTACCTTCCCTACCTGCTCACACCACACCGAAATAGCACATTCAAACATAAGTGGCGCATGAAACAGTCGGTTAATAATCGGCAAAAGCTTGTTGCGAGTAGTTGCTGTGCTAGTGCAGTTCGTGATTTCACTGGTGTTTTGAGTTGTGGTGGAAACATACTGGAAAATCGGAATAAACATGGTGTGACGTGCCTGCGACGCAGGACGCACACGACATAAAGGCAGATAGCAGCAATAACGAAAGTTCGCGTAGCTCAATTGGTAGAGCTACTTCTTCCGGAATAAGTGGACTCGGGTTCGATTCCCGGCGTGGACCAAAAATGACGGAAAAATTTACTTCGTTATAATGGCGCCCGAACTTCTCGGATGACCCGGCCGTTCAAGATCTCGCAATGGTGTGATGTTCTTTCCACACCGCGAGATAGGAAAAATCAGAGAATCCCTTCTCTAGCGCTTCGAAAAATATATGTGTGTGACGTTACATTCCACACACCAGATTGACTGGGAGTTCTCAAGTGCGCGCTCTACAGAGGATGGCTGCCTGCAACGATTCATGGTCACGGTTGACCCGTGGGCCATGCCCCCGGCCCTCCTTCGGGGGAGGGGGATGTGACGTGCCTGCCCCGCAGGACGCACACGACATAAATGCAGATAGCAGAGATAACAAACGTCCGGGCAGCTCAATTGGTAGAGCGACTTCTTCCGGAATAAGTGGACTCGGGTTCGATTGCCGGCGTGGACCAAACATGACGGAGAAATTTACTTCGTTATAATGGACAAAGACATCATCTGAGTGAGTTTGAACGTGGTCGGATCATCGGTAAACTGGGAAAAGGTCATACTGTGACCAGTGTTGCAACTGAATTGGGTATCGATCACAGCATTGTGTCAAGGTCGTGGTCAAGGCACCACACAACTGGAAATACGTCTAGATGTATTGGGAGAGGTTGTCCACGATGCACCACAGCATCGGAAGACCGTGTTTTGGTGCGATCTGCGAAACGGAATCGTCTGAGTCATGCAAGTCAACTGAGTAACCAACTGCTTGCCAGGACTAAGGTACGTGTGTCGCGTCAAACCGTGGCAAGACAGTTTAGAGAGCTCTATGCACGTAAACCTGTTAACTGTGTACCTTTAAAACTGCGACACAAGCAAGCCCGTTTGCGATGGTGACGAGAACATAGTGATTGGACGAATGAGGAATGGGGCAGGGTTTTTTTTTCACAAATAAAAGTAGATTCAGTTTAACGTCTGATTCAGGGCGTTAGTACATTTTGGTGGACGTGGGGCACAGTACCGAGAAGAGAACGTTATGGAAAAGGATAGGAATTGCATTGGGGTTATCCTGGTCTGGGCCGGCATTATGGTCAATGGCCATACGGAGTTGCAGCTGATAGAACGAGGGTCCATGACTGGTGAAGGTACTGTAATGATATCATCCTCCGTCAAATTCGCCTGTTCCGTGGAGTTATCGGATCATAGTTTGTTTTTATAGACGATAATACTCGCCCCCATCGTTCAGCGGCAGTTGCTGAATTCCTTGAGGAAGAAGACATTCACCGAATGGAGTGGCCAGAATACTCCCATGATATCAACACATTAGAGCATGCTTGGGATGCTTTAGGGAGACGCCTAGCTGAAAGGACACCGCCACCAGGAACGATTCCAGAGCTCCGAAGAGCAGTTATGCAGGAGTAGCAAACTCTGCGGCGGTAACTGCTAAACAATCTTATTATGAGTATGTCACACATGTGTCAAATTTGCATATCTGTTAGAAGAGAGCGCACCCCCTACTGATTTACCTAGAAGTGTTCCTGGACAATACATCAATGCGTTGCCCGGGACTTCAACGTTACAGGCGGTTGTTCCAGCTTCGAGTACTCAGGATCTCGAGCACTCTGTGTTAGTGTCAGATGAACGGCAACTATGTATGTGATATGTTGTGTTTTTAAATGACATGTATTACTTTATTTAAACATCAGTGATTTAAAATACATATGTACGTATTATAACGAAGTGAATTTCTCCGTCATTTCTGTCCACGCCAGGATTCGAACCCGGATCCCCTCATTCCGGAATAAGTCACTCTACCAATTGAGCTACGCGGACGTTTTATTCTGATTCCTATCTGCCTTTATGTCGTGTGCGTCCTTCTGGCAGGTACGTCACATCTCCTGGTACGTTACAGTATGTATTTTAAACATAGTTCTTTCGCACCGCTTGAAGGTAACACTGGACATGGCTCAACCGAGAGAACAAGCTGGATTCAGGAGTGGCTACAGCACAATAGATCATATCCACGTACTGAGAGAATTAATTGAAAGAGCGAGGGAATATGAACTTCCATTGTGCATGGCTTTTATCGATTATGAAAAGATTTTGATTCGGTGAAACCATCAGCAGTTACAATGGCTCTCAAATCCTGTGGTATCGAAGATGCATACATTAATATTATTAATAACATCTATGAAAATGCAAGTGCAAAGATTCGGCTGTTTGAAAATACAACACACATAAAAGTAGGAAACTGAGTGAGACAAGGTGACACCATATCTCCGAAGCTCTTTAATGCTACATTGGAGGGTGTCTTTCAGTCGCTGAGCTGGGAAAACAAAGGAATAAAGATTAATGGAGATTATCTAACTCACCTTCGTTTTGCCGATGACGTAGCCATTTTTGCCACTACCCCGTCAGAGCTGCAGAGTATGATCAAGGAACTTGCTGACAAGAGTAAAG
This sequence comes from Macrothele yani, assembly GCA_039090855.1. Classification (NCBI taxonomy): domain Eukaryota; kingdom Metazoa; phylum Arthropoda; class Arachnida; order Araneae; family Macrothelidae; genus Macrothele; species Macrothele yani. The sequence goes on along the minus strand of CM077002.1, from coordinate 27,350,258 downwards.
AAGTGGGATTAAAAATGAACTTTCAGAAGACAAAAGTGATGTTCAATGCTTTTTCAAGAAATGAAGATTTATCGATTGATGGAGAAAAGCTGGAGATAACAGACACGTACCTTTATCTTGGACAGCAGATATCAGGTGAGGGTCACATTCATGAAGAAATTAATCAGCGTACAAAACTTCCCTGGAGAGCTTTTGGAAGAAACAGCATAATTTTCAAGAGCAATATGCCATTATGTCTTAAGAGAAAAGTGTTTGATCAATGTATCCTTCCAGTGCTTACGTATGGTGCAGAGACTAAAAGAGACATACAAAGGCTGCAGACAACTCAAAGCAGCATGGAGAGGTGCACGTTTGATGTAATCAGGAGAGATAAGAAGAGGAACTCGTGGATCCGAAAAATGACAAGAGTGGAAGACATCATGATCAGAGTTAAATCCCTGAAATGGCAATGGGCTGGACATACTGCCAGAAGGACAGACCATCGATGGACAGCCGAAATTTTAGATTGGATTCCAAGGGACAGGAAAAGACCCAGAAGAAGACCACATGGGAGACGGGTGGATGAAATTCGAAAGTATGCAGGAGTGACATGGAGGAGACTGGCACAAGACAGACCGTTGTGGAGGAAACTTGGGGAGACCTTCGTCCAGCAGTGGATTGATAATGGTTGACAATGATGATGACATATATGAAATCCGTGACATTTGTTTTATAGACGATAATGCTCGCTCTGTTTTGGACATGCAGATGTATCGAAAACTGAAACATATAAGTATTGCCCCTTGTGGCCAGTTGTGACTTGGCTTCACTTTAAAACTGCAATCGTAACTTATAGCTTACTGAGCTAGTTTTTCGCTGAGCTAGACTTTTGTGGACCCCGTAAAACTTCTCACTAGTAGCAGCTGAAATGTTTAATTAGACATAACAAGTCACTTCAGGTGTTAAAACGCTGGTGGATCAAATAACTTACAGTTCCAAAATTTTTATTCCATAGGCTTTCAGCAAGTCAAAATTCTAAGTAATCACAATTAATATTTGGGAGCAACTCAACTGAATTACATTCTGCTTAAATAATAGTCTTTCGTTTCACATAGAAATTGGCTCGCGTAAATTAGCTTTCCACACATCAATATAGCACACAGAAGATCGTATAAAAACGCTAATACACTCAAAACATTGAGAAAATTAGCGATCAACTCTTATTTCTCGAGTCTGGTTACGTAGGTTGTAGTTTGACGGGTGCTGCTTATTTCAAATTTATCGAGAAGGATTCTGCGGCGTTAAGTCAGAAAATATTTAACGAGAAGAAAACAAATGCAACATAAGAATACACGTACTAAAAAAAGTTAAATTAGACGCATACGACACAGGCACGGGAGTGGGAGTTTATCTCGTGTTCATGTCTTCATGGAAGCACTGGCTGTTCAAAGAAAGAACACGTCTGAGGTTTACATATATTACTTTCGTGACTCATTCGGATCGAATGATGAATGAATGAATGAATGAAGCGTCAGTCCGCTTCCCATCAGGTAATCTTTCCTCTAAATTTTTACTGCAGCTAGCTAGCACATCCCTTATTCCGCTTTCGACTTCGCGGAACGAACATGGGGTGGGTCATTAATATTCAGATTCCTAAGTTAAGTTTCTGTACGCTTTATCAAACATTGCTCTGAGTTCATTCAAAATATTTTGTCTGAAATCGCAGTGATGTTCTCAGCCTGATCTCTCCCCAACCCGTCAAGGGCCAAGAATGAAATTCTAGCAGCGCTTCAACGATGCTTCCTAAAAATACCATGGAGGTAAATATTTTTTGCTTTTAGCAATGTCTTCTTTTTGAATTTTGACTCGAAACTGTCCATTCTAACCCGAAGGACAATGAAAAACGATCTACCAAATTTCGAAGTATCTGCCACGAATTTCGAATGAATTATGGCTGCACAGGTACAACAGACACACACAGACGTCTTATTACATCAGATATGACCGAAAGGTATGCAGTCTTTTAAGCGAAAGATAAACTTAGAATGCAAGAGACATCAAACAAAGTTTTAATCTCCAATGCTATTTCTCACTATTTTTCTTCATCTGTCGGGAAGCCTGTTGATTCCCTCGGCATGCGAGGCTGAGTCAAGAGTTCATCCCGGTTTGAGTCGCACATAATGTTAGGCCCCCATTCCTGTTCAAAACGCACGCCAGTGTCGACAGGGTACAGCGATAACGTGGAACATACAAGCATGATGACGTATATTTAGCATATAGCCACACTGCATTATCAGGTGAGCAGAGGATGGAGTTTTGTAAACGTGCTGCTCGGGTGATCGTGCTCCGTTATTGGAAAAAAAGACTGAAACGCTGCAGCAGCAGCGGGAAAAATCAGTTACGTTCATGGTGAGGAAAAATGGAAAGTAGCACTACACGAAAATGTTTCTGACATCACATTTCTGGGATCATCACCGGTCTCAAAGTCCAGCCGAGGTCAGGGTCAGGACGTCCAGCGACCGTCACTACTGACACCCTGGTCGAATATGTAACAGCAGAACCCGTTACCAGTACACAAAATTAGCAGCTGAAATGGGGTCTTCCCATTCCATCATCGTTTGTCAACCGTTTCGTCACCGTCGTCCGTTACCAGTACACGAGAATTAGCAGCTGAAATGGGGTCTTCCCATTCCATCTTCGTTTGTCAACCGTTTCGTCACCGTCGTCCGTTACCTGTACACGAGAATTAGCAGCTGAAATGGGGTCTTCCCATTCCATCATCGTTTGTCAACCGTTTCGTCACCGTCGTCCGTTACCTGTACACGAGAATTAGCAGCTGAAATGGGGTCTTCCCATTCCATCATCGTTTGCCAACCGTTTCGTCACCGTCGTTCGTTACCAGTACACGAGAATTAGCAGCTGAAATGGGGTCTTCCCATTCCATCACCGTTTGTCAACCGTTTCGTCACCGTCGTCCGTTACCAGTACACGAGAATTAGCAGCTGAAATGGGGTCTTCCCATTCCATCATCGTTTGCCAACCGTTTCGTCACCGTCGTCCGTTACCAGTACACGAGAATTAGCAGCTGAAACGGGGTCTTCCCATTCCATCATCGTTTGTCAACCGTTTCGTCACCGTCGTCCGTTACCAGTACACGAGAATTAGCAGCTGAAATGGGGTCTTCCCATTCCATCATCGTTTGTCAACCGTTTCGTCACCGTCGTCCGTTACCAGTACACGAGAATTAGTAGCTGAAACGGGGTCTTCCCATTCCATCATCGTTTGTCAACCGTTTCGTCACCGTCGTCCGTTACCAGTACACGAGAATTAGCAGCTGAAATGGGGTCTTCCCATTCCATCATCGTTTGTCAACCGTTTCGTCACCGTCGTCCGTTACCAGTACACGAGAATTAGCAGCTGAAATGGGGTCTTCCCATTCCATCATCGTTTGTCAACCGTTTCGTCACCGTCGTCCGTTACCAGTACACGAGAATTAGCAGATGAAATGGGGTCTTCCCATTCCATCATCGTTTGTCAACCGTTTCGTCACCGTCGTCCGTTACCAGTACACGAGAATTAGCAGCTGAAATGGGGTCTTCCCATTCCATCTTCGTTTGTCAACCGTTTCGTCACCGTCGTCCGTTACCTGTACACGAGAATTAGCAGCTGAAATGGGGTCTTCCCATTCCATCATCGTTTGTCAACCGTTTCGTCACCGTCGTCCGTTACCAGCACACGAGAATTAGCAGCTGAAACGGGGTCTTCCCATTCCATCATCGTTTGTCAACCGTTTCGTTACCGTCGTCCGTTACCTGTACACGAGAATGAGCAGCTGAAATGGGGTCTTCCCATTCCATCATCGTTTGTCAACCGTTTCGTCACCGTCGTCCGTTACCTGTACACGAGAATTAGCAGCTGAAATGGGGTCTTCCCATTCCATCATCGTTTGTCAACCGTTTCGTCACCGTCGTCCGTTACCAGTACACGAGAATTAGCAGCTGAAATGGGGTCTTCCCATTCCATCTTCGTTTGTCAACCGTTTCGTCACTGTCGTTCGTCACACTAGCATGGCTTCTCCTCCGAGCGGCATCAAACAATTTCCCATGGATTGACACTTCAGCAGGAGCAACAACTTATCACTCTCAGTCGCAGATTGCTGTCAAATCCACAGGTCGATAGGCCTTGGCGTCCTATTATTACAGGTGATGAAGGTGCATATTGCTATGTTATGGTACCACTGGAACCAGTGGCACGCCAGGAAGAACACCCGCTGGTACAAAGAGGATAGTCGTGCTGTATTTAGTGAAATTGTGCGTGTCCTGTGCACTGAGAAATCCTGTCAGATAGTCAGGCTGTGGATGGGAACTTCTATGCCAAACAACTCAGTAGGTCCATGATGCTCTGCGCCAAGACTACCCAGCACTCATCAATAGGAAGTGGCGGTTTCTGCAAGTGGATAACCCCGCGCCTCCAGAGTGGTCCGCCGAAAACTACACAAATTGAAAGAGGTTAAAATTCTACCCTATACTCCGTGAAGTCCGGACCTTGTCCCATCCCGCTACCACAGGTTTCGTTCCACAGGCCATTTCCTACAACGAAAGCACTTCGCTTCAGTAGTGAGTGTGGAATCTGACATCAGATAATATTTGTCCTTGAAACCTGCAAAATTGTACTGCTGTGAGATTGTGGCTCTCCTGGAACATTGACAAAGGACTAGAGAAAAGAACGGATTGTAACTTTTTAGATTTGCAGATTTATGTAGAGGAATTTAGGAAGGGAGCGTCTGATGCCAAGTCTTAAACAACACTTAGAGAACGGGAAGCTAAGAGATTTGGGCTAGAGTACCTGACAAACCGAAGAGAGGTAAAAAGGGGAAGGAACAGACGCCCTAAATTTTATTACCGGGGGCCAGTACCCGGGATCCTTTGATTTAACGTTCTTGGCCGAGGCGCGAAAGACATTCAGTCGTTCGAACGGTTTTACCTCCCCAGGATCGAACCGACGCCCTTTCCGTGAGAGCGCTAGAAGCGCCGATCACTATGCCATCCGTTGCACCTGCACTTTGTATAATGGAGTAAGCGTGTATGGATTTCTTCTGTCGTTAAACCTTTTAGTTGCAAATGTGATGAACTTTTAATTCAGCTTGGTGAAGTTCTGACTCATTTAATAAATTCTGAACCTCTTCATCATTCCAAAACGTTTTTGCAATAAGGAATGTTTTGTAGAGAAAGAAACAGATGAAAATCAGATGGCGCAGTATCTAGTGAATATGGGGATGTACTAAAACACTTTCGTCCTCATATTGGATGTGGCGTTTCCTGTCCCACCACTACAGGAAAGGCCCTACCAGTGAACAACAAGTGTTTCTTCTGAGAAATATTCTGTTTCGAGATGAATCTTGGTGAAATTCTGAACCTCTTCATCGTTCCAAAATGGTTTTGCAGGGAAGGAAACAGATGAAAATCAGACTGCGCAGTATCCGATGATTATTATGGGGATGTGATAAAATTTTTGTCTTCATAATGGATGTGGCCTTTCCTGTAACACCACTACAAGAAAAGTTCTACATACAGAATGAACAACATGCGTCTCTTCTGAGAAATATTCGGTTTTGAGATGGTAACCCGATGATTTTTTCCTGTAGTACTAGTGCAAGTATGCGTTATGCAAATTTTCTACGTAAAAAACGAGGGATATGTAAAATTATTTCAAGGGAAAGTTTTACATATTTTGCTAGAGTAAAATGGTCTTGTATAGTTACGAATTCGGGAAAATGACTTTTCCATTTAGTTCAGTCACGTCACATCCAACACACACTCGCTCTGGGAGAAACTGTGTTTTCTGTTCGTCTAGTCACTGTAATTATTTTCATAACAAAACAACAACAACACGCATTACAGAAAACAATCACTACCATATATACCGATGAGCTATTACATTATGACCACCTACCTAATAAGCTGTAGGATCCCTTTAGCTCGCAAAAGGGCGACCACTAGGCAAGGCATCGATTGGATGAGGTGGCGATAGGTATCCTGGGGTATCTGGTACCATAATGTCAACAGTGTGTCCTCCTGTTCCCGTACATTTCGGGGAACTGGTTCCTCGAACCACACCTTGACGATACTGGGAGTGTGGCATGAATGGATGAACTTGGTACGCAACGATGTTCAGATAATTGGCAGATGTCAGGGATTGTGCTATTGGGATAATGGGGCCTAAAGTGTCCCATGAAAACATCGCCCACAGCATAACACCGCCACCGCCACCGCCGGCCTGTGACCGCCCAACAGTGCATCCAGGTACCATACCCTCCATTGCTCGGCCGTCTACGTGAGGCATCAGGAATCTTAATTCGTTAGACCAAGCCACTTTCTACCAGACATCTACGGTCCAATCTTGATGATCTTGGGTATATTTCATACGTTGTTGGCGATGACGTGCAGTGAGCATGGGGACCCGACTGGGTCTTCGGCTACGCAGGCCCATGCGCCGAAGGTTGCGATGAATAAACTGCGTGCTGTGACACATCACCCTGAACACCACTGTTGCAGCTGCGGGTGATTTGTCGCACTTTGGCCCTGCGGTCCCTGTGAAAAATGCGCGACATTCTCGGCTCCCCTCTGGCATCAATGAGCTGCGGACGACACACTACTGTACGACGGTTCGTCGTTTGGCAATCTGTGTACTACATTTGATACGTACTACAGTGGGGCGTGAACAACCCACAAGCCGCGCCGTTTCCGAGATAGTAGTTCCGAGGCGCGGTGCGATCCCAATTTGTCCTTTATCAAACTCCTATAAATCGCCAGATTTTCCCATTCTTAATTCGAGCACTCTACTAACTGAAAACCGGTTCTCGGGATGTATATACAGTGCTGGCCACCCAAAATGCAACACAAAGAAGGACACAAGATAGCAATGCCATATTTACTGGACACATAACAACAGATACGATTGAGCTTACAGGCCCGTGCGACTTGCGCAACACGCAGACATCAATAGTTCGTGTGGCTTCCATGGCTGGCAATAACGGCCGCTACACGCCGCGGCATCGAACGAAAGAGGCTTTGGATGTGGGCTTTGGGTATGTCGGTACAGGCTGCTTCCACACGTTGCATCATCAGGCGTAGGCGCGGGTGGTGCTTAACGGGCCACTCGGTTGCGAATCAGCGACCAGACGTGCTCGATGGGCGACATATCGAGAGAACAGGCTGGCCACGGCAGCAGTGACACCTGGTGGGCCGTGAAGAATTGTTGCACGATGCGTGCCACGTGCGGGTGCGCATTGTCCTGTTGCAACGTGGCCGCTGGCAGGTCCTGCAACTAAGGGAAGACTACAGGCAAGTACAGGTCTTGCACTCGCCGGTGGTGTAACATCAATGGTAATCGGAGCAACGGGTGCCGTGCGACAAGCCTCCGCTCCTGCAGACGACGTCGAACGGTACATGCTGACACAGGTTGCTGCGCAACACACCCCAATTCCTGCGCTAACGTTCGTGATGTGGCGGTGCGAGCAGTCAATGCCCGCCGCAAAACGTGCCGGTGCTCTCGTTCGGTGGTGCGCCGCGGCTGCGGCAATCGCTCACGTCGGTCCGTCCGTCTCTCCTGCACCCACCGAATTCATACTCGACTCACTGTGGCTGGATTTCGTCCCACACGGGCGCCGATGTCTCGGTACGATAAATCCCTGTCGCGATAAGCCACTCTTCGTCCTCTGTCGAACTCCGAAACGTGCTGGAATGACTGCCGTATTCTGCCACGAGGCATCAGGAAGCTTCCCACGCACATGTCCGGCAGCACAACACTCTTACACTACTTACACCCCGCCTTCTGGGCACCCTTCTTATAGTGCTTCTCGGTGGCGTACCGGGCGCACATGATTTGCATATGCCCTGCAATGCTAATCGTTTGCATGTCCTCTCGCGGGCGACGCATGCTGCGAATTTCAGGCCAATCGGATGCTTCCTTTTTGGTGATGCATTTTGGGTGGCCAACAGTGTATACTTCTCTGTGAACTTCACCTGCGCCACCGTTCAGTCTCCAGACGCGCTCATTTCTCTAGGGTCAAGGTGGTCATAATCGAATGACTTATCGGTGAGTAATTTGGCTTATTTAATGTTACTAGGTACACCTCGCTTTAAATTGTTTTCTTGCAATTTCTAGGTTCACCATTAAGGCGTTCTCAGTTTCCCAATATTTGTTTTATTAGAAGATCCCATATTTAATTCAGTAACTTACCACGTGACGTACTACAGAAATGACGCATATACGAGGAACTGCAAGTTGCAGGAATAAACCTTACCAACCTTGTTTAGTCGGGTGAACATCCCGCTCGAGGGTAGGAAGACATGATTTCGAATCCTACCTCCGGCAAAAAAAAAGTGATTCTTTTTGTTACAAGCAGAGTGCAAAAATATGGAATCGCAAGCACTCGGTGGTATTTTTCTCCTTCCAGATAAAATTACTTTTTATCTGAGCTTGAATAGATCTCAAAAATATCTTTATACTCACAGGGTTAGCGTTTATTGAATTCTACCTTGCTGCAGATGAAAGACCACCTTCATTTTACACGAAATAAAAACTGCGGTGATGTGATATGTAGAACATATAGGGTAAATTTGCCATGGAAGCTAAAGAAACTGACCTTTGCGAACACAGAAAAAATAAAGAAAGATGAGTTGCTTAAATGAAATGAAGAGAGAAAATGTATTGTCAAAACTTTGGCTATTAGTTAGTGTTTTTCCCAGAAAGGAAATGTAGATAAAGTTTCCCCCCTGCAATTTATTTACGTAGGAGATTTATCAAGACGAAAGTAAGTGAAAAGGAAAAAAATAGATGCAATTTAAATGTCAGCTATTGTTATTTTACATGTAGAAAAAATGAGTGGATATTCAGAAAAAAATAAAAAACAATTCCTGTGAATTTAGAAAGATATGTAAATCAAAATGGCATGAATTTATGTACGAAAAAATACTTAGGGAATATTGATTGAAAAAAACTGAGATAGGTCAGGAACCAAGTGGAACTAATGATCTTTTGCAGCATAAAAATGTCGCACTTCTACACATTTCACCACAGATATTAGCGAAACTACACTGCTGGCCACCCAAAATGCAACACCAAGAAGGACACGAAATAGCAAAGCCAGATTTACTGGACACATAACAACAGATACAAAGATGAAACGATTGTGCTTACAGGCCCGTGCGACTTGCGGAACACGCAGACATCAATAGTTCGTGTGGCCCCCCATGGCGGCAATAACGGCCGCTACACGCCGCGGCATCGAACAAAAGAGGCTTGGGATGTGGACTTGGGGTATGTCGGTCCAGGCTGCTTCCACACGTTCCCACAGTTCATCAGGCGTAGCCGCGGGTGGTGTTTGCCGGGCCACTCGGTTGCCGATCAGCGACCAGACGTGTTCGATGGGCGACATATCGGGAGAACAGGCGGGCCACGGCAGCAGTGACACCTGTGGGCCGTGAAGAATTGTTGCACGATGGGTGCCACGAGCGGGCGCGCATTGTCCTGTTGAAACGTGGCCGTTGGCAGGTCCTGCAGGTAAGGAAGGACTACAGGCTCCAAAACGTAGGAGATGTAGCGGCGGCTGTTGAGTGTACCGGCGATGCGTACCAGAGGGGTACGGGTGTCATAACCAATTGCGCCCCAAACCATAACGCTAGGTGACGGACCGGCATGGCGATGCATAATGCAGGCGTCATACAGTCTCTCACCGTGGTGCCGCCACACGTGGATCCGACCATCGTCGTGTTGCAGGCAGAAGCGGGATTTGTCGGAGAAGACAATCTCGTGCCATTCCGTAGTCCAGGTGCGGCGTTCAACGGCCCACTGCCGCCGCACTCGGAGGTGGTGTAACGTCAATGGTAATTGGAGCAATGGGCACCGTGCGACAAGTCCCCGCTCCTGCAGACGACGTCGAACGGTACGTGCTGACACAGGCTGTTGCGCAACACACCCTAATTCCTGCGCTAACGTTCGTGATATGGCGGTGCGAGCCGTCAATGCTCGCCGCACAACATGCCGGTCCTCTCGTACGGTGGTGTGCCGCGGCTGCGGCAACCACTCACGTCGGTCCGTCCGTCCCTCCTGCACCCACGGAATCCATACTCGCCTCTCTGTGGCTGGATGTCGTCCTACACGGGCGCCGATGTCTCTGTACGATAAACCGCTGTCGCGATAAGCCACTATTCGTCCTCTGTCGAACTCCGAAACGTGCTGGAATGACTGCCGTATTCTGCAACAAGGCATCGGGAAGCTTCCCATGCACAGGTCCGGCAGCATAACACACTTCCACTACTTACACCCCGCCTTCTGTGCACCCTTCTTATAGTGCTTCTCGGTGGCGTGCCGGGTGCACATGATTTGCATATGCCCTGCAATGCCAATCGTTTGCATGTCCTCTCGCGGGCGACGCATGCTGCGAATTTCAGGGCAATCGGATGCTTCCTTCTTGGTGTTGCATTTTGGGTGGCCAGCAGTGTACATTTGACATTACCAACCGTATTTAGTAGACTGTCTTTATTCAGAACCCACATTTGCGAATTATTTGAATATTATGTCAGAACCAAAGTTCGATTTTCTCTTCGACTTTCAAGGGCAATATTGCGGAATGACAATATTGCAAATATTTGCAATCTGTAATTTCCTTTGTCTGAACTTTGTCCCGTTTTCTTGGAGCCTCTTTGTGCTTGCCTGTTTTAGTTATTGTATCTGTGCCTTAATCGATATACTTTTTTATTGTTGTAATGCTCATGTTCATTTTTGTAATGTTCATTGTTTCTCATTTGGAACACATCTGTTTCATTTTGACGAAACATTGTTTCTCGTACTTGTGTGAGTCTCCATATCAAGGTAAGATTCTTACAATAATAAAATATAGTCAAACAAGACAGCGCACGCGTTTACTACTTTGCTTTGCTGTCAGAGCAACAAAAACCGGTTTTTCACAGCTGCTTCACTGTTAAAAATTTTGTGGTAGGTTGCACCAAAAAGTGGTGCTACACCATCTGCACCACTTTCTGAGAAAAGATACACCATCGTGTTTTGCAAACAAAGCCCAACAGCGTGGTTCAACATTTTATGGTACGAGGTTTCACGTAAGGTTGCTAGATTCTGTTGGGTTTGTTTTGCACCACAGAATGATATATTTTTTCTAAGAAAGTGGCGCAGCCTACAAGAAAATTTTAACAGTGAGGTGTGACGTCATCTCATCCAAATCATTCTAACATGACGTGAGTGATGCTTTAAGTCACATGATCAACTCATTAGAAACAGGACAACGTTACGTCAGGAATTTTGGTTCTACTTTGTCGTTCATAAACGACATACATAATTTTTCATTTAGAATCCTATCGTCTGAAATTTAATATTAAGATTCCCATTGCGAGCCTAAAATCATTAGATTGTCAAATCAGTTTCCTTTTCTCATTAAAGTCTGAAAGTTGAGAGTTCCAATACAGTAGGTAACAGTGTGTTATTATTATTTCATGCGTTTGCTGAAGAAATACGATTTGGGAACTTTCTTTTTCTTTAAACTACGAAATTCTCAGGATATAACTAATTTTTTTCGCAGAATATAACCAGGCATTCTTTCATTTATATATGTAGAAAAGATAAAAAAAAATACTGTTTGTGCTTCTGCGCATGAAATATTATAACATTTTAACATTTGCAACTGCGCAGTTCTAAGTTCAGAAGCAAAAAATAACATACCTGCTTGTTAAAGAATTACTCTACATATCTTATTTTCCCCCGTCATTGTTGACGGGCTTCCTCCTGGTATTTGCAATATTGTTTAATAACAATATTGCAAACATTTGCAGTATTCCATGTACGGTGGTTTGCATCTTGGCATACATGGAATGTTGCATGTAAAAGTTATAGAGCAAAATTTCAATTTGTATCACTATCGTTCGACCTTTGCATTCAAAGCATTGATTTCAAGAGTTCCGTATCTTTATTATACACTATATTGTCAAAAGTCAACGGACACCTAGAAAAGAAACACAACATAGCATTTATTGACATACATTAGTACGGTGTTGGTCCACCTTTGGCCTTAATGCATGCACTGACCCTTCGAGACAAGCTTTCGACAAGGTTTTGGAACACAGCGATATGCATGCGCTTCCATTCAATACATAATGCTGCCGCTAACTGTAGCTTAGTAGAAGGCCTTGATTCCAAATTTCTTATGCGGCGCTCTAATTCATCCGATAGGTGCTCTAATTCATGCAATAGGAACTCTATGGGATTCAGGGCTCTGTGCTGGCCAGTGCTGGCCAGTTCACACGCGATACGGAATTATCGTCAAACCACGCCGTAACAGTCCTTGCTTTATGGCTCGGTGCATTATCCTGCTGGTACCAACAAGGCTCGGTTCCATAGTATTGCCACAGAGTTGGTAGACACGATTGTCCAGAATATCGAAGTAGTTGTGCTTGTTAACAGGTTTCTCCTCGATAACCACTGAGCCAAGACCACACCACGAAAAACACCCTACACGAGTACACTGCCAGCTCCAAACTTGACCGTAGGAATAGTACACTGTGGTAAATAGCGTTCCCCCGGCTGCCGCCGTACCCCCACACACAGCCATCAGACTGATGGATCCTGTATCTGGATTCATCAGTCCATCGGATCCGTTTCCATTGATCTACGGTCCACGACAAATGTTCTTTACACCATGCCAAACGACGAGTAGCATTCCGAGTGGAGACGAAAAGCTTATGAGCAGCCGCACGACCGCGGTAACCCATGGAATGAAGTACTCTGCGAATGGTATGTGTACATACCGAGGTTCCAGCATGTTTACTCACCTGTACCCTGAGGTCTTGTGCAGTACTCCGTCGATTAGCTGTAACGACTCTCCTGAGGCTTCGACGTCCTCTATCACTGATTTTCTTTGGTCTGTCAGTACGTTTTGCTGCTTCAGGCTCGCAATGTGTCTACCACTTCTTCAGTACATCCAAAACAGTTGACTTGGTGTACCGTTTTTCCTTATGGACAACCCACTAATTAACACCCAACAATATTTCATTTCTCACAGTCTGTCTTTCCTTTCTCAAAGTCAGTTCCCTCCCGCCGCGACATTTTCATCCAACCTCACAGTGCGATATGATCGCTGTCAGCTGCAGGCTTGTTTTTCTGCTGTTTGTTGCTGTACCGCGCATCTTAACAACGCAGCGGATCCGTTCATTCTCTTTTAAAGGGGTGTCCCGTGACTTTTGTCAATATAGTGTACGCCTCTTGTCAGGCTGTAAAAGCCAGCTAATTTCAAGATTTCTTCTGCCATATGAGCTGGACCGTAGTAAGCTGTTCTTATCTGGGAGGGCTAGACTTAAAATCACGCCCCTAAATAATACACTCAAATAATACGTGGTTCTAAATAGTATATGTGGTTCCACTCAAATAATACGTGGTTTTTACTTTCTCACACACCGCCGTTATAGGAAAGTATTATGATCGTTCAAAAATTGCATTTCACGTATTTGATGTAAGTTTATTAAAAATGTAAAAACTAGGTGAATATCCAAGCACCACGGGTTGTAAATACTAAGTAAAGCGTAAACGTTATGGGAACGCCGACAACACAACACTCCACAGAAATGCAGAAGGAAAAACAAACCAGCGCAGAACGAATAAGTATCGGATATTGAACGTAACAATAGGAAAAGCTTAAGGAATAGGGCTTGGAGAAATTCCGTTCAAAAAGTCTTTGAACTTTCTGCTCAGAGCAGAAAATTGGCTCTTCATTCCAACGGCATCTCCGGAAAGGTCATAGAGGTTAGACATATCAGCATATTTTTCTATGCCTCCTTTCACTGTTTTGTAAAATTCCCTGCATGTGTATGAGATGTTCACATCCCATAGTGTACAATCGTGGCCAAAAATCCTTCACCAGTAGACCGACAGGCAAATTTTTGATGTTTCAAATAAACTTATTCAGCGTAATGGTAAAGTCAAGAATACATGTTATACATCATTTTAAAGAAAATGTTATGCTAAATTCAAATATGTTTAAAGAATGTTATTTCCAGTAATAGAAGTGAAGTTACAAGCGAAAGTACAGCGCATAGTCATAAAAAGCAACAAATAGTGGAATTTGTTAAATTAATGAACAACGCATTTAACCTATTGGGTTGTCGGAAAAGTCAGGACGTATTTTAGCCATGTTTTGCAAAGGTCATTTATTGATAGAAAAAACAAAGATCAATCAATGATATAATGCCCGTTTTGTTCGATAACCTTTTGCCATCTTTCAGTGAGCTGCACAATGCCTCGTTCATAGAAGGAGCTGTCTTTCGTGGCTAAAAACTTTACAAGGTGCTGATTTACAGCCTCATCTGATTTGAACGTTATACCACGCAAGGAATGTTGAAGAGAGAGAAACAATTGGAAGTCTGACGGCGCAAGGTCAGGTGAGTATGCTGGCTGTGGCAACACATCCCACCCAAGCTCCAATAATTTTTGGCGGGCGATCAAACTTGTGTGTAGTCTCGCGTTGTCGTGATGGAACACAACACCTTTACGATGAACGAGCTCTGGACGTTTCTGGATGATGGATTCGTTCAAACTGTCCAATTGCCGACAGTACACATTCGAATTGATTGTTTGGTTCCGTGGTAGGAGCTCAAAAGAAAAAGACATCTTTAAAATCCCACCACACTGAGACCAGAACCTTTCGTTGATGAATGTCCGCTTTGGATGCCGTTTGAGGCGAAGCAGCACGTCGGGACCAAGACCGTTTGAACAGCACATTGTTGAGCACGACCAACCTTTCGTCACCAATTATTAGTCGCTTCAAAAAAAGGATCGTTTTCCTCACGTTTAATGAGCGTATCGCAGATGTTTATACGCGCCGTCAATTGAGCTTCTTTGAGTTCACGAGGAACCCACACTTTGAGCTTGCTTACGTATCCCAGCTTCTTCAGGTGATCGTGAACGCTTGAATGATGGATGTGCAATGTGTCTGCAATCTCTGGTGTCGTGTAACGTGGGTTTGACTCGATCAATGCCTTGATTTGGTCGTCATCAACCTCGGTGGGCCTCCCTGACCGAGGAGCATCGTTGAGGTCAAAATCACCAGCACGGAATTATGCGAACCACCGCTGGCCCTGACGTTCTTATAGAGTATTATTACCTTACACTTTACGCCACTTTTCACAAGCTTGACGCGCGTTCTTCCTTTTACGAAAGTAAAACAGTAAAATATGGCGAAAACGCACAGTTTGGTCTTCCATCTTCAACTTGATGTCAAATATCCGCAAATCAACCAAAGCGCTCACTATTCCTTTTAGACTGCAGCTAGAACTGGCACCTGTCGAATGCCATAGCGATAACAGAGCTGCGCATGCCTCTAGTACTTCCAAAACCGCCCAACCGCCATCGGGTGCCAAAATACGTCATGACTTTTCCGACAACCCAATAAAATTACTGTGCAGTACATTATTGACACTTGCAGGACACTTGAAATAACTGACCAAAAAGCAAAATATGCTTTAATATTTAATTGGATAACCACGGTCACTAGTTGTAGATTGGTGATAACACGTTGCCGTTCGGCCCTTACAGACTCAATTAAATGGTACCATATGCCGTTTTAGACTCATCAGACTCAATTAAAGACTTTAATTGAGTCTGTAAGGGCCGTATAGCACCGTGTTATAACCAATGGACAACTAGAGAAGCTCATTAGTTCCATGCCAAGAAGGTGCACTTTGTTACTAAGAAACCATGTTTATCCAATTAAATATTAAAGCGTATTTTGCTTGTTGGTCAGTTACTTCAAGTGTTCTGCAAGTGTCAGTAATGTACTGCGCAGTAAGTTTACGTTAAATGCATTGTACATTAATTTCAGAAATTCCTCTATTTTTTGCTTTTTATGAGTAGACGCCGTACCGTTGCTTGTAACTTCATTTTTGTCACTAACATTCTGTAAAATTATTTGAATTCAGCATAAAATTTCCTTTAAAATGGTGTATAATATGTATTCCTGACTTTACCATTACGCTGTATAAGTCGAATTCAAACATCAAAAATTTGACTTTCGTTCTACTGGTTCAGGACTTTTGACCACGATTGTGTTACTCTGTAGCCTGGTTAACTGCACGGAATATTGTATGAGACTAACTAAAGTCTTTAAAAAGAAAATACTGAAGGGTGTAACTTTTTTATGGTTACATTTTCTATTTTTTACATCCCCCAGAGCATGAATTTACCCCCTGGAATGACTATTCTGGGAGGGTAACCACATTCCCTGCCCTCCCGGTAGCTACGGCTCCTGTATATGGGACGACATTAATATTTAAAAAAAAAAGAAAGGAAAGACATTTTTATGTTATCGTTTTGTCTGTTCGTTTATAAATATGATCTTGCCATTTTGATAAATGAAACTGGAAGAATTCATTTAGCAGCCCAGCTCTCCGAGTGCTAAGAGGCTAAAGGTTTCTGACGAGCTCCCCGAGCTAGGTTCCAGACTGAGATCTAAGTCAGGCATAGTTGGTGCGTTTGTTTTACGACGCTTGCCGTCCTTGGAACTATTGGCCACAAATTAGGGACGGAGGACTGCTTATATTCCTTACAGTTGATCATGGCAACTGCTTAACCACGAAATTAAATATTAATAAATACACATTTTGAAGATGATAATCCGATTTTTGGCGTACATGTGACAAGGATGGTAAGTCAGATAATATCCGAAAACTTGAAAATTTTCATCGTCCTGGACCGGGACTCGTGTCTCCCAGAAAACGCCCAGGTATGCTAACAACTACGCCACGACCAAGTTTCAAGTTTCCGATCAATTTGAATATAACCAACACAGGATTCGCTAGTCGAAGCAACCGGCAGCGAATCTGGAGGTTAAGAATCTTATCCCGTGTTTGCCCTGAGAAGCAGATAAATCATGAAAGAAATACGATTCGCTAAACATGAATGCCGGTTGCTTCGACTAGCGAATCCTGTGATGGTTATATTCAAATTGAACAGAAACTTGGAACTTGGTCGTTCTGGGTGGTGTAGTGGTTAGCATACCCGGGCGTTTTCTGGGAGACGCGGGTCCAGGAAGATGAAAATTTTCAAGTTTTCGGATATTATCTGACTTGCCATCCTTGTCACATTTACGCCAAAAATCGGATTATCATCTTCAAAATTTGTATTATATGGCTCAATCCCGTATTTCTTTCATGATTAATAAATTCATTTGTGCAATCCCGGTAGTTAAGGGGTCAGAGGCGCAGATTTTTTATTCTAATCCCGATTAGGCATGGGTATTGCTCTTGCTGTCTCTCCCCCTCGTACAAGTGACTCCAAATTAAGGTCGGAAGCTTTTTATAGCTCGTAGGTTTACTCATGGCGGTCACTAAACAACACACACACATATGCAAAAAATTCCTCTGATTTTTTTAGTGTGGTTACCTGAGCTGGCAGCTGTTCACTCGTCCGAGCCAGGCTCGAGAATGGAATAAGACATAAGTAGTATATCTGTCTGACTGAGTGGATTAGCCCTAAATTAGGGACGGGCGGTTCTCTATTGCGTCAGATACTTACGAAGATTGCAATTCCCTCCTCGAAAAATTCTGTTGCATCGGATTACAGTAAACAGCGTGATTTATGTTTTTCCCCACTTTATCTTGGAAAAACATGTTCTTGACGGAAATCGCAATCGCAATCGCGCACCTTCACTCTGGAGTAAGTTGCTTTCCCAACTAAGCTACACCGACTTGGAATGTACCACTGCAGATTTGTCGTTTTAACACGTGATTCACCTCTGTAGTACGTCACAAACTAACCTAAAATTTTCTCATTCAATATCATAAATGCAGTTTTGTATTTTTTTTTTTTTTTTTGCATTTCCATTTTCAGAAGATTAAACAAAATTATTCTTTTAATTGGCAAAGACGGTCATGCCACAAATATTTGTTCTTTAGGGTGGACAAATTTTATAACATGTGGAAAACTGATGATTCTGTTTTTCATGGTGTCAGCATTTCCAAACGACGGACTGAAAAAATGCATCTATCCTATCAGACAGGTAAGAAGTACCATATTTTTCACATACTTTATACATTTTCCGATAGAAATTTATCAGCTGAATGCTGTAAATATCCTATTGGTAAATCTTCTGTAAATATGCTATTTACAGAAGATTGACCCTGAAAAAATTCGCACACGTTTGAACTATATGTGGAATAGGCTCTTGGTGTTTAAATGTAGAAAATTAATACAACCTGCAAGTATAAAAATAAATAACAAATTAGTAAATATACATAACTAATCAAGCACTGTGTGAGAAGAAACACTATGTTCAGGTGTTTTATTTTAAGAGCAAGTAAGTTTTAGATTCTATCAGCTAAACTTACTGTAAATTAATTACGACAAATGTGACTGAATTAAAAATTTCGATGATTTTTAAAACCAATCACTAGAGCAATATGCGACACATGCCATAACAACAACACGGTATCCAAAGTTGTTTTGGATAGCTGGGTATTTTTTTGATGTTTTTTTCTGGAATGTGCGTATGAAGCTATCATAAGCTCTAAGAGCAGTGCTGGCATTATAAGTTCATTAAAAGTTATTAAGTAAAACTAATTTTAATCGCTTTGTCGTTTGTATAAAAATAAATCAGAATATACGGCTAAAACGTTTTTCAAAGAAAAATGTATGAGTAAAAAGGATATCGAAATTCACATACACTACATTAGCAGAAGTATTCAGACACCACCAAACGTTTGCATAAGTGCTAAGAAAGGTTGCGCTGGAAGGTATCCTTTGATTGGGAAGATGCGCATATAAAACTAAGATTTTCTGTCGTGTTAGCAGTCACTTTGAAGCAGATATGCCGCGTCGACGTGAAATTTCCGAATTACAGCTTGGGCTGGTCATAGAATGTTATTTGAGAAACGCTTCAATATGGAACACTGCAGCTAAATTAAAACATACCAAAATCGACTGTAAGTTATGTGAAGAGATGTAGTCAGGACAGTGCAGCTACAGAAATAAAAATAATAAAACAACAACATTAAGGAAGGCCGCACAAACTGACGGAACGTGACAAAAGAGCCATGGTAAGAAATATTAAGAAGCCCCTTCTTTCTCTACCGTTTCCATCGCTGCTGAAGTAATAAATGCTTGTAATGGGTTGGTTAGTACCATAACTATCCGCAGAGAGTTGCACAGTGTGGGTTATTATAGTAGAGCAACGACACACAAGTCACACATCACTACCGTGAATGCGAAGGGCCGTTTGGAGTAGTGTGTCTCCCGTCGTTCCTGGACTGGATTATAAGAGTCACGCGCTTCACCCTTCCAATCTGATGGGCGTGTTTGGATTTGGAGACAGCGTGACAAACGATTTTTGTGGGACTGTTAAGTTCAGCGGAGGCTCCATCATGGTATGGAGTTGTTTTTCGTGGATGGGGCTCGGCCCGTTGGTTATTACATCACAAACGTTGATCTCTAGTACACATCGACTTTGTAGATAATTATGTTCTGCCAACAATGTGTCAATATTATGGAAATGACCGTTATCTCTTGCTACACGATCGAGCTCCCTGCCAAACTGCACGGCATGTGCAGGACAAGTTTCTTAAAAATGAGGTGGAAGTGTTAGACTGGCCTGCTCAGAGTTTCAGATCTTAATCCCATGGATCACTTCTGAAACGAACTGGAGGGACGGATACGAAATCGACTACGACGATCTTCTTCGTTCTTCACTCTGCAGCAGCATTGCAGGACGAATGGCAAGCAATTCCTGTCGAGACCTACTGGCAACTGGTTGATAGTATGCCTTGGCGTGATCCCGCTGTCATACAAGGAAAAGGTGGACTGACTAACTGCTAATTGGGATAATAAAGCCTTTTGTTCAAAAACATCGTGGTGTACGAATACTTTTGATAATATGAGACTGACAGTATACACCTGACAAAAAATTTGCCATTAGAAGGAAAGACACTTTGCACACAGGTCTTTATGCAGTCATTCATACACAGCATGCTTCGAAACGGATTCATTTGTAATTTTTAATGCTTATAAAATGTTCGAAATCGTTATTGAAATCATGAATGCATGTTCTTCGTTTTAACTTCAAATAATGCGCTTTCTTAATGAAATGAAGCATCGCATATGCCAAATTTGAGTAGTTCTTCTGCCGGTCATTGAATTCTAAATTTCAAGGACTTAGGCAGAAGAACTACTTGAAGTTCATGGGCGTGAAGTTCTGTTATTTTTTTTATTTTTTTTATTGGAGGTTTAACGACCAGCGTGAGCAACTCAATGAGCTATAAGCAGTCGCCCGTTCCTAATTTAGGGCCACTGGCTCCAGAGAAGGGAGAGAGCCAGTGCCGTAAGACAAACACAATATCCATGCCTAACGGGATTCAAACTCGTACCCCTTTCGGACGGAAGCCATCGCTTAGACCAGTGCGCCACCGGGGGTGGGCAACTCTGGGTTTTTGTACCGCATGACTTGAGTTCCAATCCAGAAGGGATGCTATGTTTGCTCCTCAGTTGTTGGTTCTCCCTTCCCTAGGATCCATGTCCCTGAATAAGAGATTGGTGCGTCCATAAAGGTTTAGACACTCCGGTTCGTTAGGCTGCGAATGATCTTATGGTTAGAGAAACCTCTCATTCAGGCAAACATTTTGAAGGATGAATCCCAGGTAGGCCAAGTCACTCTGAAACTACGCCTGAATACTCGTTCGTCGATTGGGCAAGCTGAATCGTCAGGTCTTTTTTTTTTTTTTTTTTTTTATTTTCATTCATTTTCTCGGTACATTTCTTAAATCTCTGTAGACTGGTGTCAGCATGGCGATTCGTACTTATGATTTGGTAGTCCTTCCTATCTTTTCTCTATGCTGTCTTAGCGTCTAAGCTCAATCTTCATTGTTATAAGGTGGTTGCGTCTTACCCTTGCTTTCCCCGTGGGTAGAAACCCCACGAGGCAATGCAGATAGTGAGTGGAAATTTGAAATGCTCCGGTAGATTAAACCTTAGAGGAAAGAATAAAGACTTAGAATTTTCAGCAATAGTAAAATTTTCAACAAAACTGCTATCAGTGTAATTTATGTGAGATTCATATTTTAGGCTTCACCACATTTTAAACTTGTTTTCTACACCAATCGCCAGACCAGGTCGCATACTGGACCATTTTAATATTAGAAACGCCTTATCATCTTCACCGGTTGTGTCATACATTGGCTGCAGTTGAGAAGGGTCGCTGTTGCAGACGTTGCTTCCCCATTCAGTTTTCCCTTGCGGCACTTCATTCTTCAAATTCTTCCTCCTTCGTATCTTTGTTTACACAGACTCTCCACTTCAACTTAGTTCCTCATCTTCTTTTCAATGTCAGCTCCATGTTAATAACACTATGTATCACGTGCTCTAAGTTCTATATGAATATACATAATACTTCCATACCACTACAGTGCTGCTTGTTTCGTGAGCCTTCTTTGCTTCTTCAACTGCTGTTCTTGCACTTAATTCACAATTTTGTCATTCTTGCTGACATCGCACACGCACTTCAGCATCTCCAAGGTTTACCTTGTCCACACCCCAACATTAATTAATACAGCTCTGCTGTTCTGACTTCAATTTTGAAAACTTCACGTTTTGGGGTCCCTTAAGATAAGCATGAAAAAGATTTCCCTATTTTTGTTAGCTTCCAATATTCTTCT
Organism: Macrothele yani; assembly: GCA_039090855.1. Lineage (NCBI taxonomy): Eukaryota > Metazoa > Arthropoda > Arachnida > Araneae > Macrothelidae > Macrothele > Macrothele yani. Next base: position 27,328,578 of record CM077002.1, on the reverse strand, counting down.
AGCTGTTTAGAAAAAGCACGGTGTCTTAAAAGAGCAAAGAATTTCAATTTGTTTGTAGAAAACAGTGTCTTATAACACCAAGCATTAAATTTGTTTTAGATTCCCAACATGGTTTTGATTATGCAGTGTATTATGGAAAACTGTGTCTTAGACCACTATACTATACCAAGAATTTTTTGTTTTTAATTTCCCAACATGGTTCTTATTTTGTAGTGTATTGTGAAAAACTGTGTCCTCCAGCACTTTTTTTTCATTGGAGGTTTAACGACCACCGTGAGCAACTCAATGGGCTATAGGCAGTCGCCCCCTCCTAAATTTAGAGTCACTGGTTCCAGGGAAGGGAGAGAGCCAGTACCGTAAGACAGACACATTATCCATGCCTCACCGGGATTCGAGCCTGGACCCCTTTCGGACGAATGATCAGAGGCAATCGCTTAGACCACTGCGCCACCGGGGCGGGGCGGCTCTTTCAGCACTAAAAATTTTAATTTGTTTTAAATTTCTCACCATGGTTCTCTTTCTGCAGTGCAACGTGAAAGCTATGTCTCTTAGAACAATAAGAATTTGGTTTTAGGTTTCCCAACGTAGTTCTTACTTTGTAGTGTATTGTGGAAAATTGTGTATTAGACCCACTACGTCAAGAATTTTATTTCATTTTAAATTTCCCGACATGAATTTGTTTTTGCAGTGTGTTGTGGAAAACTGTGTCTCTTAGAAACCAAGAATTTCCATTTGTTTTACATTCCCCAACACAGTTCCCTTTTTGTAGTGTATTGTGGAAAAAAACTGTGTCTTCCAGCACTAAGAATTTTAATGTGTTTTCGATTTCCCAACATGGTTCTCCTCTTGCAGTACATTATGGAAAACTGTGTCTTCGACAACTATACCACGAATTTTATTTGGTTTTTAATTTCTCAACATGGATTTCTTTTTGGAGTGTACTTTGGAAAACTTTGTTTAGAACACAGAATTTTAATTTCTTTTAGATTCTCCAACATGGTTCTCATTTTGTTGCGCACTGTGGAGAACTGGGTCTCAGAACACCAGAAATTTTATTTTGTTTTAGATTTCACAACAGGGTTCTCTTTTTTTCGTGCATTGTTGAAACTGTGTCTTAGAATACCAAGAATTTTAATTTGTTTTAGATTTCCCAACATGATTCTCTTTTTGCAGTGTATTGCGGAAAACTGCGTCTCTTAGAACACCAATAGTTTCAATTTGTTTGAGATTTCTCCAATATGGTTCTCCTTTTGTGGTATATTGTGCGAGGTTCTAAATTTCAATTTTAAAACATGCTCCTAACATCATTTCTACCACTCATCTTGATTTCTTGTGAGCACATCTAATCGGTGTTTGTTTGTTGGTTTCATCTGCGACTCGCTAAGATTACATAACTCCGCTTGAGAACGCAACCAGAGAGAAAAAGAAAAGTGCATGTGCCATACTTCCCTATTATTCGCAACGGGAAAGCTCATTAGTGGATTTTGTGGAGTTGAGCGAACAAGAAATACAGTATTTTCTTTGCCTTCTCCCTGATTTTGAAATGCACCGATGTAAAAAAAATGTCCAGAGATATGCATCAGTTTATGTTTATTCTCTTAGCAAATATTTGTACTGAAGGAAGTGGCTTGGTGAGACTCGATAGAATTTCTTTGATTTAGAAATAAGCTGCTGTGTGAAAAAGTTTGTTCCGTGTATTTTTAATCGCAGCAACTAGATACTGTAATAACTTTATGGAAGACACAATAATCTATTTGCTCTGTGAACGCCTACTAAAAGAATTTTATGTTTATTACTTTTTTGTTCATTTTCTGCTTTCTGTTTCCTATATAGAAATATAAATAAACGTTAGTATTCAGCGGGTTCATTCAAGAATGCAGCAAAGTATTATTGTTTCGGCATTTTCTACAACATACCGAGTGTTTTTGAATTCATTGCTCTAAATATAATAAAAAACCCCAGTGTTTTCTCTGAAAATAACCGAGGATAACGATATCCTAGGCTGGACTACAAAGAATTCGTGCTTGATTGCGCAAAACAACTGCAGAAGAAGTGGTATCTTTCGTTTTAATGGAATCTGAACAGTCTTTCTTTTACGTGAAATTTTCAGTCGAATTTTCCCTACTGTATCAGAGAAAAAACAAACAAACAAAAAACATTGGGTTTCGAAAGTAGCTGTGAGCCGCCAAAAAAAAAAAATCGTATATTTCAGTATTTTTGACTAGTTTTTCAAAACCTTCAAACAAAGGCAGAATTATGCATGTTAAAGCTACTTTACGAGTGGTAAAACTGACACAGCTGCATGCATTAACATTCCGGACCAAACGAAAAGACTGCCAGAAAAAATGAGATGATTACAATAACCTTATAAAACATTATTATGCAGCAATCAAACCAAATTTGAAATTAATATACCTGAACTGAAAGTAGAAATAAAATTGTTCTTACTGTAATAAATGAAAGAGTTCGTACTATAAATGATGATCGAATAAAAAAGACATTTACAAAGCTCAATTTATCACATCCGGGCGCTGAGAGTTGACAAAGGCGAGCCTATCGCAGATTATTATAAAGTAAAGTAACAACACCAAAAACTAATTCGCAAAATAGATTAAACGAATTCCTACGATGGTACGCACAGACATATTTAGCGAACGCTATGTTAAATCGCTGTCCCAAATAAATTTAATCAATCATAATAATCAAGAAGTTTAGAACTATCTGGAAAATTATTCTCATGTTCCTTCAGAAAAAAACATGTTGAAAAGGGAAAGAAACATAAATAGTGAATGACGGTAGAAACGAGACACAAGCAGGCTGCTAAGCTGGAAAAAGAATTGGCTTGATTTCTTTTTGGTAAAAGAATAGCTCTGCAGCGATGAGAATACTTAATGTTGTTATTAACCTACGACTAGATAAAGGGTCCTAATTTCAAAGATAAGGGCTCGAGTTTTTTCATTATAGTCAACGAAATTTATATTTGGCAGCGATTTAATGTAACTTTATCTAAATGGAGCTGGGCCTACCTACGCAGGTTTTCTTTTAACGTAGTTTTTGGATTTGCTTTAGAGACGTCACTTTAGAGTGATCTGTCGTGGTCTTTCTTGCCTTAGTCATTTCTCAGCGCCCATATGGGATGAATTGAGCTTTGCAGTTGAAAATTTCCTTCGTTACTCGATCTTTATTTACTGTAAGATCTCCTACTTTTATTTCCACTTTTAATTTAGGTATACTGATTCTAAATACAGTTTTATTTTAAAATAGTAACGCTTTATTAAGCTATTGTAATCTTCCTACATTTTTCTGACACGGTCTTTGCGTTGGGCCAACAATTTTAATAGCTATATAATTTTTATCCTCTGTAAAAAGTTTTAACATGCATAATTCGACCATTTAGTATTGTTTAAAAACTTGTCAAAAATACTAAAGGTCAGGTGATGCGTAACACCACAGCCTCTCCTTGACAAATGTCAACCCCGCCTTCTCGTGGTGCATCCTGTTCCCACTAAAGGGGCTCTGACGACCGCCAATAGCGGTATAACTATACCATCGGGATCAGAGGAAATGCTATCCCACACTCACCAACCCGCTTGGCCAGCGTGGTGAGTTACGGCCAAACACCTCCAAAATGATTCTACAACTTAAATCTTGGCCCTCAGTCTCCGGCAGCTGGAATGTACCTGGCCAAGGCAGCGGCCAGTGCGACATGAAGGCAGAGGGTGCTAAGAATCCCCGGAGGACCGGACTAGGCTGCCATTTGATGCTGACCTTGGCAACGTACAATGGACGCTCCCTATCTTCTGATTCAAGGCTTCTTGAATTGGAAGAGGAACTACAAAGGATCAAGTGGGACATCGTGGGGCTAAGTGAGGTAAGGAGAAAAGGAGAAGATCTCATCGAACTGAAAAGTGGACATCTCTTCTACTATCGTGGGACAGATACTGGCAGAACTAGTGGTGTTGGATTTATAATAAACAAGAAACTGAAGGATAAAGTGGTAGAAGTTGAAAGTTCCTCTGACAGAGCTGCACGACTCGTTATCCAACTATCGAGAAGATACCAGGCTCAGATTATTCAAACTTATGCACCCACCACAAGTCATCCTGAAGAAGAAATTGAAGAATTTTATGAGGAAATTCGTCATCTAAATAATAAAGGTAAGCAGCACTTGAAGATAATTATGGGAGATTTCAATGCAAAAATAGGGCAACGGCAACAGAATGAAACTTCAGTAGGTAAATTCTGTCACGGCAACAGAAACCAGCGTGGAAATACTCTCGTTGAGTTTGCAGAGGCAGAAGGATTTTTCATCTTGAACTCCTTTTTCAAGAAAAAGCCACACAGGAAATGGACATGGAGACATCCAATTGGGACGACAAGTGAAATTGATTTTATTATGTGTAACAAAAAATTCGTCATCGAAGACTGCAGTGTGCTGAACAAGTTCAACACAGGTAGTGACCATAGATTGGTGAGATGTAAGATGCACCTCAACACTAAACTGGAACGTGGCAAGCTCATAAGACAAACAAAATGTATTGACATAACCAACCTTAAAAAACACCATAAAACTTTCAAGTTGGAACTGAAGAACAGATTCTCTGCTTTAGAAGGCCTAACATCGGAAGAAGTGGATATTTCGGAAGTTAACAGAAAAGTAACCAAAGCTCTAATGGAAACAGCAACAAAATTAGCTGGGTCTAAGAACAAGTTGCATGTGAACAAATTATCAGGAAAAACCAAAATGTTGATGCAAAAAAGAAGAGAGATGAGGACAACTAAAGAAGATGTGACTTCCAAAGTGGAATATATAGAGCTATGCAAGACAGTAAGAAAAAGTATCACTGAAGACGTAAGGAAATTCAACTGTGAGCTAGTGAGGAAAGCAATTGAAAACAACCAAAGCCTAAAGATAGCAAAGGGACATCTCAGTAAGGAAAGAAAACAGATTATGGCTCTGAGAAAAGAAGATGGTTCTATAACAAGAAATAGAGGCGAAATTTTGACAAGAGTGAAAGATTTCTACTCCAAATTATATGAAAGGGATGATACATGTACTCCAGACATCATGAAAGGTACAAGTACCAGAGTTCTTCCAGTCCTCCCAGCAGAAGTTGCACATGCAATCAAGAACATGAAGCGGGGGAAAGCTCCAGGAGGAGATGGAATTACTGTAGACATCATACAAGAAGCAAGTGGAGAAATCGAAACAGTACTCGCCCAAATTTTCACTCGATGCCTTAATGAAGGGAAGATTCCTGAGGATTGGAACAATGCTACAATGATCCTGCTACATAAAAAAGGTGACATTGAGGATCTCAGGAACTACAGACCTATCAGCCTCCTATCAGTGGTTTATAAAATCTTCACTAAAGTTCTTTCACACCGCTTGAAGGTAACACTGGACATGGCTCAACCGAGAGAACAAGCTGGATTCAGGAGTGGCTACAGCACAATAGATCATATCCACGTACTGAGAGAACTAATTGAAAGAGCGAGGGAATATGAACTTCCATTGTGCATGGCTTTTATCGATTATGAAAAAGCCTTTGATTCGGTGAAACCATCAGCAGTTACCACGGCTCTGAAATCCTGCGGTATTGAAGATGCATACATTAATATTATTAATAACATCTATGAAAATGCAAGTGCAAAGATTCGGCTGTTTGAAAATACAACACACATAAAAATTGGAAAGGGAGTGAGAGAAGGTGACACCATATCTCTGAAGCTCTTTAATGCCACATTGGAAAATGTCTTTCAATCACTGAACTGGGAAAACAAAGGGATAAAGATTAATGGAGATTATCTAACCCACCTTCGTTTTGCTGATGACGTAGTCATTTTTGCAACTACCCCATCAGAGCTGCAGAGTATGATCCAGGAACTTGCTGACAAGAGTAAAGAAGTGGGATTAAAAATGAACTTTCAGAAGACAAAAGTGATGTTCAATGCTTTTACAAGAAATGAAGATTTATCGATTGATGGAGAAAAACTGGAGGTAACAGATACGTATGTTTATCTTGGACAGCAGATATCAAATGAGGGTCACATTGATGAAGAAATTAATCGGCGTACAAAACTTGCCTGGAGAGCTTTTGGAAGAAACAGCATAATTTTCAAGAGCAATATGCCATTATGTCTTAAAAGAAAAGTGTTTGATCAATGCATCCTTCCAGTGCTTACGTATGGTGCAGAGACGTGGACCTTAACTAAAAGAGACATACAAAGGCTGCAGACAACTCAAAGTAGCATGGAGAGGTGCATGCTTGGTATAACCAGGAGAGATAAGAAGAGGAACTCGTGGATCCGAAAAATGACGAGAGTGGAAGACATCATGATCAGAGTTAAATCCCTGAAATGGCAATGGGCTGGACATACTGCCAGAAGGACAGACCATAGATGGACAGCCGAAATTTTAGATTGGATTCCAAGGGACAGGAAAAGACCCAGAAAAAGACCACATGGGAGATGGGTGGATGAAATTCGTAAATATGCGGGAGTGACATGGAGGAGACTGGCACAAGACAGACCGTTGTGGAGGAAACTTGGGAGACCTTCGTCCAGCAGTGGATTGATAATGGTTGACAATGATGATGATGATGATATGATTATTTTATTGACTACTTAGAGCTATTGTTGAAATCCAATGCTCATTTGGTTTTGGCTCAAATGTGGAGCAGTATTGGCCAACTGGCATCGCCTTCATAAGACCAGCAATGCTGATATACAGTTATAGCATTTCTTTCCTTTACGCCGGATGGATTATCTTTTTTCACTTCATTTATATGGTAGTTTTGCGAATTTCTTATGGAACCCTAGCGAGAAATGGTGATTTTATTTTCTATCTATCTATCTATCTATCTATCTATCTATCTCTATCTCTATCTATCTATCTATCTATCTATCTATCTATCTATCTATCTATCTATCTATCTATCTATCTATATATCTATTTTCAAGAAAAACATGCAAAGGAAATGGACATGGGAGCATCCCAATGGATTGACAAGTGAAATTGATTTTGTTATGTGTAACAAGCAATGTGTCATGGAAAACTGCAGTGTGCTAAACAAGTTCAACACAGGTAATGACCATAGAATGGTAGGATGTAAGATGCACCTCAATGTTAAACTCCAGAGTGGCAAGCTCATAAAGCAAACAAAGTGTATTGACACGACCAACATTAAAAGACATCATAATACCTTCAAATTGGAACTGAGGAACATATTCTCTGCTCTAGATCTAACGTCGGAAGGAGTAGACATCTCTGAAGTTAAAAGAAAATTAACCAAGGCTCTTATGGAAACAGCAACAAAAATAGCTGGTACTAAGAACCAGTTTCATACGAACAAATTTATCAGGAGAAACCAAAATTCTGATGCAAAAAAGAAGAGAGATTTGGACAACTAAAGGAGATGTGACTTGCAAAGTGGAATATATAGAGCTATGCAAGGTTGTACTAAAACGTATCACTGAAAATGTAAGGAAATTCGACTGTGAACTAGTGAGGAAAGCAACTGAAAGCAACCAAAGCCTGAAGAGAGCAAAGGGACATCTGAGTAAGGGAAGAAAGCAGATTATGGCTCCGAGAAAAGAAGATGGTTCTGTAACAAGAAATAGAGGTGAAAGTTTGACAAGAGTGAAAGATTTCTACTCAAAACTGTATGAAAGGGATGATACATGTACTCCAGACATTACAAAAGGTATCAGAGTTCTTCCAGTTCTTCCAGTTCTTCCAGCAGAAGTTGCACATGCAATCAAGAACATGAAACGGGGAAAAGCTCCAAGAGAAGATGGAATTACCGTAGACATCATACAAGAAGCAAGTGGAGAAATCTAAACAGTACTCGCCCAAGTTTTCACTCGATGCCTTAATGAAGGGAAGATTCCTGAGGATTGGAACAACGCTACAATGATCCTGCTACATAAAAAAGGTGACATTGAGGATCTCAGGAACTACAGACCTATCAGCCTCCTATCAGTGGTTTATAAAATTTTCCCTAAAGTTCTTTCACACCGCTTGAAAGTGACAATGGACATGGCTTAACCAAGAGAACAAGCTGGATTCAGGAGTGGCTACAGCACTATATATCATATAATGAATTAGCTTTATATTCTTTTTGCTAAGCTAATTATTATGAATGAATAATGCTCTAAGCTTCAAAATAATGAATTCCCAAAAGGGTGTTGTTACTCGTTAATTATGAACTTAAACAAAGTCTCAACGCTGGTTATTTATATTAAGTAATCAAAGTCATAAACCTAACAGCCAGACAGAGATCTGACAAAACTAAGAATTGAGAAAGACTGAACTTACTGAACAACTATTTATTTCCCAGACTCGTGGTCAACTAAGGCACTCATATATCTTGTACATAATAATGAATAAACTTTCCTCTTATAGTACGCACACCACCAACACAACTCCAACACAACCTCAACTCCAACGCAACAACACAACACCTACAACACTTCGTCTCGATGAACGCGCCTATATACGAGCTACCACCACGTCATGACTTACACTCATTGCCAGATCTCATTCAGCGGGTGAAATAATATTTCGTTCAGTAGGAAGATAATTTACATAGTAAAATAAAATAACTAGAGATAGTAAAATCAAAAGGAAAGTGAATATAGAATATACGTTACAATCATATCCGCGTATTGAGAGAACTAATTGAAAGAGCGAGGGAATATGAACTACCATTGTGCATGGCTTTTATCGATTATGAAAAGGCCTTTGATTCGGTTAAACCATCAGCAGTTACAATGGCTTTGAAATCCTGTGGTATTGTAGATGCGTACATTAGTATGATTAATAACATCTATGAAAATACAAGTGCAAAGAAGCGGCTATTTGAGAATACAGCACCCATAAAAATTGGAAAGGGAGTGAGACAAGGTGACACTATATCTCCCAAACTCTTTAATGCTACATTGGAAAATGTCTTTCAATCACTGAACTGGGAAAACAAAGGAATAAAGTTTAACGGAAGTTATCTAACTCACCTTCGTTTTGCCGATGACGTAGTCATTTTTGCAACTACCCCATCATAGCTGCAGAATATGATCCAGGAACTTGCTGACAAGAGTAAAGAAGTGGGATTAAAAATGAACTTTCAGAAGACAAAAGTGATGTACAATGCTTTTACAAGAAATGAAGATTTGTCGATTGATGGGGAAAAGCTGGAGATAACCAATACCTACATTTATCTTGGACAGCAGATATCAAGTAAGGGTCACATTGATGAAGAAATTAATCGGCGTATAAAACTTGCCTGGAGAGCGTTTGGAAGAAACAGTATAATTTTCAAGAGCAATATGCCATTATGTCTTAAAAGAAAAGTGTTTGATCAATGCATCCTTCCAGTGCCTACATATGGTGCAGAGGAGTGGACCTTAACTAAAAGAGACATACAAAGGCTGCAGACAACTCAAAGAAGCATGGAGCGATGCATGCTTGGTGTAACCAGGAGAGATAAGAAGATGAACTCGTGGATCAGAAAAATGACAAGAGTGGAAGACATCATGATCAGAGTAAAATCCCTGAAATGGCAATGGGCTGGACATATTGCCAGAAGAACAGACCATCGATAGACAGCTGAAAATTTAGACTAGATTCCAAGAGACAAAAAAAGACCCAGAAGAAGACCACATGGGAGATGGGTGGATGAAATTTGAAAGTATGCGGAAGTAACATGGAGGAGACTGGCACAAGACAGACCGTTGTGTAAGAGACTTGGGGTGACCTTCGTCCAGCAGCAGATTGATAATGGTTGACAATGATGATCTATCTATATCTATCTATCTATCTATCTATCTATCTATTTTTCTGACACGGTGTTTGTGTGTTTTAATTGATAGATAGATAGAATGATAGGTAGATACAGATTGAAGAGGTTTCATTTAAAATAATAACAATATCGATATCAGTTCTTGTTAAACTGCTGATGCTGATAATTTTATTATTCGGTTTTCTAAATTTCTAAATGTGTTTAGAAAGCATTTTCCAAGAGTTTGCAAGACCTCTTGATGAGCAGTATTTTGAATGCATTGCTTATTAATGTTTAACAGAATAATGCTTTAAATAATGCTATTATTTGACAGCGACATCTTGTTTATCGTTTGCGACCGGGTGGCAGAAGCCTCACTGTTGTTAACAACACGCAGCGTTACATTGCGAGGTTTTCAGCCACGTGATTGCTTGTGACATGCAGTATTACAGAGTCACGGAGCCAGTCAGGGTATTTATATGCATTATTTAAGGTGGACGTCAAGTAGTTTTGCTTCCTATACTTCCAATGGAAACACTTTTGTACACACGTCCTTCGCAATTAGTGTGTTCCCAAGGATGAAAATTTGAACATCGATTAAAATAACTTGATATTATAACTTCGAATACTTAATATTTTCTAAAACATAACCATTATCATATTAAAAATCTGAAAGTTCATTTTTTCCCACTTCTTTACTCTTGTCAGCAAGTTCTTGGATCATACTCTGCAGCTCAGATGGGGTAGTTGCAAAAATGACTATGTCATCAGCAAAACGAAGGTGGGTTAGATAATCTCCATTAATCTTTATCCCTTTGTTTTCCCAGTTCAGTGATTGAAAGACATTCTACAATGTGGCGTTAAAGAGCTTCGGAGATATGGTGTCACCTTGTCTCACTCCTATTCCAATTTTTATGTGTGTTGTATTTTCAAACAGCCGAATCTTTGCACTCGCATTTTCATAGATGTTATTAATAATATTAATGTATGCATCTTCAATACCGCAGGATTTCAGAGACGTGGACCTTAACTAAAAGAGAGACGTACAAAGGCTGCAGACAACTCAAAGTAGCATGGAGAGGTGCATGCTTGGTGTAACCAGGAGAGATAAGAAGAGGAACTCGTGGATCCGAAAAATGACAAGAGTGGAAGACATCATGATCAGAGTTAAATCCCTGAAATGGCAATGGGCTGGGCATACTGCCAGAAGGACAGACCATCGATGGACAGCCGAAATTTTAGATTGGATTCCAAGGGACATGAAAAGACCCAGAAGAAGACCAAATGGGAAATGGGTGGATGAAATTCGAAAGTATGCAGGAGTGACATGGAAGAGACTGGCACAAGACAGACCGTTGTGGAGGAAACTTGGGGAGACCTTCGTCCAGCAGTGGATTGATAATGGTTGACAATGATGATGATGATGATGATGATGATGATATTAAAAATCAATAACTTTTCTTTTGCTGGTGTTGAAACCAGAAAAAGATGCCGCGACCTGTACTTTGATGACGTCAGTAGACAAACAAATGTTTAATTGCATAATTATGGTTATTTTTTAGAAAATATTAAGTATTCCAAGTTTAAAATGAAGCTATTTTAATCGATTTTCAAGTTTTCATCCTTGAGAACGCATTAATTGTGAAAAAAATGTAAACAGAAGGTTTTCCATTGGAAGTGTAGGAAGCAAAATTACTTGACGTCCACCTTAAGCTTAGAAACTTCATTTGGCAAGTCAATCAATAACAGCGGGAAATATTTCAAATGTTATTGAGTTTTCAACGAAAGAAGGAATGGTATCGGCCAATATTCGTACATTAAATTTAAAAACTATGGAAATTATTTTTTGTTCAGAATCATATGCTGTTTGGGGATCATCGTCATCTAAAAGAAAAGCAAGAGAATAGAGCTAAGTGGAAAGTAACAATTTCTTTTTCTGTAGTTTTGAAGGATTAATATCACACTTTCTCAATTTTCTCATTTTCAAATAATTAAAGCGGTTAACATTCGTGCAGCCAAAATTCAAAAGTTAAAGACAACACCGTCAATACACGATAAAAACTTATGAAAGGGAAAAAATTTTACAAGTCAGGTAAAACTTCACTAAAAGTTAAGATATTTACAGATTAAAAGTGAGATCTTTCGGCAGCACTATGCCCTATCCTCAGACTGCAATAGTATGTGCCAGTGTGCTCTCTCTCTATATATATAATGTCCAAGAGCTTCCATGACGTAGGATCGATTTTTGAAGAGTACTCATCCCACACTCTAGCGGAAAAAAAGGAAGTTCATCAGCGTTACACAATTGAACCACATGTGGTTAGTTATGACATAAATTTGCACTATGATACACACAAGGAAAGTTATGACATATACTTAAAACTTACAAAGTTGTTCCGTCTGATGTGGATAACCTCCTGGAAATAACAATTTCCACGGTTCTGGTATTTCACTAGGTAATGAGTCAATACAACAGACTTGTAACTGGTAGTGAATATACAAGCTGTCTGTGAAAAGAAGAGTAGACACGTCCGACGGAGTAAAAAGTATACTGGCCTCTTTCCAGGCCGGATAATGGGTCCCACTGTGTGTAAGTAGAGCTAGGGCAAAGTTCATAGCCCCGGTCTTCACACAATAAATATGTTCTGAAAGGCGAAGCTGTAAAGAGCGTTTTGTGGAGCCAATATTGAGGGGAAAAATGCAGAGGAATACGACTGAAGTTCACCGTGGCGACTGTGCTTTTTATTGAAACCGACATTTCCTTTTTTTATTAAACGATCCTCATGAGCTTCTAACACTGCAAGGAGCCTCTCGTTCCTAATTTAGGGTCACTAACGAAAGTAGTAGGACAGGGCACCAACAGTGCCTCATTTGGGGCTGAAACTTGGGGCTCATCCAACTATTAACCAGACGACAGCGACTTTGACCACTAGGTCACAGGTGGTGATTCTGCATTATGGATTTGAAACATTCTTATTATTAGCTTTACGGACTATGGAAATTATGTGACCACTAGGTCACAGGTGGTGATTCAGTATAATGGCTCTGAAACACTGTTATTATTAGCTTTCCAGTTTAAGAGAATTTCATTTCGCCTAGGAATAGCGCAACTGCGATTTGCGATTAAAACACGATTCATAAGTTAGGTAACAAAGTGCCAGTAAGGACTCTTATTATAGCATTGTGATTACTTTTTTTGTATATGTATTAATGCCAGCTGTACTTGGCACATTCACTAAGTCCTACTGATTTCATGGCTAAATCAGGTGTTCCCTACGCCTGAAGGGCTTTACTTGGGCACCCCCGAAGAGAAAAACGGTTTGGTCTTGGAGAGATTAGCGAAAGACGCGGTCTTGAAGGGACGTGGCGAGATAGGAGTGCTGGTGGACGCGGGAGTTATGGCGCACGTGTAACCGAAGTCCTGCCGTGTGATAAACACAGGATATATGTCGATGTAATTCCATCAAGGAGTCGTTCCTGTAATAAAGGTGTTGTGTTATACACTGAAGAGCAATTGAATTGGAGACAGCTGGCGTTATGCAAATGCGGCGCTGGGGTCGGTCCTGTAAACGGAAACGACATGACGTATGCAGCGATCCGACAATATAAGGAGCGATCAGTAAGAGTCGGACACGGTATAGGTAAGACGAAGAATCTAAGCGCATTTGATTTTGGCAAATTATCGGGACCCGACGAATGGGTCACTCCATCTCGGAAGCCGCGCGGGCACCGGGATTTTCACGAGCCACTGTGTCACGGGTGCACCGTGAGTATATAGAATCCGGTAAAACCATCCCTGCAAGAGCCAACTGCCGTAGACAACAGCGTGTGGATGAGCGGGGTCATCGTCGGCTAGCTCGCATTGTAACAGCGGATAGACGGGCCACATTACGAGAAATCACTCGGCAATTTAACGCTGGTGCACAAAAACGTGTAAGCAGCCACACCATCCAGAACCATCTCCTTGCTATGAGGTACAGAAGCCATCGTCCCAAGAGGGTACCGCTGCTGACCGCACATCACAGGGTGCAAAGACTAGCATGGGCGCGGGAACATCGCCACTGGACCCTAGACCTGTGGGAAAATGTTGCCTGGACTGATGAGTCGAGATTCACGTTGGTACATGTGGATGGCAGGATACGAGTACGGCGCAAACCACATGAAGCAATGGATCCTTCTTGCCAGCTCGGTACTCTTCAAGCTGGTGGGGGTGGCATTCTCGTCTGGGGACTGTTTACGTGGACTAAAATGAGAACCCTGGTGCGTGTGACATCGTCCATCACATGGCAACGTTACCGGGATATCCTGGACGACCATTTGCTCGAGATTCACGTTGGTACATGTGGATGGCAGGATGAGTCGAGATTCACGTTGGTACATGTGGATGGCAGGATACGAGTACGGTGCAAACCACATGAAGGGATGGATCCTTCTTGCCAGCTCGGTACTCTTCAAGCTGGTGGGGGTGGCATTCTTGTCTGGGGACTGTTTACGTGGACTAAAATGGGGACCCTGTTACGTGTGACATCGTCCATCACATGGCAACGTTACCGGGATATCCTGGACGACCATTTGCTCCCGTTTGTGTGTCTTCAACATCCCACTGGGGACCTCATCCTGCAACAAGACAATGCACCGTGCCATCGCTCCAGAATTGCATCCCAATGGTTGGGTGAACACTCCACCGATCTGACCTTGCTTCCTTGGCCAGCTAGGTCACCTGACCTTAATCCCATCGAGCACATCTGGGATGCCATCGAGAGAGAGATGTTCGAGGCTTTGACCGCCCTCCATCAAATCTTCGTGAACTATGGGAGCTTGTTCAGGGGTCGTGGATCCGTATGGCTTCCCAACGCTTCCGGTGTCTTGTCGAGCCCATTCCGAGACGAATCGTCGCCGTCATCAGGGAGAAAGGTGGTGCTACACGTTACGAGACAGGTATCTCTAATTCAATTGCTCTTCAGTGTGCAGTATACATGCGTGTATTTATGAGTCGAGAATCATGGACTATTGACATGTGGTAAGGAAGGACGTAATAGCCGAACCAAACTGAGGGAATCGAAGTTATACTGGTCATTTGCAGTGCCATCAAAAGAGAACGTGACAACTCCCGTCAACTTTGCTGACCCGATGGCCGAATGAGCAGAGGAGTGGGCTTGTGGTGAGTCGTAGGTGTTTAACCTAGACTCGAGTCCTGGATGCGACATAGGTTATATTGTTATCCTACGGCGCTGGCTCTTTCGCCCCGTAGATCCAATAGCCCTAAACTACAGTCAGGCGAATCTTTGTAATCCGAGACGTTTTATCATCTCCCTCATAACCTTCTCTGCAAGCCCAAATTTGATCTTGAAGACTACAAATTATTAAAACTACGAAGTGACACCATTCGTTTTACTTACTCACTAAATGTATCACAATACAGGCTGATTTAAAACACTTTACAACTTTGAAAGAGCACAGAAATTTATTCAGAATACGTTCAAAAATGTTTTAGACTTTACTCTGTAGCAATGCATATCACGTTTTTACCTCACGTAGTGCCACAGCACCGAATTCCGTAACTGCGACCACTAACGGTGCGCATTTCAAAATGGCTGCGTTCACAGGTGTGGAACATGATCGCTGCGTGTTTTGGTTTGAAGAAAAGAAATCCGCGACAATTGTTCAACGGAAATTTCGCCCCTAGAATCGTAGAGCTCCTCGCACTAGCCCTACAATTTACTCTTGTCATAAGAATTTTGTTGAGACTAATTGTTCTGGTCTCCACGAGAAATCTCCTGGTCGTCCGCGTGATTTTGCAACTGTCGTGCAACAAATGAGGAAAAGCTTCCGTCGTATCCCACGAAATCAAACGCAACGTGCGTCTCGTGAAATAGGTATTTTACAACCGACGGTTTGGCGAGTGTTATGAAAACATTTGCACTTAAAACCGTGCAGAGTTACCATTGTTCAAGAAATTAGTAGCGCAGACTGCGTGGCGCATCAGAAATTCTGTGCAAAAAATTTGGCATCGGATAGAGGAAGACGAGACATTCATGTATAGGAAATTTTTAATGATGAGTCGACATTTCATATCAGTGATAACAGACTCACTGAAACACATGCAAACTTGCATGTTTCTTTTCCACTTTGGATACAATAAAAGTCATATAGCATTTTGCACTTTCCTTGTTGCCACGACTTGGTCACCTCTAATATTCGGAAATACATGTATTACCTTTGGGTTTTAGGAGATGCTTTTGCAAATATCATACGGACTCGCAGAGTTGAAACGCCCTAACTGGCCCTCTCATTATGGCCTTCAAATCGCACTGGCTGAGAGCCGTGCAGACCAGATCCTAGTGGAAAACGAATTTTAAAAATGTCTCTGTTTACGGCAAGGCGAAGAAAAAACATCTTTGTGATTATCTGGGATTCCTGCCACCCTTGAAAGCGGCTGAGGTCAAGAGATTACAGAAGAAGAAAACATTGAGGGAAGGAAATGTAGAGGAATACGACTGAAGTCTACCGTGGAGAAAGATCTGTACAATTGGTATTGACAGCGGTAATTTGGGGCTAGTGAGAGTAGTCCCTGTGATTTGATTCCCCCGGTTTGGAATTGAGTTGTTATTGGGCAGAGCAGAGGACTCTAAGTGAAAGTGTCGACGATGTCTAGAGACAAGGGTTTTCAACTGAGACCATCCACGCTGAACTGGAAAAATGCCGATGCCTAGCTACTGCAAGTGTTCGTGATTCAATGGGTAACGTTTTACCCCTCTCCCAGGTATGCAAGTTCGCGTGCATTTCAGTGAGTCTATCTGTGGAAAACCAGCCCCACTAAGTTCTTTCTCTAAGTGTTTGTGACAAATTGTGGCTTATCTAGCGTTAAAACAGAAGCGGGCATCACGAATACAAGTAATTGCTTTTACATTACTTTTGCAAACCAACAGTCTGCCTGTACTCTTTCAAATACAATGGCGTGCAAAAATTAAGGACGAGACGGTTTTTCAAATGTAACGTCGTGCAGAAGTGCTCCACATCGACTCAAATCATACCATAAGATCCTCAAGATGTAAGAATATGGGACAAATGAGCAAAACCGTCCAAACAAGGAATCCAAAGGATACAAAGGCACTTTATTGAAAAGGTAGCTTCGAGCAAAACTGGACAGAAGACAGAAACGTTCATGTGACAGGCGGCTGCCAAGGAAAATCCAGTCTTTAGTAGGGGATATGATCACCCCTGACTGCGTTGCAGGATTTACAACGTCTTTCCATGCTGAGGACGAGGTTGTCAAGGAGCTGTTGAGGCATCGCGGCCTATTTCTCTTGTAGCGCCAATAGAAGCTACGGAATCGTTGCTGGCGGCTGGTGATGTGCTGCCAAGCGTCTCCCGAGAAGGTCCCACACGTGTTCGATTGGATTTAGGTCCGGGGACCTTGCAGGCCAATCCATGCGTTGAATATCTTCACTCTCCAACAGCTCTGCGACAGCCACTGTACGATGAGGTGTAGCGTTGTCGTCCATGAAGAGGAACTCAGGACCCACAGCACCTCTAAACAGACGCACGTGAGACAGGAGAACTTTGGTGCAATAGCGGACACCAGTGACTGAACCTCCTTGGAAGATGTGAAGGCCAGTACGGCTACCAAGCATGATACCGCCCCAAACGGGAACTCCGCCACCTCCAAACCGGTCCCTTTCGATGATGTTGGAGGTGTGATTGCGTGCTTCCTGCTTTCTCCAGATATGTATTCGTCCAGAATCGCTCGTCAGACTAAATCGGCTCTCATCCGTAAAGGGAACTCGACCCCATTGCTGATGTCTCCAGTTCTTGTGTTCCTGGCACCACAGAAACCGTAGTCTCCGATGAGCAGGCGTTAATGGCACACACCATACTGGTCGCCGTGCAAACAGACCACCTTATGCAGCCTCCTGGCCAAGGTAAAACGCGATAACGGACGTCCAGTTGTCTGTTGCATGCGCCTTGCGATTTCACCCGCTGTCTGCCGTCTGTCTCTTTTCGCCTGTAGGACAATATACCGGTCATCCGCCGCCGTGGTTGCTCGTGGACGACCACTGCTAAACTCTCGGACAGCTGTTCCTGTCGTTTGAAATGCTCTCCAAGCTCGTGAAACGATGCTGTGAGCGATCCCGAACTCCTCGGCCACACTAGTCACACTTCGACCTCCTTCCAACTTTACAATGACACGACCTCGGGTAAAGTCATCCAGATGTCATCTACTGGATTGCATGTTGGCCGTATCACACGGTGGCAGCAACTCGACGTCGTTCAAACCGATGTACACCGTGCAATAGCTTTCACTGAATTGCTGAGCGTACACCGCTCGTCTGCTTTATACCCTTCCGACACCCCCTCCCCCGCTATGTCATGCTGCATATATGCTCATGTCCTACCGTACCGGACCCTAGTCTATCTCCTGAGTGGTCTTTTGGTCCGTTCTGCCTGCTCGTTCCGCTGTTATGCTAATTTCTCCTCTTCGTCCTTAATGTTTGCAAATCAGTGTATTAGGTAGGTGAGTTTAATGTTTTGGCTTATCGATGTATGTTGAATGCCAATGCAATGCTCACGAAGCCTTACGAAATATGCCACACGTTTTCTATCTGGTACATATTCAACTTAGGCGATCATTTGCGGTGTTGCTTGACGGCTCAGAGAGACTGGTAGTATAATGACTTGCCGATGTACAGGCAGACTGAAAAAATCTGGTATTCAAATGCAGTCAGCAGGTGTCCCGGGAATCAGTGTCCTTGCCCTGCAGCACACCAATACCACAGCAGTCATAGAGGCCTGAGGCTTAAGAGCTGCTTACGTGTGACAAATTCTGAATGAGCAGGATATCCATCTGTGCCATCTCTTACTTATGTAAGATTAGAAGTATTTCGTGCTGAGGTATAGATAAGAAGGATTCAAAGCTGTCGAAGCACGGTAAATTTTTCATGAAGCAGCCAACGCACACATACGACGTTTTAAATATTCCTTCTAAAAACGTAGGATCTATAAAACGTTTTTATTTGCAATTTAAAAATTATGGTAGATAAAAGCTCTGGCGAGCACTTTCGCGATCAGTATGGCCCCATCATGAGGCCATTGTGTAAAATCAGATTAGAACGCCACAAGGTTAAATAGTAAGACAGGAGCATAAGTGATACACATTATGTAAATGAACACAAATCATTGCCATTCACTACAAATCATTGTTAAAAGTTCGTTTGTAATCATTCGGATTCTTCTTCCCGAGAGTACTACAAAATCAGATTCCTCCAGGTAGAGGGAATGTATACAGGCACGTCTTTATTACAGCAGTTTGGTTTAAGTTTAATAATATATAGACTTTCAGCAAAAAGCATTGAACGTTTATTAAAAGCAGTCGATAGTAAGCTCGCATTATACCAGCAAGGTCTTAAGTCTTTTTCAGTAAAAGGTTTTGACAATGTCGAAACAGCAGATTCTTTACTAATGGCATATCTGTGTTCAGCCCAGCGAGTAACCAGTTTTGATTGGTCGAGCCCACATAACAAAGATTTGCCGATTGTTCATTTTGTCCAATAAAGGAATGTTATAAATTCCAAAACGGGAAGTAGTTGGAACTACATCTCTATCACGTCTAATTAATGTAAATAAGTTTTAGGTTTTAACCCCGAAACCAATAGAGTATTTTTTACATAAAAGATAACATGTATTACTTTTGCTCCTGTCTTACTATTTAAACTTGTGCCGTTCTAATCTGGTTTCACTCAATGTCCTGATGATGCGGCCACAGTGGTCGCGAGAGTGCTCTCCAGAGCATTTGTCTACCATAATTTTGAAATTGGGAATAAAGAGGTTTTTTAGATCCTACATTTTTTGAAGGAATATTTAAAATGTGGTACGTGTGCTTTGGCTCCTTCATGAAAAAAAAAATTACTGTGCTTCGACAGCTTTGAATTCTTCTTATCTTCATCTCTTACTGATAAATGATTGATGCCAGAAGACCATCGTAGAAATTTCTACAATTCTTTACTAAACACCTTAGGTCATACTATAACGAAGTAAATTTCTCCGTCATCTTTGGCCTACGCGGGATTCGAACCCGGGTCCACTCATTCCGGAATAAGTTGCTCTACCAATTAAGCTACGCGGACATTGATTCTAATTGCTATCTGCCTTTATGTCGTGTGCGTCCTTCTGGCAGGTACGTCACATCTCCTGGTACGTTACAATACTCCTTCCTTTGGACAGATGAGGTACAATTCTCACAAACTGGAATCTTATTACTGGGCTCTCAACAACCCTTTCCTAGAAAGCGCGGATAGGCATAAAGTACCAAAGTGAGCACGTCTAGTGTGGTATTAGGAAAAACACACGCTTTGGTGCGGTATTCTGCAGCGGAACATATTCAAATCGGTGGTACCTTCATCTGTTATGGAACATTTTACATGACTATTTGGATGAACTTTCCCTGAAGCGGGGACAACTCATGTGATAATAACCTGATGGGGCATCGCTGCAACAGCCACAAAACGTACATTTTTTGTCTGACACGTTCGCGCACCAGCTCATCGGATATTGTGGAGCAACGTTTTCTTGGTCACCTGGCTTGTTGCTTTGTTTTTGGAAGTTTAACTACCACCATGAGCAATTCAGTAGGCTGTATGCAGGGGTCCGTTCCTAATTTAGAGCCACCGTTTAGCCAGTGCCGTAAGACAAACACATCACCCACACCTCGTCCGGGATTCGAACCAATACCTACGTCAAATGATTAGAACTCAACGCCGTACCACTCGCCCGCCTGACTTGATATCTTCTGGCTTCTTTATCTGAGGTTACTTGTATGAACAAGAAAATATCACACTGGCAGAGTCACACTTGCGCTGCTGATTGTCGTAAAACAAGCTGTTCTTCCTTGCCTTCACATGTACATTTTTGCCGACGAACAGATTCTACACCAGAGTAAAGTTTTATGGATAACATTCGTAATCACGAAACTGTAAGATTTTTTCAAAGCATTCGTAATCACTAATAAATGTGTAATAAAGGCTTTCGTCAAAGTGGTCTTTCTCCGTTTCTGATATATAATATGTGTTACATTTTCAACTGTCTGCTGGTTGTCACAATATCTGGCGGCCAAGCAACAAGCGCTCGATTTTGATTGATTGTAGTCAATAGCCTTTCCTTCATTCATTCGTAGATAGTATATGTCGTTTCCTACTAATTTGGAAATGCTCTAAAATTCCACCATTAAATTTTCTTTATCTCCATTTGTTGCAAATTAGGCACATTTAGGGGCGCAAGAGTCTCTATATTCACTTCGTCACGGTCACTCTTCTATTCTTTACAGCTCTAGAGCTTCGTTGAAAAGTTATTTGGTTGTTTTTGGACTCGCCGTAGAACCCACCAGTATGCTGCAACTATCCTCAACTAAAGCTCCGCAATCCCATGGACACTTAGTACCTGTAAATCAACTTTTGCCGTAAGTTCCGCAGTAACGCAGAAGAACAAGCATTCTGTGATATGATCTTTCGCGGCAAAACTTTTTCGGAAAGGGAGTTGAAAACTGAAAATTCTTTGAAATACAGGAAATAACTTTGCCTTTCTTACGGTCACCTGCCGATCAGTCGATATTTGAACCAGATGTTTAGTATCAGAAGTCAGCAGCCAATCAGGGCCTAAGCGTTTTTCATTAATGGTACCAAACTGACAATGACTTAACGTCTTTTTTTAACGTTTTCCAACCGTAGGTTGAAGAAGCGTATATGCTCCAGCTTTGTCCGTCTGTCTGTCCACACGTTAACTCGCATAAAAATGGTTCGATTTCGATGAAATTTTAGTATGTGACCACCTGGGGACGAACCCTATGAAAATGGGTGAAGTGGGGTCAAAGGTCAGGACACAGGAGCGGGATCCAATGCCATTGCCCTTATGCGTCATAACGTGCGTAAAAATGGTTCGATTTCGATAAAATTTTAGTATGTGGTAGGGGACCAACTGGGGACGAACTCTATTGAAAATGGGGCAAGTGGGGTAAAAGGTCAAGACATAGGAGCGAGATCCCTTCCATTGCCTTTATGCATCATAACGTGCATAAAAATGGTTCGATATCGATGAAAATTTAGTATGTGACCACCTGGGGACGAACCCTATTGAAAATGGGTGAAGTGGGGTCAAAGGTCGCGACATAGGAGCGGGATCCATTTCATTTCCCTTATGCGACATAACTTGCGTAAATATGGTTCGATTTCGATGAAAATTTAGTATGTGGCAGGGGACTAACTGGGAACAAACCCTATCGAAAATGGGTGAAGTGGGGTCAAAGGTCAGGACATAGGAGCGGAATCCAATGCTATTGCCCTTATGCGTCATAACATGCGTAAAATAGTTCCATTTCGATAAAATTTTAGTATGTGGTAGGGGACCACCTGGGGACGAACTCTATTGAAAATGGAGGAAGTGGGGTAAAAGGTCAAGACATAGGAGCGGGATCCCTTCCATCGTCCTTATGCGTCATAACGTGCGTAAAAATGGTTCGATTTCGATGAAAATTTAATATGTGGTAGAAGACCACATGGGGACGAACCCTATTGAAAATGGACGAAATGGGGTCAAAGGTTGGTACATAGGATTGGGATCCATTCCATCGCCTATCCCATACTCTTAAAGGAGCAATGCTTGTATGTATGTAAATTTTATTTTGAAAACGGCTCTAAGGATTTTGATGAAAGTCGTTAACTTACGGTTTTCTGGTACTAGAAATGGATTTAGCTTGATCTCGACTTTAGGGAAATTCGTTTAGTGGGTTAAATAACCACCCCGAATTACCACGTTTTTAGTGTCATGCGTCGTTCCCTTAGATGTTGGCGCGCGGTCACGCCATCTGTGTCATTACATCACGCGTTGTGTGTGGATCCCATTAAAGTTTTATGACGTCACACTCTTGTGAGCAGATGGTCGCGATTCCCATCTGCCTCATTACGTCACGCGTTGTGTGCGTATGTCCTTCCGCACGATAAGTCGCGTAAAAATCGTTCGATTTCTTTGACATTTTAGTATGTGGTAAAGGAACACTTGGGAATTAACCCTATTGAAAGTGAACGAAATGGGGTCAAAGGTCAGGACATAGGAGCGGGATCCATTCCACTGCTCTTATGCGTCATAACTAACGTAAAAAAGGTTCGATTTCGATGAAATTTTAGTATGTCGTAAGGGGACCACCTTGGGACAAACCCTATTGAAAATGGGTGAGATGGGGTCAAAGGTCAGGACATAGGAGCGGGATCATTCCATTGCCCTTATGCGTCATAATTTCCGTAAAATGCTCGATTGCGACAAAACTTTATCATGTTGTTTCGGAAGTATACTGAAGCCGTTCAGTTGAATATCATTGAAATGGGGTCAAAGGTCAGGGAACGAGAGCGAGATTTATTCCACAACCATTATCCTTATAACTTGACAAAAATGCTTCTATTGCGACAAAACTTTAATATATTGTTCCAGAGGTATACCGAACGAATCAACAGTCAGGTTAGGGAGAAGGGTTTGTCTGCGCGCGATTTCTGGTATGTTGGAAAGCGTATCATAATCAATGCATTGCGTAATTTTACTAACTTGTTTTCTTTTGACATGGTAATTACTAATCATTTTGAAGAAATGATGAACGCTGTCTTATGGAAGTTAAGTTTGCCTTCTGTTCGAGGTCTATTACCACTGAATTACTTTCATTTTTTTTTTTTTTTTTGCAACTCATGTTTTTTTTGCTTTATCTTTGAGCTCAAATGAATAAATATGATTTACAAGCATCGCAAAAATTTTCAAATAGATCATTATTTTTTTCTTGGATTCTTTGGCGGAGTATAGGTACAACATAATGGTATCTGTATTCTTCATATTTTACTGTGAAATGCTACGAGAGAGATCACTTTTTTCAAGCTCAAGGTACGAAAAACGAAAAATTCTTTTTTCTCTTTTCAATTTATTTATTTACTTTTTTGTTTTTCGCTGATTCTAGGGTTGTCGTTCCTGTTACCACGTTTCAAACGGAACAGCATGGACTTCTCTGTATATAAACTAAGCTGGTTATCTGAGGAAAAAGGCAATTCTTTTGGGAGGAGGGGAAGAATTCCGTTTCATGATACAGGTAATCTTCTGTTGGATTTATTCTTATGAACAATTTCTTGTCTGCGCTTTGACAAGGTCCCATTCCTTTTGTAATGTAAAACAGATAAACGGCGTAGAGGTCGACCCTTACAATTTCTATGAATCATCTGCTGGTTACGTAATTAGAAACAGAGGCGGGGAGACAGGGAAGGGAGCAGAAAAGGAAAATTTCCCCTAGGCACAGGTCTGTATGGGCTGCCGAAAAGGTTGGAATGATGTTTCTGCTAAAGATTGAAACTCTGTAGGGCAAGTAATTTACAGTACGGAGACATACACTTTCCACATATAAAGAATTTCCTCGCAATCGAATATTCATCATTTTTAGCACGTCTTTTGTAAAAAAATACAGCTAGGCTCAGTTCTGTTTCAGCTGTCATCAGTTTGGAACGTAGGACTACGACTTGCAGATCGGAATGTTGAAATGAGCTAATCGAGCATGGTTTCAAAGCGTTTATTTAATTTGTTATAGTCAACACTGATCTATGACATGAAAAGTAGAATACATAATTTTTGCAAATAATGCTGGATACATTGCGAACACAAAGCAGATCAATACACGAATTACCCAACGTGGTACTTTGTCTTCTTGGGGTTTTTACATTCCTCATCACTTGCTCTCTCCTCTCGTTTTGATTTTCTCCACTTTTGCTTGCGAAAGTTTTGATTTTCTACACTTTTTCTGCGAATGCCGCGGCACTGTCGAAAATGTCAACCCGTTCACAAGAAAACAATTTAAATTTGTTTAGTTTAAACCACTGTGATATATTATCCATATATTTGAATAGATCTCGTCGAGAGCTTTGAAACAATAACACGCACAGTCGTTTTGCACTCACGGTTGTTCAGATAAACCTCGGTATTGTCAAAAGTGTTCACCAGTTCACAAGAAAACAATTTTTAAATTGTTGAATTCAAATCAATGCGAAATGTTCTTCGTATATTTGAATAGATCTCGTCGAGAGCTTTAAAACGATAACACGCGCAGTCGGTTTGCACTCACGGTTGTTCAAATAAACCTCGGTATTGTCAAAAGTGTTCACCAGTTCACAAGAAAACAATTGTTAAATTGTTGAATTCAAACCACTGCGAAATGTTCTTCGTATATTTGAATAGATCTCGTCGAGAGCTTTAAAACGATAACACGCACAGTCGTTTTGCACTTACGGTTGCTCAGATAAACCTCAATATTGTCAAAAGTGTTCACCAGTTCAAAAGAAAACAATTTTTAAAATGTTGAATTTAAACCACTGCAAAATGTTCTTCGTACATTTGAATAGATCTCGTCGAGAGCTTCAAAATCCACGCACAGTCGTGTTGCGTTCGCGGTTACCTAGATAGACTGAGTCAAACGCGGAGGCACACCCAGAGATATTGTATCATCTTCCCCTCCCACAAACAGCGAGGGGAAGAGTCGCCCGCCCGATGTATTGCGCAGTACGCAAATCGGACTCCATGCTGTTTACGAATATGCTAACACGATTAGTGTGCGGTACGTATTTTAAACGCTATTATGGTTTCAATTGGGGTCTATTTTTGTTATAGGCGGTGGGCCGTAAGTCGCCCCATACTATCCGCAAAGTTAGACGTAGTTCTATGTCAAAAGATCGTGCTAGTGTTATCGGTTTGTCCATCCGTCCGTTCGTCCATCCGTCCGTTCGTCCATCCGCTTGTGGACACCATATCTCTGCAACCATTAGTCCAATTTGAAAAATTCTTTTCTCATTGGGAAGCCTTAAATGTGAGAATGATGATCCTTGCATTAAGTTTTTTTTATGCAGAACTCCGCCGCTAAAGGCTGTAAATGCAGTGATATCGAATTGAAAAAAAAATGTTTTTTCCATATATTTGCTTCTAAATATCCAATTGACAATTTTTTCTTCCTTTCCATGTGATTTATAACAAAGACTATTTCAGGCATAGTTTCTTTTTCAAATAATTCATAGAGTTCCCGCTAGGGGGCGTAAAGGTAAAGCGCGTTTTTCCCGATATCACTGCTTCTGAAATCCCGATTTGAAAAATTCTTCCTGCATCGGAAACAGCTCTACATCTGAAATGTTTTGCATATCATTTCTAATTTTTGGTTCGGACTTTTTTACCGATCACCACAAAAATTATGTTGCAGTTGTACCAAAAATCCTTTCGCATAAGACATGATTGCCCCAATTACCAGAGCTTTGAATGTCCAATCATAATTTGAGGAACATGGGGAAGAACGTTCACACCTTCCTTGGCCTCCCCAAGCACCAGATTTAAACATCATTGAGCCACTGTGGTCTGTGTTGGAAAAAAAGAGTAAGATCACGTTATCCTTTTCCTGCACCCCTGTATAAGGGTCAATTTCTTCTTCTAATGTATTTGGCAACAAAATCTAAGCTTCTAAAAAATCAGTTGAGAAAATTCTTTCTGGACTGATACCGTGCACCTCAGAAAACCTTTTGAAATTACTTTCTTCTTAAAATAATGCATGGTTTTTCCCACCAGCTGGCATAGATGTGTATCTTATTTTTGTCGTTATCTCTGCATCTAAGAGTCTGATTTGAACAATTCTTCCTTTGTTGTAGAGCATTTCCACTGCAAAATGTTTCCCCATATAATTTAAAATCTTTCTTAATGCACAAGTTTGCCACTAGAGAGCATAATTTCACCTTTTCGTTTACAGAAATATCTGTGGGACTAAAATACCGATATAAAAAATTCTTTTTCGGTTGGATACTACTACATATGAAAACCCTTTGTATTTATATTTTCCCCATAAATAATGCCCTGTTTCGTCGCTAGCGGCAGCCAATGTTTAAGCTGAATCTGTTTTTCTTAATATCTCTGCTCCCAAATGCGCGATTTAAAAAAAAATCTTTCAACATCGGATGCCATTCACCTTGTGGAGCACTAGGTCAGTATTTGAGAAAGTTGATAGTTCAGAGTTCTGTTGCTAGGTGGTGTATTTGTACTTATGTTTGTAGCTGTATCTCCACTTCTAAAAACCCTATTGAGAAATTTCTTTTTTTATTGTATGCAATTAGCTACAATAGAGATGTGGCGCATTATCCTCTTTAAATAATGCACAGATTTCCCGCTAGGGGCGTAAAGCTCAAAGCCTTTTTCTCACTGTATCTGCTTTCCGGAGACTATCTGAAAAGTTCATTTTCCTTAGCATAGCTTTATCCATGAAGAATATTTTTCTCCTATTTTTGACTTTTCCATTATCCAAAATTGTTCAGCTAGATGGCGTAAAATTATATCATCTTTCCTTCTATATTTCTTCTTTTAACCATTCGATGTGAAAATCTGTTCGCCCCCATTATTCCTTCTGCTAAGAGAAACTTTTTGCGCGCCATTTGTTAATTTCGTAACATACTTAACTTCAAAACATACTTTTTAGCCGCTCGTCGAAGTAAGTAGCTGTTTCTGTTTCTGGATGTTTTATCGATTGTAAAAGACCGGTTGATTTATTTTCTAAACGGTTGCATTGTCTCTGAAAATTTTTGGTAAATTTAATTCCCGTTAGAAAAGGATTCAAAAGACGTGCTGATTACAACTGAAAATTCGGTGTCATCCTTTTTTTTTTTTTTGTTTCCAAGTTGGATGGCCACAGTGAGCTATTTTAAAGGCTATAGAAAGTCAGTCGTCTCTAATAAAGAGCTACTGGTTCCAGGGAAGGGAAAGAGACAGCACAATCAGACAAACACACCACCTACAGTCATCGTGAAAAAAAATAAGTTGTACCCAGAAGGAAGCAACTGACAGGAATGAAACTTGGAAGGTAGGTTGGACATCGTAAGACATGCAAATTATTCAAGTATCACGCTCGGCAGTGCGTGTGGCGCAAGCAAGGAGGGATCGTAGCGCTGTGCCTGACTGGCTATATAAGGTCGTCCCTTTGCGCTTGCTTGCCATTCTGACTCGTGCTGTTGTGTTGGTTGCATCTTTTGCAAGTGAACTATGCCTCGGAGAAAAGTTTGGTAGCAATTAGAGCGGTTGAAGGAGTTCGAGAGGAGTCCGCCGTCGGGCTCCGGGAAGCGGGATGGTCTTATTGCCTTATTGCGCGACATACCGCGCAGATATCACCATAGCACGCTGCTGGTGGCAGTGAATAAAACAAGGCAGCGAGAGGAAGGATCTGGTAGACCTAGACGAACCACGGAGGGAGAAGACAGACGGGTTGTCCGACATGCGCGGAGTGACCCAACAGACACGATTGCGGATATTCAGCGAGCAGTGTGCCCTCTATGCATCGTTCGATTAGTGCCAGCACTATTGGCAGACGGCTGCACGACGTAGGACTACACGCACGCAGAACGTTACGACGACTACTCTTAACACCATTGCATCGTCGCCCAAAAGACTGCAATGGTGTCGTGCCAGACTGTCAAGGAGCCACTCGGAATCGCACCGGGTGATCTTCAGTGACGAGTCCCGCTTTTGTCTTGGAGGAGACGACCAACGAATCCGTGTGTGGAGGCACCGTGGTCAGCGCCAAGATGAGCGGTTTGTTGTCGAGCGTCACACGACCAGAAGGCTGGTGTCATGGTGTGCTGTGTAATTGCCTACGATGCCAGATCCCCTTTGGTGTTCATTACAGGCACTTTGACAGCCCAGCGTAACGCTAATGATGTCCTGCAACCAGTCTCCTACCTTTTCTGAACGCTGACTTCAGTGCAATTTTCCAACAAGACAACGCGCGTCTGCATACTGCCGCTGTCTCGAGATCTTGCCTTCAAGGCACTGACACTCTGCCATGGCCAGCCGCATCGCAAGACCTATCGCCGATTGAAAATGTGTGGGATGCTATTGGACGCGCTATCCACACTCCACCCCTACCGCACAATCGGCAGGAACTGCGTGAGAAGATTCAAGCTGCATGGGATGGCTTATCGCAGGACACCATTAGGAACCTGTACAACTCCACGCCGAGGCATCTGGCATGCTGTGTGAGCAAACATGGCGGCCGTACGATATACTGAGAGACAGTACTTATTGGCGTGTAGCTCAAAAAATATTTTCTATATTAGTCTCGATGTTTATAATTTATTGTTCCTGGGAACCTTTACCTTCCTCCCGAATAGCATTGGAATCCGACACATCCTTCTGGGTGCAACTAATTTTTTGATGATGAGAGTATTTCTCATCCGGGACTGGAAACCCTGTCCATCTGGGTTGAGCGGTAAGAAGACGGCGACTCAGACAGCTCAGCCACCAGGATAACGATAAATCTTTTACACTACTGTTTTTGAACAAACACGACCTGTTGCCAATCAGTGCGCCAATGTCCGTGTTGTGTTCAAGATATTATCGCAGCCTGAGCTGTTTGTAGTTGAGGATCAAAGAAATGAACTGCGATGGGCTGCTAACGACCAGTCGTCTGTTAAGCAGAAGACATCGAACTGTATTGGTGGACAAAGTCTTATCTGTGACAATGTTCCACTGCTACGCTAACACCGTAGATGCCCATGTACGGTCGGTCACGGCCATGTCGTGTGGGTGCCTTTCATCCCATGGAATCGTGCGATTTTGCGGTCTATTTCCCAGATTTCTGTCCAATGACGTCACATTTGTCCAATGACGTCACATTTGTCCAATGACGTCACGTTCACGTCGCTGTACTGGCGTTTCGTCTCATACGAGTGGAAATTTCGCGGTAGGAAGATCCAGCTTCTTTCATCTCAAGAAACCTTCTTCGCTCGAAGTCCACGAGGTGTTCATAATTGCGACCTTCTTTGGAGACGGGGCATAGTGAGACACAAGAAACACTCTTTCGACGCAATGTCGGCTCTTCACTGATTTAAACCAATGAGATTAGAAGAAGAGGAGGTGAAACGACCCGTTTGGAGTGAAGCCAAAACAGATCAGCTGTTTCGACCGTCACTCTGATGTGGTGGGAGTCTGCAGGAGTTCGGAAACGTGACGTCACTACCTGTGTCTGAAGCAGTTTTGCTTAGCGCATGCAAACCATGCAAACCAAGGATGCAAACAAGGAATATTTTGGACTTCGTATTTCTCAACATTAGGGTTTTGATTATATTTTAAACATTATTACTTGCACATGCACAGTAAGCAAGTAACCATACACAGCATGCACTTCCGCTCAAAAAATCATTATTTTGTTAATTTTTTTAAAGAAATACCAACACATATTTTCCTACTTTTTCTGGATTTTTTTAATTATGGGAACGAATATTTTAGCCTCAATTTTTTTCATGACTGTATGGGTAAAGTAAGGGTCCGAAAAACCAGTTCAAAATCGCGATTTCCCCATAGAGATATACAGGAGATTCTTGGGTTGGGCACATTGGCGTAGTCAGCTGATTAAAAGTGGTGTCACGCCAGAAGCACATGAAGAGGAGCTGTTGCCACCTCATCCTTCTTCTAACCTCCTTCATTTAAACATCTTGTTTGAGCCACCTCATTATACCTAAGAGCGGCAGTTCAAAGGGCGCTGCTTCGAAACCGCATGGCCGCCCCGGTGGCGCAGTGGTCTAAGGCGATGGCCTCTGATCATTCGTCCGAAAGGGGTCCGGGTTCAAATCCCGGTCAGGCATGGATGTTGTGTTTGTCTTACGGCACTGGCTCTCTCCCTTCCCTGAAACCAGTGACCCTAAATTAGGGACGGGGGACTGCTTATAGCCCATTTGAGTTGCCCACGGTGGTCGTTAAAATTCTAATCAAAAAAAAAAAAAACAAAAAAAAAAAACCGCATGCACATTTTCACTGACATTGTAATCATTTGTATGTCTTAACCTGCTGTGCATATCCTGTAAGTTTTAAGCTAATACCAGTAGTTCTTTATAGTGTCGCAATTTTCACAAGCCGTAGTGTATTTTGGTCTTTGATTTGCCATTTTGTTAGGTGCCATGCGGTTTTGGCGTTGCTTGATTTTGTCCGGGACTGATTCATAACATATACTTTTTTACAAATTTTGAAGATACCAATCTGATTTTTGGTGTAAATGTGACAAGGATGGTAAGTCAGATAATATGCGAAAACTTGAAAATTTTATCGTCCTGAAGCGGGACTCGAACTTGCGTCTCCCAGATAGCTCCCGGGTATGCTAACCACTACACCACCCAGAACGACCAAGTCTCAAGCTTCCGCTTAATTTGAATATAACCATCACATGATTCGCTAGTCGAAGCAACCGGCATTCATGTTTAGCGAATCACATTTACACCAAAATTCGGATTATTATCTTCAAAATTTCTATTACTCGTACATGGTGTAATCCCGTATTTATTTCATGATATACTCTTTTTTTTGCTGTCTAATCTAGGTTAATGTCTTCTAGCGTACTATGATATTAAATCAAATTTTCTTTGGATAAACTCTCAGAATATATTCAATATAGAAATTATGACGCACGAATATAGAAATTGTGACGTACGAATATAGAAATTGTGACGTACGAATATAGAAATCGTGACGCACCGCTGCGGTGGCGCAAAAGACAAAACGGCAAGTTAGCTATAATCCAAAGTCAGTGTGTTCAAGCTGTAGAATATCTGATTCCGGAAAAAGATGTAGGTTCGAATCCTACCAAGGGGTAAAAGCTTTTACACTATAAAATAGAGAAAACTTTTCTCGAGTAGGCGCTCACCGATACTCAAGCCCCTTCCCGCAACCACCCACTTCCTCGGTCGTCTGTGTTATAATTTTCGAAGGTGCGCAAATTATATACAATACTTTGATCCCGGTTCCAGACACCTTCGGAACGTTTTTGATTAGAACTAATCGGTGACGTATTTTGTTAATACGTACTTACGACGAATCTGATGCGTAATTTCTGATTGAATAATTTTGCCTAATGATCCACTTCGCAATTTGTAAATACGTTATTAGCACTAATGTTCTGCTTCCCAATTTTTAAATACGTTCCTAGGATTCATAACTGCAAGCAGTTGTAGCTAGCGCAAAGATCGTTCCCTTTGTACCTTAGCTACATGGGGGAAAACAAACGTTCTCAAGCTACTTATTTTTCAGGTAACGCTTTATGTAACGTCACCTAATCTACACCTTCCGTTGAATTAGGTGACGTTTCACAACGCACGTTTTAATTTAGAAAGAGTAGGATATGCTGCGGGTGTGATAGTTCGTTCTAATAATGTACTATCGTGTGCAAGTAGTCGTAATGTAATCGCTCATGGGCAGTTGTGCTGCAAAAATATAAACAGCATTGTAGCTAGGACTTCCTCTGAAAGCCATAGATATTCAGCTTGCTTATATCGCCGCAACTGTGCTTTAGTTTAAGTAAAGAACAGAGATTACAATTGAGAATGACCGTCTTCAGAGAACAGGGATGCCAGATCATTTCGTACTATTATGACACCAAAAAAGCAGCACCGCATCAGAACTCATACTATAACAGCAAAAATAGGAATGGTTCATCGACGAGTCCCAGTTCCACAGCATCATCGATGACGGCTGGGTTCGTATCATAAGACATGTTAAGGTACGGAGCACCGTTCAAAGAAATGCTAAGCTATTCTACAGTCTGAGCCATTCTGCTGATGGTAGAAAACTACAGGATTTCTTTTTTGTTTGTTTTGTTTTAAGTTTTAACAACTGCCGTGCGTATCTAAGGCAGGAAGAAATCCCAAGCACGTAATTTTCGGACTTTGCTTGCTGGAAGGTATCGACAAGTGCTATAAGAACAAACTGAACTTTCCCTTCTTTACCAGAATCTCAAACCGATCTCTAGCAGTGTGAGAAGCCAGAGACCCGTGGGATCGACCTCTTGAAAGCGACTACGAGTTTCTTTCGATGAACGTTACTATTTGTTTAAAGAAAGTTCACCTTGTGGTACTACCGAGACCACGGAAACTGCACAAAGCATGACTGTACAAGTGGCGTGGATAGAGAGACAGGACGGACGTCACGTTTGGATGAACGCAACAGCACTGCTGCCAACCTTTGAACGAATTATTTTGTCAAATGTTTGTAGCATTGAAGTATATCCAATAAAATAAATTTTGACAAATACTTTATTTGATTTATTACTACTGACACAATAGCATGATGTGTTAAATTAATCACTCATACAATTTGAAAATTTAAGTCTTCCACGAGTTATATTTTATGTTCAAGACAATT
This sequence comes from Macrothele yani, assembly GCA_039090855.1. Classification (NCBI taxonomy): domain Eukaryota; kingdom Metazoa; phylum Arthropoda; class Arachnida; order Araneae; family Macrothelidae; genus Macrothele; species Macrothele yani. Next base: position 27,295,585 of record CM077002.1, on the reverse strand, counting down.
CCAGTTTTCGGAAAGATTCTCGACGTGGATTAAATTTGAGAACGAGAGAAAGAGAGGAGATAGAAGCAGATGAGAGGGGAGTGAGAAAACAAAGACAAGGTGAGATCGGAAGACAGGGAGAAGTGAGGAAGGAAAAAAGAGAAGAGACGGGGAAGGGTGAGAGAAGAGAGAGAGAGACGGGGAGTGTGGAAGAGAGAAAGATGGGAGGAGAGAAGGACAGGAGTAGGGTGAGAAAGAGGAAGAACGGTGAGAGAAGAGAAGGACAAGGTGAAAGACAGAGGGAGGGGAGTGGGAAGAGGAAGAGAGAGAAATATGAAGAGAGGAGGTAGGTAGAAAGTACAGAGGGAGAGCGTGAAAGAGAAACAGGGGAAAAGGAGGGAGAAAAAGAAGGGAAGAGGGTGGAAAAGAAAGAAGGAGAGAGAAAGAGGGGAAAAGAGAAAAAGAGGGAGAGGCGAGAGAGGAAAAAACAAAGAAGGAGAGGGCATAAAAGAGAAGGCCGCCGCGATGGCGCAGTGGTCTAAGCGTTGGCTTCAGATCATTCGTCCGAGATGGGTGCTGGTTCGAATACTGGTAGGGCATGAATGTTGTGCATGTGTTACGGCACGGGCGAACTTTCTTCCCTGGAAACAACAGCCCTAAATTAGGGACGGGCAATTGTTTATAGCCCTTCAAGTTGCTCACGGTGGTTGTTAGGTTGTTAGACCTCCAAACAAGAAAAGAGAGAGAGAGAGAGAGAGAGAGAGAGAGAGAGAGAGAGAGAGAGAGAAGGAGAGAGAAAAAAGGGAGAGTGAGGAGAAACGAAGATGGTGAAAAAAAAACTCAGAGAGAGAGAGAGAGAGAGAGAGAGAGAGAGAAAGAGAGAGAGAGAAAGAAGGAGAGAGAAAAAAGGGAGAGTGAGGAGAAACGAAGATGGTGAAAAAAAAAACTCAGAGAGAGAGAGAGAGAGAGAGAGAGGGAGAGTGAAGAGAGACGAAGATGGTGAAAGAGAAACTCAGAGAGAGATAGAGATAGATAGATAGAGATAGAGAGAGAGAGAGAGAGAGAGAGAGAGAGAGAGAGAGAGATCGATAGTACCATGACAAATACAGTACATTACGATTTAATATTGTGATTTAACACGAATAAATATATTGAATTTCGATCAAGTTTTACATACACAAAAGAAAATGTAAAACTTAATGAATAAAAAGAAATGGACGATTGCGAAAACTTTTGACTGAAGTAGAAAGCGCGTGATTTTCAATAAATGACGGCAAAGGACTAATCACATAAAGCAAAACTAGTGATCTGGTTGTAGAGTACATTCCTTAGGACGCAGAATTTCAGGATTAAGAAAAGCGATGGAAACCCTAACCTTTCGGGAGTTATGACAAGATTAGTCCTAATTACGTATTAAGAAAATGACAGCGCTCGTCCGACTCAATTCCACGAGATCAGAAATATGGCGGCAGCGGCACGCCATGCTTTCTAATTACGAGCGGAGGCCGGAATTAAGGGTGAGTGATTGGTCAATAGATCGGTCTAGGATCGTGACAGACGAACGGCGCTTATCGGGCGATTACCTTGTCCGAAAGGAGGGCTTCCCATTTGTTGGATGGCAATTACTGAGCAGTTAGATGATGTTAATTTACAGGACTTTCGTATAATTCCCTGCGTCGCCAGCGCTGAAAGTCGTCACACAAACTCCTTGCTACCTTAACTGCAAGAATTCCGAGAGATTTCGAATAGCTTCATTTCTGACATTTCAAATCCTTATATAGATTTTTAAGGAAAGAGGGCAGCCTTCAAAAATAGCGACAGTGACGCGACTTTTAGCAAGAAATCAAATTAATTCCTGGAGGATCTCCTAAGGACACAGCTGAAACGAGTAAAACAGTTTCTTGCTTTACCCGCATCAGATGTATAATTTCACGTACAAGAATGCAAGAACAAATTAAAAAATTTAATTTCCTCTGTTTCGGGGCAGCATGAATGAAATGGGCAGAACAAATTTCAATACTACATATTAATAGAGATTCATTTAGACAAAAACTCGAGAGCTGCGACAGTGGCCCAACTTGTGTCTCCAGAAATTAAATCTATTTCTACTTGTTCTGATACGGTGGTGATGGCATTCGACTTTCTAATGTGCTAAGCTGGTCGTCTGATTTAAAAAAATCAGCCCCAACATAAATAAAATGTACGCTTATCAAACGTACATGGACGTATAAAATCTTATACCGAGAGGTTTATAATGACTAACAAAACATCAATTATAGAGTACAGTCAGATGCTAAAAGAATGTTTTTAGTCAGTCTTATAAGAACAGAGATATAGTTTTAAATATATGCTCGTACCAATTAATGGAAAAACTACAGGCAGAAAATGTAAGTAAATGCTTGCCATAGTCATAGAAATCCGATTCAAAAACATATTTTTCAGTCTTAGTTTTAGAAGCAGAGATAAGGCTTAGAATAGAACTAATGCACCCTGGAAGCAGTGCTGTGTTTTATGGACTAACAGAAAATGTAAGCCTCACGGTGGGTACTATCCGCCATAAAAATAATTCTTAAATCCAAATTTTAGAAGCGGGGATAATCTGGGAGAACTTTATGATTATTTCGTTGATTATCTCATCGGGGAAAAGCGAGAAAATGTCCGCAAAATGTTCGTACCAGTGAATGGTATCAGGCGAAAATATTAACTTTTCAGTTGAAATTTCGAAAGCTATTATATGTAATAAAATAAATATTAAAGCAAATATCCCCACATGAGAATAAACCATTTCTGGCGGCAGAAATATATATCAGATAAACGATAAAAGCTGTAGAACATTCTTCCTTCACCTGCTTGAGTAGATAGGGTCTTGCGATACTCGGTCTTGTTCTGAGTGTTCTTGTTTGTATATCTCGTCGTAAAAATGCGTCGTATTTACCTAGGTAGCTGAAACAATCCATATGTTTGAGGCTTTAGTTTTTGCAGAAAATATACGTAAGTGCTTTAGTTTTATAGATTCACGTTTTCGGTGGCTTCCTTGCATTTTTGTCTGAGTTCAATTTCATCGTTTCTGGCAGCAAAGGGACCTGAAAAACTCTTTTCCGAACCAGTCTTTTTATGACGTGCCAGCATTACAATAGTTTATATTTCTTTAACTACACTATTCAACAAATGTTGTGTTGTATCCTGCTATGGTAACAGAAATAATTCATTTTACAGATTACGTGACGCTGAACACGAAAGTAGGTATTAAATTGACAGAATGGATCTTGTTTTCAAAAAAAAAAAAATGTAATTTGCCAACATTTACATTTTTTGGTATATTATGATATGGGAACAAACTAACGTACCTGCGTTAAACACGGTGCCATTTCGCTGGTTCCTTATACTGAACTTTTGCAATATCCACTTTTACCATCCAGCAATATTAGGTTAGTGTTTTCCTTTGTATCTCTGCTGCAGTGCTGAAATACAAAGGTATGATGTAAACACTCTCCACTTTCATCGCTAGCTGAAACGAAATCCAGTTGTGAATAAAGAAAATGCTTCTTCACTGACTTGGTACAGTCCAGTTTCTTGTACGAGTCATGAGATTCTCCACTAGTTTCCTGAAATTATTGTCTTTTACAATTCCTAGAAAAGCAGTAGGAACTTGTTCAAAGACATTCCAGGCTGAAGACGAAATTAAACTGCTGGTCTTTGAAGAGCTGACGTATCTGTGGACCAGTGAATACTCCCGCTTTGATCTTCTCCTTGAGAATTTCTCACAGAAGTATGTAAATGTCGATTATTTTCTGCCCATTGCATTTAGTAAAGCTTTTAACAGACCAAGTTTAATATGTAGAGGTGAAAGCGAGACTACTGTGAAACATCTGGAACGTTTGGTCTCTCTGTGAAACATCTGGAACGAAGAAAGTAGCTTGAAAGCTACTTTCTTCGTTCCAGATGTTTCACAGAGACCAAACCTTGTTGCAATGAATACCCTTGGAACGATTATCTCACTCTCATACAAAGCTACAGAACTTTGTGTAACATTTTTGTAGTTTCACCAAAATGTAGTTCCATCAATCGACATATTTTTTCGACGAGCCTTTGATCTCTTTTTTGCCTGCAGTCTTCATTTTTCTGCTGTTAACTATGAAACGTACTTTCATTGATTACGTTTCTGAAAATTCCACGATTTTGTTCTTGAGTAAATTTACATTGTTGATCTTTTTGAAGTCGTTCCATCATCCCATTGTTATCCATTCCACTTTTCCTTCAACTAAAATTATGTAAGAGTGCGCTTTCTATGATAGTTTTGTGTCTTTTCTTCTCGTCCGCTGTAGCTAGATTTTATTCAGTCATCCGTGAATGTTTCCGTTTTTAGCTTGCATGTACTCGATATTTTTCTCAGCGACCCATATGACAAGAGACTTGAGATGAGTATTGAATATAATGTTCTGAGTACTGTGAAATCTATTCGCCTTATTAATGACAAGGACGTGTTTATCAAAAGACTATTTTGACGCGCTAACTGATGCTATAAAGTGTGAAGTCATTCAACAATGTAACAGGGATCGACCTCATTCACCTCGCATTGTATCGTGGGAAACATGTTCGTGATTGCAGACCAGCAGTAGTTTAATTACAAGGAACAATACACCGACTGTACTTAAATAGTATAACTATACTAATGATCCGAAATTTCTTGGCGTAGAATAGAAATCAAAGTTCCAAGCTTTCGCACATCAACCAGATGGCTTTTTCGCAGAAGGTAGACAGTTCTTCGGTAGGCAGCAAACTGTCCATCTTCCTCGAAAAAGCCATCTGGTTGATGTGCGAAAGCTTGGAAGTTTTGATTTCTATTCTACGCCAAGAAATTTCGGATCATTAGTATAGTTATACTATTCCGCAATAATTAGTTTACATCCGTTTTTCTATTGCTTAACAAGCAGTTACGTTGCAGGGGTTCAGAAAAACTTCACTTTTTCACATATTTATTAAAACGTGCTTAACGTATGCTCATTGTACGTTTGTACTAACAAATCCTGTCACCTAAAATGTATACAGGAAGATTTAATTTTTAAGACTGAAGTAATCATCAGCTTTATCAGCGTAAGAAATCAAAATTCCAATTTGCCAAGCTTTCGCTCATCAACGGGTGGCTTTTTCAAGACTAATGGATGGGTTTTCCAAGGCTAATAAGTAACCTTGAAAAGTAAGTAACCCTACCACCAGGAAAGAAAGTAATTAATTACAAATGGATTTAAAAAAAATAAACATACAAGTGATAATTCTACGAAGTACAAAGCACGTTTAGCGGCCCAAGGGTATACTCAGAAGCCTGGAATCGACTACGACGAACCGTTCTCACCAGTTGTAACCCACACTACGATCAGAACTCTATTAAAGATAGCAACATATAAGAAAATGCATTTGAGACACATAGACATCAAAACTGCTTATTTACATGGTAATTTGAATGAAGACATTTACATGAATCAACCGCCTGGTTATAAGATTAAAGGTGAAGAAAATAAAGTGTGTAAATTAAAGAAAGCTATTTATGGTCTGAAACAGTCAGGAAGAATATGGAATCAAACGCTTGTTAAATTCCTAAATGAACATGGCTATAAACAAGCAGTAGCAGATCGATGTTTATTTACACTCATTGATCCAAAATCTACTAAATATTTAATTGTCTATGTGGATGATATTTTGATATGCAGCAACAAATCAGAAAATATAGAAAAGGCTAAAAAGATGCTGAAAGATTATTTTGAAATCAAAGACCTAGGAGATGTCAAATACTATCTAGGGATAGAAATAGAAAGAAAACAGGATGGAGGTTTTCTACTGCACCAGAATAAGAAAATCTCAGATATCATAGAGATTATTGAGAACAAAATCATGAAATCTTACGTTCCGATGTCTACTGAGTACCTGAAATCGTCAAAAGATGACGAATCGATTTTCAAAAATAAGGAAGCGTATCACGAAGCAGTAGGAGCACTTCTGTATATGGCCAATGTCAGCCGTCCTGATATTACAAAGCAGTTGGATTGTTAGGATGAAAAGTGCAAAAACCTTCAGTCAAGGACTGGAAAGCTTTACAAAGAGTAATCCACTACCTACAAGCTACTTCCAATCTACAAACTACACATCAGCTGTGAAAGTAATATCGAACTATCAGCTTATGCTGATGCAGATCACGCAGGTGATACTCAAGGCAGAAAATCAACAACCGGTTTCATAATAAAACTGGGAGACACTACCGTTGCCTGGAGCAGGAAGAAACAGAGCTGTGTCGCTCTATCATCTACAGAGGCTGAGTACATTGCAGCTTCAAATGCTTCCAAGTTAATCGTATGGATGAGAAATCTATTAAATGACCTACATGTCCCTCAAACTGCGCCCACTGTACTTCATGAGGACAATAATGCTTGCATTAGTTTAATAAAAAACGAGAAGGCTCATTCAAGAGTGAAGCATCTGGATGCCAAGATCCACTTCATAAGAAGTTTATATCCTTCAACGATAAGACTAAAATATTGTGAGAGTATGCTTGGAACCCGTAGAACTGCTATGAGATTCCTACCATCAACCAATCATTGTTCCTTGCCACGTGCCGAGTGGGAGACTGTTAAGAATAAACCGTGACCGAACGCGGTTAGCGACAGGTGCCAAGCAACGTGCCACATTCTGCACACGCGAGTTGTGACGTCAGATGGATGAGCCCACGTAAGACAGCAGAATTTTTGTAGTTGTTGTTGTTGAGAGTTTTTTTTTTTTTTGGTTGGATGTTTAACGACCACCGTGAGCAACTCAGTGGGCTATAAGCAGTCGCCCGTCCCTAATTTAGGGTCACTGGTTCCAGGGAAGGGAGAGAGCCAGTGCCGTAAGACAAACACAACATCCATGCCTCACCGGGATTCGAACCCGGACCCCTTCGGACGAATGATCAGAGGCCAACGACTTAGACCACTGTGCCACCGGGGCGGCTTGTTGAGAGTTGAATGGACTAAGATAGTTTTTAATCTATGACTACCTGTACGCCGTCACTACGGAATGTTTTTAGTAGCTGAAGTTATGTTTCAAATGGATCCAAATCTATATATCAGAATCTACAACTGTATTTAATAAAGGCTCCATTTTTGAAATACGAGCATAAGGTGAGTAATTTTTCGAATCTTCTTGTTTACGTTCTATTCAGAAATTCTGCGCAGGCCCTCGTTACCGAAAGAATATACAACAGTTAAAACCTGGTAGTGTTCTTTCGAATTTTAATTTCCAAAAAAAAAAAAAAAAAAAAATGGGAGAAGTGGGGAACTGATTGTACATTTGGATGTGTAAGTTGCTAATTAAGTTCTACGTCTTTTCCCCAAAGTAGGAAACATATCTGTTATTTTTTTTTTTTTTTAAAGTTGCGCATTCATTTTTATTTTAAAGTACAGGGTAAGTCGAAAGTCGCCGGACACCATTGTATTTCAGAAACGGCAGGGAAAATGAAATATCTGAATACCCTAGCCAAGAATCGGTGAGGGATCTTATATTTTAGAATATTTCCGGAACATGGCTGCTAACTTGAAATCCACCATATTGGATCAAGTTCAAATTTTACATATGGTAAGTGGCTCATGTTGCATATCAAACAAGACCAGAATGTTCTCAGAAATTGATTACTGTAATCAGATTTGACATATGTGTTGTGGTTTACAAGTTATCAACACAAAAAGTTAAAATAACTATTGTTGTTGCAGGTAACTGAAGATGGCATTGACGAAAGAGAAGAAGATTGAGATGATCCTAATGTCTGAGGAACGCAGCTGCCGTATCATAGCCGAAGACTCCAACAACCGGCACCCAGAAAGACCACCAATTTCACACAGCACTGTCGCATATGTCATACCCACATTTCGAGAAACTGAGACTGCGGACTACAAAATTTGACCTTGATCCAATATAGAGGATTTCAAGATGGTGGCCATGTTACAGAAATAGCCCAAAAGATAAGCCCTCCCCACTCACCGATTCGTTGCTGGGGTGTTCAGATATTTCATTTTCCATCCAGTTTCTGAAATACGAGGGTGTCCGATGACTTGTGACTCACCCTCCAGATTGTCTAGTGTGTGACAATGGGAAGTTTTTTTAAACCCCAGTTTGTTTCTACATTACGTATTTGTCTATGCTTATAAATATTTTGTTTTTGCAAGAAACTTTGTCAGATTTATGTTTCAGATACTTCGCCAATTTCTAAAAATAAAAAAGTGAAAATTTAATTTACCATGAAGGAAAAGTGCTGAATTAAAATTTTCACCACGACACTAAAATCTTCAACATGACTGTTAAATCTTGACCGTGACTGTTGTCTTAAACCTCTTTGAAATAAACATCGACACAAACCTGGCTTAGTGCATTTTTGCTCCTTTGATTTCTTCTTTTTAAGAAATTCATTTTTCCATCTTTGCTCTGTAGTTCTATTAATCCGTTGGCATAATCCAAGACGCTAAGATTTAAAAAATTGCCCAACAGTAAGGAGTACTCTGATCGCGACAACATTGAGTCAACTCACTGAAGAAAGGCATATAACGTATTAAATCCGTTTCATTTTTGTGGTGTAACAAGCACAAAGATTCGCCAAGTTTACGGACTCCACTGGGAAGCTTTTTTCAAGGCAATGTTCATCCTAGTAGAGTGCTAAATCTTGGCGTATCTTTGTGTTTATTACACCAAAAAAAGAAACGGATTTAGTACGCTATATAAGTTTATTGAGTGTTCACCGTCTGGTGTATTTATTAGGGGTCTGCAAAAGTTTCCAACGTTTTAAGGAGAAAGGAGACAGGAACAATCAGGAAACCAGTACACATTTATTGAACGAAATATTGGCTTTTAGCATCAATGACCTTTTGCCATTTTTCAGGCAACAAATGAGTGCCCCTGTGATAGAAGGACTCGGGTTTTGAGCTGAAGAACGCAGCGACGAAATTTTCCACCTCTGAAACTATGGTGAACAGCTTTTGGGCTAGCGCATGTTGCATATAGGGAAACATATGAAAGTCTGAGTGTCAATGTCCGGGGAGTAAGCCAGGTGCGGTACAACCTTCCAATGTAACTGTTCAAGGGTTGGTTTCGTGGTGACACCGACATGTGGTCTGGCATTATCGTGTAACAGGATGACTGGGCGGCTTCCTTTACCTGTCCATGGGCGTTTTTGCTCGATTGCGGCGTTCAGTTTCATCAACTGATCGCTATATCGTTGTGTAGTGATTATTTCGCCCGGTTTCAACAGTTCGAAGTACAGCACTCCATGCATATCCCACCACACACACACAACAGCACCTTTTCCCTGTGGATATCCTGTTTTGCAGTGGATGCTAATGGCTGGCCTGAGTCGACTGAGGATGGCTTGCGTACGGGGTTGTCGCAATAGACCCATTTTTTATCCCCGGTGACAACCTCATTCATTTCATTTCATTTATTTTATTTATTGCATTTTAGTTGTTACAGACATGGTATTACACAATCATAAATATATAGCACACATTATATTTTTGTAACAACAGGGAATGAGGAGGGAAAAGGCCTGATAGGCCTGACGTGCCCTCTTCTCCCAAAGCATCATAATTTTCATGAAAAAAAAAAACAAAAAAACATAAACAAGTCAAGTCCACACAATATCAAACACAGCTAGGGTGGTACTATAAATTAATAATAAATAATAATTCATTATGAGCTTTTGGTCAGTAAGAAATACCTGAGTTTTCGTTTAAATATATTAATATTATTAAGTGATACAATATCAGTAGGAAATGCATTCCATAATGCCGGACCAGTTATAATTAACAAATGATCTAAATTGTTCTGTTAGTGGAAACATGGGGATTAGTGTTGCTTTTTGTCCCGTGGAATAATCATGACCACGAGTACTTATTGAAATTAAATCTTGGTAGTAACCATTTTTTATTCTCAAAAATATCAGTTTACCTATACTATAGGTATGCAATTGATGAATAGTTAGTATATTAAAATCATTTGGACTGAGTCTAGCCTGAAACACTATATTTAAAAATTGATTATATTGTAATTTAAATTGTAATAGTCTCATGAATCTATTTTGTAACGACTGAAGATTTTTCATAATATATAAGATAGTTGATCCCCATACAGATATACAATAGATCAGATGAGACTGAATTAAAGTATAGTATAATAAAATCATTAGTTTTGGGGTTAAATTGGCCACTGCACTACTAATAACCCCTATATTTCTTGAGATCTTATTAGATAAGTAGTCAACATGTTAATTCGATTTTAAATCATGCTGAATAATGATACCAAGGTAATTATGATTTTGAACCACTTCTATAGATGATCCGAGTAAATTAATATTCTGAATTAAGGAAATTGGGGTTGACGTACTTGAAAAAATCATTACTTTTGTTTTGTTAATATTAATAGCCAGATCATTTTTAGTTAGCCAATTAGTGATAGATACAAAACGGCCTTGTAGTTGTCGCACCAGTGTCTCAACATCATTTCCATGTATTAATATGGTTGCATCATCTGCATATAAAATAATATCTGAATTGCGTAGACAGGTACAGAAGTCATTAATATAAATATTAAATAATAATGGAGCAAGTACCGAGCCCTGAGGGACTCCGGAAATGACTGATTGTAAATTAGATTTGGTATGTTCAATTTCTGTATATTGCTGGCGACCAGTGAGATAGTTTCTGAAGAGATTATGTAATGTACCCCGAATACCAATTGCGTACAATTTTGATAATAATAAGTTGCGATTTAAAGTATCAAATGCTTTTGATAAATCAATGAAAAGTCCCAATGTAAATTTATTATTAAATAGAATTAGATTGAATTTTATCTTTTAAATGTAAAAGGGCGATTTCTGTTGAGGAATTTGGTAAAAAGCCAAATTGATTTTTGTGCAAAATTTTGTATTTTTCAATATAAGCAAATAATCTAACAAATAGTAATTTTTCAAAAATTTTAGCATATATGGATAATTTAGCTATAGGTCGATAGTTATTAATATCTGTCAAAGAACCCTTTTTAAAGACAGGAGTAATTTTTGCAACTTTTAACGAATCTGGGAAAATACCTGTAGCTAGAATGGAATTAAAAATGTATAATAGGGGAGTTACAATGAAAAAAGTTATAAATTTTTAAAATTTTGGGAAGAATATCATCTGGACCAGGTCCTGTATTTATGTTAATATTTTGTAGTTGGTAGATTAATTCGGTTCTAGTAATTTCCAAAGTATGCATTGAATTTAAGGTACATGAGTTAGAGTAATGAGGTAATTGTTAATCGTTCAGCTTAGGAAGTTGTTGTATTATACGTTATGGTGATACAATAAAATGATCATTAAATTGATTAGCAATTTCAGTTTGATCGGTGATTTTGATGTTACCCCGAGTGAGGTGAATTGAAGTCTTTGGTACATTTCTACGACCTAATAATATGTTTAAGTGCTTCCAGGTTACTTTTGGATTATTTAAAAAAAATATGAAAATAATAATCTCTTTTTAATTTTCTAATGTAGGAGTTAAGATTACGTCTAAATTAAAAAAAAAATATTATAATCAATTTGTGACCTTGATTTTAAGAATTTTGTGAACAGTTTATTTTTTTATTTATCTGATTGAGACAGTGCCTTGTTAGCCAAGGTTTCCGCTCTTTCTTGAATTTAGACGTGGTTCTTTTAAATGGAAAAGCCTTATTGTGCAATCTCTTCAAAGTTATTTCAAATAAAACCTTCCACAAGAAATTCTTCCCTTGAAACCTCTTCAGAAAGGACATGCAGATGCCCAATCCTTGACCAATATTACGCTCCGTTAAAGTATGCGGAACCCACTTACCAATCTTCTGGATCTTCCCCAAGGCCTGTAGACGCCGTACCACCGTCGATTGAGCCACTTTTAAACGTTTCACCAGTTGCGTGGTTGATTGCGTGGCATCCCCTTGCAACAACGATTCCAACTCCTAGTCTGCGAGTTTCTGCGGTCTAACTGCACGTGGCTTATCTTCCAAGCTTAGATCACTTTTCTTAAACCGGGCAAACCATTCTCGACACGTCCGCTCACCCATAACCGTTTCGCCATACGCCTGACATATTGAACCGTATGCTTTGCTCGCACTTTTCCCTAAATTAAACATGAATAACAAACAGTGCCGCAAATGAATTTTATCGGCCTCCAGGCTTGGCTTCATGTACGAACCGACAGCACGTGTCACTCGCCGGTTAGACCCCTACAGCGCCCACTAGCGGGGTGGCAGACTTTTGTACACCCCTAATAAAATAACGTTACTGTGTCAGCAGCCATGTTGGTTCGCAGCAACCCATTACTGACGTCACGTGAAGAAGGTCCACTATTTATGGTAATATTGAAAATTAATAATTAAAGCAAAAAAAAGTGTTATAGTCCTTTTTATAGTTTCAAAACGTTCAGCATTTTCAGTTAAATATCTTTTTCTTGGAGAAAGTAATACAATGTTCGTACCCATTCATTCGCAACGGCCTTAGCCCGAACAGTCAACAAAGGCGTTTTTAAATTCTTGTGCTCGGCGAGAACTAAAACTGCAGTGCTCTTTTTGGAGAGTTTGTATATATTTGATTTTGCCGAATAATGCTGTAATGAAGAAACCCCGCAAATCATACCTGCTCCTTGGAGGTTCCTGCTGGAACCTCCAAGGAGCAAGAGCAGGAGCAGGAGCAGGCCCCTCTTCAACTGTAAATATGTTTTGATTACTTACTTACTGCCATTTGGATTATTTCTTTTTTATGCATTTGTACATATTTTCATTTTGCTACTTTCTGTGTAAATCATACTTGACCTTTTAGTACGGCGCATGCGTTGTAACTCGCTGATGTACAGAGGTGTGTATATCCAGCGTGCCCGTGTGAGTTTCTCGTTGTGCCTGAGGATGGGTCTGTAAGAGACAAACCCGAAAGATCTCGCACATTGTTTTAATCATTTTAACCTTTTAAACAAGTTTTAATTTTCGTAAGTAAAGGTGTTTTCGCGGCTTGCGATGATTCGGCTTGGTTTATTTTGTATTGAAATTGGTTACGTCTTGTTCTTCGTGCTTAAGACAGCAAAGATGATTGTATACCAGTAAATAATAAATAAGCATTGCCTTGATCAATGCGTTGACTTCTTTTGTCAGTGTCATTTTCCCACTACAACACTGCCCAGGAAAAACATATTTTATTTATTGAGCAGGCGAATTATTTGAGCCTTCCTTCGAATTAGAATTTTTTCATTTTCACTGACGTCTGGCATGTTAAAACGTTTAAATATATTGGGCTGCGGTTGCACGATTTCGAAAACCGAATAAGTTAGGCAAAAAAATGGCGACACCGATCCAGTGAATTTGTGAGCTTGATATTCATGCTTGCTTATCAAATTGTCTACGGGATGACGTTTGCTCATTCGGTAGTCATATAAATTTTTCACACTTGAGATTTTGTGGCAAAAGCCACCGTTCAATCCCAACGGTGCTTTTTCTGTGACTACAACAGAAAAAAAAAATTTTTTTCGCGGAAGAGAATTTTTGTTTGGTTTTTTTTTTTTTGGTGTTTGTGTGTGCTGAGCTCAGCATTCTGGCGATATCGAACGCCGGCTGGATATTTTGACTCGGCTCTACCTCCGAGACGGCGCGAACTGTGAACAACTCTTTTATTTTATGAGTCGCCCAACACTACAATGGCGGAGACTGGATGCGTGCGGAATAATAAATCGCAAAAAATGTAAAGGGGGAACCTGAGACAAAACAGGATTGGGAAAAATAAGGGGACTCGTAGGTCCTGTACCGGAGAATACAAATTCAGTCGCGGGGAGTTTAACTAGGCCTTTGGGATGTACGGAATCCGGACTTTTAGAGTCTTTCTACCATGCAGCTCCCCACAAATCCAAAGCTTAACAGATTTATGCACAATATATGCTTCCATCCACGACGAGGGAAATAAGCAAAACATAAGGCGGAAGAAATGAAATATCTTTCCAGAAATAAATATCGCAACGCACAGTGTTGTTATTTGTCAAACAATTCTTCTGGTCGCTCTGCCATCCAGTTTAAATATATAAGCGGATTTGCAAATGTAAATCCAACAGTAATTCAGAATTCGAAGAACGTCATGATATTGGGTTAATATCTGTATCCACCGATCATTGTTACGATAGAGCCAAGATTGAATATTAATTTCTAGGTGAGCTACACACATCAAGCGTTCAGATGCGGGAAACAAAGACTGAATTTTAAGATTGCTTAGACTGGAGGTGAGATTTATTACACCTCGGGTTTGTTGTTAATATTGCAGGTAATAAATCTTACTTCTGATGACGTGGCCAGTCAGGTAATAAATCTTAATTCTGATGACGTGGTTCAGAAATTGTACTATTCATCCAGCTAATCACTATTTCATGCACATTAGAGTTCTTAATGATAAATACCAGTTCTATGCTTATCAAAGATCTGACGTAAGAAATGTTCAAGACAAATGGAACTACGGATTCTGAACCAGAAAGTTTCAAAAGTGAAACATACGACTTGCAGGCGCGGAGTTTATAATCCACCCGTCTCTCTGGAACATACCCTGGGGAAAGTTGGCTTTCGATTGCACCCTCTTCTGCTGCTGGCCCAGATGACAGATACTGTTTGATATCCCCGCGTGGATATCACAGCTGACGCATCGTCGTGACCAACGGCTCATACTCGCGGTACAGTTCCACTGCCGAAGCCGAAAGGGGTGGTGATGGTGGGCGGGGGGGGGGGTCACGCACCGTCAGCAAGATGCACACTCAGCTCTTCTGGACAGCACTAGCAGGTCAGAACCAGCTATGCTTTCTCCTTTTCCTAAGCGTTGAGATACTCCCACTCGGTCGTTTGGACTTGAGCCGTTTTCTGGTGTCGCTATTTCTCGAGATACAGCAGTGCAGGTACATTGAGTCTTCGTCCTTCGGTTCAGCGAATTAAATACAAAAAAATGTCAGCTCTCCACCCTTAACACAATCTGTAGAAATCTCTTTTTCTCTTATGCATATACATCAGGGGTAATGTCACTCTCCAGCTCCTTTTCCGAACCAGATAAGAATTACGTTCGTTTCGAAGGTCCTAGTGGCCTTTCTGTTCACATCTACCATTTGAGACGCTACTAATACAACTGTGGTTTCTTTTTTTGTGTTTGAGCCTCTCTGGTACAGTCGATAAAGAAGCCTTTTGAGTTTAAAAGTATGACTGTCTAGCTTCCAAGTGCCTGTCTGGAACGCTGGCATTGTTTATACCTAAAACCATCCCCAGACACATTCCTTGCGAAGGTAAATGGGCCTTTTTTGGGGGAAGAATTCCTTTCGGTGAGTGCATTTGTAGCGTCAGACTTCTCTCT
Source organism: Macrothele yani (assembly GCA_039090855.1). Lineage (NCBI taxonomy): Eukaryota > Metazoa > Arthropoda > Arachnida > Araneae > Macrothelidae > Macrothele > Macrothele yani. The sequence goes on along the minus strand of CM077002.1, from coordinate 27,280,217 downwards.
GTTAAAGATCTTCCCACAGAAATGCCTCCTATTTTCAGTTTCCTAAATCCCACTCGTAACAATATATTTTCAGCCTACATGGACTGAGCATTGTATTAGTAACAATAAAAATTAGTCTACGTAAACATCCATGCAGCCCTAAAGACAGATCGAATTTTTTTCTTCTTAGCCTGTTCACACCCACTGTTGGGTATAGCCTCCCCCTCCCAGTCTTTTTCAACTTCCTCGATCCTTAGCCTCAGTCCACCATTTAGCACCTCTAAATTTCTGAAGGTCATCTCTCTATCTTATTCTCTGGCGCCCCCTTCGTCTCCTTCCATCTCTCGATTGCCATTCTGTTATTAATCTTATCCACCTTTCAGTCTTCCATCATATCCAGCCCATCTCCACTTTGATTCTTTTCTTATTTTTACAATATCTGTTATTCATGTTCTTTCTCTTATAATTTCATCTCTAACTCTATCTCTTCTTGTCATTCCTAACATTCTTCTCTCTAACTTTTACTGAAACTCTTGCTTTTTTTACATTGTCGCTCTGTGATGCTCCATGTTTCACTGCCATAAGTAAACACGTGGAAAATACGTGCATTGAAGATTTTTCTTTTTAAAAACAATGGAAGGTCACCGGTTAAATAGTCTTTAAGTATCCAAAAGGCTCTGTTACCTTGGATAATTCTTCTATTGATTTCGATTTCTTGTCTTTCTTTAAAACTGATTACTTGGCCTAAATAGATGCATTCGTCTACTTTTTAAATTTCGTTTCCTTCTATCAAAATCTTTTCCTTTTCTTTTTATCAAAATCGTTTCCTTTTCCTTCTATCAAAATTTTTTCTCTTCCTTCTATCAAAATCTTTTCCTTTTCCTTCTGTCAAAATCTTTTTCTTTTCCTTCTATCAAAATCCTTTCTGTATCTTTTCCTGTATTCTTTATATATTTCGTTTTTTTTCTGTTTTTATTGTCAGACCTCTTTTAAGACATTCCATCCATAAATCTTTTATCATATTTTGCATTTCGGTATTCCTAATAGCTATGATGAGTATGTCATCAGCAAATCTTAAGTGACTTGGGTACCTTCCATTTATGTTTAATCCAATTTCTGCCCAGCTTAAATTTCTAAAAATATCTTCTAATACTGGGTTAAATGATTTTGGAGATAGTGGATCTCCATGTCTAACTGATCGATATTTACTTGTCCTTTTTGTTTTTTACATTGGAGGTTTAACGACTGCCGTGAGCAACTCAGTGGGATATAAGCAGTCGCCCGTACCTAATTTAGGCCCATTGGTTCAAGGGAAGGGGCTAGCGCTTAAGGCAAATACAACAACAAAGCTTTACCAATATTCGAACCCGACTCATCTCGGACGAATGTTCAAAAACAAGCGCTTAGACCAGTGCGCTCACCGAAGCGACATGGAATAGCTTAAGTTTAAGAATTCCGGTACTCTACTCGGATTGATCATTGTAATATAGAAACAATGATCGAGTTTTAAACGCTCTTAAATCTGTACAGACTGAGCATTTTAACAATGAAATAAAACTGAATTTCATTCAATCTGCCTTTAGTCTGCAAATAAACCTTTCCGTCGTTTAATAAAGATTAAGTTTAGTCTATAAACACTGAGAATGGTTAAGGTGAGGCAAATTTTCATTTGGAGGGAAGAAAACGAAACAAGAAATTTTCAAATTTGCTTGAAAATCATTTATATCTCACTGGAGTGCCTAAAGTTGAGATAATGTCTCCTGGCCTGATTTAACTATTCACTTCAGGACGTTGAGTTTCTTAGGTGGACGAACAGTTAGTCGTCTACCCTACCACACCTACATCATGGGTTCACTTCCCATACAAGATAAAAATGCTGTGTACTTTTCTGTCTGGATAGGTTCAGATTTCTTTCTTCTGAAGAGCGAATGTCTCTGACAAAGAATGAAAGCCTCATTCTAAGATTAAATTCTCAAGAGAGTAAGAGAGTGTGAGTGCGCCAGAGAAAGGAAAGGGACAGAATGCCAAACACAGAACTTACGTGAGAACCTATCCATGAAGTGAGAGGTAGCCTAACCATTCTGTAACATGGCCACTTAGAGACTCCTCGTTGTTTTATTTGTGTCTTTGAATTATACTTTTTCAGAATGCCAATGAGATTTGATGAGAAATACACTGCTCGACACAGAATTTGACACACCACGAAGGAATGCACAAAATAAGACGAAACTTACCACACGTAAAAACAAGTAGGTAGGAAACAAGCGATTTAATTTCTGGAGGATTACACGAATGCGATGGGTGAGAAGACAGTATAATGTGGATTGAGTCAGGAGGTCTTGTGACAGTCATGTTGGACTCTGCATTCAGCAGCACGGCGTGGCACCAAACGAAAAATTCCCATGACGATGTGCTGAGGTATTGCTGACCTTGTGCTGATGACCACTCCCCACAATTCAATGAGATTCAGGGAGGGGAAAGTGGTCGTGCAAAGGCATTACGTCGTCCCCCAATGACGTCTCACACATTCTTTGTTGGGGACAAGTCTGGGAATCGTGCTGGGCAGGATAGCACCTGGACAACTTGTAGGCACGATTTGCTGATGTTAGCGCAGGCGGGCGTTATCTTGTCAAAACTGAGAATCAAGGATATCACTGGATAGCAACAAAATGGGATGTAGCACCTTATCAAGGTATCACCAGGCTCTAAATGTACACACCACGTGTATAAGCTGTAAACTGCTGTAGAAACTGTTAGCGCCTCAAACCATGGCACCAGGCTGAAGAGCCGTATGACGTTCACGGATGGCAGCGAGATCAGCCCGGTAACCACGTCGCATCCAGACTATGTGATCGTGAGGCAGAAGCAAAACTCTTCGGTGAACGACATTTTTTATACTACATACCCTCTTCTTCCCACCACGCATACCAGGTACGGAACCGCTTCAACATTGTGAGACGATGTGTTGTGATGAGTGCCAGTCGTCGCAATGAATGTAGAGAGCCCACACCTGCCATAACCAATCTGTGAGTCACAGTCTGTGTCGACACGACGATGTCCATAGATGCCCGTGCTGCTCGTAGAATATCCTCCGCCGTGGATTGTGACGCGGCCACGGCTTGCCATGGAATGCGGCGATCGAGAAGTTCGGACGTTCACCTAAGTACGCCAGTCCAACTACGGCGACTGACGTTACCTTTCTACAACCACTGTTACCACATTCGTCCAGTGGTTGTTGAATCTAGTTTCGTTACTGCTACGAGATTCAACAACCTCCGCAGTGACCAATCCGCCATACTCAGCCGTATGACGAAACTTCTGGTAAAGGTGTCCGTGTGATGGTAGCATACCGGATGATGTCCACTCATTCTCACTCCTTTCAGATACTCTCGCTATCGAGACCACTCCAATGCTTTGTTTCACACGCCCAGGTGAGGACCACTCCAAAGTTTTGGTTGGCATGCCCAGGTGAGGACCACTACGATGCTTTGATTCACACGCCCAGTTCAGACAAATCCGATACTTTGGTTCATACGCACAGGAGAGGACGACCACACTTAGCTAAGCCGAGTTATTTTTTGCTCTTTCATTTCTCTCACCAATTACGTGATTGGTTCGTAACTGCAATCATTTACATAATGCAGCTCTTGACTCATACCTTTTACCCACCAATTTGCATGGCTGCAAATACTTTCTGGTGTGGTATTTTGTATGTCGAGCAGTGTATTTCGTTAATACCATTTCAGCACGTGAACGCAGTCGAAAGTATTTTCTATGTCGAGCTGTGTATTTTCTTATTACCCTTTTAGCACGTGAAGAATCGGAAGGCTTTCTATGTCAAGCAGTGTATTTTGTTGATACCCTTTTTGCACGTGAAGCAGTCGAAAAGTGTTTTCTATGTCGAGAAGTGTATTTTGTTATTACCCTTTTATCACATGAAGAGTCGAAAGTATTTTCTATGTTGAGCTGTGTATTTTGTTATTACCCTTTTAGCACATGAAGAGTCGGAAGTGTTTTCTATGTCAAGCAGTGCATTTTGTTATTACCCTTTTAGCACATGAAGAGTCGAAAGTATTTTCTATGTCGAGCAGTGTATTTTGTTATTACCCTTTTAGCACATGAAGAGTCGAAAGTATTTTCTATGTCGAGCTGTGTATTTTGTTATTACCCTTTTAGCACATGAAGAGTCGGAAGTGTTTTTTATGTCAAGCAGTGTATTTTGTTGCTACCCTTTTGCACGTGAACGCAGTCGAAAGTATTTTCTATGTCAAGCAGTGTATTTTCTTATTACCCTTTTAGCACATGAAGAGTCGGAAGTGTTTTCTATGTCAAGCAGTGTATTTTGTTTATACCCTTTTTGCACGTGAAGCAGTCGAAAAGTATTTTCTATGTCGAGCAGTGTATTTTGTTATTACCCTTTTAGCACATGAAGAGTCGAAAGTATTTTCTATGTCGAGCTGTGTATTTTGTTATTACCCTTTTAGCACATGAAGAGTCGGAAGTGTTTTTTTATGTCAAGCAGTGTATTTTGTTGCTACCCTTTTGCACGTGAACGCAGTCGAAAGTATTTTCTATGTCAAGCAGTTGTATTTTCTTATTACCCTTTTAGCACATGAAGAGTCGGAAGTGTTTTCTATGTCAAGCAGTGTATTTTGTTTATACCCTTTTTGCACGTGAAGCAGTCGAAAAGTATTTTCTATGTCGAGCAGTGTATTTTGTTATTACCCTTTTAGCACATGAAGAGTCGAAAGTATTTTCTATGTCGAACTGTGTATTTTGTTATTACCCTTTCAGCACATGAAGAGTCGGAAGTGTTTTCTATGTCAAGCAGTATATTTTGTTGATATCCATTTGCACGTAAAGCAGTCGGAAGTATTTTCTATGTCGAGCAACGTATTTTGTTAATACCCTTTTGCACGTGAAGCAGTCGGAAGTGTTTTCTTCAAGCAGTGCATTTTGGTATATTTTGTTAATACCCTTTTAGCACGTGAAGCAGTCGGAAGTGTTTTCTATGCCAAGCATTGCATTTTGTTAATACCATTTTAGCACGTGAAGCAGTCGGAAGTGTTTTCTATGTCAAGCAGTGTATTTGGTTAATACCCTTTTAGCACGTGAAGCAGTCGGAAGTGTTTTCTTCAAGCAGTGTATTTTGGTATTTTGTTAATATCTTTTTAGCACGTGAAGCAGTCGGAAGTGTTTTCTATGTCAAGCAGTGTATTTTGTTGCTACCCTTTTGCACGTGAACGCAGTCGAAAGTATTTTCTATGTCGAGCTGTGTATTTTCTTATTACGGTTTTAGCACATGAAGAGTCGGAAGTGTTTTCTATGTAAAGCAGTGTATTTTGTTTATACCCTTTTAGCACGTGAAGCAGTCGGAAGTGTTTTCTTCAAGCAGTGTATTTTGGTATTTTGTTAATACCCTTTTAGCACGTGAAGCAGTCGGAAGTGTTTTCTATGTCAAGCAGTGTATTTTGTTGCTACCCTTTTGCACGTGAACGCAGTCGAAAGTATTTTCTATGTCAAGCAGTCTATTTTCTTATTACCCTTTTAGCACATGAAGAGTCGGAAGTGTTTTCTATGTCAAGCAGTGTATTTTGTTTATACGCTTTTAGCACGTGAAGCAGTCGGAAGTGTTTTCTTCAAGCAGTGTATTTTGGTATTTTGTTAATATCCTTTCAGCACGTGAAGCAGTCGGAAGTGTTTTCTATGTCAAGCAGTGTATTTTGTTGCTACCCTTTTGCACGTGAACGCAGTCGAAAGTATTTTCTATGTCAAGCAGTATATTTTCTTATTACCCTTTTAGCATGTGAAGCAGTAGGAAGTGTTTTCTATGTCAAGCAGTGCATTTTGTTAATACCTTTTTAGCACGTGTAGCAGTCGGAAGTGTTTCCTATGTCAAGCAATGTATTTTCTTAATACCTTTTTAGCACGTGAAGCAGTTGGAAGAGTTTTCTATGTCAAGCACTGTATCTTGTTAATATCCTTTTAGCCCATGATGCAGTCGAAAGTATTTTCTATGTCAAGTAGGGTATTTTGTTAATACCCTTTTAGCACATGATGCAGTCGGAAGTGTTTTCTATGTCAAGTAGGGTATTTTGTTAATACCCTTTTAGCACGTGAAGCAGTCGAAGTATTTTCTTTGTCAAACAACGTATTTTGTTAATACCCTTTTAGCACGTGAAGCAGTCGAAGTATTTTCTATGTCCAGCACTGTATTTTGTTAATATCCTTTTAGCACGTGAAGCAGTCGTAAGTGTTTTCCATGCCAAGCAATGTATTTTGTTAATACCCTTTCGCACGTGAAGGAGCGGAAGTGTTTCCTACCCAAGCAGTGTACTTTGTTAATACCCTTTTAGCACGTGAAGCAGTCGGATGTGTTTTCTATGTCAAACACTGTATTTGGTTAATATCCTTTTAGCACATGAAGCAGTCGGAAGTGTTTCCTATGTAAAGCAGTGTATTTTTTTAATACACTTTTAGTACGTGAAGCAGTTGGAAGTGTTTTCTATGTCAAGCACTGTATTTTGTTAATATCCTTTTAGCACATGATGCAGTCGAAAGTGTTTTCTATGTCAAGCAGTGTATTTTGTTAATAATCTTTTAGCATGTGAAGCAGTCGGATGTGTTTTCTATGTCAAGCAGTGTATTTTGTTAATATCCATTTAGCACGTGAAGCAGTCGGAAGTGTTTCCTATATCAAACAATGTATTCTGTTAGTACCCTTTCAGCACGTTAAGAAGTCGGAAGAGTTTCCTATGTCAATCAGTGTATTTTGTTAATACTCTTTTCGCACGTAAAGCAGTTGGAAATATTCTGTGACAAAAACCGTCAGTTTCTGAAGACTTTTAGCATGGATTACGCTCAGGATGACTTTGTAACTTTTTTCTGACATCGGATACAATGTTTGCTGCATGGTATGAAGGACTCACGTCGCAAAATTGAATGCGGCTCGTACCTGAAATTTAATCAAAATTCACACAACTGATTTCTCATTTGTAATAACGCATGGTGTTGAACAATCTGAAATTGCAAGGAACGTTTACAGAAGTGAACAAAGTTTATGAAGGATGTATTTTGCGGTACTACAGAAGATGTTCACATATTTTAAGAAAGTTTTTGATAAGAAATTACAGCAAACAAAAAAGTTCAAGGAACTGAAACTCGCAACAGGAAACATTTGCTGCAGTTAAATATCGTCTGCTAAGAAAACGGCGCACGTAAACAAGCTGTGGATAGAAGGCTATGTTTTGGCTCTTTATTAAGATAAATATTTGCATTATGTAATTAAAAGACACTGCGAAAATCATGGAATTAACTATTTTGAATGCAAAATAACAATATTATTAATAATAGAAGGAAAAATCGTCAAGCATTGCTTTTAACAAAAAAAAGAACATGAAACTAATATCCAAAGAAGGTACGTACTTTTGCTTCTATTTCAAAAGCAAGGCTTCTGCTCTTTAAAAAATTCACTGAACCAAAGCGCAATCGCTAAGTCGTCTCTATATCAACTGTAAACAAGGTTATAAACAAAAAATTGAATCTAAAAAACAGACAAAAAAAAAAAAAAAGAAAAAAAGGACATGATGTTCACTGCCTTTTGCCTAGGCACGTGGCTGAGCGCAGAACACGGTGTAGACTTGTTTATGAAAATCACTTAACCGGAGACAGAAAAAATTGATTGTGACTATTGATGAAACATGGATCTACCTAAAGGACCGTAACAGAAAAAGCTCGATTTACTATCGCAACAGAGCAGCAAAAGACTTACAAACTTGGTTCCAAGAATCCAAGAGAGTTTCAGTAAAGGATTCGTGATTATTTCTGGTTTCTCGTACAATGGGGAATTAAAGATAAGAAAAGTTGAAAAGAATGTTAAAATCAATTTTATATATTACCAAAATAATGTTTTTATTTAAACAGGTAATGCCATTCCTTTATCCACAGAGCCTTCAAAGAGTAGAACTCCATCAGTATAAGGCTACCAGTCATACATCCAAATCTACCATTTTTTTCTTGAAAAAATGAAAAGGGAGACGGGTATCAAAACTATACCTTTTGCTCATATTTCTTCAAAGTCCTCTGATGCGTCATAATTGTGCCTTAGGACTGCTAGAAAGAGCGCTTGCTAAACACATACCTAAAATAATGATTGGAGTAAGCAAAGCAGTGGAATAGGGAGTGGAATGAAATACCACCACCAATTTTAAGAAATGCCCTGTTATCTTGAAAATCTAGATGTAGGTTCATTCCAAAGAAAGGGATATCAGATAAAACATTTAAGAAGGAGATAATTTAATTTTGAACATTAATTATATTGCTGAAAAATCATTCTAAAAATGTCTGAACATCCTTTGCATAACATAAACTAAAATATGCAAAAGTCGTGTTTATAATTTAATGATATCTGTCTTATGGGTTTTATAAAAAATAACTTATTTTTGCTGTTAAGACATTCCCACTAATTTTTATTACATTAATTCAATAACTGCTTGGTAGTTTTAATTTTGGTAAGTACGCGTTCTTCTTGTTGTATAATACACGTCATCACTATTAGCGACAACTGATAGATAAATATTTGGGACATCACGCTTATCTTTGTGGGTGTTCCAGCAGATGCTTCGTGACTAGAAATTGCTTTTCGGATGTAATTATCTTAAAGTGGGAAGCAACAGCTGTATCACGCAGTTTAGATAATATGTGTCGTGTTATCATTAACACTGTTGTTATAGTCAAATTAAATGAATCGTATAAATATACTACGAGTTAAGCCAATGTTTCCGCAATGAATTGCTACACAAGCAAATAAAAAAAGGCAAGGATGCATGGGTTAGCATGTCCCAATTAAATTCAGGCGATGTTAAATCAATGGGTTCACAGTGAATTAATATACATAAAAAAAAAATCGTGAAAACATGGGTTAGTCTTGCGGTAGATCACTTTAAAACATTCAGTTCCTTACTGAGTGAGTGAGCAGTAGTTCCAAAATAACTTTATTAAAAACATGCGTGGAACTTAAGTCAGCTTATTCATTAATCTCCAATCTGCCTCGTGACCATCTACAAAATTAGTAAAATGTTTTTTTATTTTGTTTTTATTTTGGGTTTAACGATTATCATGAGCAACTCGGTGGGATATAAGCCGTCGGCCGTCCCTGATTTAGGACCACTGTGTCAGTGCATTAAAGCAAGCACAACATAGAGAGAGCGAGCGCCGTAAAACAACCACAACATAGAGAGAGCGAGCGCCGTAAGACAAGCACAACATAGAGAGAGAGAGAGAGGAGCGTATGACAAGCACAAAATACAGAGAGCGAGTGCTTTAAGGCAAGCACAACATAGAGAGAGCGAGTGCCTTAAGGCAAGTACAACATAGAGAGAGGGAGCGCCGTAAGACAAGCACAACATAAAGAGAGTGAGCGCCGTAAGACAAGCACAAATTAGAGGGAGCGAGTGCCTTAAGGCAAGCACAACATAGAGAGAGTCAGTGCCTTAAGGCAAGCACAACATAAAGAGAGCGAGCGCCATAAGACAAGCACAACATAAAGAGAGCGAGCGCCGTAAGACAAGCACAACATAGAGAGAGCGAGTGCCGTAAGACAAACACAACATAGAGAAAGCGAGTGTCATAAGACAAGCACAACATAGAGAGAGACAGCGCGTAGAACACGCACAAAATAGAGAGAGCGAGTGCCTTAAAGCAAGCACAATATATAAAGAGCGAGTGCCTTAAGGCAAGCACAACATAGAGAGAGCGAGTGCCTTAAGGCAAGCACAACATAGAGAGAGCGAGCGCCGTAAGACAAGCACAACATAAAAGAGAGAGCGCCGTAAGACAAGCACAACATAGAGAGAGCGAGTGTCGTATGACAAACACAACATAGAGAGAGCGAGTGTCATAAGACAAGCACAACATAGAGAGAGCGAGCGCCATAAGACAAACACAACATAGAGAGAGAGAGAGAGAGAGAGAGAGAGAGAGAGAGAGAGAGAGAGAGAGAGAGAAACAGAGTGCGTAAGACACGCACAAAATAGAAAGAGCGAGTGCCTTAAGGCAAGCACAACATAGAAAGAGCGAGTGCCGTATGACAAGCACAACATAAGAAGAGAGAGCGCCGTAAGACAAGCACAACATAGAGAGAGCGAGTGCAGTAAGACAAACACAACATAGAGAGAGCGAGTGTCATAAGCCAAGCACAACATAGAGAGTGCGAGCGCCTTAAGACGAACACAGCAGAGAGAGAGAGAGAGAGAGAGAGAGAGAGAGAGAGAGAGAGAGAGAGAGAGAGAGAGAGAGAGAGAGCCGTAAGACGAACACAACATAGAGAGAGAGAGAGAGAGAGAGAGAGAGAGAGAGAGAAATTGAGAGAGAGAGCCGTAAGACGAACACAACATAGAGAGAGAGAGAGAGAGAGAGCCGTAAGACGAACACAACATAGAGAGAGAGAGAGAGAGAGACAGCGCGTAAGACACGCACAAAATAGAGAGAGCGAGTGCCTTAAGGCAAGCACAACATAGAAAGAGCGAGTGCCTCAAGGCAAGCACAACATAGAAAGAGCGAGTGCCGTATGACAAGCACAACATAAAAAGAGAGAGCGCCGTAAGACAAGCACAACATAGAGAGAGCGAGTGCCGTAAGACAATCACAACACAGAAAGAGCGAGTGCCGTAAGACAAACACAACATAGAGAGAGCGAGTGCCGTAAGACAAGCACAACATAGAGAGAGCGAGCGCCGTAAGACAAGCACAACAGAGAGAGAGAGAGAGAGACAAGCATAACATAGAGAGAGAGAGTGTCATAAGAGCACAACATAGAGAGAGCGAGCGCCTTAAGACGAACACAGCAGAGAGAGAGAGAGAGAGAGAGAGAGAGAGAGAGAGAGAGAGAGAGAGAGCCGTAAGACGAACACAACATAGAGAGAGAGAGAGAGAGAGAGAGAGAGAGAGAGACAGCGCGTAAGACACGCACAAAATAGAGAGAGCGAGTGCCTTAAGGCAAGCACAACATAGAAAGAGCGAGTGCCTCAAGACAAGCACAACATAGGGAGAGCGAGCGCCGTAAGACAAGCACAACATAGAGAGAGCGAACACCGTAAGACAAGCACAACATATAGAGAGCGAACACCGTAAGACAAGTACAACATAGAGAGACAGAGAGAGAGAGAGAGATCGCGCGCAATACAAGCGCAAAATAGAGGGAGCTATTGTCTTAAGGCAAGCACAACATAGAGAGAGCGAGTGCCGTAAGACAAGCACAACATAGAGAGAGCGAGCGCCGTAAGACAAACACAACATAGAGAGACGGAGTGTCATAAGACAAGCACAACATTGAGAGAGTGAGCGCCGTAAGACAAACACAACATAGAGAGAGGGAGTGCCATAAGACAAGCACAACATAGAGAGAGCGAGCGCCGTAAGACAAACACAACATATAGAGAGAGAGAGACAGCGCTTAAGACACGCACAAAATAGAGAGAGCGAGTACAGAGAGAGACAGAGAGAGAGAGAGAGAGAGAGGGGGGGGAGGGGGAAAGAGATCGCGCGTAATACAAGCAAAAAATAGAGGGAGCGATTGCCTTAATGCAAGCACAACATAGAGAGAGCGAGCGCCGTAAGACAAGCACAACATAGAGAGAGCGAGTGTCGTAAGACAAGCACAACATAGAGAGAGGGAGTGTCATAAGACAAACGCAACATAGAGAGAGCGAGCGCCGTAAGACGAACACAACATAGAGAGAGCGAGCGCCGTAAGACAAGCACAACATAGAGAGAGCGAGTGTCGTAAGACAAGCAAAACACAGAGAGAGAGAGCGCCGTAAGACAAGCACAACATAGAAAGAATGCGAGTGCCGTAAGACAAGCACAACATAGGAAAGAATGAGTGCCGTAAGACAAGCACAACATAGAGAGAGCGAGCGCCGTAAGACAAGCACAACATAGAGAGAGCGAGTGCCGTAAGACAAGAACAGCATAGAGAGAGTGAGTACCGTAAGCCAAGCACAGCATAGAGAGCTCGAGCGCCGTAAGACAAGCACAACATAGAGAGAGAGAGAGAGCCGTAAGACAAGCACAACATAGAGAGAGCGAGTGCCGCAAGACAAGAACAGCATAGAGAGAGCGAGTACCGTAAGCCAAGCACAGCATGGAGAGCTCGAGCGCCGTAAGACAATCACAACATAGAGAGAGCGAGTGCCGTAAGACAAGAACAACAAACATTCCACTTCGGGATCCGAACCCCGGGCCATCTGCAACGAAAGGTCAGAAGTCAGCGCTAACACCATTGATAAAGTGAAATTATTGGTTTAATTATTTTTTTATGAATTCATTTATTTTTCCCCAAAAAAGTTTTTTGAGCGATGAAATAGAACAAATACACAAATTCTTGAAACGACTCTGATCGCGTGACGTAACGCAGCTCTGACGTCATGTCAGAATGCTTTGATTGAGATCATGTCAGAGGAGCAGCTGTGAAAAACCAGCTTTGGTTTCTGTGGAAACTTAGAACAGCATTTACATAAGGGATTACAACGTAAATTATATGTGAGATTGTATCCCACTATGGGTTATATTACCGTAATACCTTATTTGGGTAACGTAGAAGGAGCTTAATGGAGACTACTAACGAGATGAAGTATATTAACGGCTTTTTTACATAACACAACTAATGCTTACCTTACGTAACGTTCATGGCCTTCTTTACATAACCCCACTCAATCCCCAACGTACGAGTACTTCACTATTGCCAACACTGATACATACAATAATACATCTGAAATATTACGTTACACATATGTATATCACAGGTTATTGACCACATGCGTCCACAAATGTCAGTGTTGTTCTATTTTGAATTCTGGTCATGGTATACTAGTTTAGTAGTTTCCGGGAAAATGTTTTTCGACTCAGTTTATCTTTAACACACATTTTCCAGAGTTTCTACTTTCACATTTTGATACTGCTATATATATTCTTATTTTGTATCTGTTTTATGAGTTCTGTGATTATTATACAGACCGTGAGTCAAAAGTTTTGTAATATTTGGATCACGTTTTGTCTTCATACGTACCTTTACGAAGAAAGATGATTAGCATGCAAAGTATAGGCCATCGTGTTGCACCATTTTTTGCCATCTGTCTGCCAGTTCTTCGATTCCGCGGTAGTACCAGTTCTTGTCCTTCGAAGCGAAGAACTCATTCACCCCAGTTACCACCTCTTCCTGGTTGTTGAAGTGTCGCCCTCTGAGGAAGTGGGCCATGGATCGGAACAGGTAATAATCCGACGGGGAAAGATCCGGACTATATGCTGGATGTGGCATCAGTTCAATGCCCTCATGTTCCTGGAGTTTTGCCCGGGTCGTTCGCGCGGTATGAGGCCGAGCATTGTCCTGCTGTAGGAGAGCGAACTTTCTGTTCACCAGTGATCGGTACTTCTTCCACAAAATGGTATACATCCGGTCCTGCTGTTTAGAGTAAAGTTTCGTGTTGGTGGTCCGACCGTCTGGAACAAATTCGCAATGGATTATTCCCTCGAAATTCCACCAGACGCAAAGCATCACCTTGTGCTCGAAGCGCCCACGTTTGGCAACAGGTTCAGGAAGCTGGTCCGGGCTCTACCGCTGCCGTTGTGTGTTAGGATTACGGAAATTGACCCACTTTTCATCGCACGTTACGATTGTCTTGATGAAACGTACATCGCGCGGGTTTTCTAGGAGTTTCGCGCACACATCCACTCGGCTGTTTGCTTTAGCTGGCGTCAGTTTTTGAGCAACAATGCTGCAGCTTTTGTAGACCTTGCAGAGGTCCTGAAAGTGACGAACCACGGTGGCCTGTGTTATTCTCAGCTCGTCTGATGATCTCCGAGTGCTGGTTGTTGGATTTGCCCTACGGCCTCCGAATCCACGGTTCGTGCCTTACCTGACCTTAGCTGATAGTCGAGGTTTTCGTCACCTGAGCAAAAAGTTTTGAACCATCTGGTTGCGGTGCTCAGGTCCACGGAACCTTCCCCTTTCGCATGACAAATGTTTCGTGTTGGTTGAGCAGCGTGATGGCGGAGTTCAAACTCGTAAAGCAAAAGTTCCCTAATTAGCCGGTTGTGGCTGTTCATCTTTTAGGCGTGCAAACCATAGACAGAACAACGACATGCAATGCTGTTCACAACAAACACTACCAGTTTACATCCCTTTAGACTGACTGTAGTGTGCGACTTGAACTAGTTTAAACACGTGACATACCCGCCGCAGCACATGCGTTAATGCAAATATTGCAAAACTTTCGACTTACCTTCTGTACCCCAATCTAACGTTCCATTATTTAATGGGAAAGTTTTTATTTCAGCCTTTCACTAATTTAGATGTTTTTACAATCACACCTTCTACTGGGTGTACGATGTGCAGTACGTTTATTGAGCAATACCATCAACGTATTGCCATTTAACAATACGCTTTATTGTTAATAACCAAGGTACTTAGAAACACCCTCTAGGTTTATATTTCTCATTATTTGACCAATTTTGCAGTTCAAATATCACTGGTCTGTGCCTAGTAACTTAACTTGTATCCAATCTGTGATTTCTTCTGTGCTTGGGTTCATGTGACAGAAAGCATCTTTCTCATTTGCCATATCTGTCGTTGCCGCTGAATCAATCAACCAGTTAGTGCAAGTCTGATTCCTGTTTTATGGACCTTTAATACGAACCGAATTTTTTTGCACCACTTGATGACGTTCATTAGTGTGCAAAATTAGAAAAGAATACAGAAGATCTCACTAAACACGCGACGCATAGGCGGAAATGCAATGAAAGCGAATGAATATGCAAATATAGTGATACTATATAGAAGAGACCATGTGCACGTGCGTTTCTGTTCTTCTTCTTCTTCCCACGCTTTTTAAACCCAATTGAGGCTATAGGTTTTCCTCGTCTCTTTCCAAATGTTCCTGTCTTGGGCTTGTCTATTCCACAGCTTTTCTATGGGTTTGTTTACATCATCCATTCATGTTCCCTCTGGTCTATCTACTCATCTTTTTCCTTCATATGGTGTCCATTCTAGTATTATTGTAGTCCATCTACGCATTATTTTCCATTCTTGCTATATGGCAAACCCATTTCCATTTTTAATTGTGTATCTTTTCACCTATGTCTCAACATTTGGGGTAGAACATGCTAAAAGTACCGCATGTAAAGGCTCGCTTTTTATCGCACCTCGTATTCCTTCTCGATGTAAGGTCAGGTGATGCGTAACATCACAGCCTCTCCTTGACAAATGTCAACCCCGCCTTCTCGTGGTACATCCTGTTCCCACTAAAGGGGCTCTGACGACCGCCAATAGCGGTATAACTATACCATCGGGATTAGAGGAAATGCTATCCCACACTCACCAACCCGCTTGGCCAGCGTGGTGAGTTATGGCCAAATCCCTCCAAAATGACTCCAGAATTTGAATCTTGGCCCTCAGTCTCCGGCAGCTGGTATGTACCTGGCCAAGGCAGCGGCCAGTGCGACATGAAGGCGGAGGGTGCTAAGAATCCCCGGAGGACCGGACTAGACTGCCATCTGATGCTGACCTTGGCGCTACGTATAATGGACGCTCAATATCTTCTTATTCAAGGCTTCTTGAATTGGAAGAGGAACTACAAAGGATCAAGTGGGACATCGTCGGGCTAAGTGAGGTAAGGAGAAAAGGAGAAGATCTCATTGAACTGAAAAGTGGACATCTCTTCTACTATCGTGGGACAGATACTGGCAGAACTAGTGGTGTTGGATTTATAATAAACAAGAAACTGAAGGATAAAGTTGTAGAAATTGAAAGTTCCTCTGACAGAGCTGCACGACTCGTTATCCAACTCTCGAGAAGATACCAGGCTCAGATTATTCAAACTTATGCATCCACCACAAGTCATGCTGAAGAAGAAATTGAAGAATTTTATGAGGAAATTCGTCATCTAAATAATAAAGGTAAGCAGCACTTAAAGATAATTATGGGAGATTTCAATGCAAAAATAGGGCAATGGCAACAGAATGAAACTTCAGTAGGTAAATTCGGTCACCGCAACAGAAACCAGCGTGGAAATACTCTCGTAGAGTTTGCAGAGGCAGAAGGGTTTTTCATCTTGAACTCCTTTTTCAAGAAAAAGCTACACAGGAAATGGACATGGAGACATCCAAATGGGACGACAAGTGAAATTGATTTTATTATGTGTAACAAAAAAGTCGTCATAGAAGACTGCAGTGTGCTAAACAAGTTCAACACAGGTAGTGACCATAGATTGGTGAGATGTAAGATGCACCTCAACACTAAACTCGAACGTGGCAAGCTCATAAGACAAACAAAATGTACTGACATAACCAGCCTTAAAAAACACCTAAATACCTTCAAGTTGGAACTGAAGAACAGATTCTCTGCTTTAGAATGCCTAACATCGGAAGAAGTGGATATTTCTGAAGTTAACAGAAAAAGTTACCAAAGCTCTTATGGAAACAGCAACAAAATTAGCTGGGTCTAAGAACAAGTTGCATGTGAACAAATTATCAGGAAAACCCCAAATGTTGATGCAAAAAAGAAGAAGAGATGAGCACAACTCAAGAAGATGTGTCTTCCAAAGTGGAATATATAGAGCTATGCAAGACAGTACGAAAAAGTATCACTGAAGGCGTAAGGAAATTTAACTGTGAACTAGTAAGAAAAGAAATGGAAAACAACCAAAGCCTAAAGATAGCAAAGGAACATCTCAGTAAGGGAAGAAAACAGATTATGGCACTGAGAAAAGAAGATGGTTCTGTAACAAGAAATAGAGGCGAAATGTTGACAAGAGTGAAAGATTTCTACTCCAAGTTATATAAAAGGGATGATACATGTACTTCAGACATCATGAAAGGTATCAAAGTTCTTCCAACCCTCCCAGCAGAAGTTGCACATGTAATCAAGAACATTAAGCGGGGAAAAGCTCCAGGAGAAGATGGAATTACTGTAGACATCATACAAGAAGCAAGTAGAGAAATCGAAACAGTACTCACCCAAATTTTCACTCTATGCCTTAATGAAGGGAAGATTGCTGAGGATTGGAACAACGCTACAATGATCTTGCTACATAAAAAAGGTGACATTGAGGATCTCAGGAACTACAGACCTATCAGCCTCCTATCAGTGGTTTATAAAATTTTCACTAAAGTTCTTTCACACCGCCTGAAGGTGACACTGGACATGGCTCAACCGAGAGAACAAGCTGGATTCAGGAGTGGCTACAGCACAATAGATCATATCCACGTACTGAGAGAACTAATTGAAAGAGCGAGAGGAATATGAACTTCCATTGAGCATGGCTTTTATCGATTAAGAAAAAGCCTTTGATTCGGTGAAACCATCAGCAGTTACAATGGCTCTGAAATCCTGCGGTATTGAAGATGCGTACATTAATATTATTAATAACATCTATGAAAATGCAAATGCGAAGTTTCGGCTGTTTGAAAATACAACACACATAAAAATTGGAAAGGGAGTGAGACAAGGTGACACCATATCTCCGAAGCTTTTTAATGCAACATTGGAAAATGTCTTTCAATCACTGAACTGGGAAAACAAAGGAATGAAGATTAATGGAGATTATCAAACCCACCTTCGTTTTGCTGATGACATAGTCATTTTTTCAACTACCCCATCAGAGCTGCAGAGTATGATCCAGGAGCTTGCTGACAGGAGTAAGGAAGTGGGATTAAAAATGAACTTTCAGAAGACAAAAGTGATGTTCAATGCTTTTACAAGAAATGAAGATTTATCGATTGATGGAGAAAAGTTGGAGATAACCGATACCTACGTTTATCTTGGACAGCAGATATCAAGTAAGGGTCACATTAATGAAGTAATTAATCGGCGTATAAATCTTGGATGGAAAGCTTTTGGAAGAAACAGTATAATTTTGAAGAGTAATATGACATTATGTCTTAAAAGAAAAGTGTTTGATCAATGCATCCTTCCAGTGCTTACGTATGGTGCAGAGACGTGGACCTTAACTAAAAGAGACATACGAAGGCTGCAGACAACTCAAACAAGCATGGAGAGGTGCATGCTTGGTGTAACCAGGAGAGATAAGAAGAGGAACTCGTGGATTCCGAAAAATGACAAGAGTGGAAGACATCATGATAAGATTTAAATCCCTGAAATGGCAATGGGCTGGACATACTGCCAGAAGGACAGACCAT
Source organism: Macrothele yani (assembly GCA_039090855.1). Classification (NCBI taxonomy): domain Eukaryota; kingdom Metazoa; phylum Arthropoda; class Arachnida; order Araneae; family Macrothelidae; genus Macrothele; species Macrothele yani. Next base: position 27,262,046 of record CM077002.1, on the reverse strand, counting down.
CGATGGACAGCAGAAATTTTAGATTGGATTCCAAGGGACAGGTAAAAACCCAGAAGAAGACCACATGGAAGATGGGTGGATGAAATTCGAAAGTATGCGGGAGTGACATGGAGGAGACTGGCACAAGACAGACCGTTGTGGAGGAAACTTGGGGAGACCTTCGTCCCAGCAGTGGATTGATAATGGTTGACAATGATGATGATGATTCCTTCTCGAAGTAGGTTAGACTGTATTGCAACGTTAGATTGAGCTGAAAATGCCTCGAAGACAAAATTTAGACGATTCACAGAAGTAGCGAGCGAGTGATCAGCAGAATGGAATCAGCTCCATCCCAATCGGAGGTATCCAGAGCGTTGCGTATACCACAAATGTCATCTGAAGACTATGAAGGTTGTTCCTTAGTACAGGAGAGGTTCGCCGTCGACAAGGACAAAGCTGTCCTACGGCTACCATTGTAGCCGAAGACAGCTATATGGTAGGGCGTTTGAAAGATAACTGTGCACTGAAAGTAACACTTACATCTCGCCCAGGTCCCTTTACACGAGGTGTTGGAAATGGGCCCCACCGACGTCCAGACATGTCTGCTCACGCATCTGCATGTTGGTGAAGACCTTTCTCAGGGTATGTGGTGTGATTTGTTGGATGTAGGTCGTTATTGCAGCTCTGGAAGTGAATGCTGATTACCTACGTACATCTTACTCTTCAGTGCTCTCCACAGAAAAATTAGGCGGTGTAAGATTCGATGACCGGGCAGGTCACAGTCTCCGGGAGAGGATGCGATTTCCGAAGAATTCCCCCAGAAGCTGTACTGATTCACCAGCGATGTGAGCAGTTGCACTCTCTTGCTAGAACCATATTTCGTTGATTTCCCATTCCGTGAGTTCGGATATGAATAGGTGGATAATTTGGATACGGTACCGTTTAGAGTTAATGGTTTTACTGCAGAAAACCGGCCCAATAATGCGCGTACGAGGTATGAGTTATATGGCACCAAACACCGATCTTCTGGTTGTAGAGAGGTATTTCCTAAAATTCGTGGGAATTTTCAGTACCCCGCAGACGGGGAGTTTGGCTGTTGATGTACCCGAACAGGTGAAACCATGCCTCATCTGTAAAGAAAGTCACTTCCAGAAGGTCCTCGCGTTCTTAAGACAGGAACTGTTAGGACAACCTGCAGTACCGAACACGGGCCTCGTGGTCTGTTTCTTTAAGCTGATCTAAGACAGACATTTTGTACGGGTGGAAACGCAGCTTCCTTTTCTGAATATCGTGGGCTGCACTCTTTGGCATATTAGCTTGTTGTGGCAACCGCTTAACGCACTTGTGTGGACTCCACTGTATCCTGTTCTGAGTTTCCTGTTCAGTCTCATGTGCCATGGATGGCCTAACCGGGACGGGAGGCATCCAGAACACTGCTAGTTTCCTGAAACTTCTCTATGAGCTGACGTACTGCATTACGGTGGGGGACGTCCGCATCATGATTGATCCTCATCCGGGACACACACACACGCACACACACACACACACACACACACACACACACACACACACACACACACACACACACACACACACACACACACACACACACACACACACACATCATTCATCCCCATCCGGGACTCAATCCACAACCCAACGCGGACGATTAGCCAGAATTTATAAGGAATATCTTTCAGGAAAAAACGTTATATGTAAAACAGCGCAGAACTGACACGGAGCATCTTATCGCAGGGGGCGCGCTGCCGATCCCATTATTCGCAATATGCGAAAAAAAAATCATTTTGCCGATGGAAAAAAAAACGTTTTGATGAAAATATTGGCGATTGCCTTTTTTAATTACGTCCGAGCAACACAGTCTTAAGAAAAGATTGTTTATGCTCGCTGGTCATGTCAAATTTTGCTTCGGCAATGCCAAGAATATTTTAAAAATTAATGTACAACGACCGTTCCATAAAAACTGAGAGTAAAATCACACAAAATGAAAAAATATAGGGACAGCAAAATATATGTTATTCTTTCTCAAAGTATCTTCTTCCGGATGATATGCAACGGTCCCATCATTCAGTCCACTTTTCAAAGCATGTGGCAAAGGCATTTTGTGGAAGATGCTTTAGGCCGCCCGGTGGCGCAGTGGTCTAAGCGATGGCCTCTGATCATTCGTCCGAACGGGGTCCGGGTTCGAATCCCGGTGAGGCATGGATGTTGTGTTTGTCTTACGGCACTGGCTCTCTCCCTTCCCTGGAACCAGTGATCCTAAATTAGGGACGGCTGACTACTTATAGTCCATTGAGTTGCTCACGGTGGTCGTTAAACCCCCAATAAAAAAAAAAAAGATGCTTTAGCGACCCCTGTGCAGCTTTAATGCTGCGTCACGGAACTTCTCCTTCATTGCTGGAAACAACCAGAAATCGCATGGAGCGAGGTCAGGACTGTAAGCAGGCTGCGGCACGATTTCAATAATGCATTTCGTAAGAAACTTTTGAACACCAGCAGCCACATGTGGGTGGGCGTTTTCATGGTGTAGAGTTCACTTGCCCACCAGTTCCGGTCGTTTAATCGATATGCGTCGTCGCAGGGGCTTCAAGACCGAAATGTAATACTCAGCATTAATAGCAATTTGAGGAGGAACGGCATGCTGGAAGACTACACCTTTACGATCAAAGAAAATTATCATCATCACCTTCCCAGCTAATTGAGTTTGACGGATTTTTTCGGAGGAGGCGAGCCTGTGTGTTTCTAAACACTCGTTGCGCGCTTTGTGAGGGGGTTTAAACAGTTGATCCATGTTTCATCGGTAGTTATTACGGTGTTTAGAATGCTTGGATCCTTTTCAATCACTTGTTTCCACACATGACACACCTGAACTCTGGCTAACAATTGCTCTCTCGTCAGGTGATGAGGCACCCATCTGAAACGCCACGATGCAACAGTAATTTGTCGTGTAGAATGCCGAATGCTGACGTTTTTGAAATATTGACGCAGCTATGTCTTCACACGTTATTCGTCGATCTTCTTGCAGGATTAACCAAACAGTGTTAACAATACGCTCCGTAACAACACTTTCAGGTCGACCAGGCCTAGAAACGAGTTCTGCCGACAAACGGCCTTATATGAAATCATGGTCCCATCTAAAAGTCGTTGACTCACCCAAACATTTATCTTTGTAAGCTTTTTTTCATGAAATCAACTGTTTCTTGAGCCGTTTTACCCAAACGATAGCAAAAGTTTATCGCACAACGCATTTTGCTTCTCAACTCGGAATCATTCACCTCCAAAGCAGTATGGCGAAATGCAGACGTACCTTAAACAACTATGCAATAACAAAACCAGAATCGTCTGCATCGGCTAATAACTGTTGCCATTTGCGTGGTTATTTTCCCCTTCGCAATGTTGTGAACTAAAAAAAAAATTACTCTGTTTTTATGGAACGGCCTTTGTAGGTATTAGCCGAAAGTTTTGTGAGCAATGACATACAAGTTTTTAACAACATCTTATTTTTGGCCTTTTTGGAACCAAGCTACTGAATAAATGTAATACCCAATTTTTTAATTAATTTGAAATTTATCCTGTCAATAATTCCTTGTTCAGAAGTTTTGTAGGTAATGGTGAATTCGAAATTGAAAATAAGGATAAATATATATCTTTCTATTTGGATTCTGGGTCCATAAAATAATATTTTGCTACTTGGTTGTAAAGAATCTATAAGCTATTGTTTTTCTACTATTATTAACTTTGTGGTTTTTATATTTCAAAGGGTGAGTGAAAAACCAGTTGGAGAAGTCATAAAAGAAGTCCACTACTCCTGTGTGGGATGATATAAAGAAATTAGCTGGACATTTAAGGGTACCTGCTCTACTCCTAAATGCACAGCCATTCGGGAAGCCTTGGAGATCATTACCAACAGTGATACTTGCAATGATAGCGTATCACTCGAAATGCCACGAATCTGGAGCCAGTAATGTCTTCTCTCTACCAAGATACCGTGTGTTAACGTGGTACCTCATATCTTTAAATGAATATAACGTGGTATCTGTTTATTGTCAGGCCAAGTCACCGCGTTCAAACTGTTAAGGCTGTCTTTTAGTGAGTGTTAGGGTTCGTCTCCTGCGATAGATGGTACAAAAAAATCATCACTCCTTGGGCGTGGTTTTGCTTCTTGAGGGCTTGTCCCAGAAGTTGGAGTCAGCGAATCACTGCAGACCTCGCCATATTCAGAATGAAAGGGGTTTCTCGTTGGCTCAACAATGAAAAGGCAAAATGTGCGCCCTTGCGTTTTAACCAATGACTATATTTGGGGGTGGAGCTTAGTAGTAGGCGGAGTTTCTATAGCTAAATTCATTGGTTCTCTGATAATGACGATATTTGGGGGTGGAGCTTAGTAGTAGGCGGAGTTTCTTTAGATAATTTCAGGGGTTCTCTGATAATGTACGCATTTTCTCTACAAAAAATGAGCGTACAGTTGGATTAAAGGTGATTTGTGGGAGTCAAGATTCCAGTCTCACTTTTGGCCTCATTTAATTATTTTTTTGGCCTAGATAATTAAAAAAAGTCAGACAGAAATGAGATATTTCGTGTCTTCCAGAAAGAAACACTCCCAAGCTAACTTATCGCGCCATCTAACGCCCAAATTGGAATACTTTCGAGTAAGATAAATTGAATTTAAAAAAAAAATCTAACAATTTTTTGGGAGTAATGACTGTGGCACATATTAGCTATAGGTCGTTTTTATTTGTGCTCAAAATTTCAAACACTGCAAAGCAATACTCTTCGGGAAAACGTGTACAAAGGAATTTACATCGCAGGTATAGGATGGAATTTCTCTTACACTCATTCAAAGACAACCTTAAGGCGTTGTATTATTCAGATTTCAGTTTCTGTCTAACTTCCTTGAAAAAGTCACTGGTTGATGTGCGAAAGCTTGGAAACGCTTATTTATATATTCCTACGCCAATAAATTGGATTACTAGTATAGTTTTACTATTTGTCTACTTTCTGTTGAAACATCATAGAAGTCGCTAGTGATGTGAGATTTCTTTCAACTTCCCCTTTTTCCCACGCTCAAGTTAGTTTTGTTTTGGCTTTCGCTATGCGTTAGAGATAGGTCGGGTATCACATCACTGTTGTTTTGTCACCCTTACTGAAAAATCACTGTTTTTTGTCACCCTTACTGAAAAATCACTGTTATTTTGTCACCCTTACTGAAAAATCACTGGCACCTTTATAATCACTGACAAAAAGTAACAGTTCCAAATTCACTGATAAGAACGGCACCATTAGTCGTGTTCCGAGCAATGTTTGGGGTCCAAAATGACTGTTACGTCATAGTTTCAGTTACCATGCCACAATATCTAAACAATTTGCCTCCTTTTCTGATGAAACATCATTGAGGTCGGTAGTGATGTGGGCTTTCTTTCAGTTTCCTCTTTATCCCACGCTTAAGATATTTTTGGTTTTCGCTGTGCGTTTGCTCGTAAATAAAAAATTCAAAGCGTGCCGATTGTAACAGTTATTTTTTCGCTTTTCTGTTACGGCTCCGTCACTCCTGTCGTAAACGGTGAATTTTTCAGTGTTATAAATAAGACGGTGATTAGGAATTCTGGCTTCTTTACCGCTACGTCACCGTTATCGTAAACGGTGATTTTGTCACTTTACTGCCGTGGAACTGTCACCGTTATCACAGTGATTTTAAACCACCTGTAGTTAGACGTAGAGGAAGATAAATAATTTCAGATGACTAGAGAGATTACTGAAGAAGTTTTACTGTGTTCGAGGAAGATCCTTTAACTGGAAATTTATTTGAAACTTAAGTTATAGCAGTTTAAAATATTGTATATTCTTCTAGAATAAAACAGAAACAGAGAATTCAGTAGTTTGTCTATACAGGGAAAATAGCAGTAAAAATTAAAACTCGTTTGTGGTTATGATGAGTAATCTTACCGTGTCTGCAGCTTTTTCGGCTGATTTATTGTCACAGCAGAAAAGAAACTATCTCCCTATGATCACTTAAGCTTCTCAAGTTTACTGCATAAAAACAAGGTGTATTACTTGTTTTTATGTGGTTATTACTTGTTTTTATGTTGGAAAACATTAAAAGATTATTTGAAAATTATTTTCACATTTATCTCAGCAAGAGTTTTATGAGTCAAGGAATTAGTTGTACATGGGTTGTGAAGGATAGATCGTTAAATAAAGTTACAGCAGAATTTGAAAAGTGCTTCCAAATCTTTTCTAGAGAGAAAGGTTTCTTTATCTTCTAAATCTTAAAATTTCTTTTCTAATGTGAAAGATAAATCGGCTTATTTTAAGGAAAACAATACAGCATTCCAATCCCTCCAAAAGTTCCGGAAAATATTCAGAAAACGGTCACAGAAAAGAAAAACTAATTTTAAACCTTGAATAAAGCAGATATTTACAAGATATCAATTCCAGCTAGAGTAACTGGAGACAAACCCTTTTTACATGGAAGTATGGAAAGGGATTTGAACATTGAGACGATCACATGAAACATTGGAAGAACAAAATAAAGCCCAGTATACGGTTCAATATGGCTATGAAAATAAAACAGTACAAAATTTTGAGTGTACAAAATTAACCCCGTAGCACCGGATAATTAATGAAATACGCGCTGCAAAATCAGCTATCAGTTAGAAAACCAAATATAAGAATTTGGAAATTTAAATTTGTAGAAACAAAAGGTAAAGAAAAATGAATTACGAGTTGCACATCATAGAGGAAACAGTACAACCCAAAGCGCTCAAGTCAAGGAGCAGAACAAGAGATGCCGCCGAATACAAAATAATGGGCACCATCAATCTATGAGCGGGTTTTCCCGGACAAAATTGTTGTTCTTTTAAAATGTTTTGGAAAGAAAGGAAACAACATTAATCGGAACATACGGAATCTTGAAAGCACTCTATGCTCTTGAAACAATAAATCAACCCTTTCAGCAGTAAGTTATGTTAGAAATTATTATAAGAAATATGGCTGTCAGAGTTCTTCGAACCAGACGCCTCAGAGAACATTTAACAGAATTGCAGGTGGCGCTGCTCGAAACGTTTTTAGTTGTTTACTCTAGCGAGAGTTGCCTGAGAAAAAAATGGAAGATCCCCTTCTGCTGCTCACGTCGGTTAGTAATCTAAGTGGTTGATCTTTTGACTGAACAACAACAATGTCGGTGATATGTAGAGGGTGTGCGTGTTGGAATAGTGAGTTATTACCTTTTTGTGGAGATGTACAATAAATATTAGTGTGTTGTCTTTGAAGCATTTATATGTGTGATTACTAAGGATAGACCTTCCTGCAGCTGGTAAGTGGCTTACTGTGTTACTTAAAGGAATTATAGATTTTAATTGTTTAGAAATATTTAACAATCTTGATTATGAGACTGAAATCTCACTGCTGTCAGGAAGATTAAAAGCAAAGTTCGTCAAATTCATCAAGCATTTGAGTCGAGTGGATTGAAGGCTTATTTGTTACTGCGTAGTTCCTCATTCGAAAATCGAAAGCGGAACAAAATGGCGTCATTCATAGGAAGCGGCATGTACAGCATAACAAAGTTAGATAATTTTAATTATCAAATTTGGAAAGTAAGAATGGAAATGATTCTTATTAAAGATAATTTATGGAAGATTGTTTCAGAGCCAATTCCAGAAGAAAAGAGTGATGCATGGTTGAGAAATGACGAACTAGCTAAAGCTACAATAACACTTTGCGTGTCTGATGATCAAATTATTCACGTACGCGATAAGAGAACAAGTTCTGAAATGTGGAATGCTTTGAAAATGGTTTACGAAAGAGAAAGTTTGAGTAGTAAATTGTATTTGCTTATAAAAATGTATAGTTTACGTTTTCAAGAAAATGGATCAACTATGCAAGAGCATGTAAATAGAATGCTGGAAATAGTTCACAAGCTTAAAGCACAGGGAGAGGAATTCAAAGACACACATTTGGGGGCTATCTTGCTAAATAGTTTACCAAGTACCTATGGAAATTTAGTTACTGCATTAGAAGCAAGACAGGAAGAAGATTTAACACTTGAGTTTATCAAATGTAAAGTGATAGATGAATCTAATAGAAGGAAAGAAAACTCACAGGCACACACCGATCACACAACTGTTTTGAAAACAAGTTATAAAAAAAATTACAGCTCCAAACAAGAAAGATTTTGCACTTTTTGTAAAAGAAAGAATCATGTCAAAGATGACTGTTGGCATTACAAAAGAAATCAAAATAAAGGTAACACTGGTAAGTTTCACAAAATAAACCCACATACAGAGTCTCACAGTATTATTGCCGTGAAGACAAGAAAAATAAAATTAGATTGTGAACAAAATGACATAAAAAGAGAAAATGAAAATTTCTCATTAGAAACAAAGTCAAAACCCAACAAAATATCCAAAGGTTGGTCAATTGATTCCGGTGCAACGTGTCACATGACAAATGATGCAACACTGTTTAAAGAACTTTCAAAAGGGGAATCAGAGCTGATCACTACTGCCGACGGTTCTCAGATAAAGTCAGAAGGCAAGGGAAATATAACCTTAAACTGCAAAATCGAAAAAGGAAAAGTTCGAAAAGTGGAAGTAAAGGATGTGGTATATGTTCCAGATTTAGACACTAATTTGTTATCTGTTAGAAAAGCCACAGAAAAAGGATTTGAAGTTTTATTCGAGAATAAAAAATGCACAATTAAGTATGGGGATACTATTGTAGCTATAGGATTAATAGATGCCTCAGATAATTTGTACAAACTACAAATATTAGATGAAAAGGCAAATTTGGCCATTACATGTGAAAAATAAGAATTGTTTGAATTTATGGCACAGAAGGCTAGGTCATAGGGATATTGAAATGATAAAACAAATAGAGAAAAAGGAGTTAGCAAGAGGAATAACTCTTTCCAATTGTAAAAAGGAAGAAAATTGTGAGTTTTGCATAAAAGGCAAACTTACACAGAAGCCATTCTCCAAACAAAGTAGTTTTAAGGCCAAAGCTGTATTAGAATTAGTACACACAGATATTTGTGGTCCCATGGTTGAGGCCAGTCCTAGTGGTTACAAGTATTTTATCACATTTATAGATGACTATAGCAGATACTGTTACATCTATTTGCTTAAAAGTAAAGATGAAGCATTAGTAAAATTTAAGCAATATGTAGCTTCAGTGAAAACCAAATTTGGAAAAATGCCAAAATCAATAAAAACAGATAATGGAGGAGAGTATTGCGGAAGAGATTTTGAAAATTATTTAGTGGAACAAGGAATAGAACATAAAACAACTGTTCCATACTGTCCTCAGATGAATGGAATTGCTGAAAGAAAAACAGATTTTTGACAGAAATGACAAAAACTATGATGTTAGATGCTAATATGGAAGGTAAATACTGGGCAGAAGCTGTAATAACAGCAGCTTACATACAAAATAGAGTTCCAACACAAGCAACAGGAAAAACTCCTTTTGAATTATGGAACGGATTTAAACCATATCTTGGTCATATTAAAGTATTTGGATCAAAAGCTTATGTATATGTACCAAAGCAACAAAGAAGAAAATATGGCAACAGAGCACAAGAGGGAATCTTATTAGGATATGATCAAAGATCTAATGGATACAGAGTATTAAATATAGAAACAAACAAAATAATCATTACCAGATCAGTAAAATTTGATGAACGTGAGCAAGCTATAATAAAAAGTGAACCTGCTGAAAGGAAAGATGATGAACAAGAAATTTTCGTTCAAAATGAAGTAATGTCATCAGAAACTGTGGAAGAAAATAATGATAGAGAAGAACCTGAAAATGTTCAAAGAAAGTCTTCAAGAATAAACAAAGGAAAATCACCAGAAAGATTAGCATATGTTGCAAAAGTTCAGTATAAAAAGGATCCTCAAAATTTAAAAGAAATCCAGGACATGAACGAAGTAGAAAAAGAAAACTGGTTGAATTCCATAAAGGAAGAACTAGATGCATTGAAGGAAAATGAAACATGGACTTTGGTAGATCTTCCAGAAGGAAAGAAACCTATAAAAATAAATGGATTTTCAAAACAAAATACAATGCAAGTGGAAAAGTCGAAAGCTATAAAGCAAGACTTGTTGCAAAGGGGTATACACCACAACCGGGATTAGACTTTGAAGAAACTTTTTCACCCGTAGTAAAACATACCACTTTAAGAACTCTTTTAACAGTTGCAGCAAATAGCAAATGGAATGTTCATCATCTTGATATAAAATCTGCTTTCCTGTATGGAAAATTAGAAGAAGATGTATTTATGGAACAACCAGAAGGTTTCAGAAAATCAGGAAAAGAATAAAAAGTTTGTAAATTGCATAAGAGCATATCTGGTCTCAAACAAAGTGCCAGAAATTGGAATAAAACAATAACAGAATATTTGTTCAACAAGGGCTTCAAACAAAGTACAACAGATCCTTGCTTACTATCACTAAAGGATGGAAAACAAACAACTTATTTAGCTATTTATGTAGATGATATATTAAATGCATCGAATAACACAGAAAATATAAGGAAAACTGCAAATTTGTTGAAAAATCAATTTGAAGTCAAACATTTAGGCCACATAACATATTATCTTGGAATTCAAATAGAAAGAGAAGAAGATGGAAGTTTTCTTCTGAGTCAAAGTAATAAAATAAAGGAAATTATACAAAGTTATGCTACAGATCAAAATAAGGAAAGTAAAACACCAATTAGTACAAACTACAGAAAGAACATTCAAGAAGAAGAAGAACTTCTAAAAGATAATGGACTTTATAGAGAAATAGTGGGAGCTGTCATGTATTTATCTACAGTAACAAGACCAGACATTTCAACTGCCATAGGCATCTTAAGCAGAAAAGTAGAAAAACCAAGTAAACAAGATTGGTTAGCCATTATGAAGTTAATTTATTATTTGAAATCAACAGTAAACCTTAAATTAAGACTATCTTCACAAGACCCACTAATTTTAAAAGGCTATGCAGACGCTGACTGGGCAGGAGACCGGACTGACTGGAAATCAACATCTGGATTTGTTTTCATGCTTGGAAAGAGTGCCATATGTTAGACCAGCCGTAAGCAGTCAACAACAGCCTTATCGACAACCGAAGCAGAGTTCAGCGCCACTGCAGAAGCAAGCAAAGAACTATTGTGGTTGCGAGAGTTACTCAAGGATTTTGATTGTGAACAGACTGGAACCACTACAATATTTCAGGATAACAAATCAACTATACATCTTATAGAAAATCAAAAGATCAATTCCAGATCTAAACACATTATGGTGCGGTATCAGTTTGTGAAAGAATTGAGTGGAATTGTTCTTCAGTTAAACTACTGTAATACTTCTCAAATGGTTGCGGACATTTTCACCAAGCCATTGGCTGGACCCCAGTTTGAAAAACTTAGACTGACACTAGGCATGATAAAATGAACTTCTCCAGCCAAGTGGGAGACTGTTAGAAATTATTATAAGAAATATGGCTGTCAGAGTTCTTCGAACCAGACGCCTCAGAGAACATTTAACAGAATTGCAGGTGGCGCTGCTCGAAACGTTTTTAGTTGTTTACTCTAGCGAGCGTTGCCTGAGAAAAAAAAATGGAAGATCCACTTCTGCTGCTCACGTCGGTTAGTAGTCTAAGTGGTTGATCTTTTGACTGAACAACAACAATGTCGGTGATATGTAGAGGGCGTGCGTGTTAGAATAGTGAGTTATTACCTTTTTGTGGTGATGTACAATAAATATTAGTGTGTTGTCTTTGAAGCATTTATATGTGTGATTACTAAGGATAGATCTTCCTGCAGCTGGTAAGTGGCTTACTGCGTTACTTAAAGGAATTATAGATTTTAATGGTTTAGAAATATTTAACAAGTTAACCTTTTTAGCAGTAATTGTGTATATACGCATCACCATGTGTCTATCCTAAAAATAGTATCAACGTTCAGCAACTTCTTGATTAATAATGCCATGTACAGTTTTGTATGAACAGCTCGAAAATTTGGTAAACGAATATATACATCTATTTTGTTTTGACGATAGACGAATGGTGGCGTATATACACTGGCGGAAAGTTAAAAAAGAACACCAACAAGGAGACGTCTGATACCAACGAAATTTATATAGCATAATAACGGAATACAGAGGATAACGTGATCAAAACATTATGGAAAAATACAGCTGTATTTGCTGGTAAACTGAAAAATAACATTTCCATGTAACATGGTTAGTATGAGGTTGAACCGCAATGAACTGCGTCACACTGTGCAATTCTGGCATGGAGTCTGTCGTACAGATGTTGGATGTAAGTTTGGGGTATTGAGTTCCAAGCATCCTCAACCTGGACGCGTAAATCGGGGATGGTCGTGGCTGGCCGTGGAGACCGGATAAGTCGTTGTCCCATAAAATCCCACACGTGCTCAATGGGGGACAAATCCGGTGAACGTGCAGGCCATGGAAGTTGTCTCACACCCTGAAGTGCATGTTGCGTTGCACGTGCCGTGTGTGTGTGTGTGTTATCTTGCTGGAAAACACCACGATGGACCGACCTTACAAATGGCACAACAACGGGCTGAATGATGTTGTTGATGTAGGAGGTGCTGTTTAACGTACCCGGTACAAACACTAGTTGTGTACAGGAGTGATAGTTGATCGCTCCCCACACCAGGAGACCAGGTGTAGGCCTTGTGTGTGGCTGGAGTATGCAAGAAGGGCGGAGACGCTCCCCTGGGCGCCTGCAAACACGCATACGGCCATCGGAGGCTCCCAAGCAGAATCTGCTTTCATCGCTGAACACGACAGATCGCCATTGCGTTCTCCAGTGCAGACGTTGGAGACACCACTGCAGCTGTTCCTGACGGTGGGCTGGAGTCAGAGGTACACATGCCAGAGGCACACGTGCGCGTAGTCCTGCATCCAGTAGACGTTTGCGGATTGTTCGCACAGTGACCTCAGGTGCAACGGCAGCTCGGATTTGCGCCGCAGTGGATGTTCTGCTTGACAGCGCCGCTCTTTTTATGCGTCGATCGGTCCGCTCATCAGTCCGTCTGTGACTCCCGGTTCCACGTCTTCTCGTGTGGGAATGTTCCTCGGACCATCTACGCCACCATCGTACCCCCACCGATACTTCCCGTCCAATTCGCTCCGCAATACGACGATACGACCACCCTGCCTCGCGGAGTCCGACTAGATGACTTCGCTCAAAGTCCGATAACTGCTGAAATTGTATACGTCTTCCATGTCCAGGCATTGCAGTTTCTTCAGGGTCTTCGCACGTGTCCGTACGCCACGACTGTTTGCATTCACTTCGCCGTACTCCTTAAATACTACCGACGATAATTTGCATATTATGCCGTGCTGTGGCTTAAACGTTCACCGGTTGGTCCCGAAATTAACATCACACCTACGTAAACTCGATCCCATTAACATATGTAAATTTCATGATCGTCCGCCAATTCCTTCTTGGTGTTCTTTTTTCACTTTCCGGCAGTGTATATGTATACGGTATTACTCCACAAACGGTTAAACACCCATCAGAATATCTAAGTACCAAAATTACAGAAGAAAGATCTAGCGGCTAGAGTTTCAGAGGCTGGTCAGAACACTATTTTGCCAGCAGATGTGGCCAATCAGGAAAAAAATTAAAAGCTATCTAGAGATCGCCTGTACGAAATTTGATAGACAGTATGGGCTTTCTAAATTAATTTAAAATGCTTCTTCAGAAAGCAAAAAATTTTGGACACACATTGCAAGATCAGAAAAATTTTCGTTGTAAATAAAGTTGAGGAATCTAAGCAGATTCCTCAGCTAACGGGTTAACGACCACCGTGAGCAAATCAATGGGTTACAAGCAATCTCCCGTTCCTAATTTGGGGCTACTGGTTCCAAGGAGGGAGAGAGCCAGTGCCGTTAGACAAACGCACCTTCCAGGCCCCACCCGGGATAAGAACCCGGGACCATTTTGAACGAATAGTCAGAGTTCAGCGCTTAGACACTCGAATAGTCAGAGGTCAGAGGTCAGTGAATAGTCAGAGGTCAGCGCTTAGTCCACGAGATTTTCTTATGCATTACGTGGAATCTTGGATGAAAATCTTCCAAATACATGGAGACAATGTAAATAGACAAAGTCATCGCTCTTTCCACGTTTTTCTTTAATTAACACACAGTAACCGAAAAATTGTGTTTTGACACCGTTTAGATCGAACCCCAGATCTCTCGATAACTAGCTGAGTGCGTTCGCTTTACGCTACGCTGCCAACAATCCACGGCGTTATGTGTGTTTATCAGTGAGCATCTGACTTCAGAAATCCGAGCAACAGAGATTTCCATCTGGTTAAGCTTTACGGCACATTTAACACACAATGGCTGAGCCCATCCTTTCGGATTAGTGAAGTCAGATGCTGACTGATAAACACACATGGCGTCGTGGATGTTTGGCACCGTAGCGTAAAGCGAACGCACTCAGCTAGTTATCGAGAGATCTGGGGTTCGATCTAAGCTGTGTCAAAACACAATTTTTCGGTTACTGTGTGTTAATTAAAGAAAAACGTGGAAAGAGCGATGACTTTGTCTATTTGGAATCTTGGAGTTGCATGAATTTCGATATAATCGCAAATCGCTTCTCTTCAGATAGCTGTGGGATAGAAGAAGCGCAGAAGAAGTAAATTTAAAGTAAGACTTTCAATTTGGAAGCGATGGATGAAAAAGAAAGACGGCTACGAACGTTTCTCTATATATCCATACACTCATATTTCCATATACACTGCTTGCCACCCAAAATGCAACACCAAGAAGGATACGAGATAGCAAAGCCAGATTTACTGGACACGTAACAACAGATACAAAGATGAAACGATTAAGCTTACAGACCCGTGCGACTTGCGGAACATGCAGACATCAATATTTCGTGTGGCCCCCATGGCTGGCAATAACGGCCGCTACACGCCGCGCCATCGAACGAAAGAAGATTTGGATGTGGGCTTCGGGTATGTCGGTCCAGGCTGCTTCCACACGTTGCCACAGTTCATCAGGCGTAGCCGCGGGTGGTACTTTCCGGGCCACTCGGTTGCCGATCAGCGACCAGACGTGTTCGATGGGCGACATATAGGGAGAACAGGCGGGCCGCAGCAGCAGTGACACGTGGTGGGCCGTGAAGAATTGTAGCACGATGCGTGCCACGTACGGGCGCGCATTGTCCTGTTGAAACGTGGCCACTGGCAGGTCCTGCAGGTAAGGGAGGACTACAGGCTCTAAAACGTCGGAGATGTAGCGGTGGCTGTTGAGTGTACCGGCGATGCGTACCAGAGGAGTGCGGGTGTTATATCCAATTTCGCCCCAAACCATAACGCCAGGCGACGGACCGGTATGGCGATGCATAAGGCAGGCGTCATACAGTCTCTCGCCGTGGTGCCGCCACACGCGGATCCGACAATCGTCGTGTTGCAGGCAGAAGCGGGATTCGTCGGAGAAGACAATGTCGTGCCATTCCGTAGTCCAGGTGCGGTGTTCAACGGCCCACTGCCGCCGCACTCGCCGGTGGTGTAACTTCAATGGTAATCGGAGCAATGGGCGCCGTGCGACAAATCCCCGCTCCTGCAGACGACGTCGAACGGTACGTGCTGATACAGGTTGTTGTGCAACACACCCTAATTTCTGCGCTAACGTTCGTAATGTGGCGGTGCGAGCCGTCAATGCCCGCTGCACAACATGCCGGTGCTCTCGTATGGTGGTGTGCCGCGGCTGCGGAAACCACTCACGTCGGTCCGTCCTTCTCTCGTGCACCCACCGAATCCGTACTTGCCTCACTGTGGCTGGATGTCGTCCCACACGGGTGCCGATGTCTCGGTACAATAAACCGCTGTCGCGATAAGCCACTATTCGTCCTCTGTCGAACTCCGAAACGTGCTGAAATGACTGCCGCATTCTGCGACGAGGCATCAGGAAGCTTTCCACGCACAGGTCCGGCAGCACAACACACTTCCACTATTTACACCCCGCCTTCTGTGCACCCTTCTTATAGTGCTTCTCGGTGGCGTGCCGGGCGCACATGATTTGCATATGCCCTGCAATGCTAATCGTTTACATGTCCTCCCGCGGGCTACGCATGCTGCGAATTTCAGGCCAATCGTATGCTTCCTTCTTGGTGTTGCATTTTGGGTGGCCAGCAGTGTATCATCCTGTTAACTACTATTTACATGAATTTTTAAGAAAAATATAAAATTGCTTCATGCGCATTTATTTTTTCCCAGTTTAACGCATATTTGTCTAAAAAATCTAAAATATTTTCCTGAACAGAATGAAAACAAAGGGTGGTGGAGTGGCAATTTATGTAAATACTATTCACCAAAATTATTCTTTGATAACAGACTTAACTGTTATTGACCCTTATATTGAAATTTTGACAATTGAAAACGAATATTATATAATAATGGTTTGTTATCGTCCTCCGAGTTCTAACTAATCCTTTTTTATTAATAAACTATTTGAAATTCTTAATTATGTCAACTTGACAGGCAAAAGGGGTTTCTTGTTGGGAGACCTAAATATTGATATTGCCCAAAATAACTTGCAAACTCAACAATTCATTCAAATGCTAAATGCTGTTGGCTTTAGCAATACAATTACATCTCCAACGAGATTAACACCAGAAACTGAATCTACCATTGACTTATCTCTTACGAATGCTCCTTTAGAGTTGACTCTTTCGGGAGTTATAATTTATGATCTTAGTGACCATCTACCAATTTTTACATTTTACAAATATACACATGCTGTAAGTAAACAAATAATTAATAAGACAACTCGATTAATAAACAATAATACGTTAAATAAATTTTATAATCTATTACAACATGTAAATTGGAAAAATCTTTTACAGATGACTGATCCAAATCTTTTATATGACAGCTTTGCAACAGTGCTAAATGAATTATACATCCAAGCCTTTCCAACTTTACTTAACAAGAACAAAGCTAAAAAGCAGCGTAAACCATGGCTCACTAGACATCTTTTAAACCGAATTAATAAAAAAAATCAATTATACTCGAAATTTATAAAAAGCAAACTACAAACTGATTTTCAAATTTTTAAAACATGTAGAAATAAATTAAATTTTGATATTAGGAAATTTTAAAGAGAATATTATACTAATATCTTTTCTCAAAATGATTCAAAATTAACTTGGAAACATTTAAACAGATTACTGGGTAAATCTTCTGGTTCAATTACACCACAATACCTAACTAATTTAACCCAAAAAATTATTTCCAAACAAGATATAGTTAATGAAATTAATAATCACTTTATATTAGCTCCGTAAATTCTTAAACAGCAAGTTTTACTTACAAATTCACAATATCATCAGTACTTTCAGAATTCATGCCAATCAAACATGTTTCACGTACTTAAAATTACACGATCTTAACTTTTACACTTGTTGTTGCAAATTAATGTGAATAATGGACCTGGATATGATGAAATTTCGCCATTGGTTATTAAACATGCGGCTCACATTATTGTGAAGCCACTTTTGTTGATCTACAATTCTATATTTACTACAGGCATATTCCCAGATGCTCTAAAAATAACTAAAATCACTCCCAAATACAAGAAAGGTTCGGTAAACGAAGCAAACAATTATCGGCCAATTGCAAATTTGACTATATTTGCTAAATTGCTGGAAAAATTAATTTACGATAGATTACTTTCCTTTTTACAAAAAATACAACATATTTAACCAAAATCAATTTGGCTTTTTGTCAAATAAATCAACAGAGCTTGCAATTTCATTTACACATAACTTAATCCAACAAAATGTTATAAAAAATCCATCAACAATTGCAATTTTCTTAAATTTATCTAAGGCTTTTCATACGCTAAACTATAATATTTTACTAACCAAATTATTTGCTATTGGAATTAGAGGTTCTACATATAACTTATTCAAAAGTTATTTATCAGCTAAGAAACAATATACTGTGATTGATATGACACAATCCACAATGGGAAATATAACTTCTGGAGTGCCGCAAGGTTCGGTTCTTGGTCCTATATTATTTAATTTGTATATTAATGATCTCTTTACAGTGATAAAAGATAATGATTTAATTTTATTTGCTGATGATGCAACAATCTTATTCAAGGGTAATAATACTTTAGATCTTACGTTTAGAACAAATGCACAACTTGTGCTGGTGACAAATTGTTTAAATAGCAATGAATTGATTCTTAATGTAAACAAGACCAAGGCTCTTTTCGAAACTACAAATATTACAATCTATGAGTGACTTGGTGGTCTTGAATGGAGCTAAAATTGATTTTGTGAATAGTCATTCTTACTTGGGAGTATTGATTCGAAGTGATTTGAAATGGAATATGCATATTAACAACCTGCCTAATATATTATCTAGAAACATTGGGATAGTTAGTAAGATTATGATAAATTTGTCCCCTAAAATAATGATATTGTTATATTACACACTAATACAAACGCATATGAATTACTGTATACTGAAGGAGAAGATCTCATTGAACTGAAAAGTGGACATCTCTTCTATTATCGTGGGACAGATACTGGTAGAACTAGTGGTGTTGGATTTATAATAAACAAGAAACTGAAGGATAAAGTGGTAGAAGTTGAAAGTTCCTCTGACAGAGCTGCACGACTCGTTATCCAACTATCGAGAAGATACCAGGCTCAGATTATTCAAACTTATGCGCCCACCACAAGTCATCCTGAAGAAGAAATTGAAGAATTTTATGAGGAAATTCGTCATCTAAATAATAAAGGTAAGCAGCACTTGAAGATAATTATGGGAGATTTCAATGCAAAAATAGGGCAACGGCAACAGAATGAAACTTCAGTAGGTAAATTCGGTCACGGCAACAGAAACCAGCGTGGAAATACTCTCGTTGAGTTTGCAGAGGCAGAAGGATTTTTCATCTTGAATTCCTTTTTCAAGAAAAAGCCACACAGGAAATGGACATGGAGACATCCAATTGGGACGACAAGTGAAATTGATTTTATTATGTGTAACAAAAAATTCGTCATCGAAGACTGCAGTGTGCTGAACAAGTTCAACACAGGTAGTGACCATAGATTGGTGAGATGTAAGATGCACCTCAACATTAAACTGGAACGTGGCAAGCTCATAAGACAAACAAAATGTATTGACATAACCAACCTTAAAAAACACCATAATACTTTCAAGTTGGAACTGAAGAACAGATTCTCTGCTTTAGAAGGCCTAACATCGGAAGAAGTGGATATTTCGGAAGTTAACAGAAAAGTAACCAAAGCTCTTATGGAAACAGCAACAAAATTAGCTGGGTCTAAGAACAAGTTGCATGTGAACAAATTATCAAAAAAACCAAAATGTTGATGCAAAAAAGAAGAGAGATGAGGACAACTAAAGAAGATGTGACTTCCAAAGTGGAATATATAGAGCTATGCAAGACAGCACGAAAAAGTATCACTGAAGACGTAAGGAAATTCAACTGTGAACTAGTGAGGAAAGCAATTGAAAACAACCAAAGCCTAAAGATAGCAAAGGGACATCTCAGTAAGGGAAGAAAACAGATTATGGCTCTGAGAAAAGAAGATGGTTCTATAACAAGAAATAGAGGCGAAATTTTGACAAGAGTGAAAGATTTCTACTCCAAATTATATGAAAGGGATGATACATGTACTCCAGACATCATGAAAGGTACCAGTACCAGAGTTCTTCCAGTCCTCCCAGCAGAAGTTGCTCATGCAATCAAGAACATGAAGCGGGGGAAAGCTCCAGGAGAAGATGGAATTACTATAGACATCATACAAGAAGCAAGTGGAGAAATTGAAACGGTACTCGCCCAAATTTTCACCCGATGCCTTAATGAAGGGAAGATTCCTGAGGATTGGAACAATGCTACAATCAATGATCCTGCTACATAAAAAAGGTGACATTGAGGATCTCAGGAACTACAGACCTATCAGCCTCCTATCAGTGGTTTATAAAATCTTCACTAAAGTTCTTTCACACCGCTTGAAGGTAACACTGGACATGGCTCAACCGAGAGAACAAGCTGGATTCAGGAGTGGCTACAGCACAATAGATCATATCCACGTACTGAGAGAACTAATTGAAAGAGCGAGGGAATATGAACTTCCATTGTGCATGGCTTTTATCGATTATGAAAAAGCCTTTGATTCGGTGAAACCATCAGCAGTTACCACGGCTCTGAAATCCTGCGGTATTGAAGATGCATACATTAATATTATTAATAACATCTATGAAAATGCAAGTGCAAAGATTCGGCTGTTTGAAAATACAACACACATAAAAATTGGAAAGGGAGTGAGACAAGGTGACACCATATCTCCGAAGCTCTTTAATGCCACATTGGAAAATGTCTTTCAATCACTGAACTGGGAAAACAAAGGGATAAAGATTAATGGAGATTATCTAACCCACCTTCGTTTTGCTGATGACGTAGTCATTTTTGCAACTACCCCATCAGAGCTGCAGAGTATGATCCAGGAACTTGCTGACAAGAGTAAAGAAGTGGGATTAAAAATTAACTTTCAGAAGACAAAAGTGATGTTCAATGCTTTTACAAGAAATGAAGATTTATCGATTGATGGAGAAAAACTGGAGATAACAGATACGTATGTTTATCTTGGACAGCAGATATCAAGTGAGGGTCACATTGATGAAGAAATTAATCGGCGTACAAAACTTGCCTGGAGAGCTTTTGGAAGAAACAGCATAATTTTCAAGAGCAATATGCCATTATGTCTTAAAAGAAAAGTGTTTGATCAATGCATCCTTCCAGTGCTTACGTATGGTGCAGAGATGTGGACCTTAACTAAAAGAGACATACAAAGGCTGCAGACAACTCAAACAAGCATGGAGAGGTGCATGCTTGGTGTAATCAGGAGAGATAAGAAGAGGAACTCGTGGATCCGAAAAATGACGAGAGTGGAAGACATCATGATCAGAGTTAAATCCCTGAAATGGCAATGGGCTGGACATACTGCCAGAAGGACAGACCATAGATGGACAGCCGAAATTTTAGATTGGATTCCAAGGGACAGGAAAAGACCCAGAAAAAGACCACATATGAGATGGGTGGATGAAATTCGTAAATATGCGGGAGTGACATTAAGGAGACTGGCACAAGACAGACCGTTGTGGAGGAAACTTGGGGAGACCTTCGTCCAGCAGTGGATTGATAATGGTTGACAATGATGATGATGATACTGACATGTAGGCAAACAACACAATATAACTTAAAAAAAAATACAGGTATTACAGAATAGATACATAAGATTAATAGACCTAAAAACTCCTAATAATTCTATACGTAATCTTATCTTTGGTAGAAGTAAATCCCAATAAATATAATATACACTGACGGAAAAAAATCCCAACACCACGAAAAAATAGTTGTAGAGGAATGAAATGCCGGCAATAAATTTGTATAGGTAACATATTTAATAGATTAAGATTTCAAGATCACAGCTTAATGTAAGCGCGAGAAGAGCCATTTTAAATGTGAAATGCTGGTACATTAATAACCGGTGTAACCGCCAGAACGTTGAATGCAAGCACGCAAACGTTCATGCATTGTGTCGTACAGGTGCTGGATGTCAGTTTGTGGGATGGAGTTCCATGCCTGTTGCACTTGGTCGGTCAATACAGGGCCGGTTAATGCTGGTTGGGGGTGACGCTGGAGTTGTCGTCCAATGATGTCCCGTACATGCTCTATTGGTGAAAGATCTGGTGTTCTAGCAGGCCACGGCAACATGTCGACACTCTGTAGAGCATGTTGGGTTACAACAGCGGTATGCGGGTGAGCGTTATCCTGTTGGAAAACACCCCCTGGAATGCTGTTCATGAATGGCAGTACAACAGGTTGAATCACCAGAACGACGTACAACTGTGCCGTCAGGGTGCGTGGGATAACCACGAGAGTGCTCCTGCTGTCATAGGAAATTGCTCCCCAGACCATAACTCCAGGTGTAGGTCCAGGGTGTCTCGGCCGCAGACAGGTTGGTTGCAAGCGCTCACCTGGCCTCCTTCTAACCAACACACGGCCATCACTGGCACCCAGGCAGAACCGGTTTTCGTCAGAAAACACAACAGATCTCCACTCCGTCCTCCAATGAACTCTAGCTTGAAACCACTGACGTCGCAAACAGCAGTGGTTTAGAATAAGTGGAATGAACGCTACAGGGCGTCTGGCTCGGAGCTGTCCTTCAAGTAACCGATTTGTAACTGTTCGTTGTGTCCCTGTGGTGGCAACTGCAGTCGAATTGCTGCCGCAGACGCGGTACGATGCGCCACGGCCATACGCCGTACACGGCGGTCTTCCCTCTCAGTAGTGCCACGTGGCCGGCCGGAACCCGGTCTTCTTGAGGCAGTACCTTCCCTTGACCACCGCTGCCAACAATCATGCACAGTGGCTACATTCCTGCCAAGTCGTTCTGCAATATTGCGAAAAGAAAATCCACCTTCTCGTAGCCCTATTACACGACCTCGTTCAAACTCCGTGAGCTGTTGATAATGGCTTCTTCGTCTTCTTAAAGGCATTCTTGACTAACATCAACACCCTACGTCGAATCTCAAGGATAACTAACGCTCACGAAAGTTACAGCGCGTATTTACAGCAAACCTGCTTTGCATGTTCCGAGGGGCGCTACAAGCGCCACACGTATGCGCCGAGCGCGAAATTTGCGTAGACGTCATATTACAGATGTACTCTCACCGCCTACGAACTGTCGTTTATCTAACACAACCCCTTCTTGGTGTTGGGATTTTTTTCCGTCAGTGTACTTACAATAAAACAATTATTGACTATAATCTTGATAAAATAATGTTCAGAAGAATTAAAAATGATTTATACCATGACTTAATATCATTAGATATTCGTACTCATACTTACGAAACCAGGAATCGATCAACACTCATACACGATTAAAATGAATATAAATTATTCGGGTCCAAAACTTTGGAAGTCTTTGCCTTGTGACATAACATCTATTAACAATTTAGACATATTTGAAAAAAATTCAAACACCACCTTATGAACAAGTCTCTCAATTAGGATGAAATTGACCTGAGCTGGTCTTTGGATTGATTTCACTGCCTATGGATAGACACTGCATCTATATACATTTAAGTATTTATTTAATCTTTCAGTTATATTCAATATGCCTTTGACTTGTCTTTTGTATTGTTCTTTGTTGTTTGTGTCTTTTTTTCTTTTTAGTACTAGGGGTGGGAGGGCTATGTCAGGCCTTACGGCCTTTTCCCTCCTGCTCCTGGTTGCTACATTTTTTGTATTTGGTTATATTGTTTGTATTTTGAACTGTAATATGTGGCAACTGAAAAATGAATAAATGAAAAATAAATGAAATGAAGTATCCTGCAACTTTATAGAAAAAGTTTGTGTTAGCGGATATATTTGCACACGCAAACTAACTCATTGTACTTCAAATATCTATCAATAACTTTTAAGGTGTGTGATTCATCTTCCGAAGTTTCTCTTGGGTCATCGGCTTTAGGAATATTTTATTAGTTTTGGGGATTCCAGTTTTGCTTCCCTATAGATTTAACCGGAAGTGCTCTTAAGTGTATCAAAAATACGAACATGGTAATGGATAGTTCTTTTAAGATCCCGAGTGGTCAAAGAGTCCAGAAAATTTTTATCTGAAAGCAGCCGCAGCATTGGACGAAAAGATTATGGAACGCAAATCTTTTCCGCTAGCACGTATGTGTGTGTGTGTGTGTGTGTGTGTGTGAAGCATCGTTTGCAGACCGTCCGTATTCCATCACTGTCTCAGAAGAAATTGGACAAGTTGGCGGTTGACTCTGCCGCCAGGTGACATCGCAGTGATGGACATACGGTTTCACTGTTGCCATCCGATAGTTTCTTTCTTTATTCACTTCTTCTTCTTCTACTTCCTCCTTTGCTCCCTGGGGGCCAACGGTGATGCCTATCCTTTAGCATTACTCAGTGATCCTGCGCTTCCTGTCGTCGAAAGAAGAGAGAGAATCTGTCTTCGATGATATTTGGCCATCAGCGGAAGCCGAGAGACGCCAAAACTGCGACCACTGCGCCACCCGACGAAACGGCTCCAACTCCCTGGCTTCATACTTGGGTGATCTCCTAACTTTGAACGACTCCAAGAACTACTCCATGGTCTGGTTAAGCGCTCATAAAGAATTTATCCTGTCCATGACCGCAATAATCCAAGAGATCTCATAAATAAAATGTACAGAGTAACTAAAGGACTGTTCAGTTCGAACATTGAACACGGTATGTGGAGCCTTTGGTATGCCTTCACGCTTGGTAGAATATGTAGGCCAACAGATGTCCCTGTTTTTTCCCCTTGAACAATCCGTGAAGTAAATACAGGGTGGACTAGAAGTCATAGGACAATTCTTATGAGCCCAACATTTACTAACGAATCGCAAAATTCCATTCGAAATTCCATTTCACTAAATACATTTACTATTTATTTTAAACATAATGCATTGCCGCAGTAAAAGTCTCCTGACTGCACTCAAGGAGTGGTAATTCATACCTTTAAAAATATGTATGAACTTTTTCTCCTTCCCCCAAATGCGGTATTGTTTGGAGTTTATTCGCCTAAATACTCTTATTTTATACCATCTAAAACCGAAATTGTAGTATCAGGAGCCCCGATCTCCATCTCAAATCGTCAAACCGTGAAATCCTTTATGTTTGGAAAGGAAGTTTACAAAGTTTCCACTGTCTCTAACGCTATTTTGGCTGTGGTTCCATCTTGTGGGAACCGTGAATTACTTTGATTCAATCCTTTTGATAACTGGCGTTCAAAATACTTCACTTACTAATGTAACGGCAAATGAACTGATTCTCGCCGCCCAGGTGGCCAGTGGTAGAGGGTAGCCCACATAAAACCGGCGCCAAATGCAAAAGACAGTTGTACTGTTTTATTTGGTCAGGATGTACCTTACAATGCAGTTACAATTGGTACAGTAAGTGAGAGGTATTTTTTACTTAAGAAAAAACTGTAATGTTAATAACTGGGTCGTTTATCAGCATTTTTACGTACCTTTTCAAAGCCTGTGCTGGAAATGGCCGCCACTTGTCTCTATGAATTATTTTTCTGGCAGAAGCAAGTTCAGAAAAACACCCCCAATTCGGCGACAGAAATGTGGGAGATCTCTTCCCGTGTTTTGGTTTTCAACTCTTCCAACGTGTGAGGGTTGTTGCGGTAGACTTTCCCTTTTAGGGGACCCTACAGGTAAAAGTCGCACGGTGATAAGTCGGGAGAGTGGGGTAACCACAGATCCTTACGATCCACAAAGAGTTCGTAAGCCCGATGAATCCACATGAACTCACTTACCCCTTCTTCCAACAAGATGGAGCGACTTGCCATACCTCTGCTCGTTCACTCGCTCGAATCCACAGTGCTTTTATTCAAGAAAGGGCAATCAGTAAAGATCTATGGCTAGCCCGCTCTTCTGATTTATCAGCGTGCGGCTTTTACCTGTGGAGCTCGCTGAAAGGGAAAGTCTACCGCAAAAACCATCGAATGCTGGAAGAGTTAAAAACCAGCATATGGCAAGAGATCGCTCTCATTTCAGTTGCCAAATTGTTATGCGGTTCCCTGAACATGCTTCGGCGATCGGAAAAACGCATCGAGGCAAGTGGCGACCACTTTCAACACAGACTTTGAAAAGGTACGTAAAAATGCTGATAAACGTGTCCCTTGTTAACATTGCAGACTTTTCTAAAGTTAAAAATACCTAATGTAACTGAAATGTGAGGTACATCATGACCAAATAAAACCGTACAACTGTCTTGCATTTGGGGCAGATTTTAAGTGTGCCATCCTGAACAGAACGCTGGTTTCTATTCATTCGTTCGAGATGATCATGCGTTCGTATTCTGATAGAGAAATGGATGGTGTGTTTGTCCTAAGACACTGGCTACTTCCTTACCTTGGAACCAGTGACCCCAAGTTAAGGAGCTATAAGCAGTCAGCAAGTCAGTGGACTATAAGCAGCGGGTGACTGCTTATAGCCCACCGTGTTGCTCCTGGTAGTCAAGTACCCAAGCAAACAGAACTCTTTTCCTTTTATGCAACTCTAGAATAAAAGATACTTGTGCCCTTGCCCAAATATTCGTGCTAGAATAATTTAGAATCAGTCTTGAGTTGTAAATAAAAACCGTAGCTTACGAAAGCACGGGCGCACACACAGACAGAGCAAAAAATTGAATCACATAAAATTCGTGTACGACTTTTGGAGTTTAAAAATTTGCATTAATACCTTGAAGAGATCAGAGAGAAAATATTCCATTTCTTAATCACAGGACTCTCTCTCTCTCTCTCTCTCTCTCTCTCTCACACACACAACTACTATGGTCTTTAACTATTTAAGTTCTTGAAATTGAGCTCCTCTTCAAGATACACTATCTGATGAAAAATATCCAGACACATACCATCCACAAACGTTCTGTAACAGGAAAGGAATTAGCATCAAGTTGGTCCACCCTGGAAACTCCGATTTCTTAATCACAGCTTCCACTCGGCTATGTTTCTTTGATTGGAGGTTTAACGACCACCGTGAGCAACTCAATGGACTATAAGCAGTCGACCGTCCCTAATTTTGCGTCACTGGTTCCAGGGAAGGGAGAGAGAGCCAGTGCCGTAAGACAAACACAACATCCATGCCTCACCGGGATTCGACCCCGGACCCCTTTCGGACTAATGATCAGACGACATCGCTTAAACCACTGCGCCACCGGGGCAGCCCATTTGGCTATGAATGTTTCCACTTGAATTTGGTGCGTTGGTGCAGGAACTGACTTGCATTCCCCCAAAAGAGCATTAGTCAGGTCGGTCACTGATGTCTCTCAGTTCGACCTGGCTTGCAGTCGGAGTTCCAGTTCATTCCAAAGGTGTTCTACGGGGTTCAGATCAGGGATCTGTGCAGGCTAGTCAAGTTCTTTCACACCGATATCAAAAAACCATTCCTGCACGGACGTCTGTTTGTGGATGGGAGCATTTTCCTGTTCGTAAAGTAAGAGGCCTTCGCAGAAATATTGCCATAACGTTTGGAACACGGAATTGTCGATAATGCCGTTATAGGCCACAGCGTTAAGATTACTTGTCACTAGAACTAAGAGGTCTAGTCCCCACCATGAAAAACACCACCCCAAAGCATGGTGCCTCCTCCACAAAATTTCACATTTGGCACAGTACATTCGGACAGGTAAAGTTCACCTGGCCTCTTTCACACTCAAACTCGTCCGTCGGACTGTCAGATTGTAACGCACTGCAGAGATGAATCACGTGACAAGACGATAAATATGCATCGATACATTCCGTCGGTGTAGTTTAGTCGGTTGAACAATTCATACCGGAGCAAAGAGAAGCGATTCGATCTTCGTCACCGACAAATTCCTGTTTTCACAAGATGATGAATCGTGTTTCATCATTCTAAAGAACGCGTTTGCACTGCTTCAGAGTCCTTTAGCGCAAAGCTTTACATCATCACTACAACCGCCGCTTGGCATTGTTCTTACTGATGTTAGGTTTGTGTGTGCTGCTGTTCGGCCGTGGAACCTTATTCCCTTCAGTGCTGGATGAGTCATAGTGGTGCGGGCGTTGCTTCTAGAATCCCTTTGGAACTCGGCGGTGAGTGCTGCTATCGAGGACAGGCGACTTTGTCGCACCACCTGCTTCAGTACTCGGCTGTTCCACTCTATCATTATTTAAATGGCCTAGGAGGTGGCAGTTGCGCTGTTGCTGCTCCTGGGCATCACAAGCAGCACTTGCAGTTCATCTGGGCCGCTTAAGCAGAGCAGATATTTCTGACTTGTTGCTAAGATGGCATCCTATGACTGTGCCACGTAGCCGCACTGTCGATTCTACTGTTCATACTTGTCTATAATGTTTTCCAAGCCACGCGTGTCTTTTTACATGTGTATGGTACATAGCTATGACGTATTTCGGCAAATCTATTTCTCGAAAGGGGTGTCCGGGTACTTTTGATCATATACACTATATTGAAGAAAGTCACCGGACACCTAGAAGACAAACACAACACAGCATTTATTGACATACATTAGTACGCTATCGGTCCACTTTTGGCCTTAATGCATGCACTGACCCTTCGAGGAATGCTTTCGACAAGGTTTTGGAATAGAGCGATAGGTATGCGCTTTTATTCAAAACATAATGCTGCTGCTAACTGTTGCTTAGTAGTAGGCATTGGTTCCAAACTTCTAATGCGGCGCTCTAATTCATCGCATCGGTGCTCTATGGGATTAAGATCAGGGCTCTGTGCTGGCCAGTCTACACACGATACAGAATTATCGTCAAACCACGCCGTAACAGTCCTTGCTTTATGGGTCTGCACATTATCCTGCTGGTGCCAACAAGACCGGGCTCCATAGTATTGTCACAGAGTCTGTAGGGCATAATTATCCAGAATATCGAGGTAGACATGCTGGTTAACAGGTTTGCCCACGATAACCAATGAGCCGGGATAATACCACGAAAAACACCCCCACACTAGTACACTGTGGTAAATAGCGTTCCCACACACGGCCATCAGACTGATGGATCGTGTATCTGGATTCATCAGTCCATAGGATCCGTTTCAATTGATTTACGGTGCACGATAAATGTTCTTTACACAATGCTAAACGACGAGTAGCATTCCGAGTGGAGATGAAAGGCCTATGAGCATCTGTATGACCACGGTAACCCATGGAATGCAGTTATCTGAGAATGGTACGTGTATATACCGAGGTTCCAGCATTTTTACTCCCCTGTACACTGAGGTATTGTGCAGTACTCCGTCGATTAGCTGCAAAGACTCTCCTGAGGCTTCGACGTCGTCTATCACTGATTTTCTTCGGTTTGCCGGTACGTTTTACTACTTCAGGCACACCACGTGTCCCCCACGATTTCAGTACATCCAAAACAGTTGATTTAGGTATGTTTAAACGCCTCTCGGTTTCTCTTATGGACAACCCACTAATGTAACAGCCAATAATCTTTCCTTTCTCAAAGTCAGTTCTCTACCGCCGCGACATTTTCACTCAACCTCACGTGCGATATGATCGTGTTCAGCTGCGGGCTTGTTTTATACTGTTTGCAACTGTACCGCGCATTTTAACCACGCAGCGGATCCGTTCATTTGCTTTTGAAGGGATGTCTGGTGACTTTTGTCAATACAGTGTAGTGCAAGGGTTTTTTAAAGTGTGGTTAGTGGCGGCCTATCAATATGCCCGCAAGATCTTCACGAAATTTCGGAAGAAAAATTAATGAAAGAATGTACGCTGCAGGTCACCCAAAATGCAACACCAAGAAGGACACGAAATAGCAAAGCCAGATTTACTGGACACATAACAACAGATACAAAGATGAAACGATTGAGCTTACAGGCCCGTGCGACTTGCGAAACACGCAGATATCAATAGTTCGTGTGGCCCCCATGGCTGAAAATAACGGTGAAAATAAAGTCTTTCGTTCGATGCCGCGGCGTGTAGCCGCGGCATCGAACGAAAGAGGCTTTGGATGTGGGCTTGGGTTATGTCGGTCCAGGCTGCTTCCACACGTTGCCACAGTTCATCAGGCGTAGCCACTGGTGGTGCTTGCCGGGCCACTCGGTTGCCGATCAGCGACCAGACGTGTCCGATGGGCGACATATCGGGAGAACAGGCGGGCCACGGCAGCAGTGACACCTGGAGGACCGTAAAGAATTGTTGCACGATGCGTGCCTTGTGCGGGCGCGCATTGTCCTGTTGATACGTGGTCTCTGGCAGGTCCTGCAGGTAAGGGTGGACTACAGGCTCCAAAACGTCGGAGATGTAGCGATGGCTGTTGAGTGTACCGGCGATGCGTACCAGAGGGGTACGGGTGTCATATCCAATTGCGCCCCAAACCATAACGCCAGGCGACGGACCGGTATAGCAATGCATAATGCAGGCGTCATACAGTCTCTCGCCGTAGTGCCGCCACACGCGTATTCGACCATCGTGGTGTTGCAGGCAGAAGCGGGATTCGTCGGAGAAGACAATGTCGTGCCATTCCGTAGTCCAGGTGCGGCGTTCAACGGCCCACTGCCGCCGTACTCGCCGGTGGTGTAACGTCAATGGTAATCGGAGCAATGGGCGCCGTGCGACAAGTCCCCTCTCCTGCAGACGACGTCGAACGGTACGTGCTGACACAGGTTGTTGCGCAACACACCTAATTCCTGCGCTAACGTTCGTGATATGGCGGTGCTAGCCGTCAATGCTCGCCGCACAACATGCCTATCCTATCGTTCGGTGGTGTGCAGCGGCTGCGGCAATCGCTCACGTCGGTCCGTCCGTACCTCCTGCACCCACCGAATCCATAGTCGCCTCAGTGTGGCTGGATGTCGTACCACACGGGCGCCGATGTCTCGGTACGATAAACCGCTGTCCCGTAAGCCACTATTCGTCCTCTGTCGAACTCCAAAACGTGCTGGAATGACTGCCGTATTCTACGACGAGGCATCAGGAAGCTTCCCACGCACAGGTCCGGCAGCACAACACATTTCCACTACTTACACCCCGCCTTCTGTGTATCCTTCTTATAGTGATTTTCGGCGGCGTGCCGGGCGCACATGATTTGCATATGCCCTGCAATGCTAATCGTTTGCATGCCCTCTCGCGGGCGACGCATGCTGCGAATTTCAGGCCAATCGGATGCTTCCTTCTTGGTGTTGCATTTTGGGTGGCCAGCAGTGTATTTCACGTCACTTGATCACAGAAATAATGAACCTAATACAATTAAAGAGTGGATAAGGAATCCATTAGCCGCACTCTTCGCAGTAGAAAGATTCAACATCTCAGTTTATGAATGAGATATTCTCGTTGACGTGTCTTGTGATAGAGCCCTGAAAGTTATCTTTAGTGAAAAATCCCTCCTGAGTTTTTGGGTGCATGCTCGACACGGATATTCAAAGATATCAGATAAAACCATTAAGCATCTATTACCGTTTCCAACGACTTACAACTGTGAATTTGGATTTTTGTATTTAGTTGAAATTAAAAGCAAGGAAAGATATCGATCATCGGATGTGGAAGCCACTCTACGACTCAAATAATCCGGAATAGAATGAAATGAGAACCGGCTTTATAAAATAAAATAAAATTTAAATACATTATACTAGACCCCCGCCCTCAAAAAATAATTCCTATCAAATTCCCAGGAAAACAATTATTAAGAAAGCGGGCTGAAGATTGTAGGGCTAGCAAAATCGCTCTCAGCACCGGATCAGAAAAATGAGATTCTCAGCTCAGAAGTCTCAAAATAATAACAAGAGATAGCCTAGAATCCCATACTTCTAACAATTTTGACCTATCCAATTTTTAATACAGGAATAGATTTCGTTAAGAACTCTGTCATCCAGCCGGATATACACTGAAGGGCAATTGAATTAGAGACAGCTGGCGTTATGCAAATGTGTAAACGGAAACGACATGACGTATGCAACGTTCCGACAATATAAGGAGTGATGCGACGGGAATCAGTAAGAGTCGAACGTAGTATGGGTAAGACGAAGGATCTAAGCGTATTTCATCGTGGGCAAATTGTCGGGGCCCGACGAATGGGCCACTCCATCTCGGAAGTCGTGCAGGCACTGAGAGTTTTACGAGCCACTATGTCACGGGTGCACCGTGAGTACATCGAATCCGGTAACACCATCCCTGCAAGGGCCAACTGCCCTGGACAACAACGTGTGGATGAGCGAGGTCATCGTCGGCTATCTCGCATTGTAACAGCGGACAGACGGGCCACAGTGCAAGAAATCACTCGGCAATTTAATGCTGGTACACAAAAACGTGTAAGCAGACACACCATCCAGAACCATCTCCTCGCTATGGGGTACAGAAGCCATCGTCCCGGAGGGTACCGCTGCTGACCGCACATCACAGGATGCAAAGATTAGCATGGGCGCAGGAACATCGCCACTGGACCCTAGACATGTGGAAAAATGTTGCCTGGACTGATGAGTCGAGATTCACGTTGGTACATGCGGATGGCAGGATACGAGTACGGCGCAAACCACATGAAGCGATGGATCCTTCTTGCCAGCAGGGTACTCTTCAAGCTGGTGGGGGTGGCCTTCTCGTCTGGGGACTGTTTACGTGGACTGAAATGGGACTTCTGGTACGTGTGACATCGTCCCTCACAGGTCAACGTTACCGGGATATCCTGGACGACCATTTGCTCTCGTTCGTGCGTCTTCAACATCCCACTGGCGACCTCATCCTGCAACAAGACAATGCACCGTGCCATCGCTCCCGAATTGTATCCGAATTGTTGGATGAACACTCCACCGACGTGACTTCGCTTCCTTGGTCAGCTAGGTCACCTGACCTCAATCCCATCGAGCACATCAGGGATGCCATCGAGGCTCTGACCCCCCTCCATCAAATCTTCGTGAACTGTGGGAGCTTGTTCAGGGGTCGTGGATCCAACGCTTCCGGTGTCTTGTCGAGTCCATGCCGAGACGAATCGCTGCCGTCATCAGGGCGAAAGGTGGTGCTACACGTTACTAGACAGGTTTCTCTAATTCAATTTCTCTTCAGTGTAGACAGTTTGGTAAAAGATCGCCAGCAGCACTACCATTTTCACTGATTCTATGATTATTATTGTAGTTTTTATTTTTTTATATTAATTCTATACTGAGTCTTATATAAACGTGGACTTTCAGAAAAATATTAAAATCAAAAGAGAAATTAAAAGTATATAATTGTTCATATAACATTTTGCATGTTATGTAATTTTAATTGAACGGGGAAATTTTTTGCTGAGGCTCATGGGCATAGCTTCATTTCAGATTCTGGGAGTTACGATTTTTTTTATTGTGGGGTTTAACGATCACCGTGAGTAACTCAATGGGCTATAAGCAGTCTCCCGTCCCTAATTTAGTGCCAGTGGTCCCAGGGAATGGAGAGAACCATTGCCGTAAGACAAACACAACATCCATGCCTCTTCGGGATTCGAAACCGGACACATCTCGGACGAGTGATCAGAAGCCGGCACTCAGACCACTGCGCTACCAGGGCGGCATTGCGATTTCCGGAAAGGTATTAGTAATTTCCCATAAATATTACCTATCCTTAATTTTTGGCGTTTTGGGGAGGATTTCAAAACCCTCCCCTGGCTACGCCCATGCTATGTGGCTACATTACCAATTATTTAATTAAGCCAATGATCTTATTTTCATTATAAAATTGACAAAATAAAATCATAACTCAAACTCTCTCTCTCTTTCTCTCTCTCTCTCTTTTTTTATCAAATACAGGTACTCTAAAAATTACTTTATTTCCGATAGGTTGCCAACCGATCGGTATTTTATGCACCTGTTCTGTAAATTTGGCGATTTTCTGCCCAAGGCCTGTGGCCAGTAACAACTGCTTACCGGCTCTATTTATGGCCGATAGTTTTTCAAGTTAAAAAAAAAGCTCAAAATCTGCCGTAAAAAAAGCTTAAAATTTACCAAAAGTAGCTAAAAGGAACTAAAAATTATATTTTAAGGGAGTGGGGGTAAATCCTGCAGGAGCTGATCTCTATAAGCCCGTCTATAAATCACATAAACCGGAGGTTACTTTGGTTGTGTCTTTCCTTGGAGGGGAAGGTGAGGAGGGGAGTCGTCACTTAATGGCCGATTTGGGTAGCCTGTAATGCCTAATATCATTAATCAAAGTTGGCAACCTTAGTTTAAAATGAACTATTTTTCACTTTTCTTCCGAGGAACTTCCCTAGACTCCTCCAACCCGCATGGTAGCCCCGCTGTATGCAAAGGAATGATTAAAAATTGGTCCATGAACGACCAAAGTTTGAGAAACACTGATGTAATGTATTTATCCATGCCTTCGTAGGAAGAGGAGAGGATATATCACGATGCTTTTCTACTGGCGTAAAAGTTTAAACTGAGAATGAACTGAAAAGAGGGATTTGATTGACATAATTCGAAAAGGAAACACACACATACAGTGTGTCTTCCGAAGAAAGGTACCGACAAAGTTTGAGCGTTAATAGTCGTCTGTCGCTCTGTGGCCAAGGGCTCTGATTCTGGTGCTTTGCCTTTCCGGGATGCAGTGCTTTAAATAAGAGAGGAGTGACACCTATAACCTTAGATGCCGACAAAAGTCGTCAATTTCGTACCATTCACCGAAAAGTAGGAGTGCTGACCTTGCAAAAATAGAAGTACAGGGATTCACGTAATAAAAAGGAATTTATTAATGAATCTTTTTTTTTTATTGGAGGTTTTACGTCCACCGTGAACAACTCAATGGGCTATAAACAGTCGCCCGTCCTTAATTTAGGGCCACTGGCTCTAGGGAAGAGAGAGAGTCAGTGCCGGAAGACAAACACAACATCCATGCCTCACGGGATTCGAACCCGGACAAATGATCAGAAGCTATCGCTTAGACGACTGCGTCACCGAGGCGGCTCAAATAGGTTTCACATATTACATATGAGAGGCAGTTGAGATAGGGAAGTGACATGTGACATGAGAATGAAATGTAACGCATTAGTGTGACGTACATCGTATAACTTTGACATGTGACATATGAAAGTGTCAAGCAATTTATTGCTCTTACATGTGACATATGCGAGTGCTATGAAACATATAACTCTGACATGAGACATATGAGAGTACATACAAAGAGTAGTGTTCAAAGTATGACTGTGACGTAAGACGCAGTTGCTGGCGTTTGTGAAAGCTAACTTTGGGACTAAGATAATCACGTGATTGCGCACAGTAATTTGAACTTATAGAAAGCCCCTTGAATGCTGTGAAATGTCGTCGAGCACTTCCTATAATTTTGCTGTCTAACATGAAAGAACACACGCGCTTTAGTCTAGAAAAACACGAAAAAAGTGTTTTAGCGTGCAACATGGAACATAAGCAGGGTGTTTATTATGCTGTGTGAAAAGGGAAAGCGTTTTTACTGTATAGATATGAATGAAGTAGGTAAGCTTTTATAAGGTATCACGTGCGCTGATTCAATGTTTAGTATACAGCATGTAAATTTTATAAAGGCCCTCAAGTGGAAACGGACTGGACATATTGCTAGGACTGACCACACGGTTGGAAAAACTGCAATATTTGATTGAATTTCAAGCGACAAGAAAAGATCTGGAAAAAGACCACACATGGGTGAATGACATGGATAAGAACTTCTCAAGGTAGAAAAGCAGAAGAGTGAAAGAGAGAGAGAGAGAGAGAGAGAAAGAGAGAGAAAGTTACCGAAGTTTTCATCCAGTAGCCGATTAAAAGTGGTCGTTGGTGTAGATGATGGTACAGCATGCCTTCTTTTGGTATTTACCAGGTTTGTACCGAAAGTAATGCAAAAGTGGGCATGCCATTTTTATTAACTGATAGGTCGTTCAAATTGCATATGTTGGTAGAGTAACTCTCACTCTATACAAAGGTACTACGCAACGTAGTCTCCATCACAAGATCCATCACATTTGCGCCATCGTTGAACCCAACTCTCGAATCCTCTTTGAAAAAATTCAGGTGTGGACTGTTTTACCCACTTCTTCACAGCAACTTTCACCTCGTCTATCATCAAGTCGTTGTTCCCAGAGACTGTCCTTCATTTGAGAGAACAGGTGGAAGTCGGAGGGCGCCAGATCTGGGCTGTACGGTTGATGGGGGACCACCGCTCAGCCTAATTTGCTGATCGCCTCATTTGTTCCCAAAGATAAGTGTGGTCTCGCTATGTCATTGTGAATGTGGATCCGTTTCAGATTCTTGCTCGGTTTCTTCCACCTTACGGCTTCTCTAAGCCTCTTGCGTATCTCAGTGTACTGCTCGCTGGTCACGATACGGCCACGTTCGAGAAAATCAAGGAGAATGACACCCTTGTCATCCCAAAAAACAGTCACTATGACTCTCTCTGCTTATCGCTGTCTCTTGAACCATTTAGACTTTGGTGAAGAGGTGTGACGCCATTCCAAGGATTGATTTTTCGTTTCCGGATCATAAAGACACGCCCAAGTTTCATCCACTGTCACCAAATTGGAAAAAGACGTGCGTTCATTGGATTCAAACGCTTCCAGAGGATCAGAGTGGACTTTTACTCTTCTCTCCTTCAAATCGGGTGTCAAATTAAGGTACGCACTTTGCTCACACTTTACGATTGCCTAAGTCTTCCACCATCTTCTGTATGGCGTTGTGACCACAGTCCAGTTGTGCAACAAGCTCACGGATTGTGACTCGTCTCTCCGCGCGAATCAATTCATCCACTCGCTGACGATTCGTGTCGGTGGTCGCAGATGATGGTCTCTCACTGCGTTATTTGTCTTAAATGCTGATTTCTGCTTATTTGAACTTCTTCATCCATCTGAGAACATTGCTCTTGTCAATGGCGTCATCTCCGTAAACATTCTGTAGCCTTCTGTGGATGTCGGACAGCCTGCAACCTTTCTTCGTCAAGAACTCAATGACGGCACGTTGCTTCTGCTTCGAATCCATTATTTACCTGCAATGAAGAAGAAAGGTTGCTATAGAGGAAGATCTACTCTACCAACATGTGCAATTTGAACGACCTCTGCCAGTTAGTTGTACCGAAAGTAATGCAAAAGTGGGCGCTGTGGGCGGCCCACTTTTGCATTACTTTCGGTACAACCATCATAGAATGTAAAGGAAACTGATCTCTTCAGCTCACAGATGTAAAGAAACGAACTTAATTTAAATCTATAGCATGCTAAGGAAATTGATTAAATGAAACTAAATGTTATCTTTCTTTTTAGTGTCCAGCATGTAAAAGAAACATGTGTCTTTGTTTAACATGCAAATGATTGCCGCTGCCCCAGTGGCGCCGTGGTCTAAGCGATGATTTCTGATCATTCGTCCGAAAGGGGTCCGTGTTCGAATCCCGGTGAGGCATGGATGTTGTGTTCGTCTTACAGGACTGGCTTTCTTTCTTCCCTGGAACCAGTGGCCCTAATTTAGTGACGGGCTACTGCTTATAGTCCATCGAATTGTTCACGGTGGTCGTTTAACCTACAATAAAAAAAATGTCCAGCAGCTAATGAAACACGTTTTTAATTAAAAAATATTATTAAGTGTTTGCAAAAAAACCAGCCGGTGAAGGAAATGAACTACTTTAGTACGTAGCACCCGAGACGAAAATCTGTTTTTATATACACTGAAGAGCAATTGAATTAAAGACAGCTCGCATTATGCAAATGTGGCGCTGTGGGCGGCCCTGTAAACAGAAACGACATGCCTTAGGCAGCTATCCGACAATATAAGGAGCGATGCGACGGGAATCAGTAAGAGTCGGACGCAGTATGGGTAAGACAAAGGATCTAAGCGCATTTCATCGTGGGCAAATTGTCGTGGCCCGACGAATGAGTCACTCCAACTCGGAAGTCGTGCAGGCACTGGGATTTTCACGAGCCGCTGTGTCACGGGTGCACCGTGAGTACATCGAATCCGGTAAAACCATCCCTGCAAGGGCCAACTGCCGTGGACAACAGCGTGTGAATGAGAGGGGTCATCGTCAGCTAGCTCGCATTGTAACAGCGGATAGACGGGCCACAGTGCAAGAAATCACTCGGCAATTTAACGCTGGTGCACAAAAACGTGTAAGCAGCCACACCATCCAGAACCATCTCCTCGCTATGGGGTACAGAAGCCATCGTCCCGGAGGGTACCGCTGCTGACCGCACATCACAAGGTGCAAAGATTAGCATGGGCGCGGGAACATCGCCACTGGACCCTAGACAGGTTAAAAAATGTTGCCTGGACTGATGAGTCGAGATTCACGTTGGTACATGCGGATGGCACGATACGAGTACGGCGCAAACCACATGAAGCGATGGATCCTTCTTGCCAGCAGGGTACTCTTCAAGCTGGTGGGGGTGGCATTCTCGTCTGGAGACTGTTTACGTGGACTGAAATGGAAGCCCTGGTACGTGTGACATCGTCCCTCACAGGTCAACGTTACCGAGATATCCTGGAAGATCATTTGCTGCCGTTTGTGCGTCTTCAACATCCCACTGGGGACCTCATCCTGCAACAAGACAATGCACCGTGCCATCGCTCCCGAATTGTATCCGAATGGTTGGATGAACACTCCACCAACGTGACCTCGCTTCTTTGGCCAGCTAGGTCACCTGACCTCAATCCTATCGAGCACATCAAGGATGCCATCGAGAGATATGTTCGATGCTCTGACCCCCCTCCATCAAATCTTCATGAACTGTGGGAGCTTATTCAGTAGTCGTGGATCCGTATGGCTTCCCAACGCTTCCGGTTCCTTGTGGAGTTCATGTCGAGAAGAAACGCTGCCGTCATCAGGAAGAAAGGTGGTGCTACACGTTACTAGATAGGTATCTCTAATTCAATTGCTATGCAGTGTACTTAACGAGAGAAGAAAATAAAGGTTTCCAACATTCAGTATGCAACGGAAACGAATACTTTTGAGAGTTCAAATACGAACAGAAACTAATTTTTTAAGTTCCTAGGATAAAAAAGAAAACACTTTGCAAAGATTTTGTACGTGAACTTCAATTGGTAAAGTTCTCTACATGCAAGCAAATTAATGATACAGTACAAATTAACATTCCCTTTAAATGAGGACGCAGATTTCCTATGAAAGCGAGAGAGAGAGAGAGAGAGAGAGAGAGAGAGCACCATACTTGAAAATAGAGGAGAAAATTCTGGTTTTCACGACTGCTTGCTAATCACAGCACATACCTGAACAAATTAAAATTCAGCTGATTATCAGCATCTCATTTGTGAAGAGCAAGATTTCAAGCATGGTATCTTACTGAATCGTAAATCTTACTGCCTACTGCTCTGGCACGGGTTACTAAGAGCAGAAGGAGCTCAGAATTGTAACATCTCCAGAAGAGCCATGAGATGTATTAGACGTTGCCTCTCCTTCAACTCAGTGAGGAATTGTGATTGATGAGAAAGTTTTCTCTCGAAGTCTTGCTCGTTAGTTATTCCTTTTGTTTGTTCCCGCGTCACATACGTTCATGTCTTTATCTACTTTATCCATACGTAATATGAATGTGCTTCCTTCATCTTTGCCTACAAGTTTCCTTGCTTTATGGTTTTATGAATGGCACTCGGGTCAAAGGTTGCAAAAAATCAGGGTGAAGTGCTGTTTGACCAAATAGGAAGAACAAGAAGACATCAAATTATGTCAGAAGCATCATCATACAAAAAAAAAACAATCTATAACAGTCAGAAATCACAATTCCAAGGCTGTCACAGAACTATTAATACATGCCTGCAGATCCTCGTATTTCAATGATTTAAGGGAAAGCACACAGTTTTTGCTGTACTGTAAATTTACTTGGTGACATTTTTTAGAAACTGTACAAAACAGACGAACAAACTGCTTCCCTTGCTAGGGAGGCCTTGCTCAATGCATCCACCCCTGTTTGGAAGGATTTAATATCTATAGTCATATGTTCCACTTAAAAAGAAGCTGCTGTCAGGGAGACTACAGAAATCTTGACGAGATCAGGTGCTTGCAATTAAAACGCATTGTACGAACTGTCATAGGTATGGCGTGTGCTAAGGCAAGTATTATATTTAATGTAATACACTGACGGAAAAAAAATCCCAACACCACGAAAAAATAGTTGTAGAGAAATGAAATGGCGGCAATACATTTGTATAGGTAACATATTTAATCGATTAAGGTTTCAAGATCACAGCTTAATGTAAGCTCGAGAAGAGCCATTTTAAATGTGAAATGCTGGTACATTAATAACCGGTGTAACCGCCAGAATGTTGAATGCAAGCACGCAAACGTTCATGCATTGTGTCGTACAGGTGCTGGATGTCAGTTTGTGGGATGGAGTTCCATGCCTGTTGCACTTGGTCGGTCAATACAGGGACAGTTAATGCTGGTTGGGGGTGACGCTGGAGTTGTCGTCCAATGATGTCCCATACATGCTCGATTGGTGAAAGATCTGGTGATCTAGCAGGCCACGACAACATGTCGACACTCTGTAGAGCATGTTGGGTTACAACAGCGGTATGCGGGTGAGCGTTATCCTGTTGGAAAACACCCCCTGGAATGCTGTTCATGAATGGTAGCACAACAGGTTGGATCACCAGACCGACGTACAACTGTGCCGTCAGGGTGCGTGGGATAACCACGAGAGTGCTCCTGCTGTCATAGGAAATTGCTCCCCAGACCATAACTCCAGGTGTAGGTCCAGGGTGTCTCGGCCGCAGACAGGTTGGTTGCAAGCGCTCATCTGGCCTCCTTCTAACCAACACACGGCCATCACTGGCCCCCAGGCAGAACCGGCTTTCATCAGAAAACACAACAGATCTCCACTCCGTCCTCCAATGAACTCTAGCTTCACACCACTGACGTCGCAAATGGCAGTGGTTTAGAGTAAGTGGAATGCACGCTACAGGGCGTCTGGCTCGGAGCTGTCCTTCAAGTAACCGATTTGTAACAGTTCGTTGTGTCACTGTGGTGGGAACTGCAGCTCGAATTGCTGCCGCAGACGTGGTACGATGCGCCACGTGGCCGGCCGGAACCCGGTCTTCTTGAGGCAGTACCTTCCCTTGACCACCGCTGCCAACAATCATGCACAGTGGCTACATTCCTGCCAAGTTGTTCTGCAATATTGCGGAACAAAAATCCACCTTCTCGTAGCTCTATTACACGACCTCGTTCAAACTCCGTGAGCTGTTGATAATGGATTCTTCGTCTTCTTAAAGGCATTCTTGACTAACATCAACACACTACATCGAATCTCAACGATAACTAACGCTCACGAACGTTACAGCGCGTATTTACAGCAAACCTGCTTTGCATGTTCCGAGGGGCGCTACTAGCACCACACGTATGCGCCGAGCGCGAAATTTGCATAGACGTCATCTTACAGATGTACTCTCACCGCCTACCAACTGTCGTTTATCTAACACAACCCCTTCTTGGTGTTGGGATTTTTTTCCGTCAGTGTATTTTATTATGGTGTAACCTACGCTCCAACTCACGCGGAGATAAGTGACCGCGATAGCGCGTGCTTTAAATCCAACGAATATTTTTAAAAATGTGTTAAATTGTTATTAAATTAAAAACAATTGTCGTCTCCGGCACGATGCAGTTTAATAATGAAAAACTATATGTACAATTAAAATAAGTATATGTTTAAGACCTTTCAACACCACAGCGGTGTCATCCTCAGAAACAATGCAGCAGTGAGCACAGAAGTGAAAGTTCTATATACTTTAATAAAACAAATAGCAGTTAATGCTCATGTGCAATAACGTCAAAGTCGAAATCAAGTTCAGTGGGTAAAGGCATAGTTGGTGGGTGTGACCTGGCCCAAAAGTGTTCTCCAAGGAAGGGGGATAAAAACGGGGACGTTCCTCTTTGCAACATCTTTTGCCATTGACGAATATGTGAATACTTTCGGAGAAAAGTGTTGATCGACGATTTCTAGGAGAATCCAGGATAATGTTGTCATTCCAGCATGGTAGGTAAGAACCATGTAACACCAGAATGCGTCCTAAGGTTATATTGATGTTCGTAAATGTGGCGCCCCAAATTACGAATGGTAGAGCCCACATAACATAAATCGTGCTCAGAAGCGTTAGTAGATTTCAGTGGAACCAAATATACACCGTGATGGTTCACATACTCAACACAGTCTCGGTCCTGTTTAACAGTGTTAAATAAAGTACGAGACCTTACACCAAACTTGAGTGTAAAAAGGGTGAATACGCAAACGATTTTCCGTTCTGCTTTTTCGGCATTGTTTATCGTGATCAATTTGGTAGAATTGGAAAAGCAGTCCGGTCGATGCTGGAAACCCAGCATAGTATGTAGATGTTTATCCACATCAATAAAACAACGGATAGAAGCTGCCAGGTTTTATACATTTCATAGGCAACACGCACACATGGATCCCATCATTATGAACACTCCTGACCCTAGGCGTAGACGCGTCCACCGTACGTAGCAGTGACCTCATCGACTGGCGTGGAACATATATACACCAACGAGCCATTACATTATGACAGCCTACCTAATAACTATGGAACCACCTTTAGCTCGCTAAACAGCGGTTACTAGGCAAGGCATCGATTCGATGACCTGGTAATAGGTATCCTTGGGCATCTGGTATATATTGATGACGTGGTAATAGGTATCCTTGGGCATGTGGTATATATATCGATGACGTCGTAATAGGTATCCTTGGGCATCTGGTAAATATAGATGACGTGGTAATAGGTATCCTTGGTCAT
The DNA here is from genome assembly GCA_039090855.1 of Macrothele yani. NCBI lineage: Eukaryota > Metazoa > Arthropoda > Arachnida > Araneae > Macrothelidae > Macrothele > Macrothele yani. The sequence goes on along the minus strand of CM077002.1, from coordinate 27,219,779 downwards.
CTGGTATATATCGATGACGTGGTAATAGGTATCCTTGGGCATCTGGTATATATCGATGACGTGGTAATAGGTATCTTTGGGCATCTGGTATATATCGATGACGTGGTAATAGGTATCCTTGGGCATCTGATATATATCGATGACGTGGTAATAGGTATCCTTGGGCATCTGGTATATATCGATGACGTGGTAATAGGTATCCTTGGGCATCTGGTATATATCGATGACGTGGTAATAGGTATCCTTGGGCATCTGGTACCGTAATGTCAACAGAAGGTCCTCCAGCTCCCGTACATTTCAAGAAGATGGTGATTTAGCGCTAATCCAGTTTCCAAGTCGAACCACAAATGTTCGATTGGATTCATATCAGGTAAATTTAGAGGCCAGGGCATTAACAGAAAGTCACCAGCGTGTTCCTCGGACAACTTCTTGACGATTCTGGCAGTGTGGCATGGCGCATTATCCTATTGGTAATAGCCACCACCAGCAGGGAACACAGTTGCCATGAATGGGTGGACTTAGTCCACAGCGATGTTCAGATACCTGACAGCTGTCAGGGATTGTGCTATTGGGATAATGGGGCCTAAAGTGTCCCAAGAAAACATCGCCCACAGCATAACACCACCGCCGCCTGCCTGTTTCGGCCCAATAGTGCATCCAGGTGCTATAGAATCCGTTGGTAATCGATGTATCTGCCCGCGGCCGTCTACGTGATGCACCAGGAATCTTGATTCGTCAGACCAGGCCACTTCATTCCAATCACCCACGGTCCAATCTCGATCTAGGGCATATTTCGTGCGTTTTTGGCGATGAAGCGCAATGAGCGTGCGAACCTTCGGCCACGCAGGCCCATGCGCAGAAGTCTACGATAAACTGCGTGCTGTGACACATTGCCCTGATAACCACTGTTGCAGCTGCGGGTGATTTGCCGCAATGTGACCCTGCGGTCGCTGTGAACAATGCGCGACACTGTCCGCTCCCCTCTGGCATCAGTGAGCTCCGGACGACACGCGACTGGACGAAGGTTCGTCGTTTGGCCATCTGTGCACCATTTTTATTACGTACTCACTATAAGAAATCCACAAGTCACGCCGTTTCCGAGATCGTAGTTCCGTGACGCTGTGACATCACGATTTGTCCTTTATCAAACTCGGATAAATCGGCAGCTTTTCCCATTCTGACTACGAACACTCTACTAACCGACAGCCGGTCCTCGGATTGCATATATACTGCTCTGCGAATCTCACCTGCGCTACCGTTCGGTCTCCAGGCGCTCGCCTTTCTCTAGGCTGGGGAGGTGGTCATAGTACAATACAATACAATACAATTATTTATTGCACACATTTAAAACTTACAGTTATATGAAAATGCAATACACTAGGAGAAATCTGAACACATTGGTTGTAAGGCGATTCCCCTATCAGATGTAAGAAAAAGAATAAAACATATGACATATATGAAAGCAAGTAAGATGGTTTTAACACAAGCACCACTGTTAGCAGCATGCTTGGAACTAAAATTTAATTATAGGGTTGAGATTCGTTATGGGGGATCAGGGTGATTTACAATGTAATTTCGCAGAGACAAGGAAAACATTTTGATATTTTCCGGGGATCTGATGCTCTCTGGGAGATTATTCCATAGGATAATGACTTTATACAGTATGCTATTTAAACCATAATTAAGTCTAACACACGGCTGACATAATTTATTGTTAGCAACACATCTGGTGAAGATAGAATAATCCAGATATTTGATGTCAGATTGAAAAATAGGCAGTTTAAGATGCATTATTTTAAAAAACATGATATCTATAGTTTCAAGGTAAAAATTTCATGAATTTTTAAAATATTTAGTTTTAGAAATAATTGTTTTAAATGAGACATGCAATCTGTGTTCAGAATATAGCGAACAGATTTCTTCTGTAATTTGAGCAAGTATAACTTATTGTTTGCACTTATATTTGAATACCAAGGTTCCAGACAATAGGAGAGATGGGTATAAATAAAAGCATAGTAAAATGTTTTTAGGACATTGATAGAGAAGAGATGCTTAATTTTACCAAGCAGGCCAACCTGTAAGGAAACTTTTTTAAAACAAACTGAAGATGCGTATTCCAGTTAAAGAATTCATCAAACCAAACACCAAGATACTGAACTTTGTCCACAATTTTGAGGGGGAGATCATGAATCCTGACTGGAAAAATATTTACGTCCTCTCTTTTATGAACGTTCCGGAAATGGAATGGCTCATCGGAAATGGAAATGGAATGGCTAATGGAATGGCTCATCGGAAATGGAAATGGAATGGCTCATCGGAAATGGAAATGGAATGGCTCATCGGAAATGGAAATGGAATGGCTAATGGAATGGCTCATCGGAAATGGAAATGGAATGGCTAATGGAATGGCTCATCGGAAATGGAAATGGAATGGCTCATCGGAAATGGAAATGGAATGGCTAATGGAATGGCTCATCGGAAATGGAAATGGAATGGCTCATCGGAAATGGAAATGGAATGGCTCATCGGAAATGGAAATGGAATGGCTAATGGAATGGCTCATCGGAAATGGAAATGGAATGGCTCATCGGAAATGGAAATGGAATGGCTAATGGAATGGCTCATCGGAAATGGAAATGGAATGGCTAATGGAATGGCTCATCGGAAATGGAAATGGAATGGCTCATCGGAAATGGAAATGGAATGGCTAATGGAATGGCTCATCGGAAATGGAAATGGAATGGCTAATGGAATGGCTCATCGGAAATGGAAATGGAATGGCTCATCGGAAATGGAAATGGAATGGCTCATCGGAAATGGAAATGGAATGGCTCATCGGAAATGGAAATGGAATGGCTAATGGAATGGCTCATCGGAAATGGAAATGGAATGGCTAATGGAATGGCTCATCGGAAATGGAAATGGAATGGCTCATCGGAAATGGAAATGGAATGGCTAATGGAATGGCTCATCGGAAATGGAAATGGAATGGCTCATCGGAAATGGAAATGGAATGGCTCATCGGAAATGGAAATGGAATGGCTAATGGAATGGCTCATCGGAAATGGAAATGGAATGGCTCATCGGAAATGGAAATGGAATGGCTAATGGAATGGCTCATCGGAAATGGAAATGGAATGGCTCATCGGAAATGGAAATGGAATGGCTCATCGGAAATGGAAATGGAATGGCTAATGGAATGGCTCATCGGAAATGGAAATGGAATGGCTCATCGGAAATGGAAATGGAATGGCTAATGGAAATGGCTCATCGGAAATGGCTAATGGAATGGCTCATCGGAAATGGAAATGGAATGGCTAATGGAATGGCTCATCGGAAATGGAAATGGAATGGCTCATCGGAAATGGAAATGGAATGGCTAATGGAATGGCTCATCGGAAATGGAAATGGAATGGCTCATCGGAAATGGAAATGGAATGGCTCATCGGAAATGGAATGGAATGGCTAATGGAATGGCTCATCGGAAATGGAAATGGAATGGCTAATGGAATGGCTCATCGGAAATGGAAATGGAATGGCTCATCGGAAATGGAAATGGAATGGCTAATGGAATGGCTCATCGGAAATGGAAATGGAATGGCTCATCGGAAATGGAAATGGAATGGCTCATCGGAAATGGAAATGGAATGGCTAATGGAATGGCTCATCGGAAATGGAAATGGAATGGCTAATGGAATGGCTCATCGGAAATGGAAATGGAATGGCTCATCGGAAATGGAAATGGAATGGCTAATGGAATGGCTCATCGGAAATGGAAATGGAATGGCTCATCGGAAATGGAAATGGAATGGCTCATCGGAAATGGAAATGGAATGGCTAATGGAATGGCTCATCGGAAATGGAAATGGAATGGCTAATGGAATGGCTCATCGGAAATGGAAATGGAATGGCTCATCGGAAATGGAAATGGAATGGCTAATGGAATGGCTCATCGGAAATGGAAATGGAATGGCTCATCGGAAATGGAAATGGAATGGCTCATCGGAAATGGAAATGGAATGGCTAATGGAATGGCTCATCGGAAATGGAAATGGAATGGCTAATGGAATGGCTCATCGGAAATGGAAATGGAATGGCTCATCGGAAATGGAAATGGAATGGCTAATGGAATGGCTCATCGGAAATGGAAATGGAATGGCTAATGGAATGGCTCATCGGAAATGGAAATGGAATGGCTCATCGGAAATGGAAATGGAATGGCTAATGGAATGGCTCATCGGAAATGGAAATGGAATGGCTCATCGGAAATGGAAATGGAATGGCTCATCGGAAATGGAAATGGAATGGCTCATCGGAAATGGAAATGGAATGGCTAATGGAATGGCTCATCGGAAATGGAAATGGAATGGCTCATCGGAAATGGAAATGGAATGGCTAATGGAATGGCTCATCGGAAATGGAAATGGAATGGCTAATGGAATGGCTCATCGGAAATGGAAATGGAATGGCTCATCGGAAATGGAAATGGAATGGCTAATGGAATGGCTCATCGGAAATGGAAATGGAATGGCTAATGGAATGGCTCATCGGAAATGGAAATGGAATGGCTCATCGGAAATGGAAATGGAATGGCTCATCGGAAATGGAAATGGAATGGCTAATGGAATGGCTCATCGGAAATGGAAATGGAATGGCTCATCGGAAATGGAAATGGAATGGCTCATCGGAAATGGAAATGGAATGGCTAATGGAATGGCTCATCGGAAATGGAAATGGAATGGCTCATCGGAAATGGAAATGGAATGGCTCATCGGAAATGGAAATGGAATGGCTCATCGGAAATGGAAATGGAATGGCTCATCGGAAATGGAAATGGAATGGCTCATCGGAAATGGAAATGGAATGGCTAATGGAATGGCTCATCGGAAATGGAAATGGAATGGCTCATCGGAAATGGAAATGGAATGGCTCATCGGAAATGGAAATGGAATGGCTAATGGAATGGCTCATCGGAAATGGAAATGGAATGGCTCATCGGAAATGGAAATGGAATGGCTCATCGGAAATGGAAATGGAATGGCTAATGGAATGGCTCATCGGAAATGGAAATGGAATGGCTCATCGGAAATGGAAATGGAATGGCTCATCGGAAATGGAAATGGAATGGCTAATGGAATGGCTCATCGGAAATGGAAATGGAATGGCTCATCGGAAATGGAAATGGAATGGCTCATCGGAAATGGAAATGGAATGGCTAATGGAATGGCTCATCGGAAATGGAAATGGAATGGCTAATGGAACTCATCGGAAATGGAAATGGAATGGCTCATCGGAAATGGAAATGGAATGGCTAATGGAATGGCTCATCGGAAATGGAAATGGAATGGCTCATCGGAAATGGAAATGGAATGGCTCATCGGAAATGGAAATGGAATGGCTCATCGGAAATGGAAATGGAATGGCTAATGGAATGGCTCATCGGAAATGGAAATGGAATGGCTCATCGGAAATGGAAATGGAATGGCTCATCGGAAATGGAAATGGAATGGCTCATCGGAAATGGAAATGGAATGGCTAATGGAATGGCTCATCGGAAATGGAAATGGAATGGCTAATGGAATGGCTCATCGGAAATGGAAATGGAATGGCTCATCGGAAATGGAAATGGAATGGCTAATGGAATGGCTCATCGGAAATGGAAATGGAATGGCTCATCGGAAATGGAAATGGAATGGCTCATCGGAAATGGAAATGGAATGGCTCATCGGAAATGGAAATGGAATGGCTAATGGAATGGCTCATCGGAAATGGAAATGGAATGGCTCATCGGAAATGGAAATGGAATGGCTCATCGGAAATGGAAATGGAATGGCTCATCGGAAATGGAAATGGAATGGCTAATGGAATGGCTCATCGGAAATGGAAATGGAATGGCTCATCGGAAATGGAAATGGAATGGCTCATCGGAAATGGAAATGGAATGGCTCATCGGAAATGGAAATGGAATGGCTCATCGGAAATGGAAATGGAATGGCTAATGGAATGGCTCATCGGAAATGGAAATGGAATGGCTAATGGAATGGCTCATCGGAAATGGAAATGGAATGGCTCATCGGAAATGGAAATGGAATGGCTAATGGAATGGCTCATCGGAAATGGAAATGGAATGGCTCATCGGAAATGGAAATGGAATGGCTCATCGGAAATGGAAATGGAATGGCTCATCGGAAATGGAAATGGAATGGCTAATGGAATGGCTCATCGGAAATGGAAATGGAATGGCTCATCGGAAATGGAAATGGAATGGCTCATCGGAAATGGAAATGGAATGGCTCATCGGAAATGGAAATGGAATGGCTCTCATCGGAAATGGAAATGGAATGGCTAATGGAATGGCTCATCGGAAATGGAAATGGAATGGCTAATGGAATGGCTCATCGGAAATGGAAATGGAATGGCTAATGGAATGGCTCATCGGAAATGGAAATGGAATGGCTCATCGGAAATGGAAATGGAATGGCTCATCGGAAATGGAAATGGAATGGCTCATCGGAAATGGAAATGGAATGGCTCATCGGAAATGGAAATGGAATGGCTAATGGAATGGCTCATCGGAAATGGAAATGGAATGGCTCATCGGAAATGGAAATGGAATGGCTAATGGAATGGCTCATCGGAAATGGAAATGGAATGGCTCATCGGAAATGGAAATGGAATGGCTCATCGGAAATGGAAATGGAATGGCTCATCGGAAATGGAAATGGAATGGCTCATCGGAAATGGAAATGGAATGGCTAATGGAATGGCTCATCGGAAATGGAAATGGAATGGCTCATCGGAAATGGAATGGAATGGCTCATCGGAAATGGAAATGGAATGGCTAATGGAATGGCTCATCGGAAATGGAAATGGAATGGCTCATCGGAAATGGAAATGGAATGGCTAATGGAATGGCTCATCGGAAATGGAAATGGAATGGCTAATGGAATGGCTCATCGGAAATGGAAATGGAATGGCTCATCGGAAATGGAAATGGAATGGCTCATCGGAAATGGAAATGGAATGGCTAATGGAATGGCTCATCGGAAATGGAAATGGAATGGCTAATGGAATGGCTCATCGGAAATGGAAATGGAATGGCTCATCGGAAATGGAAATGGAATGGCTAATGGAATGGCTCATCGGAAATGGAAATGGAATGGCTCATCGGAAATGGAAATGGAATGGCTCATCGGAAATGGAAATGGAATGGCTCATCGGAAATGGAAATGGAATGGCTCATCGGAAATGGAAATGGAATGGCTAATGGAATGGCTCATCGGAAATGGAAATGGAATGGCTCATCGGAAATGGAAATGGAATGGCTCATCGGAAATGGAAATGGAATGGCTCATCGGAAATGGAAATGGAATGGCTAATGGAATGGCTCATCGGAAATGGAAATGGAATGGCTAATGGAATGGCTCATCGGAAATGGAAATGGAATGGCTAATGGAATGGCTCATCGGAAATGGAAATAAAATGGCTCATCGGAAATGGAAATGGAATGGCTAATGGAATGGCTCATCGGAAATGGAAATGGAATGGCTAATGGAATGGCTCATCGGAAATGGAAATGGAATGGCTAATGGAATGGCTCATCGGAAATGGAAATGGAATGGCTAATGGAATGGCTCATCGGAAATGGAAATGGAATGGCTCATCGAAAATGGAAATGGAATGGCTAATGGAATGGCTCATCGGAAATGGAAATGGAATGGCTAATGGAATGGCTCATCGGAAATGGAAATGGAATGGCTGATGGAATGGCTCATCGGCATATAAGAAGAGATATAGTGACAAAAGCAGACACCTTTCCCTGCAGTAAGCGGTAGTGTTGTCCACTTGATAAATCTGGGAGAAACAGAAAATACTGATCGTGCTTTTTTCATCCCACGCAGAGAGGATTTTGATGATTGGAGTTTGAGAAATTTGGACATTGTTTACACCAGGGGTGTTCAACCCGCATCACGTGTGCCAACTTTCTGAGCGGCAAACGCAAAAAAGTCACTTTTTGTAATTTTGATAATTTATTAAACAAACAGGTTAACCGCCTCATCAGCACTATTGTCGTTACTCGAACGCGTCTAGCCGGCTAAGGTTAACCGTTTTCACTCGAAAACACTCATCCACACCTTCCATTTCCTGCAAGGTCAACATGACACAGGTCAGGCGATTGCAAAAGTCCCTTGTTTTTCGTTTGCCTGCGCAGCCGCAGGACATACGATACGTTTCCCCTTTATTCAGCTTAGAACTGTAGTGCCCGCCGTGTTGTGAATATGTCTCTGAGCAAGCAGTGTGGTTCAAAACGGAAGTATGGGCTCTTCGATATTGTTGCAAGGTCGGGCGAACATGCGTATGGGAAAATACGTTTTGTCAACTTGGTGAAAAATAAGTACCGTTCAGCACTCACTGATCAGCATCTCAAAAATCTGCTGTTCTTGCTACTTCATCTTTGAATCCCAACATTGAAGAACTGGTGGACGGGAAAGACCTCCAAAAGCCTCACTAAGAACTAAGCCTGGTTTGTTTCATGTGAATGGAAATGTAATCGTGCAATGTTGGAATATGTTTCTTTCTTTGCAAGTAAGTTGTGTTTTTAATATACTGGTAAACTAGTTCTTGGATGATTATATTCGTATAAATAATAAAATAGTATAATATTATAATAATATTATTATTAGTATAGAGTATTATATAAATTTAAAATATTATACAGGGTGATTCATAAATAAGTACAGAGTTTCAATGCACTATAAAACAAGAACAATGTAAAATATTTTATGTTACCTGTAACAGAATTGCAGGGGAATGTTTCAAGTTTTTTTAGAGACAGTCACAGATGTTCTACATGTGCACCCTTAGGCACACGACACAAATCGAGCCGGTAATCCATTTCCGACCAAACGCGTGGTAAGATATCTGAATCAAGTGCAGTGATAGTGGCTGTGATACGCTGTTTCAGCTCCGCTAGATCAACAGGAAGGGGAGGGGCGAATACCTTGTCCTTTACGTACCCTCACATGAAAAAGTCACAAGGTGTTAAGTCAGGACTTCTGTGTGGCCATTGCGTCAGTGGCATGTTGTAGTCCGCGGCTCGTCCAATCCATCGGTGAGGAAGATGCTCATCGAGATAATCTCGCACGTCGCCTAACCAGTGCGGTGGTGCACCATCCAATTGGAGAATAAAGTTGTCACTGTCGTCTTGCAACTGCGGCATCAACCGAAGACTTAACATATCCAGAAAAGAACCTCTCACGATAGTTTCTTCTTGAAAAAAGAAGGGGACGTACACTTTCTTTCTGGACACAGCACAGAACACATTTACCTTAGGGCAATCTTGCACGTGTTGCACTGTAAATCTGGGATTCTTCGTTCCCCAAAAGCGAACATTGTGCTTGTTTACCTGACCACTCACGTGAAATGTAGCTTCATCGGTGATAACTAAGTGATCGGCAAAATCGTCATTTTCCAAACGGTGCTGCATTTAGGCACAAAATTCAAAGCGCTTTGTCTTGTCAAGGTTAGTGAGATTTTGTAACATCTGCACATTGTATGGAATCATTTTCAGCTTCTTTCTCAAAATTCTCCAGACAGTGGGCTGTGAAACCCGCACTTCACGACTCACCCTCGGCGTTGATTTTCCCGGGCTTCGTTGAATGACGGTGCGAACACTACCGACGAGTTCTTCCAATACACGCGGTCGTCCAGGGCTTTTAAGTTTGCACAAACAGCCCGTAGTTTCAATTTTTTTATGCCAATCGTAGATAGATTTTCTGGTTGGAGGTGCTTTTCCGAATCGTGATCGAAAATGCCGTTGCACAACAGTTACAGATTTTGTTTTGCTCAATTCAAGAACACAAAACGCCTTCTCCACTGCAGATGCTGCCATTTCGACTGACTAGTCACGTAACACGCGCGCTATCGCCTACGTCACTTCCCTCAGTAGCGGGACACAAACTTTATGAGCCCATCTATCTAACGGTTTGCAGTTCTGGTCCATGTCTTCAACTGTTACTGTTTTACAGCATCTGGAAACTGTATACTTCTTTATGAATCAGGGTGGATAAATATTATTATATATTATATAATACTATATTATTATATAGTATTCTATAATAGTATTATTATATTTAAATTGTTTTATAATATTACATATGTATTATAATAGTATAATGTTACAAAAGTATTGGTTTAACAATATTTTTCTTTTCTTCAGTTCTATTTTATTTGAAGTATACAGAGATACATAATCTTTGTATCCGTTCTGGCAACCGAAGAGGTTGGGTTGGCCACGGCTGGTTTACACAGATTCTACAATATAAGCATTACATTTCTAATACAGGTTTTTACACGGAAACCATTCTAAAATCTGCTGTAATATGTTTGAAATGCATTGTTGATATTTAAATTTTCTGTGTTTTCTCTCATGAGCTGTGGTTTCAGGAATTATCTTGGGATGTATCATTTAATCTTAAACGACTGAAGGTAGAGTAACTTGACTGCAAAACAGTATTAATGATCTTCTTTGTTGACAGTGTCCTTGGAATTAATTTTAATTGTTTAACCGCAGGACGTCGGACAGCCCACGGTTCATTAATTAATGACATCTCAGGTAATAATGCACCGCACATAACTAATGGCGTCCTAGGCAATAACTTATGGCCCTTGTAAAGCAGAAAGCTATGAGATGGAGCGTTTGCCAAGTATGGCTTTCCAGCCTCTTTCTAAGAGGTCTGAGTAGGTGGAAGGATGGCTTCCGGTTTGATATTGAAATCACTAGCCTCTGAAGCTTTACTCATTTGCCATTTTTCTTTACGGCGTACTTACACACTGCTTTAGCGTCAGTCATTCTTGGAAGGCAGGCCCGTAATCAGCGGGAGGCACGTGGTGCTATGGTTCCCGTTCTGGGAAACCCACGAGCCCCTCTATCCAGTGTTGCATTCAGTGAGTTTTTCGGGGGGGGGCAATTAAAAAATGAGGGGGCTGAAACTTGTTGGCTGATCATGTACATGCAATCAAAGTTCTGTTATATCATCATAATCATCATCATTGTCAACATTATCCATCCAATGCTGGACAAAGGTCTCCCCAAGTTTCCTCCACAACGGTCTGTCATGTGCCAGTCTCCTCCAGGCCACTCCCGCATACTTTCGAATTTCATCCACCCATCTCCCAGGTGGTCTATTTCTGGGTTTTTTCCTGTCCCTTGGAATTAAATTTAAAATTTCGGCTGTCCATCGATGGTCTGTCCTTCTGGCAGTATATCCAGCCCATTGCCATTTCAGGGATTTAATTCTGATCATGATGTCTTCCACTCTTGTCATTTTTCTGATCCACGAGTTCCTCTACTTATCTCTCCTGGTTACACCAAGCACGCACCTATCCATGCATGTTTGAGTTGTCTGCAGCCTTTGCATGTCTCTTTTAGTTAAGGTCCACGTCTCTGCACCATACGTAAGCACTGGAAGGATGCATTGATCAATCACTTTTCTTTTAAGACATAATGGCATATTGCTCTTGAAAATTATGCTGTTTCTTCCAAAAGCTCTCCAGGCAAGTTTTGTACGCCGATTAATTTCTTCATCAATGTGACCCTCACCTGATATCTGCTGTCCAAGATAAAGGTACGTGTCTGTTGTCTTCAGCTTTTCTCCATCAATCGATGAATCTTCATTTCTTGTAAAAGCATTGTACATCACTTTTGTCTTCTGAAAGTTCATTTTAATCCCACTTCTTTACTCTTGTCAGCAAGTTCCTAGATCATACTCTGCAGCTCTGATGGGGTAGTTGCAAAAATGACTGCGTCATCAGCAAAACGAAGGTGAGTTAGATAATCTCCATTAGTATTTATCCCTTTGTTTTCCCAGTTCGGTGATTGAAAGACATTTTCCAATGGCCGGTTCCGCAGTGGTCCAAGCGATGGCCTCTGATGATTCGTCCAAACGGGGTCCGGGTTCGAATCCCGGTGAGGCATGGATATTGTGTTTGTCTTACGGCACTGGCTCTCTTCCTTCCCTGGAATCAGTGACCCTAAAATAGGGACAGGCGACTGCTTATAGCCCATTGAGTTGCTCACGGTGGTCGTTAAACCTCCAAAAAAAAAAAAAAAAATCCCAATTAGGCATTAAAGAACTTGGGAGATATGGTGTCACTTTGTCTCACTCCCCTTCCAATTTTTATGTGTGTTGAATTTTCAAACAGCCGAATCTTTGCACTTGCGTTTTCATAGATGTTATTAATAATATTAATGTATACATCTTCAATACCGTAGGATTTCGAAGCCATTGTAACTGCTGATGGTTTCAACGAATCAAAGTCCTTTTCATAATCGATAAATGCCATTCACAATGGAATTTCATATTCCCTCGCTCTTTCAATCAGTTCTCTCAGTACGTGGATTTGTTCTATAGTGCTGCAGCCACTCCTGAATCCAGCTTGTTCTCTCGGTTGAGCCATATCCAGTGTTACCTTCAAGCGGTGTGAAAGAACTTTAGTGAAGATTTTATAAACCACTGATAGGAGGCTGATAGGTCTGTAGTTCCTGAGATCCTCAATGTCACCTTTTTAATGTAGCAAGATCATTGTAGCATTGTTCCAATCCTCAGGAATCTGCCCTTCATTAAGGCGTCGACTGAAAATTTGGGAGAGTACTGTTTCGCCGAGATCGGGGAAAAGCTCCATGTTCTCCTGGAGCTTTTCCCCGCTTCATATTTTTGATTGCATGTACAACTTCTGCAGGGAGGACTGGAAGAACTCTGGTACTGGTACCTTTCATGATGTCTGGAGTACACGTATCATCCCTTTCATATAATTTGGAGTAGAAATCTTTCACTCTTGTCAAAATTTCGCCTCTATTTCTTGTTACAGAACCATCTTTTTTTCTCAGTGCCATAATCTGTTTTCTTCCATTACGGAGATTTCCCTTTGCTATCTTTAGGCTTTGGTTGTTTTCAATTGCTTTCCTCACTAGTTCATAGTTGAATTTCCTTACGTCTTTAGTGATACTTTTTCGTACTTTCTTGCATAGCTCTATATGCTCTATATATTCCACTTTGGAAGTCACATCTTCTTTAGCTGTCCTCATCTCTCTTCTTTTTTGCATCAACATTTTAGTTTTTCCTGATAATTTGTTCACATGCAACTTGTTCTTAGACCCAGCTCATTTTGTTGCTGTTTGCATAAGAGCTTTGGTTACTTTTGTGTTAATTTCAGAAATATGCACTTCTTCCGATGTTAGGCCTTCTAAAGCAGAGAATCTGTTCTTCAGTTCCAACTTGAAGGTATTATGGTGTTTTTTAAGGTTGGTTATGTCAATACTTTTTGTTTGTCTTATGAGCTTGCCACGTTCGAGTTTAGTGTCGAACATCTCACCAATCTATGGTCACTACCTGTGTTGAACTTGTTTAGCACACTGCAGTCCTCTATAACGAATTTTTTGTTACACATAATAAAATCAATTTCACTTGTCGTCCCATTTGGAAGTCTCCATGTCCATTTCCTGTGTGGCTTTTTCTTGAAAAAGGAGTTCATGATGGAAAACCCTTCTGCCTCTGCAAACTCTACGAGCGTATTTCCACGCTGGTTTCTAATGCCGTGACCGAGTTTACCTACTGAAGTTTCATTCTGTTGCTGTTGCCCTATTTTTGCATTGGAATCTCCCATAAAAACCTTTACATGCTGCTTGCCTTTATTACTTTGATGACCAATTCCCTCATAAAATTCTTCAATTTCTTCTTCAGGATGACTTGTGGTGGGTGCATAAGTTTGAATAATCTGAGCCTGGTATCTTCTCGAGAGTTGGATAACGAGTCGTGCAGCTCTGTCAGAGGAACTTTCAACTTCTACAACTTTATCCTTCAGTTTCTTGTTTATTATAAATCCAACACCATTAGTTCTGCCAGTATCTGTCCCACGATAGTAAAAGAGATGTCCACTTTTCAGTTCAATGAGATCTTCTCCTTTTCTCCTTACCTCACTTAGCCCGACGATGTCCCACTTGATCCTTTGTAGTTCTTCTTCCAATTCAAGAAGCCTTGAATCAGAAGATAGGGAGCGTCCATTATACGTAGCCAAGGTCAGTATCAGATGGCAGCCTAGTCCGGTCCTCCGGTGATTCTTAGCACCCTCTGCCTTCATGTCGCACTGACCGTTTTCTGTTATATACGTATACATATATCACACATACATTAACACATACGTATATAAAAAGTAATGCTCGTGTATCGCAAATGCAATTTCTAAGAAATCTACACATGCAAGTGATTAAAAATGTAAACATGTTATACCTTATAACGAAGTAAATTTCCCCGTCATTTTTGGTTCACGCCGGGGATCGAACCAGAGTCCACGTATTCCGGAACAAGTCGCTCTACCAACTGAGCTACGCAGACGTTCGTTCTTTCTGCTATCTGCCTTTACGTCGTGTGCGTCCTGCGGGGCAGGCACGTTACAACCTTTGCTTTAATTCAGTAATGCAATATGGATTTCACCATGGGGTGGTGTAAAATATTGAGAATGCTAGAAAGATAACGCTGTGCAGGAAAAAAAATCCCCCTGAAAACATTAGGAGTGGTAAACATGCCCTCGTCTTACTACAAGCGTATTTCTGATTATTACGGAGTCATTACAGTGTTACCTGAAAACGTACGGTGTAAACCATTTCCCTGCCACTTAGTTTCATCCTCTTTAGATTACTTAGATCAGCACTCAGTAGTAAAAGAATAATTAAATGACCGTTTGGATGCCAGTTTGAGGTGTTTCGATTCTTTTTTTGGTCACAGAATGTAAACCTCCCACCTTCAGGGGAAAAAAAATTATGGGAACAATCTAACAATTTGCTATTGTTAAAAATTAGGTAGGAAATATTTTGTTGTTGAAAGCCCTAACGTCTCATTAGGTTCACTGAGGCTTAGCCGTATACATGGAAAGTCGGTATCTAGAAGACTGAAACAGAGTTAAATGAAAGCCTCCAAAATGTAACGATGTATTGCAGTGTAAACATCTCTACTCTGTGGAATTAGGTTTTCATTGCGGAAGTAGTACGAGTTGTCAGTACTTGAAAAATTGCCCCTCCAGCGAGGACTGTTAAATATTTTATTGAAGGATGATAGAAAGTTTGAAGTTCATGTGGATGCTTTTTTTTTATTTTTATTATAATATTTTATTTTCTTCAGCTTTTTTTAATAATTTCTCCAAATATTCAGGTATAAATTAAAACAATTAGGCTAAACGTAAAGGGAGATCGCCCACAAACTTACGGGGCGAGGTTCATGGATTTTCGGGGGTGGGGAGCTAAGCACCCGCGAGAAGATGCCTGAATACATCACTGCCTCCGTCAGCTGCGAGTTCCTGAGAAGTATTTTGTCAGCCGTTTAATAAACAAATGCTGACTTTTCCTGTCACTGAAAAAGTAATTTATTTTGAAAATAAGAATACAAATATTTGCTATGATTGCCTGCTTACATTCTACGGAGGCACATAATGCGCCAACGTATTGTATAATTCAGATTTAATGAACAAAAATCATGGTATAAGCCTTTAGGCATTTTAATAATCTGCACTTTTGATACTGATGCGTCAGTTTTCTAACGCGCACCACCAATTTGATACGTCATGCAGAGCGAGGCGAATAATTCCACTGCTCTGTACCAGTGTTGCAATTCCTAGCGGTCATTCCAAGTTATTCGGCGAGAGGATCTTTATACTCTGGAGCTGGCATCTGAAGCCTAAACGGGCGCTAATGTGCCAGAAATGCATGAATTTAGTACTAGAGCCAAATGATGAAGGAGCAAAATTATACACACGTAAACACATTTATTTACAATAGGCACTATCGACCGGGAGGCAATATATTACACTTCATGTGGGAAGTATGGGAGTTGCCTCTCTTATTTTGGTTTTCAGTTCAGAGTGTAAGCTCTCCACAGTTCAGCATACGTGAACCGATTGAAGTTTTGCGTTGCCAGGTACTCTTTGGCCAGATAAAGTTCGCTCTCTATCACTAGAGTATGCTGTAAGAGTCCCTTCCAACGGTTAACAGATTAATAATATCAAACGTACTTACAAAGGATTTTCGTGGTAATCCATATTAACCGCTGAGATCCACACACACACACACACACACACACACACACACAGAGGAGAACGACAGCTGGACACGGAGTTGGCTAGCGATTAGCGCTCCTTCAAATCCTCATCATCGACTGTGGGGCTGGGGGTGAGGTTATAAGGGTCACTTGGATACCTCCCTTTTCCTTAGGGCTGGTCGCCTGGGATGATGAACAAGGGCAGACATCGAGTTGGTCACTGGTTATTGACCTTTCCAAAGTCCGGTGTTTTCTGTACTCATATTATGTTTGTCCCTTAGTTCGGACGCTTCTATAGCATCATGCGCTGTTAGATTAATTCCCAGGGGAACATTATTCTCTGCCTCGGCACTTGTGATCTGTCGCAAGGTCAGTGGAATTTGCTTTGAATAATTCCACTTTAATTAAAAAAAGAAAAGATAACACTGAAATCATGTTAACTGCAGCCGGGATTAATCGCGAAAAATGCGGGTATCCGCACTGTAGTACATGTTATCTGTATCACACTGGCTGCCAGTATTGTAGGTGTGCGTTTATTGGTTAAAAGCTTTGTTTTGTTTTTACAAGAAGGCATGTTTTGTTTCGTGTTTGCCCACTTCCGTAAACAATTTGATGCCCCGTAAGTAGTGAGATAAGAGTGAAGGCAGGAGAATAAGTCAACCGCGTCGTCTGCGAACAAAGAATAATCCCATTAAACGTGATACAAACAAGATCGCAAATTGCACTCTCATACAGCCAAAGTTCTTCGGAAACTTAAGTAGCTGGCGTCTGTTTCTAAAGGGTGCTGAACACGAATCTGGCAGAAAAAAGATTCTCGGCTAGCTCTTTCAAAAACCGATGGAACTCATCACCATGAAATAGATGACGCAATACTCAAGTGGAGATTGCATTATACGTTCTCAGCCCTCAGTTCTGTATTAAAATCAGTCAGCTTGCAAGTGTTTGTACAGTTCTGACATTGCTTCTGCTCGCATCACTTCGTTTGCATGTGTTGGAGTGGAATTTACGCGAATATACCTCGTAATTTTGTGAACAATGCAGATAACTTCTGCTATATTTTTCATGAAATTACTTTTGCGACTCAAAATCAAAATATCGCTACAGTTATAAAGAAATCTTTTACAACCATTTATGTTGATACTGGAGAACAGGAAATTAAATGCAATTACTGTTCAACAAATTTTTGCCAGTGGTTTAAACTGAAAAGTTCATGAGAGAAAAAGATGTAGCTTTTTTAGAAAAGCTCCATGGCTTTTTCTCTCCTTATGGTGCGATAGGATCTATTAAATCATGTAAACGATTGCCATTTTTACATGGTGTGTCCAATGCGGAAAGGCCTTACTAAAAAAAAAAGTGTAATTTAAGCACCCAAACATTATATCTGTAAATCGACGGTACCTCATGGTGAACGACTTCCAATCCTTCTGCCACTAGATTCGTTTGATTCTGTGGAGTAAAAAAATGAAGAAATTTACCAAAATGCGCAAGGATCAAGATCTACAGATCCTGATTTCTTACCCCCTACGAAGTCTCCTGAATCACATCTGAGAGTAAACTCAGTAATCTTGTCTGTGACTTGGATTTGTCTAAATTTTAAACCGAGCTACTATGATCCAGAATACACTAGTAGACTCTCCTGAAATTTCAAAATACAAAAAAATAAAAAAACATAATCAGTGTACCAGTGTCTGTGTTTCATCCATGTCATCAAAATTTGGCCCTTTTTTGCATAACAGTCGAAAATCTTGTTTTCGGCAGTGACGTAAATGGACTGATAAAAGCTTTCAATATTATTTATAACCCAGCTGAATAGATATTTTTCATCAACTCCTCCAAGTAGAGCCTTAAAGCTATTTTAATGCATAATGGTAACAGTGGTGTATATTCGAGGCTAGCTAGGCTAACTGCGAAGCCCAGAGAATGCACAAATAAAAGTTAATTAAATATACACAAATAAAAATCAATTATCAACGGTATTAAGATATGTCGATGCTTTCGGTGCGAAAAAGATTTAGAAGAAGAGATATAGGGGGAAACGCAATTTACCTCTACGCCCCCTAGCGGAAAGTCTATGAATTACTTGAAAATTTTACAATTATATGAAAAACATGTCTCACTGAAAACACTATCTAACAAAGAAGAAAGTTTTCAAATCGGACTCCTAGAAGTAGAGATATTGACAAAAATAAGATATACATCTACGCCCCCTGGCGGAGAAACTGTGGAAAATTTTAAAAAGAAAATATTCGGAAAAGGTTTATTGATGTGAGTGGCATCAGTCCATGAAAGAATTTGTTCAATCGATATTTTAGAAGCTCATATTTTATGGCAAATACATCAGAAGCAAAAAATAGCACTTACGCCCCCTGGTGGCCAAAGTATTCTTTACCAAAAATTTCAAATTATATACAAACAATTTTCCATGGAGGTGTTTCCGCTGAAGAAAAAGTTTTTCAGATCGGAGTTTTAGAAGAAGAGTTATCGGGAAAAATGTAATTTACTTTTACGTCCCCTAGCGGAAAATGTATGCTTAATTTGAAAAAGTAACTACATCTAAAATACTCTTCGACATAAATGGAATCGAAAGATAAAAGAAGTTTTTCAATCCGATGTTTAGAAGCAAATATGTGGAATAAAACGTATTTTTGAATTGGACATCATCTGCATTTACGTCCTCTAGCGGCGAAATTGTACATCGTAAAAAAAAAAAAAAAAACGAAATGAAGTATCATTATTCGCATATTTCAAGCTTCCCAATGCAAAAAGAATTTTTTAAATCAGACTAATAGTTGCGGAGATATCGTGGGTGCAGACGGACGGGCAAACCGGTAACATAAGCACAATCTTTTTTTGCGAAAGACGTGCTAAAAATACCACACCTACGTTGGTGTCCCTTGAGGAGGGCAAGAGCGGGCATTTGCCCTTCCCTGGAAATCCGACCACGCTCTTCCTTTTGCTGGACTGAAATACAGAGATTTTCGCGATAACACTAATTCTGATTGCTAATTTTTCTGTAGAACTTTTGGATGTATATGTATTCTGTAAAAATAGGAGGAATGCTGGGAATTTTCAGTAGAAAAAGCGAAATTTTACAGTAGAAAATAATGATGAAATTTTCCATCGCTTGTTGGAGAACAGCGCACAAACGTGCAGTATATACACTATATTGACAAAAGTCACCAGCACCCCTTTAAAAGCAAATGAACGGATCCGCTGCGTCGTTAAGATGCGCGGTACAACAGCAAACGGTATAAAAATATTGCATCTGAACACGATCATATCGCATGTGAGGTTGAGTGAAAATGTCGCGGCGGTAGAGAACTGACTTTGAGTAAGGAAAGATTGTTGAGTGTTAAATTAGTGGGTTGTCCATAAGAGAAACCGAGAGGCGTTTAAACATACCCAAGTCAACTGTTTTGGATGTACTGAATAAGTGGAAGACACATCGCGTGCCTGAAGCAGCAAGACGTATCGGCAGACCAAAGAAAATCAGTGACAGAGGACGTTGAATCCTCAGGAGAGTCGTTACAGCTAATCGACGGAGTACTGCACAAGACCTCAGTGCACCGGTAAGTAAAAATGCTGGAACCTCGGTATGTACACGTACCATTTGCAGAGAACTTCATTCCATGGGTTACCGTGGTCGTGCGATTGCTGATAAGCCTTTCATCTCCACTCGGAATGCTACTCGTCGTTTAGCATGGTGTAAAGAACATTTGCCGTGGACCGTAGATCAATGGAAACGGGTCCTATGAACTAATGAGTCCAGATACACGATCCATCAATCTGATGGCCGTGTGTGGGTATGGCGGCAGCCGGGAGAACGCCTTTTACCACAGTGTACTGTTCCTACGGTCAAGTTTGGAGCTGGCAGTGTACTGGTGTGGGGCTGTTTTTAATGGTGTGATCTCGGCCCATCAATTAGCGTGGACAAACCTGTAAACCAGCACGTCTACCTCAATATTCCGGACAATTATGCCCTACCAACTCAGTGGTTATACTATGGAACCGAGCCTTGTTGATACCAGAAGGATAATGCACCGAGCCATAAAGATAGGACTGTTACTGCAGGGTTTGACGATAATTCCGAATTGTGTGTGGACTGGCCAGCACAGATCGCTGATGTTAATCCCATAGAGCACTTATGGGATGAATTAGAGCGCCGCATAGAAGTTTGGAATCAAGGCCTACTACTAAGCAACAGTTAGAGGCAGCATTATGTACTGAATGGAAGCGCATACCTATCGCTGCGTTCCAAAACCTTGTCGAAAGTATGTTTCGAAGGGTCAGTGCATGCATTAAGGCCAAAGGTGGACCGACACCGTACTAAGGTATGTCAATAAATGGTATGTTGTGTTTCTCTTCCACGTGTCCCGTGACTTTTGGCAATATAGTGTATATTACCCATAATCTACCGCTGGATTAAGGTCCCCCCAAGTGCAGTATATATATTGATAATGTCCATTATCAATCAACTGCTGGGTGAAGGTCTCCCCAAATTTCCTCCGCAACTGCTGTTTTGAGGCAATCTCTCCATGTTACTCAGGCATGTTTTCGAATTTCTTCCAACAGTCTCCCATCTGGTGTTTATCTGTCCGTTTGTATCCAGTCTCGTAACTCAATTGGTAGAGTGACTCATTCCGGAAAGAGGGGACCCGGGTTCGAGCCCCGGCGTGGACAAAAATGACGGAGAAATTTACTTCGTTATAATGGCGCCCGAACTTTCTGGATGACCCGGCCGTTCAAGATCTGGCAATGGTGTGATGTTCTTTCCACACCGCGAGAGAGGAAAAATAAGAGAATCCCTTCTCCAGCGCTTCGAAAAATAAATGCGTGTGACGTTGCATTCCACACACTAGATTGACTGGGAGTTCTCAAGTGCACGTTCTACAGCGGATAACTGCCTGCAAAGATTCATGGTCACAGCTGACCCGTGGGCCATGCCTCCGGCCCTCTTTCGGGAGGGGGAGATGTGACGTGCCTGCCCAGCAGGACGCACAAGACATAAAGGCAGATAGCAGCGATAACGAACGTCCTCGTAGCTCAATTGGTAGAGCGACTTATTCCGGAATGAGGGGACCCGGGTTCGAGCCCCGGCGTTGGCAAAAATGACGGGGAAATTTACTTCGTTATAACGTTCTACGTCAAAACAATAGTTGCACCCTGAAGAAACCATGACCAGTATTAAGCATTTCTTTCCCGACTTTTCTACTTATGCTTAAAAACTTTCTTTCCCAAATGTTGGCATAAATGAGAATTTGTATTTGACACCATATCTCTTTTTTTAGAAATATGATTGGAAACAACCTTTGCCGCCGCGGTGGCGCTGGCTTCTGCCCATTCGTCCAAGATGGGTCTGGGTTCGAATCCCGGTGAAGCATGGATGTTATGCATATCTTGCGGCACCGGCTCTCTCCCTACCCTGGAACCAGTGGCTCTAAATTAGGGATGGGAGGCAACTTATAGCCCTCTGAGCTGCTCACGGTGGTATTTAAGCTTCCCCCGCAAAAAAAAAGAAGCATATGTTTTTGCTCCGGAAAGCTGTAACCATGGTCAAGGTTTTCCACACATTTTTCTGGTTTTTCTTTCGGAGTTTTACGACCATCATAAGCAACTCAGAGCTATGAGCAGCCGCTTGCTCCTAATTTAAGCCACTGGTTTCAGGAAAAGGACAAAGCCAGCTCCATTTGGCAAACACAACACCCATGCCCCATCCGGGATTCGAACCCGGGTCTTTTTTGGATGAATGAACAGAAGCCAGCACCTCTGGCCCCTCAGTTAACAGGCTAGCTTTCGGAGTTTCCTGAGACACAAATATCCGCGGGGTGGAGTAAATGCATACTTGCGTTTCAGATGATGCCTCCATTTCCAGATGTCGGATTGGAGAAATCAGTTTTGCAACTGATAGCTTTAATAATGACCAGTATTAAACATTTGTTTCCCGATTTTTTGATTCACAGATTTTTTGCAAGGTGTATAACGAAGTTAATTTCTCCGTCATTTCTGTCCAAGCCAGGATTCGAACCCGGATCCCCTCATTCCGGAATAATTCACTCTACCAATTGAGCTACGCTGACGTTTGTTCTGATTGCTATGTGCCTTTATGTCGTGTGCGTCCTGCTGGCAGGTACGTCACATCCCCCCCGAAAGAGGGCCGGGGTATGGCCCACGGGTCAGCCGTGACCATGAATCGTTGCAAGCAGCCATCCACCGTAGAACGTACACTTGAGAACTCCCAGTAAATCTAGTGTGTGGAATGCAACATCACACATTTTTTTATTTTTCGAAGCACTGTGGAAGGGATTCTCTGATTTTTCCTATCTCGCGGTGTGGAAAGAACATCACACCATTGCGAGATTTTGAACGGTCGGGTCATCCGGATAGTTCGGGCGCCATTATAACGAAGTAAATTTCTCCGTCATTTCTGTCCACGCCAGGATTCGAACCCGGATCCCCTCATTCCGGAATAAGTCACTCTACCAATTGATCTACGCGGACGTTTGTTCTGATGTGCCTTTATGTCGTGTGCATCCTGCTGGCAGGTACGTCACAGGTGGTGTAACATCTATGGTGTAGTGTTTAAGATACCATTGATTACAGAGCTTAAAATGCGTTTGGGATACTAAATTTACACCCTCCTGCGAACAGACTTGCTTCTCATCCTCGAGAATTCCATGGAATTCTTTCTATTCTTTTGGAGAAATAACGCTTTCTTCCGATTTATTTCTGATACTTGCTCGATGTACTCGGAATATTTTTGCACGTAGGTATGGAAATTCGTATTCTAGTAACAGCCTTTTTATACGGTCGTTAAAACCGTGGTGTGTCGGTTTACATTTGATTGTGAATAAATAAATAAGTTCAATGAGTCGAAAGCGTAGCTAAAAGAGTTGAGCAATTTTTGTAGTTCGTCCATAAAATTGATTTCATCTTAACGCTCCTGTTTCTTGCATTTAGTTTAAACAACCCTTTTCTTCTCTCCGTCATGCAGGGGTTTTATTTCCTTCCCAGAAGAGGAAAAATCGAGAGAATCTCTTGAGATGAGAATGGGGGTTCATCATGAGGAATTTCCGAGCATGACCGTCAGTTCTTCTTTCACGAGCTCTGCACAGCAGCAATTACAGGCACGCTCCTCCCAATGCAATTTACATGCCAGGACAGAGGAGCCTTGGAAGAAGGAAGCAGGCAGGCATCGGGTGTTGTTGGCTAAGTTAATATTGAGCGTGGTTGCTGAGCCGGGTGATAAATGCTGTTGCTCTGGAAAACAGCGGCCAGGGGGCCCGCTTGGATCGTTAAGCGTGAAATAACGCAGGACTGCAAAAGCCAGGGCTTTCGCGTATGTTCTCTCGCGCCACACCTCGCCCTGTTCCTCCTCCTCCTCTTCTTCTTCGTCTTCTTCCTTTTCCATGCCAAGCGGCCATCACTCTTACCCTGTCGTAATTTGGTTATAGGACTTTTCACTGGACGAACGTCGTCTGTTTTTGAGCGTAAGAAGGAGGTAGCAGCGGGGTGCCACGGGCATTCATTACCTCTGAGTTTTTCAATAAATGGCTCCTCAACTTTTTTGACAGTCCTCTGATTGGTTGGCCATTGTTGTTCGCCGATCGTGACGTCACGAGAATGACCTCGTGGCGAAGGGAAAAATGGACTTCAGTCAGATCTTAGTCGTGGTCGATTTTTGCTTGCATTGTAGAGGAGATATTTATCAGGAGGTGAAAGGTAGCTAATAAACGTGACGCTTATTCATTCATTATGGAACATCCCACTGCTTTTGTGCATAATACTACATTGAAATGTTGGAATTATAAAATGAAATGCCTCCCCTGATGGTCGGGGATTTAAGAATGCGGATTGCTGCTCATCGTTCGAGTTGGGCTTCAGCTCGCACCTCAAATGAGGTATAGTGCTGTATTTTTATTATGGCACTGACCGTCATCATCCCAGAGACCAGCTGCCCGAAATTTAGGTACTGGACTAACTACTTATAGCTATCAAGGCTCAGAGTGGTCCTTAATCCCTTTCCAAATGAAATACGCCCTACATTCACTGTTTCTCTCTTTCACAACAAAAAGGTCCCAGTGATTTTGGGAAGATCTGAACGGACTTCAACATTTTTTATGGAAATCACCACAGTTTCGGTATGAAGTATGGATATATCCTCAAAGAGACTGTGTCTCAGTTCCAGTGAGCCATGTGTTCTCTGTTGGGCCTTTAATTCTAGTCCTGTCGAGTCTCATCAGATTGTAACTTTAAATTGGGGATGGGAAATTTCTCACAGACCTCCCCAGTGGCGTAGTGGTCAAACAAAACGGTGGTTTCTGAGCATTCGTCCAAGATGGGTCCAGGTTAGATTCCCGGTGAGGTATGGATTTTTTTAATTGGTGGTTTAACGACCACTGTGAGCAACCCAATGGGCTATAAGCAGTCACCCGTCCCTAATTTAAGGCCACGGACTCCAGGGCCGAGAGAGAGAGAGCCATTGCCGTCAGACAAACACAACATCCATGCCTCACCGGGATTCGAACCCGGACACATTTTCGACGAATGGTCAGGAGCCATCGGTACAGCGAGGTATGGATATTGTTTTTGTCTTACGGCACTGGCTATCTCCCTTCCTTGCAACCAGTGACCCTCAATTAGGGACAGGCTACTACTTACAGCCCATGGAATTTTCACTTTGGTCGTTAAACCCGCAACAACAAATTTCTTACCTCTCCACGCGAAATGAAGTCGTAAGTGTTCTAGGCGCTCCTGTGGCGCAGTAGTCTAAGCTCTGCCTTTTGACCATTCGCTGAGATGGGTCCACGTTAGAATCCCGGTGACGCAGGGTTGCTGTTTTTTCCCGCACTGTCTCTCTCCCTTCCCTGGAACTAGTGGTCCTAATTTAGAGACGGGCGAATGCTTGTATCCCATCGAATTGCTCACGGTGGTCATTAAACTCTCAACCGCCGCCCCGGTGGCGCAGTGGTCTAAGGTGTTGGCCTCTGATCATTCGTCCGTAAGGGGTCCGGGTTCGAATCCCGGTCAGGCATGGATGTTGTGTTTGTCTTACGGCACTGGCTCTCTCCCTTCCCTGGAACCAGTGACCCTAAATTAGGGACGGGCGACTGCTTATAGCCCATTGAGTTGCTCACGGTGGTCGTTAAACCTCCAATCAAAAAAAAAAAAAAAAAACTCTCAACCAAAAACTAAAAGAAGATTCATACAGTTCTGCGCGAAAAGAGGTAAAAGTAGTGACCGCTCCGGTAGCGCAGTGGTCTAAGCTCTGGCTTTGGACCATTCGTCCGAGAAGGGTCCAGGTTTGAATCCCCAGTGAGGCATGGATTTTGTGTTTGTCTTAAGGCACTGGCTCTCTCCCTTCCCTGGAACCAATGACCCTAATTAGGGACTGGCGAAAGGTTATAGGCCATTGAATTGTTCACGGTAGTAGCCAACCCCATACCCCAACAACAATAACAAAATTCTTACAGTTCCGCGCGAAAAAGAGGTCGTAAAAGTACTGGCCGCTTCAGAGACGCAATGGTCCAAGCGCTGACTTCTAACAATTAGTCTGAAATGGGTCTGACTTCTAACCATTAGTCTGAAATGGGCCTGACTTCTAACCATTAGTCTGAAATGGGCCTGACTTCGAATCACTGTGAGGTATGGATATTGCATTTGTCTTACGGCACTGGCTCTCTCACTAAAAGTAGTAACTCTAAATTAGAGACGGGCGACTGCTTGAAGTCCATCGTGTTCCTCACTATAGTACTAAACCCCCAAAAGACAATAGAAGTACTGAAAAATTCAGGAAGTAGAAAATTCGAAGAAAAAGTATGGAAAATAATCGAGTTCAATTTATGTGAATTATTTCAATGGAAATTCACCAATTTATTCCGTTTCTTACACAAGCCGGAGAAAGATGAAATTTGAGGACAAGAAGGCCATTTGCTATAAAACGTATGCGACAAATATATGAAGTAACAACATGTGGGATTACGGAATCGAGTCTTAAGATTCAGAAAGGAGAAATCACATTCTGGGTGCTAATGTTGAGTAACGAATGATCAAAAATGCAAGAAAATTCAATGTTGGGGAAATACGGAGATCTGAAAGGAGAAATGAACAGCGGCACGGAAGCAAGACGAAATAATTATTTCATTTCATTCATTATTTCTGCTGTTATAGATTCGTGGTTTCTTGTTACATTGTTATTTATCTATTTTTATAACCATAGCAAGGAAGCTCCGGGAAAAGGCCTCACAGAGTCCTGATTTAGCCCCGAGCTCTGTAAGTAAAGTCAACAATCCAAGACAGCAATGAAATTAGATTACTATTAGTATAATATGAAATCTCAGCGGCGCTACAATTAGATATCACCCTTGCCTTCCAACTTTCCTATTAACCTCCCCTTTCCATCTCTTTTTATTATTATTAGTATTTTTTATTTTTTTGGAGTTAGTTTAATATACATATGCTTTAAATTTTTTTATATATAAGTTTTAATTAGAGAAAAACATTTAGTGTACTGTGTGCAAGTAGTTTGTAATGACTGGAGAAAAGCATCAGATATACTGTGTGATAGAAGGATGCCGATGAGGCTTAAAAATCGGGGTTTTTAGGCTAGTAAGACCCTCACTACTGAACGGTGCTAAGACCTACCGAGTGATAAGATGTTTAGAGAAAAAGCTAAAGGTTGCTGAAATGCAGAAGCCGAGGTGGACGTGGGGTGTCACCAGAATAGACAGGATTAGGAACAGTTCAACAGTTAAAGCGTTAGATTTCGTAGAAGGCTAATGAAGTAAGATTGAGATGGTGTAGTTTTGTTTGCAGATTAGATGAGGAATACGTGAGATGTAAAGTTACGGATAAGGAACTATCTGGAATGTGAACTAGAGGAAAAACTAAGGTGCGATAGTAGGACTGTATCAACAATGACATTAAGAAGAAGGAACTGAAGAGCGACTTATGTCAAATGACAGAAAATAATAGAGAAAGATGACCTACACTGGATGTGGGACTATTCATGCTGAAGAAGACATGAACAAGAAGAACTAAAGAGAGATTTCTCAAAGACACTGTAAAAAGTAGAGAAAGAGAATCGGGAACAGTGTCTCAAATTACACTGCTGTTTAAAATTAAAGTCTGGAAGGCATTCGCAGAGATAAAAGAGGAAAACACGTAACAGCAGCTAGAGTTGTTTGGCATGCAAAGAACCTGTAACGTTCCAGGAGATGTGACGTACCTGCCAGCAGGACGCATACGACATAAAGGCAGATAGTAGTCAGAACAAATGTCCGCGTAGCTCAATTGGTAGAGTGACTTATTCCGGAATGAGGGGATCCGGGTTCGAATCCTGGCGTGGACAGAAATGACGGAGAAATTTACTTCGTTATAAACCACAATCATAAGGGCAATAAACATTTCGTAAGATGTAAGGGTGCAACCTAGAAATGCCTTAATAAGGAATGCGATAAACTCGTACGGACAGACAACTCTTACGACGACGCATACTCATCACCAGGTTGTTAATGAACTCTGGAGCCAAAGAATTGTATTCCTCGATAAGGGTGGTGTGCAGTTTTGGAAGGGTTCTGGGAGGGACAGACGAGCTGCTACGTGTCATGCTACAGCATGCTTTCTATCAGTGGTCTCAAACTCAGACCCTTGGAAGGACCACTTTTCAGTTTTAGGGAATTTAGGGGGCCGCATGAATATTAATAAATTTCTTATGAATAAATATCAACTTTACAAAACTACACCAATGGCTTGGCACTACAGTGGAATATTATTTCTAATTTTCGGTAAATAATAAAAACAAATGATTCATCAATCGCCAAGAACAATCACTTTTCCTAACAATTATTTTCACTTAAAGCTTAAAACAATCACATTTTACCAACTGACCACGGTACTCGGCATAGAAAATATTACGTGTTCTGATTAAAAACTTGGGCTCGCGTTTCTGTCACTAACTTTCCCATATTTGGAATAATATCCTTTGAACGTGCTACTTTAAAAAGTGAACATAAGTGACTGTCACTTAACCTATTCTTTTCAAGACATTTTACTTGGGTAATTCTTGAAAACAATTGTTCACACGAGTATGTTGTTCCGAACATAGACAGAACCCGTGCAGCTGGGTTATGAATGTTTAGATACTTGTCCTTTGAAACTAACTGGTGAAACTATGTTAGATTTCAGCTGTTGAATTTTTCTTCTAGGAAAGAATCACACTGAAAGTCTATTCATTCAAGCTGAAGTTCTTCAAGCGCGTTTTCAGAGTTATAGGAAAATGGAGACTTGAATATATTTAAAATATTTTCCATGTCTTTGAAACATTGAAACTGCCCGTTGAAATCCTCTTTTAACATGGCAATCTTCGTAGAAAATTCACCAAAGCTGATTTCTTCTTGCGTGTAAAGCAACCGATGCAGCCGGACGAAACTAGCCACCAGCTGAGCGGGAGGGAGCTTTTCAAATTCGATCAGTGTTGCCACCGCTTGATTTCAATTCTGCGCAAATAATATTCCCTTTTCAGACAACGTCCCTTCCGTACAGCGACACGGTGGGCAGCGCTCTTGGATTCGAGGGCAACACGTCGGGGGAAAACATCTGTACCTTTTTTGCATTCCTTTCGGCGTAACAATACGCATGCTTAATACAGTTACATTCTTCGTAAATAAACTTGGTGCTTATAAAGAGAATGGCTTTGCCAAGCATTACCATGCTTTTATTATATTTAATATAATATGATATACTTGAAAAAAGGGTGATTTATTTTTATTTTGTAATCATTCATGAGGGCCGCAAAACATTTGGTACCGGGCCGCGAGTTTGAGACCACTGCTTTATAGGGTTCGGGTCAGGATACCTGGCTGGCCAATCCATACGCCGAATATCCTCACTCTGCAAAAAATCGCCGACGAGCTGAGCCCTGTGCTGGCGAACATTATCTCCCATTAAAAGGAAATGAAGGCCGACAGCTCCCGAAAAAGTGTAGCATAGGGATCTAGGAGGATCTTTTCCCTATAGCGCTCTGCGTTCGCATTGCATCCTGGGAACATGTGAAGTGGTATGCTGCCGTTGAAAAAAAAATGCCACCCCACAAGAGGAGACCTGTTCCTCCGAAGGAATCTCGTTCGCGGACGTAACAAGGATCATTACGAGTTCCCTCCTCCGTCCAGAAGAAATGCCGATGGGAATCTGTTTGTAGACTGAATATCGACTCGTCTATTTGTTGTTTTATTGTCTCCTTATGTGCCCAGATATTTTTCTGAGAAATTTTATTATCACGTCTCCTGAAAATAAATAACTACGCACTTGTGCTATCACGATGTCCGTCTGTCTGTCTCTTGATATCAAATTTTAGCGTGATTTGAAAAATTCCTTTTGCATTGAGATTCCTGAACGTGAATTAAAATATTGAATTCAAGACAAAGTTTATTCGATATCATTACTTCTAGAAATGCGATTAAAGAAGCTCTTTTTTCCAATCCCTTTTTCAGATATCACTTTTTGTACTGTCTCTTCTAATATGCGCAGTTTTTCCGCTAGAGGGTGTGACTATGTATCACACAGGGTGCTTTAAAAAAAGATTGAAACAAACTTTTATCTCTACAACGGCTGATCACAGATACACACTTTCAATTAGAAAAATATTCAAAATTATGTAAAGACTTGCAACATGGCAGTTGCACCCTTATGGGTAGCATCTGCCTAAAAAAAAAAATTATACAGCCTTCGCAGAAAAAAAAAGTTCAATTTAAAAAAGTTGCTCAATGTCCAAATTAGTCGAAAAAACAAATCCCGTTACTCTGCTTGCAAAACTCGGGGAGATATTCGACATGAAAGTTGTAAAAAAATGCACGTCTAGAGCGATCATTTTTTCTGCGTGCGATAGTTCTTTCCCTTACTCGCTTTGAGTATTAGAAAGCTATGCAGCGAAACAAGCTATCGCTCGCCCGTAAACGGGCTCCAGACAATACATTTCTTACAATTTTCATCGCCAATATCTCCGCGAGTTTTGCAAGTAGAACAACGAGGCTTGTTTTTTAGACTAATTAGAACATTGTGCAATTTTTTTAATTGGATTTTTTTCTCTCCGAAGGGTATAACATTTTTTTGTTTTTATTCAAATGCCACCCACAGGGTTGCAACTGCCACGTCGTAAGTCTTTACGTCATTTTGAGTATTTTGCTAATTAAAAGTATGTATCTGTGATCAAACGTCGAACAGATAAAAGTTTGTTTCCATCATTTTTGAGACACCCAGTGTATTTCCTAATACCGCCGCTTTTAAAAGTCTGATTTCCAAAATTTCTTCTGCAAAGGATAGCGTTCATGATGGTTAAGAATAGCTTAAACACATTTCCGATTTTTCGTAACGTAGAGTGTTGCCGTTAGAGGGCGTGAGTGCATATTTCTGTTCAACACTCTTTTGTACTCTTGCCCATGCATTCAGGAAGCTGTTTGACAAAAGAATTTTTCGGTCTGATACTATTAGGGGTAAGCTAAAGTTTCCGCTGCCTCCGCTTGCGGGCGCTGTAGGGGTCTAACTGGCCGGTCACCCGTACTGTCAGTTCGTACATGAAGCCAAGCATGGCGGTCGATAAAGTTCATTATGCAGCACCGTTTATTATTCATGTTTAATTTAGGGAAAAGTGCGAGTGAAACATACGGTTCAATATGTTAGGCGTATGGCGAAACGGTTATGGGTGAGCGGACTTGTCGAGAATGGTTTGCCAGGTTTAAGAAAGGTGACCTAAGCTTGGAAGACAAGCCACGTGCAGGTAGACCGCAGGAACTCGCAGACTAGGAGCTGGAAACATTGTTGCAAGGGGATGCCACACAATCGACCAAGCAACTGGTGAAACGCTTGAAAGTGGCTCAATCGACCGTGGTACGGCGTCTACAGGCTTTGGGGAAGATCCAGAAGATTGGTAAGTGGGTTCTGCATACTTTAACGGAGCGTAATATTGGTAAACGATTGGGCATCTGCATATCGTTGCTGAAGAGGTTTCAAGGGAAGAATTTCCTGTGGAAGGTTATCACCGGGGATGAAAAATGGGTCTATAGCGAAAACCCTGTACGCAAGCCATCCTGGATCGACCCAGACCAGCCATCAACATCCACTGCAAAACAGGATATCCACGGGAAAAAGGTATTGTGTGTGGTGGGATATGCACGGAATACTATACTACGAAATCTTGAAAGCGGGCGAAACAATCACTGCACAGCGATATAGCGATCAGTTGATGAAACTGAACGCCGCAATCGAGAAAAAACGCCCATGGAGAGGCAAAGAACGCCGCCCGGTTATCATGTTACACGATAATGCTAGACTACATGCCGCTGCCACCACGAAATCAGCCCTTGAACAGTTACACTGGAAAGTTTCACGGTACCCGGCTTACTCCCCGGACATTGCACCCTCACACTTTTATCTGTTTTGTTCTATGCAACAGGTCCTAGCTTAACAGCGGTTCACCAGGGTTCCACAGGTGGAATATTTCGTTACTGCGTTCTTCAGCTCAAAAACCCGCGTCCTTCTATCACAGGGGCATTCCTTTGTTGCCTGAAAAATGGCAAAAGGTCATTGATACTATAACGGCCAATATTTCGTTGAAGGAATGTGTACTGCTTTCCTGATTGTTCCTGTCTCCTTTCTCCTTAAAACGGCGGAAACTTTTGCATATTCCTAATACTTATTACGCAAAGCATTTTATGCCAATTTGCTGCAGAAAATAGCGCACGATTTTTCCGCAACGTGGTGTAAAGGCGTTTTCCACATTTTACCATGTCCCTGTTGCAAAAAGTTTGATTCAATTTTTTTTGCGAAAGATACCATTCATCGTGGAGAACGTTTTGCATATATATATATATTTAATTTTTTTTTCATATTGCCCAGTTCTGACGCTAGGTAGCGCAATCGTGCATTTGTTTTCTACTGTGTGTGTGTGTGTGTGTGTGTGTGTGTGTGTGTGTGTGTGTGTGTGTGTGTGTGTGTGTGTGTGTCTTTTTTATCGAAATCCAAATGAAAAAATTCTTTCTGTATCGTACGGCATTCACTATGCTAAAGATTGCGAGCATTACCTACTTCAAGGATATAAAGCTTTCTCGTTTGGAGGTGTGTATATATAAACTTATTTCTAGCTGTCTCTGCTACTGAAACTCTTACATTTGAAAAATTATTTTTGCATCACATAGTTTCCTCCATAAAGACTACTTTGCGTGTGATTTGCATTCTTTCGTATTGCACAGTTCTGTTGCTAGGGGCAGTAATATGGATTTCTAAGAGTACTTCCGATTTTCTTTTGTTTCGTTGTTAAACGTCATCACGAGAAACTATGAAGACTACAAGTAGTCTCCAGTCTCTAATTTAGGGCCACTGGTTCAAAGAAAAGGACAGATCCATTGCCATCAGACAGGACTCGAATCCGAACCCCCCAAAAGAAAAGGACAGATCCATTGCCGCATTCTGGACTCGAATCCGAACCCATCTTCCGAGGTTTCCCGAAGGGCTGTAAATTTAGGTGTAGAGTAGATAACTTATTTCTTTAAATGCGAACGCTTGGTCTAATATCTTGGGATGGCTAAGCATTCGTTTAGAATTAGAGTCAAAGAGCATAAAAGGGACACAAAATACGGTAAAGTAACCACGGCCTTATCCAGAGAAGTCAAATTCAAGTCCGCTACTCCTATGTGGGATGACATACTGTAAAGGAATTAGCTACCTTCTCTACCGCTAAATGTACACAGCCATTCAGGAAACCTTGCAGATCATTAGCAACAGTGATACTTGCAATGATAGCGTCTCACTGGAGTTGCCACGAATTTGGAGCCAGTTCTTCATGTAACACCTTTTTCCTACCAGGATACCGCGTACACAACCATATTGGTGCCTCGTGCATTTAAACGAATATTACGTCGTATCTATTTATCGTCAAGTCAAGTCACCGGGTACAAATTGTTAAAGCGTTCTGTTATTCGCATTTCAGTTTCTATCTACCTTCTTTGAAAAAGCCATCTGGTTGATGTGCTAAAAATTGGAAACGCTTATTTATATATTCTTATGCCAATAAATCGGAATACTAGTATAGCTTTAATATTTTCCTTTTTTTATTTTCATTTGTACTAATCAAACTAATGTTTTGTTCCAAGACATGCAGAGATATCGTTCTTTTATTAATATAATATACGTATATACTGTACTAGTAGGGGTACCCGGTATTTCCCGGGTAAATATTCGTGAAATTACCAAGTTCAGCGGGTGAAATATTATGAATGAAAAATATATTCCTGTAATTTTCCAGTATTTTAAACTTATTTTAATTTGTTTAGGTTATTGCTTTTTGGTAAACAATATTTTTGTTTTTTCCAGTGGGAGCAAAAATGTAGAGATTTTTAGGATTGCCAATCCTTGAGCAGGCGACAT
The DNA here is from genome assembly GCA_039090855.1 of Macrothele yani. Lineage (NCBI taxonomy): Eukaryota > Metazoa > Arthropoda > Arachnida > Araneae > Macrothelidae > Macrothele > Macrothele yani. The sequence goes on along the minus strand of CM077002.1, from coordinate 27,186,276 downwards.
AGAGTTGTCCGTGTGAAAAGCATGGTTTTTCCAAATTAATGCCAGCCACTGCCAATGGCTGGCCTTTCGCTTTGTTGATGGACATGCTAAAGACCAGACGAATCGGGAATTGCAGACGCTTGAAGTCAAATGGCATATCTTCGGGAATCAGTGGAATCCTTCCCCTTTCGCACAGCCATTCAGAATAGTTGCTTCGATGATGTGCGTGAACAAATTCTTGATGCAAAGCCTGGTTCCATTACAAAGTCTTGGTGGGCCTAAGTTCCTCAGCAGCATGATTGGCGTCCCCTTTTTGAGAAGCAAATTATGAGGAGGTATACCTCGTGGCTCCAGTAAGTTGAAGAACTCTGTCGGGTACAGAACTACCTATGCTGCTCTCTGTTTACAAAACATTATATTTCTGCCTGATGGAGCAGCCTGTTGGTCGTGAAAGTTTGCGTAAAACTAAAAAATGGAACTTTTTATGAAAATTTTGTATTGGGGGCCCTTGACCCCAGGCTCCGACCCCTTCTAAAAACCGTCTACGGTCCAAGAGTACCATGGCATAGTATACCAAATTTGGTTGTTCTAAATTGAAAACTGTAGAACGTTTTACGAAACTTTTGTATTGGGGGCCCAGGATCCCTCGGCTCCGACCTCTTCCAAAAACTGTCTACGGTCTAAGTCAGAGTACCATGAGATAATATACCAAATTTGGTGGTTGTAAATTGAAAACTGTAGAACGTTTTACGAAAATTTTGTATGGGGCCTTCCCCCTCCGAGGCTGCGATCGTACATTAAATTTTGTGGTTCTAAGTTGAAAACTGTAGATTTGTATAGCGGACAAACAAACAAACATACAAACAAACAATTATACAAATTTTCACTTATATATACACTGAAATGCCAGAAAAACTGGTACAGACGAGCTTATGCAAAACACATAGCAACGTCCCCTATGCGCGTACTCGGTTGCGTCCGCCAGTGCGTATATAAAGCGATAGACATCCTTGCCAGCTGTCAGAACTGTTATCGGCATGAGAATGACAAGTAATAACGATTTTAGCGATTTTCAACGCGGTGTCATAGTTGGCGCTCATGAGATGGGCCATAGTATTTCGGAGGTAGAAACGAAGTTCAGATTTTTACGGTCGACCTTTGCAAGGGGTGTACCGTGACTACAAGAATTTCGGCAAAACCTCCAACCTACGATACCAGTGTGGCCGTAAAAAGACATTGGGTGAACGTGACCATCGTCGGCTGTCAAGAATCGTTTCACGCGATAGGCGTGCAACACTCTCGCAGGCATCATCGGAATTCAATGCTGGAGCCTCAACAAGCATCAGCGTCCGGACTGTGCAACGTACCCTGCACGATATGGGCTTTGGGAGCCGACGCCCAACTCGAGTCCCCTTGGTGGGTGCACGACACAGAGCTATGCGCCTTTCTTGGGCACGGCAACACCGCCACTGGACACTTGATTAGTGGAAACAAGTAGCCTGGTCTGACGAGTCGCGTTTCCAGCTGTATCGGGCAGAAGGAAGGATTGATGTGTGGCGCAAATCCCATGAAGGCATGGATCGCGCCTGTCAACAGGGAACTGTACCGGCTGGTGGGGTGACCGTAATGGTATGGGGTGTGTTTATCTGGATTTCACTGGGACCCCTGTCTACAAACGTCTGTGACCGGCCAATGCTATGTGCGCATCCTTTCTGACGAGGTACATTCGTTCATGTCCTGCATTCATGCTGATGGGTTGGGCCTGTTCCAACAGAACAATGCACCTCCACACAAGTGTCGGGACGCCACATTATGGTTAGAGGAGCATTCATCTGAGTTTGGGGTGTTGCCATTCCCACCCAAGTCCCCCAGATCTGAACGTGACAGAACACATTAGGGATGCCACGCAACGCGCTATCGAACACAGGAATCCGAGACCTCGGAATACACCGGAATTGTGGAACGCTCTGCAGGAAGTATGGTGTGCATTGCCTACAGGATGTTTCCAGAAGCTAGTGGAGTGCATGCCCCGTCGTATTTATGCAGTCCTACGCTCCCTTGGGGGACCTACCAAGTATTAGACTGGTGTACCAGTTTTTCTGGCACTTCAGTGTATATAGATATCTTTAATGGATCTGAGCGGATGGAATGGGGGGGGGGGGGAGGGAATTTTTAATTTAAATACTTTTTACTACTATTTTTAAATTTATTGTTGTATGTAATTTTACAAAGAACAGATCTAAATTTTCAATGTAATTATCATTTATTACTGTTTAAAAAATTTATTTTCGAATAAAATTTTAAGGAAGATTCCGCTTGTTTCCGGTTTCATTTGATAACGGCGTTGATACCCACGTCAGTGTGAGCTATTTTAAGGCGCAAAGAATTATTTTCAAACAATTTTGAATTAGCCTTTTCTTCAAATAATTACAAAATATTCATATTTCAAAAACTTTTCGAGGCGCGCGAAAACGTTTCTCTGTAGGGTTCACAGGTACAAGAAACAAGTAGTTTAAAAACATATAAAAAACAGATCTACCAAAACTTAATACATATCGAAAAATTACAATCCTAGATGCTGACTTCTTGTAAACGATACGAAATCGTCTTCTCAAATAGTGGAAAGAATTTATTCTTTATTCAGATACTTTAGCGTCAGAGTTCGTACAGATGTTAAAAATAAGATCTACGAGGGAAAAAATATTGAATTTCATATTCATGATGCATTGAATTTGGCTTCACCCGGCTTTGCTCCATGCGAAACGGATTCCTGTGGTTTTCTCATTCGGCAGAAATGGTATCCATGAATCGTAGGCTGTTTCCTGCTGGCATTTCCGGATAATTGTTTTCTCTATTCCCAGCGCGAGGGACTTTGAGTGATTCTCGTGGTCTGAAAGAATCATCTCGGAACGTAAATCAACCTATGTCATCGACATTCTAAAACACGCATGTAACTTTTTGTTGAAGAGCGGAGTTGGCAATTTACTATATGCAAATTTTTGACTTCCATTCATGTTTCTAATGCTCACGAAACAGAATGATGGAACGTCCCAGCAAAGAAAAAGTTTGTGTATTTTCCTCCGGTTATTTCGGAAATGAGGAATCATTACCGTTTTTATTTTTTGTCTAGAAACACAAAATTTTAGATGGCGCATCTTTAATTTAAAGTGAAAAGGAAAAAAAAAAAGAAAAAAAAAGAAGAATCTAGGGAAACCAAGGAGAAGATATTTTCTCTGCTGAAATTTATTCGTTTATTTGCAGTAATTTTTATTCAGATGAAACATGCTATTAGATAAAAGAGTCGCCCAGCTTAATTGCTTCTCAAAAATCTAGGAATATATTTCGTGGAAAAGAAAAATAATACACCTTGAAAACATGATTTAACATTGTGTGCGGGGAAAAAAAAAGAAAGTGATATATTTTGAAACATCCATCTTAGTTTAAAGGACCATGAGAGAGTTACTGTACTAAACCAAATAAAAAACATACTTTGAAGTCTCTACATAAGGGAATTTTAGAGAAGAAAATTAAGCTTTGCATTAGGAGCGAAGTACCACGTGATCAACGTAACGTGCGGCTACTATCAAATTGGTACACCTATTTTCTGTACGCAAGCTGTAAACGTTTGCCAGTAATGGGAAAACGTGGCGCGGTAAGCCAATTTGACAGCGAACAGTTAGTTGGGGCTCAGAAGGTAGGAGCCAGTATTTCGGAAATAGCCGCATTTGTTGGCTACTCCCGTACTACTCTATCAAGGTTGTACCACAACTGGATTAATCATGCACAGACATTCAGCAAAAAGTTAGTAAAATCATGCAATGCATTGATTATTGTGATACGCTCTCCAACATACCAGAAATCATAACTCAAGTTATGAGGATAATGGCTGTGGAATAAATCTTGCTCCTGTGCGCTGACCATTGATTCCATTTCTATGATACTCAACATAACCGGTTCAGTATACTTCCGGAACAACATGATAAAGTTTTATCGCAATCGAAGCATTTTTACGTAAGTTATGATGCATAAAGACGATGAAATGGATCCCGATCCTATGTCTTGAGCTTTGACTACATTTCGTCCATTTTCAATAGAATTCGTCCGCAGCTTGTTGCTTACCACATACTAAAACTTCATCGAAATCGAACCATTTTTATGTGAGTTACCGCGAGGACAGACAGACAGACAAAGCTGGAGGATATACGCTTCTTCAACCTACGGTTGGAAAGCGTAAAAAAGGCTCTCGTTGATAAGCAACGCGCGGTTGAAACTAGAGGTGAGCGTCGGGTGTCACGACTGGCATGTCAGAAACCAAGTGCAACAGTCATCCAGGTCACCCACCAGTACAACAGCAGTGCAGTTGGACCTATTTCCACATTCCCATGCGTCGTACCTGCCTTCGTCTGTAATTCCACAGCCGGAAACCATCCATAGTACTCATGATGACGACGAGTCATCGTAAACAATGACTCGTATGAGCCAAGGAACATAGGTAATGGACCCTCGACAGATGGCACAAGTCTTAACTCTTAACATCAAAATCGCCGTCTTACGCACGATAAAACTATGATATATTAAACCTAAAAAGCTAAAGGAACATGAGCACTTTCATTTCCTCCTGGAACCATCTTTAGATCTGATTAAGAAACTGCAAAGTAAGCATATTTATAAGCAGGCCTAATGCCTATTGCGCTTGCGTAACAAGAAACTGGGTCTCACTATTTGTTGTTGTGTGGGTATGCCCATGTCTGGGTCCGTGATTGGTCGATCGCAACGATCATGTGTTTCTTTTGATATCACAGAAAGCCAAAGTGATGGAACACACGTGGGGGTGAGTCGTTACAACATTTATCTCCCATTTAATTAATCACAATGCTTTCGGCAAGTAAGAGGGTATCTTATTATTCGGGGTGGTTACGATGCTAGCTTTCCCCCAGGATGGTATGTAACTTCCCTTACTAACGATTCGTGAAAGTGAGGTCTTGTTATTATGCATTCTAATGTCATACATGTGCTCCTTTTGTCTAGTTTTGTAACTCCTCCACGTGGATCCCAGGTAATTGGTGTTTTGTCCCTCCGTCTCGTTACCAAGCAAAGGTATCACATATATACCATGTCGGGATTCCTTGTTAGCCAGATCACGACCTTTTCTTACCAGTTGTAAAATGTTAGTAGTTGTCAAACCAAAATCCAATCTGAAGGGGCTGCAAATCTTTTTCAAAGTACGGGTAATTTGTGGATCATAGGTAACGGAACCCACAAATGTCCTATTCTTGGTTTCACGTGCCAAAGTTGACACCATGGTGTTATTAAGTTTCTTGTAAATGTAGTCAACAATCCCGGGACCATATCCATGTAGATTTGCGATATCCTTAATCTTGCGTAATTCCTGTAGTTTTAAGACACAGTTCGATGAATGTGAAATCGCACGCCGAACCAGATATCGAAAGGCTGCCAGTTTATGACAAGGTTGGTGGTTTGAAGAGTGTGGAATAATGCTTGGGTTCGACATGGGTTTCCGGTAAACTGATGTTTGAAAATCACTGTACACAGGATTCTTGGAAATACAGATGTCTAAGAAAGATAGAGAGCCGACGCTTTCTACTTCAAGAGTCAGCTTTATGGCCGGGTGTATAGAAGAGAGATGACTCCTAAATTCCAAAAGGCTTTCGTGCGTGCCATGCCAGAATACCAGAATGTCATCCACATACAGTAAATGCAATCCCAGGTTCGCTGTTCTATGCTGGAATGCCAACTCCTCAAAGTACACCATGAAAATTTCGGCAAGAAGTGGGGACAGAGACGATCCCATGTGCACACCTCCCGTCTGTCTATAAATGAAATTTTTCTACATTTCATACCATCTACTTTATAAATTTTGGTTTCATTGTGCAAGTTCATTAATTGTAGTTAATGGTATGTTTATTCTAATTAGGTTATGGCAAATTAAGGATACATTGCTGACATTGTATTTTGTTTTGGTTAGCTACTTACTAAAGTCTTATTGTGATGATCTATTGTTTGTGTTAAACTTTTTCATGTGTGGTATTACTGTAGTGTATGGCAGAATATTGAATATATCAAATCAAATCAAATCAAACCACAGTACTGATGAGAAAACAATGCAGGCTCTCAGTAACATTGAAAATCAATGTTTCATCTTAAAAACAACATCAATAAATAAAATAGTCGTTTTTTTAACCATGTTAATGCATACGCATTTTTTATAATACACGGCATCATACATTATCTCTTTATTAATGAAAATTAGCAACCATAAATGGATTAGTAGTAATGCATTGTATATTATGTACCTAGAATATATGCACTACATACCGTATTTACAAGTGCGGAAACTAGAGTATATGTACTACATACCGTATTTACAAGTGCTGTACAGTGTGATTGAAATCAATATATAAAAAACAGGAAAAGTTGTGAAAGAAAAAAAAAGATAATTGAAAATACCAGGGCCCGGTTTGCACAGAATCGGGCCCGGTTTACACAGAATCGGGCCCTAGGTACAGCACAAAACGAGGCCTCCCACACGTCCACATTCTTGAAAGAGTAAGTACATTAATCGCCACTAAATAGTATCAATTAATTTGAAAGTTGATTTAATAAATGGGACACTGTGGGGAGCAAAATAGGAAATAGTATCTACTTTTTAAATCGTAATATTAGCAAGGAAATTCGCACTTAAAAATATAGACGGGAAAGTCCACACTGTTTAATAACTTAGTATTCCTGAATAAGGTATTAGTAAAATAACCAAGTAAAAACACCAGTGTTAATCTTCATTTCAATAAATTAATTAATAAAAAAAAGCATGACATTTTGTTTTGCATTGCGAGATTCAGGGGCCTCTTAAATGCGGGGCCTTAGGCCCGTGCCTTGAGGGTCTAGGCATAAATCAGGTCTTGGAAAATGCTAATACACCAGATCGTAAAAGAAAAAATACCGCGTACTACGTAGTATCTAAGAAATAGCACTAACGGCTACGCTGTACGTTGCAACACAATAATGTGCCGCCATCTAGAGACTGTGACGTACTACAGAGGTGACACACATGTCAAGACTGCTAGTACAGTGATGAGCTCTTGCCAGCGTAGCTTAACTGGGAAAGAAGGCATTCGGCTCCGGAGCAGAAGGATGTGAGTTTGGATCTCGCCACAAGAAAATTTGGGTTTCACCTTGGCGTCCGAACGCAAAAATGGATTTACTGGCCGTTAAGTTCTTCGAAAAAAATGTGATATTCCTTGCATACATCATCTGGAATTAATGACAATGCTTCAAAAAATGTGGGATGCCGCTTCCGCACATCTTCTGGAATTAGTGAGATTTCCTTCATCTATAGAGAGTTACTTCAAGCATGGTGTTGACAGCAGACCCGAAACATTGGATTTCACCCCCCCCCGTTTTTCTCAAGAAAGGGACATTTATGACGTACTGCAGAGGCGACACACATGTCAAGACGGCAAGTAGCAGTGATAAGCGCTTGCCGGCGTGGCGTAACTGGGAAAGTATCCCGCTCTGGAACAGAAGGATGTGGATACGAGCTCCGCTCTCTGCAAATATAAGTTGCACACGACGAAAACGTTCCATCTTCCGTTTGCATGGGTTTTCTTCAACTATACGTTAAATTTACTTCGTTCCTTCAAAAACGCATAAACGCCATCCCACTGTGTCCTTAAACCCCTCGATGAAAGATTGTGTTTATTTAAAGCAGGTACACGGAAATAGTGTTCTTGGTAAAATATATCAGGGAAAAAAAGAATTGTTGCAATCGGATTTTAGAAATAACCAGCTGAATCTCCCAGCGTTGCTCGGGAGAATTTGGTGATAATACACTATCTAAATTTTGTACAAATCAAATTAAAACGATTAATTTTTTAAAGGCATGAACCGTGCTAAATACTGTATTTCGCTTCTTCATTGAACTTGAATTTTATTCTCTGTAGAATGTTTAGGCACATAGTATTTTTAGTTTTTCCGTTTGGTTTTTGTTGTTTTTCATATACATAAATTAATTCCTGCACTTATCACAACAAACAATATTAAATTCGAATTCAAACTAAAACAAGAAAGACGATACCGAATTTTCGGGTGTTATGAGTACGTCTTTTGAATCCGTTCTGACGCAAATTAAATTTATCAAAGCTATTCAAAGTCAATGGAACCGGCATGGAAAACAATAGTATCTGACGGAAGATAGAAGTTTTTCAATCCAGTTTTTAATCCCTCAGATATTGCTGTAAACGTAATCGTGAGTTTACGCCCAATGGCTGCAGACTTGTGCGTTAAGAAAAAATTGAATTTACAAGAGAAACATTTCTCAGCGGAAACGCTCTCCAACAAAGAAAGAATTTTTCAAATCGGACTCTTAGAAGCAGAGATATGGACAAATATAAGATATGCATTTACGCACTCTGGCGGAAAACCATGCATTATTTTAGGAAGAAAGTATTCTCAAAAGGTTTTTCGATGTAAGCGGTATCGGTGTAAGAGAAGAAAATTTTATGCTGGTTTTCAGCAGCTCAGATGTTACTGCAAATACATCAGAAGCAGAAATTAACACTTTTGCCCCCTGGCGGCCAAACCATTCTTTACCAAACATTAGAAATTATATGAAAAATATTTTCCATCAGGAGCTGTATACGATATAGGAATAAGTTTTCAAATCGGAGTTTTAGAAGCAGAAATAACGCAGAAAACGCAATTTACCTTTGCGCCCTCAAGCAGAAAGTCTATGCATTACATGGAAATTACGAATTTATATATAAATTCATATCAGAAACACTATCCAACAAAGAAGGAATTTTTCAAATCGGACTCCTAGAAGTACAGATACTGACAAAAATAAGATATGTATCTACGCCCCCTGGCGTAGAAACAATTCAGTATTTTAAGAAGAAAATGTTCCTAAAAGGTTTGTCTACGTGAGTAGTATTGGTCCGCAAACGAATTTTTTTCAATCAAGATTTTAGAAGCTCAGATTTTGCTGCAAATACATCAGAAGCGGAAATTAATACTTACGCATTCTGGTGGCCAAACCATTTTTTTACAAAAGTTAGAAATTATGTGCAAAGGATTTCTCATCAGAAGCTGTATCCGGTGCAGAAATAATTTTTTTTTCAAATCGGGGTTGTAGACGCAGAGATATCGGGTAAAACGCAATTTATCTTTACGTCCCCTAGCGGAAAGTCTATGAATTACTTGAAAATTTTGTAATTATATGAAAAACGTGTCACACCAGAACCTCTATCCAATAAAGGAAGAATTTTTCAAATCGGAACAGATATATTGACAAAAATGAGATATACATTTACAACCCCTGGCGGAGAAACCATGCAATTTTTTTAGAAAAAAATATTCCGAAAAGGTTTATGGACGTGAGTGACATCGGTTCACGGAAGAATTTTTTCAATTGGGATTTTAGAAGCTCAGATTTTATGGCAAATACATCAGAAACAAAAATTAACCCTATCGCCCCTTGGGGGCCAAAGTATTCTTTACCAAAAATTAGAAATTATATGCAAAAGATTTTCTATCAGGAGCTGTATCCGCTAAAGAAAACATTTTTCAAATCGGAGTTTTAGAAGAAGAGATATCGGGAAAAACGTAATTTACTTTTACGCCCCTAGCGGGAAATCTATGTGTAATTTGAAAAAGTAACTATACCTTATACCTAAAATACTCTTCGACGTAAATGGAATCGGAAGTTAAAAGAACTTTTGCAATAGGATGTTTAGCAGCAAATATATGGAAGAAAAGGTATTTTGAATTGGACATCATCTACATTTACGCTCTCTAGCAGTGAAATTGTACATCGTAAAAAAAAACAAAAAAAAAAAAAAAACGAAATGACGGATCATCATTCGCATATTTCAAGCTTCCCAATGCAAAAATAGTTTTTCAAATCGGACTAATAGTTGCAGAGATTTGGTGTCTACAGGCGGACGGACGGACAAACCGATAACATAAGCACGATCCTTTTTTACAAAAGGCATGCTAAAAAGTAAAAAATGGAACTTTTTACGAAAATTTCGTATGGGGGCCTCTTGACCACGGGCTCCGATTCCTTCCAAAAGTCTAGGGTCTAAGTTAGAGTACCATGAGATGGTATACCAAATTTGGTGGTTCCAAATTGAAAACTGTAGGTTTCACACACAAACATTCAAATTTATGTATTAGATGATATGAAATAAAGTACAATATAGCGAGTGAGCTCTTTTCTCCTGGTGGCGAATTCAAACATATATATCTGTTACTCCAGAGCTGGTTATTCTCGAGACTAAACTACGGTGGTACAGCTTATCGCTGCAACCAGCCATTTTGACTCACGCGTCGCCTCAGTAATGCTTCAAAACAAGTATGTTTCGAATTTTATATAACCTGCTTTGATGATCGCTATCGGCAAGGTTATGTGTCTGAGGCAGTCTAAAAGATTAAGATCTTAGCTGTCATAGTTCGCGCTTCGCAATTCAGAGCAGCAATTCTTTTAATTAGGACAAATATGTGTTGAAATATGGAATTCAGATATGGAAGATATAGTGATGCTGTGAGGACGTTCATTTCTTTAGGATGTGTTGGAAAGCACAAATATAACACTAGATGCAATTTTTTTTCTGTGTGGGAGAACGCCATATTTGCAGTCCCTTATGAATCACTTCCTCTTATAAATAAAGATTATTCAAGAATGACAGCATTTAAATCAGAGAAACATTTAATACCGAAAGTAAAACGAACCACAGATTAAGATCTTGATGCTGGATTTGCAATGGGGCTTTCAACGGATGTTAATCTTGAACGATGAGGAAGCTTTAAGAAGCCATCAGTTTTCATTTGAACTGATTTCCGTTCCCGCTGACGAGTCGAAATACTACTCATATTCGCAAATGTCCTAATCACAGTGTCGTAGCCTTGAGATTGATCTGATTAATAAAATATATTGCCATGTCAAAGCATTCTCTGACCCCTAAAAGTGTTCCTACTCTTTTCTGGGCTTATCATTCTATTCGTATGGCCTTTCATGTTTTATAAAATCAGTAGAAACATTTTATTTCGGAACTTTGGATCTTTCTCTGTTTGCAGTCACGTTTTTTTTTCAGCACGTCTTTTGTAAAGAAAAAGATCTTGCTCATATTATCACTTTGTCAATTTGTCTGTCTGTGGACACTACCATATCTCTGCAACTGTTAGCCCGATTCGAAAAATCTCTTTTGCATTGGGAAGCTTGACGTATGAGAATGATGATGCTTTCATTCCGGTAAAATCGAGTAAAGGCAGATGATAACGAATTGAACATAAATTTTATTCCATATGTTTGCTTCAAGGTATCCGATTGAAAAAAATATTTTTCCTTTCGATGCCATTTATATCAAAGACTATTTAAGGTACAGTCTCTTTTTCAAGTAATGCATAGATTATTAGATTTTTCGCTAGGGAACGTAAACCTAAATTTCGTTTTATCTATTATCTCTGCTTCTAAAAGACCGATTTCAAAAATTTTTGCCACCATAAGGCGTGAGTGTTTAGTTCCGTTTCTGACATTTTTGCAGCAAAATCTGAGCTTCTCAAAACTCGACTGAAAATTCCTCCGTGGATCGATAGAGCTGAGTTCGAAAAACAATTTAAGAATACCCACTGCTGAAAATAGTGCATACTTTTTTCCGCCAGGGGCATACATATATATCTTATTTTTATCGATATCTCTGTTTCCAAGTCAGATTTGAAAAATTCTTTCTTTATAATTGTCGAATACTTTACAACGTTTATAAACTAAAACACTTCCTATTAATGGCGTAAAACGCATACACAATTCAAGCCGAGCTTTTGCGCTGCATGTTTTCCATATTTTATTGCTTTGCTGGTCTATCAGCAAAGCAATAAAATATGGAAAACATGGAGCGCAAAAGCTAGATCTATATTTTATTTGCTTGGCTGATAGACCAGGGGTTGAGTTTGGACGTGTGTTCAGATTTGTGGATGACATTGTGGTTTTTAATAACAGATATTTTTCTGAACAAACTAAAGTAATATACCCCAATGATACACATATAGAAAAAACCAATACAGATGAGAAGGGATGGCATTTTTTCGATATTAAAGTCATAAGAAACGGGGATGATAAATGCTTTTCAACCGAAGTTTTTGATAAAAGAAGAGATTTTGGATTTAAGATCATATACTACATTCACTGGAACTCCAATGTTTCAAAGAACATGCATCGAAACATTATAATTTCGCAATTCTGGCGAATTTGTAAAATTTGCAGTAATCTGCTATCCACTATTAAGAATCTGAGATGGTTGTTCAGGCATTTATTGATGAATGGTTTTCCTGTTGTATTTATCGTTAAAAATTTTGAACAACTGGTCTCTAAATATAATTCTACTAGGTCTTGTCGACTACACATCAAATACATTACTTACCCTAGACCCCACAATGTTAAAAGTTAGATTACTATGTAACGTATACTCTAGATTCAGTTTCCTTTTGATTTTTACTATCTCTGGTTATTTTCTTTTACTATGTAAATTATCTTCTTACTGAACGAGATGTTATTTCTCCCGCTGAATGAGATCTGGCAATGAGTGTAAGTCATGACGTGGTGGTAGCCAGTATAAATAGGCGCGTTCAACGATACCTAGGAGAGCTGTTGTTTATGTGCGAGAGAGCTTTTTGTTGATGTGCGTAGGGAGAGCTTCGTTTATGTGAGTAGAGCTACGTTATTTTGTGCCAAGAGCTTCGTTCTATGTGATTAGGTTTTTTCTTCATTATTGTGATACGATTAATGTGACTAGTGTGTGTGTGTTGGATGATTCCAGAAGTTTTCCTAATAAAAGCTTTTTAAGTAAGTACGTTTTTCTCAGTTCATAGTACTGTCAGACCTCTGTCTGGCTGTTTGGTTTATTTCATTAGTTGTTATTATTAACAACCAGCATAAGACTTTATTCCTCTTAATTACTACTACAACATTACTAGCAGTTAAAAGCTTGTTCATTATTATTATTACTACACTACTAGCAGGAAAGTTTATTCATGATATAATTAACAAACAACAAGCATTAGAAGAAGCTTAGTAGAAGAAGTTGAATTCATTATAACTCAAAGTGCCATTTGAAGGGCCGCTTGCGGCTGAAGACCTTATTAACTACAACACAGTTTACACTTAAAGTGCACACATTTATGTGGCTTTTGTTCTTCCTTTTTTTGTCGTGGTGAGAATGTTAACTGTGACCATTGGCTTAAATTTTGACCTTCAGGAAGACGGAAATGAGTGCACTGCACTTTCTTGCTTTGATGTGTTCGGACGGTTTTCGTTGTACTCATTGTTTCAGTGGCTTCGGGAATGCTGCAGCGGGGCTTTGGATTTGTGTCAGCCATATCATGACTGAAAAACCGCCATGTTTTGTTGGCTATAGGATCTTCAAGCTGAATTCCTGGCTGGGCAATTGCCACCTTGCCCTGGCACAGTCTGAAAATTGTGAAAATCGGGTCTCATCAGAGAATATGACAGTATGCCAAAATGCTAAGAGTACCTCAATCATGTCTGTCGCTCATGCCAATCTGCGATGAATATTTGTTTCTCACAAAAGAGGTTTACTTTGAGCAGCTCTTCCATGATAGCCAAGTCGGTTAAAATACCTCTGAGCAGTTCTGAAACACACTTAGGGTCGTTTTGCCATATCAGCGGGCTTCTTTCGAGGACTGGTTTCCACACAACGCTTTACAGCTCGGAGACACGTCTGTGATGGCCCAGAGCGACCCGACCCGTACGTGATGCTGGCGCTTCCTTGTATGTCTTCTTGAATTCCACTAGCAGTCCAATAACTGTGGCAAGAGGAATTTGCAGGTGTGCAACAATATGATGCTGGCTGGCTTCGAGATCCGGTTTCCCCACAATTTGTCGTCCTCTCTGAAATTCGCTTAGCTGCTTGGCTCCCTTGGTTCGAGGCATGTTCGTTTGGTATTACCTACTCACTGACGTAGTCCTGCAAAATATATTAAAAGGAATTCGAGCATGAAAGCAATATGGACGCCACTACATAGCAACAAGTTAGTAAAATCATGCAATGCATTGATTATGATACGCTTTCCAACATACCAGGAATTCTTACTCAACTTATAACTCAAGTTATAACGATAATGGCTGTGGAATAAATCTCGCTCCTGTATCCTGACCTTTGACCCCATTTCAATGATATTAAACAGAATTTTTTCCGTACAACTCCGACTCCGGAACAACATACTAAAGTTTTGTCGCAATAGAAGCCTTTTTAGTCAAGTTATGAGGATAATGGTTGTGGAATAAATCTCTCTCCTGTGCCTTGACCTTTGATCGCATTTCGACCATATTAAACGGAACCAGTTCAGTATACCTCTAGAACAACATGATAAAGTTTTGTCGTAATCGAAGCATTTTTTTTATTGGAGGTTTAACGACCACCGTGAGCAACTCAATGGGCTATAAGCAGTCGCGCGTCCGTTATTTAGGGTCACTGGTTCCAGGGAAGGGAGAGAGCCAGTGCCGTAAGATAAACACAACATCCATGCCTCACCGGGATTAGAACCCGGACCCCGTTCGGACGAATGATCAGAGGTCATCTCTTAGACCACTGCGCCACCGGGGCGACAAGAAGCATTTTTACGTAAGTTATGCCGCATAAGGGAGATGGAATGGATCGCACTCCTATGTCCTGATCTTTGACCCCATTTCGCCCATTTTCAATAGGGTTTCTTCTCAGGTTGTCCTTTACCACATACTAAAATTTCATCGAAATCGAGCCATTTCTACGCGAGTTATCTTGCGGACGAACGGACGGTTTGTCAGACAGACACACAGACAGACGGACAAAGCTGAAGCATATACGCTTCTTCAACCTACGGTTGCAAAGCGTAAAAAATGGCATTACGACATGTGTCTATTTACTGATGTCCATGTACAACGGTACTTTTAGATCACAGTTACATTCAGGTGATTGCAGAGGCAAAGTGAACAAAGCTTATTGTTGACGTGTTGTTTGTAGCAATTGTTTAGGTTAAATGTCATCCAGATGATTATAGATTTTTTTTAATTTGGGGTTTAATAACAGAGTATGATCAGCTTTAAGGGCTATAAGCTGTCTTGCATCCCTAGTTTAGGTCCACTGGTTTCAGGAGGGACAGACAGCTAGTGCGAAACCGTTTCTAGTAAGAAAGCTCAAAACCTTTAGGAAGAAAACTTGGGAGATAACGCTCAGGAGGCCGTCTCCTTGCTCTTTCACTCTGCGCGGTCATTTTGATTGTGTCTGATAACCAAGGAGGTGTCGCCCCAGTGGCACAGTGGTCTAAGCGATGGCCTATGATCATTCGTCCGAAAGGGGTCCGGGTTCGAATCCCGGTGAGGCATGGATGTTGTGTTTGTCTTACGGCACTAGCTCTCTCCCTTCCCTGGAACCAGTGACCCTAAATTAGGGACGGGCGACTGCTTATAGCCCATTGAGTTGCTCACGATGGTCGTTAAACCTCCAATCAAAAAAAAAAAAAAAAAACCCAAGGCGGTTCGAGTAAGATACCTGGAGATGCGCTCATCAACAGAGCAGTACCACTTTGCGTGAAGTATTTAACCGCGAGCTGCGGCCATTAAAGTATGGGAAGGCTAGTGGTTTTCTTTTTTACTTTTTTTTGTTTGGAGTTTTAACGACCACCGTGAGAAACTCACTGGACTATAAGCAGTCGTCGGTTCCACATTTAGGGCCATTGACTCCAGGGAAGGAAGAGAGCCAATGCCGTAATTACAAACACATCGATTTTTTTATTAGGGGTCTAACGACAACCGTGAGCAACACAGTGGGCTGTCAGTAGTCGCCCGTCCCAGCCAATGGTTCCAGGGAAGGGAGAGAGCCAGTGCTATTAGCAAACACAACATCCATGCATCACCAGGATTCGAACCCGAACCCATCGGACGAATGGTCACAAGCCATCGCCTAGACTACTTCCCTTCCGGGGTGGCCAACATCCATGCCTCACCAGGATTCGTAATATTCATAAGCCAACGCTTAGACCACTACGCAATCAGGGTGGCCTGGTGGTTTTCAAGGCCATTGCAATGCATTTTGTGTTTGCCGAATCGCATTCTTTTCGTCGCAAATGTTTCTAATTTTCTATCGTAACTTACTTACGATGTGTGGAAGAATGTCAGATTTTTAAACTTCTTAATTATTTTGAAGCAGCTTCCCATTTGTATTTTAAATTGAAATTCATGAAACATCAGTGTGAATTCAAAACAAAACATAATATTAGAATTGAAAACTTTACTCGTCCATGAAGCATAATTCATTCCAGTTTGGTATTAACATGATTTCTTCAACCCAAAACCACGCAATTCAAAAATACACAGCAGAAACTGCATAAAACGCCATAGGGTATAATGTAAAAATGTAAATAACATCAAATTCCCACACTTTGTGGCTTCTCCGTCAAGAGACCGAGGACATCTCCAGAAGTCTTGTTCTAACCTCCTTGCTTCTAACTATACTTTTGTCGCTGTGTCGAGTGTTACACTTACTATTACTCATGCACAATTTCAGATAAAACAAAAATTGCCGTGGAAATGTGTTACCATATGCAAATCAAATTATGTGAAAAATCGCAAATCATCAGTCTTCTTTTTTTTTTTTTTTTTTTTTGATTGGAGGTTTAACGACCACCCGTCCCTAATTTAGGGACGGGTGGTCCCTAAATTAGGGACGACCACTATAAGCAGTCGCCCGTCCCTAAATTAGCAGTCGCCCGTCCCTAAATTAGCAGTCGCCCGTCCCTAATTTAGGGTCACTGGTTCCAGGGAAGGGAGAGAGCCAGTGCCGTAAGACAAACACAACATCCATGCCTCACCGGGATTCGAACCCAGACCCCAGACGGACGAATGATCAGAGGCCAGCGCCTTAGACCACTGCGCCACCGGGGCGGCTCATCAGTCTTCAGCAGAGGAATACCTCAAACTTAAATGGACTGGCCCATACCTCGGAAGGACTTCAAACCAACGACTGCGTAGTTGCATTAATGACTGGACTTCAAAAGATATTTTTTTTGATTGGAGGTTTAACGACCACCGTGAGCAACTCAATGGGCTATAAGCAGTCGCCCGTCCCTAATTTAGGGTCACTGGTTCCAGGGAAGGGAGAGAGCCAGTGCCGTAAGACAAACACAACATCCATGCCTCACCGGGATTCGAACCCAGACCCCAGACGGACGAATGATCAGAGGCCAGCGCCTTAGACCACTGCGCCACCGGGGCGGCTCATCAGTCTTCAGCAGAGGAATACCTCAAACTTAAATGGACTGGCCCATACCTCGGAAGGACTTCAAGCCAACGACTGCGTAGTTGCATTAATGACTGGACTTCAAAAGATATTTTTTTTTTTTGATTGGAGGTTTAACGACCACCGTGAGCAACTCAATGGGCTATAAGCAGTCGCCCGTCCCTAATTTAGGGTAACTGGTTCCAGGGAAGGGAGAGAACCAGTGCCGTAAGACAAACACAACATCCATGCCTTACCGGGATTCGAACCCGGACCCCGTTCGGACGAATGATCAGAGGCCATCGCTTAGACCACTGCGCCACCGGGGCGGCTCAAAAGATATGAGGGGTTTCTTTAGGAATATACGTTTCACTTTGCAGGATGCATATATCTATGTGAAAATAAGTAAATAAAAAGCTATATATACGTATAATACAGGGTCACAATTTTTTGGTGGTTTTGTTTTCTTTCTCCGCCCCTCCTCTGTTAATGTGCTAATTGATATACCCTTTTAATCTTTTACCCACGAAAAATGCGGTGAAAACAGCGCATTTTCAGCAAGAAAATAATACTCTGCCAAACACTGCTAGAAAAAAATTAATACCCTTTGTAAAATGTATTCACAGAACTGAAAGAAAAAACACGATATGACGTTCAGAATTTATAGAATAAAAATTTTGATGTTATGTGTAAATTGAAAGATATCCAAATTAACACCTTCCATGTTAATCGGACAAAGAAGCTTTTCCTAAGTGATTTTAATATATAATTTTATTTTCTTTCTACAAACAATGGCAAATAAATTTCAGAGCATCTTTGCTTTCGGAAAAAGTACTCACCAAAGCGAAAATTTTGCTTTCCCAATTTTATGTAAATAGAGAAAGTTCTTTTTAATTACCCAACGAACGTGAAGTACTGTCGAAGATATTGAAGTGAAATGTTTAAAAAAAAAACCTCTTAGAAGTTTAAATGCTGGCTGGGCTTCTCATGTTATGAGTACAGGAGCAAAAATGTAATAATTACTTTAACACTGAATACTTGAAGATATTACGGGAAATAGTGATAGAGAATGAAACTGAGGATATTATCTATTTACATTACCTAAGGACACAAAGAATCGAAAAACAAAGAAGAAAATTTAGGGAATTTATCAGCATTTGCGCAAATTGCATGCAGGACTGTAGCTAGGTCCCAGAATCGGGGGGGGGGGCTCAGTGTTGCACTATAAACTAACCTTTTCCAAGAATACAGACGCAAGTTTTTTTTTGCTTTTTGGCTTTCTTTGTTCATTTAGTTCACTAGCGAATATTGTTTCCACGCCCAAAAGTAGAAACAATAAAATAAAATACAAAATATGAAAAATAAGAGTCTGAGAGAAAACAGAGATCCCTTGATATCTTAAAAAATAAAAAAAAATCACATTTTTTGAATTTATTTGATTGTGGTTGAGTTGTAGGTTCCTTCTTGTTGGATAAGCTGCACTGCTTAAAATAATTATGCAGCACGTGATTTTGGCAGTATTATGCACGCCAATCGTGTAATATCTTGCGGAAACGTGGAAAATGCGAGTGTGACGTAGACAGCCGAATCATGCATAACCTTATGCAAATTAGCGCCTGTGATGTCAGAATACATAAACCACAGACTAAAATAAAAACGAAGATTTTCCTGGAGCTCCGTTGTTTTTCTGTATTTATCGTCACATTTCGTTTCTTGAAGACTTCGGTTCGAACGGCGTTTCGGCAGCACGATTTAACGGAATCAATGGCGTGGAGGGCTAATGGCAGGCTGGAAACAAGTCAGGCACAGCGGGTGGTGGATAAATTCACGACGAGGGGCCTTTGGAGTGTCACGCAGTGCAATTTCCCAACAGTGGACACGATTCCAAGACACGGAAAGTATGCGAACAAAGTAAGGCCAAGTCCATCCACGAGTAACTACAGCAAAGGATGACTGTATTCTATTGTTAACATATTCTATTGTAAAAAACAAAACAGCCAGCCGAAATTGCCGGCAAAATGCTACTCAGCCCCAGCGAGAGCTTCTTGTATCAACAGGATGCAGGTTGTCAATTCAAACTATACACAATCGCCTTCCCCTAAGTGTTCTTTATTCACGAAGATCTATGGGGAGTGTCCCTTTAACTGTACCACACCGTACGGCCCGTAGAAACTGTGCTTCGGAACATCGTGGCTGGGGTCACGACGAGTGGAGTCAAGTTCCTTTAACTGACAAGTCGCGATTCAGTCTGAAGTCTGACAATCGACGAGTTCTTATCTGGAGGGAACCCTGCGCACGAAATAATCCAGATTTGAGCAGAATACATCCCACGAATGCGGACATGGATTGATGGTCGAGGAAGGCATAAGTATTGGTGGATGTACGCACCTGTACATCATCCGAAACGGCAGTATGACAGCACAGCGCCAGAAAGACTAGATTCTCATACCAATCATCATGCCTTATGCTGCACCCATCGGTGGTTCGTTCCTTTTCATGGACGATAATGCTCGACCTCGTAGAGTACGACAAGTGGACAACATTCTTCAAGAGTAGGGAATCGACCGTATGAAGTGGTAGCATATTTCCCTGACTTAAATCCAATTGAGCATGCTTGAGACGCTCTTGGAAGACGTATTGCAGCTCAACCGGTACCTCCGTTGACTCTTCGTGGGCTGGAGACTGCCTTCATTATGGAGAAGCAAAGATACCCCCAAAACCTTGTCAATTCCATGCCATACAGGTCTTAGCTATCCGCGGAAACTACATACTCAACCAGAGATCAGTTACCACCTTCAAAAAATCATTTTTTCTTGTTGTTCAGATACGCGTATTGTTGTATCGCATATCTGGTCTTAATTATTATATTGTGTAAAATTCGTTTATGTTTTTTTCTTATCCACATATTACTGAATATTCTACTGTATCTTACATAAAAATAATACTTTACGTTCAACACGAGTCGCACATGATTTTCCTTACAATATTTCTTGCTCCCATAATATTTTTGAGCAGTGTATTTGATGTTTTAGTTTACTATTCTGGTTCTTTCTGTGGATCAGTGTAACAGCATCGAGGAGTTATTGTTTTCGTATTTTGGAATCTTTCAACTCCCTTTGTTTGGTACTAATTTTTGCTCCATCTTTTATCACGCATTCTGCTTCTGTTTCTCTGAGATAACCTGTCTTACAGTGGTAAACAGCCAGACCTTACCCTTCTGCACTCAAAAACCAAGAGCCCTCAGATTCATGCCAAGAAACACAGAGTTATACAGCCTTCATTTCAGATTAAGATGAACACCAAGTTTCTTGTAGCTGCTAGGAAGTATAGAGACCACAGTTACACAGGCTTCTTCTCCCACTAGTGAAAAATACGAGTATCTAGTTTCTTGGGGCTGTTACGAAACACAAATGCATAAAAAGGTCAACGAGTATAGGGTCCATAGTTATGCTGCTTTTTTTTAGCACGTCTTTGGTAAAAAAAGATCGTTCTTCTGTTATCGGGTTGTCCGTCAGTCAGTCCGTCCGTCCGTCCGTCCGTCTGTACCCACGATATCTCAGCAACAATTAGCCCGATTTGAAAAATTCTTTTTGCATTGGGAAGCTTTAAATATACAAATGATGATCCTTTATTTCGTTTGTTTTACGATGTACAATTTTGCCGGTAGAGGGCGTAAATGCAGATGATGTCGAATTCAAAAATACGTTTTTGCTTCTAAACATCCGATTAAAAAAAATTATATCTTTCGATTTCATTTACGTCGAAGAGTATTTTAGATATAGTTACTTTTTCAAATTACCCATAGATGTTTCGCTAGGGGGCGTAAAAGTAAATTACGTTTTCCCCGACAACTCTTCTTCTAAAACTCCGATTTGAAAATTGTTTTCTTCAGCGGATACATCTGCTGATGGAAAATCTTTTGCATATAATTTCAAATGTTTGGTATATAGTACGTTGGCCACCAGGGGGCGTATGTGTTAATTTTCGCTTCTGATGCATTTGCCATTATATCGTAGCTTCTAAAATATCGATTAAAAAATTCTTTCGTTAACTGATGCCACACACATCGATAAAACCTTTTCGGAATATTTTCTTCTTAAAATATTACACAGTTTCTCCGCCAGAGGGCGCAGATGTACATCTCATTTTTGTCAATATCTCTACTTCTAGGAGTCCGATTTGAAAAATTCCTTCTTTGTTGGATAGCGTTTTCCGTGTGACATGTTTTTCATATAATTTCAAATTTTCAAGTAATTCATAGACTTTCCGCTAGGGGCGTAGCGGTAAATTGCGTTTCCCCCTATATCTCTGCTTCTATGTCTCCGATTTGAAAAATTCTTTCTGAACCGGATACAGCTCCTGATGAGAAATCGTTCGCACATAATTTCTAATTTTTGTAAAAAAATAGTTTGACCACCAGGGGGCGTAAATCTTAATTTCCGCTTCTGTTGTATTTGCAGCAAAATATGAGCTTCTAAATTCTCGATTGAAAAAAACGTCGTTTGTTGACCGATACTACGCATGTCGACAAACCTTTCAGGAACATTTTCTTCTTGAAAAAATGCATGGTTTCTACGCCAGGGGGCGTAGATGTGTATCTTATTTTTGTCAATATCTCTACTTCTAAGAGTACGATTTGAAAAATTCCTTCTTTGTTGAATAGTGTTTCCGATGTGAAATGTTTTTCCTATAAATTCAAAATTTTCAAGTTCATCACAGACTTTCCGCTAGGGGGCGCAAAGGTAAATTGCGTTTTCGGCGTTATTTCTGCTCTGATTTGAAAAATTCTTCCTCGCATTCGAGACCTGATGGAAAATATTTTTCACATAATTTCTAATGTTTGGTAAAGAACGGTTTAGCCACCAGGGGTCATAAGTGTTAATTTCTGCTTGTGAAGTATTTGTTGCAAAATCTGGGCTCCTGAAAACTCGACTAATTTTTTTTTCTTCCACCGATACCGCTTATGCAGATAAACCTTTTGAGAATACTTTCTTCCTAAAATAATGCATGGTTTTCCCACCAGGGGACGTAAAGTAACATCTTATTTTTGTAGATATCTCTGTTTCTAAGAGTTCGTAAGCTCACGATTCCGTTTATAGCAATATCTGAGGGATTAAGTACCCGACTGAAAATCTTCTTTCTTTCGTCAGATCTATTGTTTTCCACACCGGTTCCATTGACTTTGAATAGCTTTGCTAAATTTAATTTGTGTCAGAACGGATTCAAAAGACGTGCTTATTACACCCAAAAATTCGGTGTTAACTTTCTTGTTTCATACTGAGACGAATACCTAACTTCTTGTGGCTGCTACGAAGCAAAACCCCACAGGGTTCACGGGGATAGAGTTCACAGTTACAGAGCCTTCCGTTCACACTAGAGATTAATACGTAATTTCTTGCAGTTGCCACGAGTCCTCAGAGCTCACAGAGTTCTTCAAGCATACGGTGCATAGTTTATGCAGCTTTCGTTTTGCACTAGAGACGAATACCTAAGTTCTTGTTGCTGCTACGAGGCGTAGAGTGCAGAGTTATACAGCCACCTTTTTACACTAGAGACGAACACTTCGTTTCTTGTGGCTGCTACGAAACACAAAGCCCACAGGGATCTATGGGGATAGAGTCCACAGCTTTAGAGAGTTCTTTTCAATCTGAAGACGAATACATAGTTTCTTGTGGTTGCTACAACGCATACAGCCCACATAGTTCTTAAGATACATAGTGCGCAGTTATAGAGCATTCGTTTTGGCATTAGAGACGACCTAGGTTCTTATGGCTGCTGTAAAGCATGGATCCTATTGTGGTATACATGAATCGAACCCACAATTGTAAAGCCTTCCGCTCAAATTTGAGACGAATATCCAGTTTCCTGTGGATGTCATGTCGTCCAAACAAAGACTGGATGATGTTCCTCTACAATTCTGTCTGGCTAATAATGCATTGCAGAGGTCATGTTGAGCAGTTATCTCTCTTATACAGCCCGAAACAAGTAGCTGGAAGACTTTTGACCGTCTCGGTGTCCGAGTAGTCAGAGGCGTAGATTTTTGACTAGTCATTCTATAGAAGCTCTCGTTGGAGTCTCGGATGAGACTCGGATGGCTGCCCGTCTTACAGTGGTGTCTCTCTCCTTTCCGTAGAACAAGTGACACCAAATTAGAGACGGCCGACTGTTTACAGCCTTAGAGTTACACACGGCTTTGGTTGAACCCCAAAGCAAACAAGCGAATGAAGGCTGTTGCATTTGTTTGAAATTAGTTCAAGAACTGGCGATCACAGAACGTTCACTCATAGGACGGAGCTGCCTCCGCAACTAATTGGCCGGCCTCTTACCTCCCAACTGCTCTTTGTAGCTCTGAACATCCTAGAAGTCTTCTTTGCAACGTGACAAAGAAAATTGCGTTTCACATGTACTTTGGGATATTCGACTTTGCTCTGATAGTCCACGATGCAAAACATTTCCTTCATGGCTTGTTCTAACTTCAGGCTTAACTCTGGGATTTTCCTTTCTTTAGCCACTTTTATCTAACTTTTTTTCTTTAGTCATTGTTCAGCAAACGTTTATTTTATTTACCTATTTTGGTTCTCCTGTAGCCAATTTCTTTTGTTTTAAAATTACAGTAAGACTTCTGAATAGTGCAAGATGTCCGTTATTCGGGAGGTTGACTTCTGAGCCCAATTAGACTCATAATTAAATACGTACGTACAATGTACGAGAGTTGTACCGAAAGTAATGCAAAAGTGGGCACAACTTTTTTATTAACTGACAGAGGTAGTTCAGATTGCACATTTTGGTAGAGTAACTCTTCCTGTATTGCAATTCCCCTTCTTCATTGCAGGCAAATAATGGATTCCAAGCAGGTGCAACGTGACATCATTAAGTTCTTGACGAAGGAAGGGTGCATGCTGTCCAACATCCACAGAAGGCTACAGAATGTTTACGGAGATGACGCCATTGACAAAAGCAATGTGCACATATGAATGAAGAAGTTTAAAGAAGAGGAAACCAGCATTGAAGACAAACCACGCAGTGGGAGACCATCATCTGCGACCACTGACACGAATCATCAGCGAGAGGATGAATTGATTCGCGCGGAGGGATGAGTCACAATCCATGAGCTTGTTGCACAACTGAAGTGTGGTCTGTATGCCATGAAGAAGATGGTGGAGTACTTAGAATATCAGAAAGTGTGAGCAAAGTGGGTACCTCGGCAATTGACACCCAACTTGAGGGAGAGAAATGTGGAAGTCTGCTCTGATCTGCAGGAAGTGCTTGAAGCCAATGAAGACACGTTTTGTTTTCGATCTGGTGACAAGGGAAGAAACGTGGGCATACCTTTACGATTCGGAAACGAAGAATCAATCCATGGAATGGCATCACACCTCTTCAACAAGGCCTAAGAAGTTCAAGAGCCAGCGATCAGCACAGAAAGTCATGTTGACTGGTTTTTGGGACGACAGGGGTATCATTCTCTTTGATTTTAGAACTTGGTGTACCGTGACCAGCGTGCGGTACATTGAGACACTCAAGAAGCTTAGAGAAGCCATAAGGAGGAAGAGACCGAACAAGAATCTGAAAAGGATCCACATTCCCCATGACAATGCGAGGCCACACACATCTTTGACAACAAATCAGGCGATCAGCAATTTAGGCTGTTCGGTGGTTCCCTATCCACTGTACAGCCCAGATCTGGCGCCCTTCGACTTCCACCTGTTCGGTCCAATGAGGGACAGTCTCCGGGGCGGCAATGGTTTGATGACACAGACGAGGTGAAAGTGGCTGTGAAGAAGTGGGTACAGCAGTGCACACCTGAATGTTTTCAAAGAGGATTCGAGAGTTGGGTTCAACGATGGCGCAATTGCATCGCTTGTGATGGAGACTATGTTGAGTAGTACCTTTGTGTACAGAAACAGTTACTCTACGAACATGTACAATTAATTTGAACGACCTCTGTCAGTTAATAAAAAAGTTATACCTACTTTTGCATTACTTTCGGTACAACCCTCGTATGATTAAACCAATGTTTTTCGACTAAGTTTTATTTTTGTTTTTTTACATTGAGAAACAATACAGTACGCGGAGATACATACAGTACGTTTACAGTGTTTCCATTTTAAAATAAGTACATGCAAATTAGGTTTTTCCATGCATGTTTAAATATCCGTATGTAAATGAAATGTGTTATTCCATGAATTCTTCCCACTCATTGTTTAATTTAATCAGTCAGCAATTTTTGTCCGCAAAAAACTGATAAAAGTGGGGTTTTTTTGGCAATTCGTAGCATGGTTTGTAGAAATTTTAAATTCTTTGATAGTTCTAACCCCAGTATCCACTTTGTTTATAAATACTTTTGTGACTCTTGATTACACTTCACAGCATTTTTTAAAAAAAATCGTGCATATTTATTACATCAGATGCTCCTTCAATGAAATAATTTTTTTCTGATGTTTTCAAAGCAACGAACAGTTATTAGCCGTGGCAGACGATTCTGGTTTTGTTATTGCCCAGAAAACTGCGCAGTTTTTTAAGGTACGTGTGCAGTTCGCACTACAGCTAAGGAGGTGAGTTATTCGGAGTAAAGAAGTGAAATGCGTTGTGCAATAAAAGGTTGCTATCGTTTGAGTAAAACGGCTCCAGAAACAGTTGATTTAATGAAAAAATCTTACAAAGGTAAATGTTTGGGTGAGTCAACGATTTTTAGATGGCACCACGATTTCAAAAAAGGGCTTTTGTCGGCAGAACGTGCTCCTAGGCACGGTAGACCTGAAAGTGTTGTTACGGAGCGTATTGTTAACACTGTTTGGGCAAACCTGCAAGAACATCGACGAATGGCGTGTGAAGACATAGTGGCGGCAACTAATATTTTAAAAACGTTAGCATTCCGCATTCTACGCGACAAATTACTGCTGAATCGTGTGTGTTCCAGATGGGTACCTCATCCCCCGACGAGAGAACAATTGTTAGCCAGAGTTCAGGTGTGTCATGAGTGGAAACAAATGATTGCAAAGGATTCAAACTTTCTCAACACAGTAATAACTGCCGATGAAACATGGGTCCCGTATTTCGACCCCCTCACGAAGCGCGCAACGAGTGTCTGGAAACACACATGCTCGCCTCCTCCGAAAAAAGTCCGCCAAACCAAATTAGCAGCGAAGGTGATGATGATAATTTTCTTTGATCATAAAGCTTTAGTCTACCAGCATGCCGTTTCTCCACAAATTCCTGTCAATGCTGAGTATTACATTTCAGTCTTGAAGCGTCTGCGACGACACATATCGATTAAGCGACCGGAACTGGTGGGCAAGTGGATCCTACACCATGATAACGCCCACCCACATGTGGCTGCTTGTGTTCAACAGTTCTTACAAAATGCAGTTTTGAAATCATGCCACAGCCTGCCTATAGTCCTGATCTCACCACGTGCGATTTCTGGTTGTTTCCAACAATGAAGGAGAAGTTCCGTGGCGCAACATTCAACACAGATGCTGACGTTATTCAAGCTGTACAGGGGTCGCTAAAACAGCCTCCTCAAAATGCCTTCACCACATGCTTTGAAAAGTGGACTGAAGGATGGGACCGTTGCATATCACCCGGGGGAAGATACTTTGAGAAAGAATAACATATATTTTACAGTACTTCTTCATTTTGTGTGATTTTGCTCTTAGGTTTTATGGAACGGCCGTTGTATATCCCTTTTTGCCGGTGGTTTCGAAACCATGTCTCCTCGCTCCGGAACCAGGTATTCCCTCAACTGAATTATACCGACCTTGGCGTATCGCTGCAACTTTCCGTTTTGTCTCTTGCGTCTCCTCAGCGGTACGTCACATACATCGCACTTGTACTTTTTATTAGCCAACATACGTAAAACAAGTGTCCTGACCGAAGTAGAAGTGTAATGAAATTTAAATTCTCTAAACCATAGAAGGCCTTAAGATCTGCGAAGCACTATGAGCTGTGAAAATTATAATTTGATGAAAGAAAATCTGAGCTGTTGGAATGCTATGAGCTGTTGGAATGCTATGAGCTATTGCACACTATAAGATACAATTACTTTAATACTCTATAACCAATGATTCAATAGCAGTAGGTTCATTAGGGAAGTATAACTAGCTTCCATGCAGTGCAAGATATTAAAATGCAAATGGCGTACTTTTCATGATAATAACGAAATGTCATACAGCAAAGAATGTGAAACAATCCATATAAATACTTTTCCTGGCACATAGGAAAATACATCGATACTTATATGGAAGAGCACTGGGTTTTTGCTTTGAATTATGCATCGTGAGCTTCGGAAATCGAGAGGCCAGCGACGCTAGACCCAATCTATTTTCTTTTCACCACCTGTGCGTATCGTAAAGTGAAAAATATCGCACAAACATTCACGGCATTCAGAAAGAAAAATTCGCAGAATGGAAGGGAGAGACCTCCGTACCATGGGAATAAATATGCTATACTACAAGATATGCAGCTGGCGCGGTTGAATTACTAGCAGAGTGAAAAAAGTTACTGACTACTTCGAACTCACCGCTTCTGAAAATAAGCTGCATGTTCTCATAAATTCAGTTTACGATTACTGTCTGTTCAATTTTCGACACAAGTTCATCGTTTCCTTCTAGAGCAAATATCGCCTATGTGATACGAAAAGTACTACATGTTCAATGTAAACCGGGCATAAATAAGTATACAATATGCATGGGGAGAAAAATTTGCTGAGAATTCAACGATGTAACAGAACTGGGCTGAATTTCAGCGGAAATTCTGAAGAAAATCGTGTCAACCAATGAAGAAATCTTATGGTAGGCAAATAATTCCGTTTTCGAATTTCCTTAAAAAAAATAGTAATGATTTTCTTGCAAGTGTTCATGTCCTGTAGAGCTCTTATTCGCTTCGGGTGACGAAATGTCTCTCGTTACCTTCGGGCTTTGGAACTCAGGTGCCCATCCCGAATTTGGGACCACTGGTTTCAGGGAGGGAAAAGAGCCAGTGCTGTGGTCCATCCAGGACTCGAGCCTGGAACCAGTCAGTCGAAAGATCAAAAACAAACCCTTAGACCAATACGCCACCAGGAGCTGCACTCTGGGACTCAAGACAGGGTACGCTCGTTTCCACAAAAAGCCTTTCCTTTATTTCTCGTTACTCATCTGTTCAAGTTGCGCAGTGCGTCGTAAATATAACACCCTGGTCATCAGTCTCAGGATGTCTCAGCCTTCTAGGTGGCGGAATGGTAGGAGGCGCAGACTTCTGGCAAATTATTTGTATTGGTCTGCAGTTCGTGTCGCGCATGGAGCACGTGTGGTGTGTTTTACCCTGAAGGGCTAGTTCTGTGGAACCAGCGGCATTAAATTAGCAACGCATGCAATTTTATAAACACAGATGCTGACTGCGGACTAGGGTCATTCAGTTCAATTTTTTGGAAGATCGTGAATTAGTGGGGAGTTGAGACACCTGGGAGGGCCTCACTGCATCCACTCTCTGAAAATGGGGGATGTACGAGCCCAAAGGAAATCAGAATAAGAGAAGGCACAGATGACTTTCAGTTTAAAGTGTTGTGTGTGTGTGTGTGTGTGTGTGTGTGTGTGTGTGTGTGTGTGTGTGTTTGTGCGTGTCAAATACCCCGGGTACATCAGCTTAACGTGTCTTTCCGAAGCAACCGCCCCCGGTGGCGCAGTTGCGTAAACGCTGGCTTCTGGCCGTTCGTCCGAGATGAGTCCGGGTTCGGAACCTGGTTAGGCGTAGATGGTGTGTTTGTGTTACCCTCCCCATTCCCTGGAATCAGTGGCCCTAAATTTTTTTTTGATTGGAGTTTTAACGACCACCGTGAGCAACTCAATGGGCGATAAGCAGTCGCCCGTCCCTAATTTAGGGTCACTGGTTCCAGGGAAGGGAGAGAGCCAGTGCCGTAAGACAAACACAACATCCATGCCTCGCCGGGATTCGAACCCGGACACCGTTCGGACGAATGATCAGAGGCAATCGCTTAGACCATTGCGCCACCGGGGAGGCGGCCCTAAATTAGGGACGGGCGACTGCTTATAGCTATCCAGTTGCTCACGGCGGTCGTTAAAACCCCAAACAAACAAACCTTCCGAAGCACGGCAAGTATTTATTGGTTTACAGCAGTCTAACTAGGATTGAAATCTAGACCAAGGCAACGTCAGTTGACTAATCTAACTATTTTGCCACTTGCGGCCCATTTGGGGTTCTTGCAACCTTAAAAATTCTAGTGTGTTTATTAACCTAGCATTAAAGAGCTGTATTCTGCCTGCATCTCTTTGTCACGGATAAAACTACGAGGCATATTCAAAAAGTAAGAACCGTTAGGCTATTAAAGTTAAATGAGAAGGTATTTGCCAAAAATGTTTTTGTTTTTTCAGATTCGTCATAACTTACCCTACTTTTCCACGTAGTTTCCATCGCTACTGAGGCATTTATCGTAACAGGGCATCCGTTTTAGCATCCCATTGTGGTAGAACGAGACCGTCTATGAAGGCAGCTACTTTTGTGATATTTCTATGACTTTATCATCGCTGAAGAAACGCTGACCACCAAAGAACTTCTTTAGAAGCAAGAACAGGTGGTAATCAGTTGGCGCTATGTCCGGGATGTAGCGGGCTTGATCCATTTGTTTCCAGACAAATGACGTGATGGGTGCAGAAAATTGAGGCCTAGCGTTGTCATGAAACATGACAACGCCTCGAGTAAGTATGGTTTTGCTTTTGTAATATGGATTGCGCGACGCAGTTTCTCCATGGTCTCACAAAAGGCTGATATGTTTACTCTTTTGTTTTTAGGCAAGAATTCAACAAGCAAAATTCTTTGCCTGAACAAAAAAAAAAGCTGTTCACATGATCTTGCTGCTTGAAATTGTCTTCTTGAATTTCTGCCTTTCCGGCGATAAAGTGTGCCGCCACACTATGGACTGCTCCTTCCACTTCGGAGTCACGTGGGACAATCATGTCACCACACCTTTGAAGACATGGCTCAAGAATCTATCACCTTGCTTACTGTACTGCGTGAGAAAACTCAAAGCATTACCAGCCCGCTCGCTTTTGTGTTTTTCGGAGATCATATCCTTTACCCAGCGTGAGCACAGTTTCGTAAACCCCAAACGATCTGTCACAGTTTCGTAGAAAAGTCATTCAAATTTGCAGGAAATTCAAAGAAAGTGCCGAAACTGTGAAACGTCTGTCCTTACTAACTTTTGCGTCGGCCGAACGTACCAAAAGATCGTCGAACACAGATGCCCGGCTGCTCCGTTCCTCGTAACGCACGTTCTCACGACTTTCGTTGAACTGTCTGTCCCATTTGCTCGTGACAGTTGACCTGACAAATCTCACGATGAATGGTAGCCGGTGTCACATTTCTTGCATTCAAAAACCGAATTACGAACCTTATCTCGCCGCCCCGGTGGCGCAGTGGTCTAAGCGATGGCCTCTGATCATTCGTCCGAAGGGGTCCGGGTTCGAATCCCGGTGAGAACTGGATGTTGTGTTTGTCTTTCGACACTGGCTCTCTCCCACCCCTGGAACCAGTGACACTAAATTAGGGACGGGCGACTGCTTATAGCCCATACCTTATCTCGCAGTCGGCGTGGCACTCGATCTTCGTAAACAGGTTAAACGCACAGAACAACCCGCAAATACGATCTGATGTTCTCATAGTGGCGTCAGTGGCTTGCCCGCAAACGAGGTGAGTCAGCACGCATGCGCGATATCAGGACAGAAGCAAAAATGTTCGCAAATGGTACCGGATATGCATTGTACCTTTGAATAAATCTTGAAGTTTATGAACTTATGTTTTGTAAGTTACTGCCAAACGACAGGGTGAACGAAATTTACGACGAGAGTATAATAAAAGCAATCACAGATCACTCCGAAAGATGTAAACCGTCCCGGTGGCGCAGTGGTCTAAGGCGCTGGCCTCTGATCATTCGTCCGTAAGGGGTCCGGGTTCGAATCCCGGTCAGGCATGGCTGTTGTGTTTGTCTTACGGCACTGGCTCTCTCCCTTCCGTGGAACCAGTGACCCTAAATTAGGGACGGGCGACTGCTTATAGCCCATTGAGTTGCTGACGGTGGTCGTTAAACCTCCAACCAAAAAAAAAAAAAAAAAAAAAAAAAAAATGTAAAACAGGACACAGTGACCGGAAGAGCGACTTATTTGTGTCGTCACAGGACTTCCCGTATTTGAAATCGTACATTGTTTTTCATCCATGGAATTCTCCAAAACGGTTCAGTAGAAGTTTCTTCAGCTCACAGTTTCTCTCATCCAGTTGCCGAAATTCATTTTTTAATAAGTATGGTCACCTCCATTTGCGAATTTGAAAACTGCTTCACTCAGAAGTGAGAATCCATACTTCCGGCGTCTGTCAGCATTACTATTACATTCTCAACGACGGCAATTGGTGTATAGCATGTGAACAAACTTTCAGATTTCATGGCCGCCGCATTTGCTTCATGGAAAATTGATACAGGATCAGCAGATTTTTCCGTGACCAAGAGCTCCACGATGGAATGGCTATACACATAAGTTGCGACTGACTACCAGAGATTTGTTTTTCTTGGATGTTTAACGACCACCGTGAGCAACTCAGTGGGCTGTAAGCAGTCACCCCATCCCTATTTTAGGGTCACTGGTTTCAGGGAAGGGAGAGAGAGAGCCAGTGCCGTAAAACAAACACAACATCCTTGCCAAACCCGGATTCGAACCCGGACATATCTCGGACGAATGGTCATAAGCCAGCACTTAGACCTCTGAGCCACCGGGGCGGCCCAGAGATTTAATTTTTCGACATCGCATTTTCAAGAAATGAAGCATAGGAACTGAACGACCTTTCAGATTTTGTTCATCAACAAGAGATGGAGTTTGTGACGAAGTAAATTTCTCCATAATTTTTATGCCAGGGGTGGAATTCGAAGACACAACTCTCAGCTCCGGAGCTCCGAGTGTTGTCCACTATACTACACTGGCATGTGCTTTCAGTACTATCTGCCTTTATCCGATGTGCGTCCTGCGGAGCAGGCACGTCACAAGCTACAGTCTAATTAAAGAACTCTCTAAGCGGAATGCACGAAGGGCTTTTTACAAAAGTGCGGTGTGAGCGTTCAGAGGAACTCCTACTTACGATATCATTCGCTCGTTAGATACAAGAAATGGCGAATGAATGATGAACATCACACCTGCTAGTTCAAAATGAGCGATGTAGTGATAGTGACAATGTGATAATAGCCGACATGTGCTAGTGTGCGAAGGGAGGAGCAGTAGTAGAAATTTATCTGTGCTATGCAAACAAGCGCTGGCAAATTGTGCAAGTCAACACCTTTTCTAAGAAAAATGATTGCTCAGACCTGCGCGTGCACATGAGCCATAATAGTAAGTCCACGTACCAAATATCTCGTTGGGAAGACTTTCACGGAGATAACCGATTGCACCTGGAGTGGCATCGACTCCAATAAACCGCGGAAGGTATCCTCAGGTGTTGTACACCAATTAGACAGAATACCCGAAACTTTCGTGGGTTGCATTCCACTGCATCCGAAAAATACTTGGTGTCATTCAAGTAATAGAAATTTGGCTTCCAGGAGAGCACACGAAATATTAATACTTGAACACAATCCTCTAGCCAATCCCGCACACTTCGAGTCTCGTGACTTGGAGCTTTGTTTTCCTGTACAGTGCTATCCGGATATGCGGTCACCAAGTAGGGTGAGACTTGTCTCGGAGCAGTGCGTGTACAGTGTTTGGCAGTAATAACGTGTTCAACGGGAATGTAGACATCCAGTAATGAGCATGAGGACAACCCCCTTACCACATTGTCCCCACCGTTTGTCTGTTCCTTTCCAACCGTGAAGTCTGGTTGCAGCTGTTCGATCGTGC
Organism: Macrothele yani; assembly: GCA_039090855.1. NCBI lineage: Eukaryota > Metazoa > Arthropoda > Arachnida > Araneae > Macrothelidae > Macrothele > Macrothele yani. The sequence continues at coordinate 27,153,140 of CM077002.1, read as the reverse complement.
GGCGTTGAATACGGACTCAGCCATCGGCATGCTGAGATGCAACCTGGACTCAGATGACCAGGTGACTTCATGCCAGTTGTCCGATGCCCATTCACGGTGCTCCCGTTCATATTGCAGGCGGAGTCGTTGATGACGTTTAGTCAACATGGGCATTTTTAAGCTTATCCGCAAGAGCGACCACTGGCTTGCTTATTCGAAAACGTTTCTGTATTCACCCTGGTTTTAGTCTGCTCTTAATTAAGAGATCAGGAGCCGTTTCCTTTCCCACGAAGCTCGTACTAACCGGTATTCATTTTGATTATCATAACCAGCAGTGGTTTCCCTTTCCTGCACTTTGTGTGGGTGAGTGTTTCTCTGCAGCCCATTCTCGCCAAATCGTCACTACAGAAGCCATCGAACAGTCAGCAGTGTTTTCGGTTGCTGAGATGCAGGTGCCCGTCTTCCTCACGCGAATGATTATTCATCGTTCAAATTGCGGCAATTTTACCCATTTTCCCATTGAATTTGCTTCGTACCGTAGAATTAACACTACCAGTCATTACCGTCTTTATATAAACTATGTAGACAAAAATATTCTGCTACCTCCTTATAAGCAAATATCCGTGATTCTGCAGAATCAGACGCGCACATGCGTGCTATGTTTCATGCTCTATGTAAAGGGGAGCGTTGGCACACTTGTCAGTCCGCAGTGGAAGCGATTATGCCGCTCGGAGCTGAACTGATACACTTTGAAAGAGCCACGCTGGTTGAATACCTTCGAATAATCAAGAAATCGGTAGAGTTACCGTTCTTCTAGGCTTCCCAAAATCAACTGTCGCTGATGTTCCTCATTGATGAAAAAGAGATGGTTCAACTAGGGCTAAATCACACTTTGGGAGGCCAAACAAACTGAGTAGTAGTGCATAACAAAACTTGCAGCGGAATTTGAAAAAGCATGCACGTCTTCTGCCATAGACCTGGCCGGCGACGTCGCACAAGTCACTGGAACCGTCCGTCGGGAGCTGAATGCGCACGGTTACAAAGCACACAGAAAGTTTACAGATCTGATGTATAAGAGGGAGAGATATCGCTCAAATATACATTTACTTTATTTCGCGAAACTATAAACTTGTGCCACCTAGGGATAATTCTGCACTGAAATTGTCAAGAAATGCATTGAGCGTTATGCTAATGTGTCAAGATTTTGAATAAGAAATTCGATTTTTTAGCTAGCGTGCCGAACATAAACTGCCTTGTACAAGCGGGGAAACTGAATATTATAGAAAACAAAAAAATTGCATGAATATAATGTTTATAATTAGTACCATCTAAGAAAAAGGCATTTTTGAAATCCACATTGGTTGAAAGCTTGTTTTAAAATCCAAATTGGTTGAAAGCTTGTTTTCAAATCCAAATTGGTTGAAAGTTGGTTTTGAAAACCAAATTGGTTGAAAAGGCGTTTTAAAACCCAAATTATATATGTGGAATCCTGTCTGCTGAGAGAGAGAGAAGAACGGACAAAGTCATAATACAGTGATATATCCCATTTTTAGCACGTCTTTTGTAAAAAAAGATCGTGCTTCTGTTATCGGTTTGTCCGTCCGTCCATCTGTCCGTCTGTACCCACGATATCTCTGCAACTATTAGTCCGATTTGAAAAATTCTTTTTGCATTGGGAAGCTTGAAATATGCAAATGATGATCCTTCATTTCGTTTTTTTTTTTACGATGTTCAATTTCGCCGCTAGAGGGCGTGGATGCAGATGATGTCGAATTCAAAAATACGTTTTATTCTACATATTTGCTTCTAAACATCCGATTGAAAAAAATCTTTCGATTCCATTTATATCGAAGAGTATTTTACATATAGTTACTTTTCCAAATTACGCATAGATTTTCCGCTAGGGGGCGTAAAAGTAAATTACCTTTTCCTCGATAACTCTTCTTCTAAAACTCCGATTTGAAAATTTTTTTCTTCAGCGGATACAGCTCCTGCTGGAAAATCCTTTGCATATAATTTAAATTTTTTGGTAAATAATAATGTGACCACCAGGGGGCGGGCGTAAGTGTTAACTTTTGCTTCTGTTGTATTTGCCATAAAATCGGAGCTTTATGGCACATCGGAGCTTCACATCGATAAACCTTTTCGGAATATTTTTTTCTTAAAATATTACGCAGTTTCTCCGCCAGGGGTCGTAGATGTACATCTTATTTTTGTCAATATCTCTACATCTAGGAGTCCAATTAGAAAAATTCCTTGTTTGTTGGATTGTGTTTTCCGTGTGACATGTTTTTCATGTAATTAAAAAATTTTCAAGTAATTCATAGATTTCACCCTAGGGGGCGTAAATGTAAATTGCGTTTCCCAATATATCTCTGCTTCTAAATCTCCGATTTGAAAAATTCTTTCTGCACCAGATACAGCTCCTGGTGGAAAATCGTTTGCACATAATTTCTGTTTCTGTAAAAAAATAGTTGGGCCACCAGGGGCGTAAATCTTTATTTCCGCTTCTGTTGTATTTGCAGCAAAATATAATGTTCTAAATTCTCGATTGAAAAAAACGTCGTTTTTTGACCGATACTACTCATTTCGACAAATCTTTTAGAAACATTTTCTTCTTAAAATAGTGCATGGTTTCTGCGTCAGGTGGCGTAGATGTATATCTTATTTTTGTCAATATCTTTACTTCTAGAAGTCCGATTTAAAAAATTCCTTCTTTGTTGGATAGTGTTTCTAGTGTGACATGTGGTTCATATAATTTCAAAATTTTCAAGTAATTCATAGACTTTCCGCTAGGGGCGTAAATGTAAATTGCGTTTCCCAATATATCTCTGCTTCTAAATCTCCGATTTGAAAAACTCTTTCTGCACCGCATACAGCTCCTGATGGGAAATCGTTTGCACATATTTTCTAATTTTTGTAAGAAATGGTTTGGCCACCAGGTGGCGTAAGTATTTATTTCCGCTTCTGTTGTATTTGCAGCAAAATATGAGCTTCTAAAATCTCGATTGAAAAAAAAGTCGTTTGCTGACCGATACTACTCCTCATGTCGACAAATCTCTTAGGAAAATTTTCTTCTTGAAAAAATGAATGGTTTCTATTTCAGGGGGCGTAGATGTATATCTTATTTTTGTCAATATCTCTACTTCTAAGAGTACGATTTGAAAAATTCCTTCTTTGTTGGATAGTGTTTCCAATGCGAAATGTTTTCCTTATAAATTCAAAATTTTCAAGTAAATCATAGACTTTTCGCTAGGGGGCACAAAGGTAAATTGCGTTTCTGCGTTGTTTCTGCTCCTAAAGATCTGATTTGAAAAATTCTTCCTGTATCGCATACAAGACCTGATGTAAAATATCTTTCACATAATTTCTAATGTTTGGTAAAGAATGGTTTAGCCACCAGAGGTCATAAGTGCTAATTTCTGCTTCTGAAGTATTTGTGGCAAAATCTGGGCTCCTGAAAACTCGACTAATGTTTTTTTCTTCGACCGATACTGCTTATACGGATAAACCTTTTGAGAATACTTTCTTCCTAAAATAATGCATGGTTTTCCCACCACGGGACGTAAAGTCACATCTCATTTTTGTCGATATCTCTGTTTCTAAGAGTTCGTAAGCTCACGATTCCGTTTACACCAATATCTGAGGGATTAAAGACCCGATTGAAAAACTTCTTTCTTCCATCAGATACGATTGTTTTCCATACCGGTTCCATTGACTTTGAATAGCTTTGCTAAATCTAATTTGCGTCAGAACGCATTCAAAAGACGCGCTTATTACACCCGAAAATTCGGTGTCATCTTTCTTATTAGAATTCGTGCTAAAACAATTTGTGCCAATAAGGGATAGCCAAGAACTGGAAACATGTTCAGTTGTTTTCTGAGTACGAGTTTTGGATATACCTTACTTGCAAGAAGTTGGGAAACATTGTGTGAGTCTGGACGCTTCTTGAATGGTAGTGATAGCACATATTTTCTATAGCAGATGACGGGAGGTTCAGAATTCATGTGCTAGATTCACTTGTTCCGGGCAAAACTTTTGCGACATCGACGGCACGAACACAAATTCCAAGAGAAAGAGCTCAAGATTTTCATTCAAGCAGGTGCGTTATTATCAACTTGAAAAGTCTCTTTTTTAGAACATGTTTCAGGCTACAGGGTGGCCTAAAGATTGATTCGGTATTTTCTTGATTACATGTAATTTATGTTTCGTGACCAGGAAATCGTAGTCCGATAGCTATTTTGTGTGCCCATCAGTGTTGAATTTGGAATCAATTTTAAGAACAGGGGCTAGTCCGAATCCCAATTTTGCATTGCAAGATAGAGCCCGGGCCCGAACGACCTCGAAAACTATGACTAACCTCTTTAAGCATTAAAAAAATAATCCCCTCTTCAAGACTTGCTCTCTCCCCTCTCCCTTCGATTAATTGATATCTTTCTCAACTGGGGGAAGGTCCCCAATCTGCTTTTATAGTACAGGCGCATGATTTTCTACGTACATTCGTTTCGTCCGGAAATGCTTCGAAAGGTCGGTATCCGGAAAAATCGGGCTGTGCTACAATCTAGACCGTTGCTCAATAAAATTATCTGGGAGCTACAGCATGGTGGAATGGTTTGAAATTTTGATGGTTTAGTAGGTACTATCTAGTATATAAAATTCTTAAAAAGATTTTCCTTCTCCGTAGAAATCCACTAACGCGTGACCTATGGCATTTGCTACCCACGCCTGGAATAAATAGCTACCTCGACTTTCCACTCTCCACTCAATCTCCACCCCCCCCGTCCCCAGTTGTAGAAGAATTCTTTCTACCAGTGTAAGAAAAATCTCTCATGCTAAATCAAAAAATCACATTAAATTTTTTTTCAGAGCCCAAGCCCGAACCGTAGTATATTAACTGGTGTCTAAAATTAACGTGACAGATATAAATTCGAGAATATGTCCAAAACACATTCTATGAGGACTGAACGATCAGTCATTCATATGGCTCTCCATATCATGACTGAAAAACCACCGTGTTTCAAAGGTGGCTGTAGGTGCTTCAAGCTGAATTCCTGGATGGGAAATAGCCACACCCAGGCCCTACCACTGTCTGAAAATTGTACGAATCGGGACTCATCAGATAATATCACAGAGTGCCGCTGAGCAGTTCTGGAACCCAATTGGAGCTTTTCTGCAATCTCAGCGCCCTTGCTACCAGAACTGGTTCCCACAGAATGCTTGACAGCTCAAAGACATCTCTGTGATGGCACTGGGCGACCCGTAAGTGATACCGGTGCTTCCTTGTCTGCCTTCTTCAATTCCACTAGTACTCGATTAACTGCGGCAAGAGATATTTGCAGCTTTGCAGCAATCTGCAAAAGCTACAAATTTCTCTTGCCACAGTTAATCGACCCTTCTGAAAGTTGCTGAGTTCCTTACTTCTCTTGGGTAGAGGCATGTTTGTTTGGTGCCATCTACTCACTGGCGTTGTCTTGCAAAATATGATAAAGGGAATTCGAGCATGCAATGCAATATAGACTCCACTACATAGCAAAAAGGACATTACGACAGATATCCATTTACTTATATCATCTGTGTGTGTGTGTGTGTGTGTGTGTGTGTGTGTGTGTGTGTGTGTGTGTTTGTGTTTGTGTGTGTGTGTGTGTTTGTTATAATACACTGTATTGACAAAAGTCACCGGACACACCTTCAGAAGCAAATGAACGGATCCGCTGTGTTGCTAAGATGCACGGTACAGCTGCAAACGGTATAAAAAGAAGTCTGCAGCTTACTGCGATCATACCGTACTGTGAAGTTGAGTAAATATATCGCGGCGGGAGAGAACTGACTTTGAGAAAGGAAATTTATTTGGGAGTCATATTCAGGAGTTGTCCATAAGAGAAACCGAGATGCGTTTAAACATACCAAACTCAACTGTTTTGGATGTACTGAATAAGTGGAAGACACATGGCACGCCTGAAGCGGCAAAACGTACCGGCAGACCAAATAAAATCAGTGATAGAGGACGTCAAAGCCTCAGGAGAGTCGTTACCGCTAATCGACGGAGTACTTCACAAGACCTCAGTTTACAGGTGAGTAAAAATGCTGGACCCTCGGTATGTACACGTACCATTTGCAGATCACTTCATTCCATGGGTTACCGTGGTCGTGCGGCTACTCATAAGCTTTTAATCTCCACTCGGAATGCTACTCGTCGTTTAGCATGGTGTAAAGAACATTTATCGTGGACCGTAGATCAATGAGACTAGGTCCCGTGGACTGATGAATCCAGATACACGATCCATCAGTCTGATAGCCGCGTGTGGGTATGACGGCAGCCGGGGAAACGCTATTTACCACAGTGTACTCTTCCTACGGTCAAGTTTGGAGCTGGCAGTGTACTCGTGTGGGAGTGTGTTTTTCGTGGTATGGTGCCGGCCTATTGGTTATCGTGGACAAAGCTGTTAACCAGCACGTCTATCTCGATGTTCTTGACAATTATGCCCTACCAATTCTGTGGCAATACTATGGAACCGAGTCTTGCTGGTACCAGAAGGATAATGCACCGAGCCATAAAACAAGGATTGTTACGACGTTGTGTGACGATAATTCCGTATCGTGTGTGAACTGGCCAGCACAAAGCTCTGATGTTAATTCCTAGAGCACCAATGGGATGAATTAGAACGCCGCAGAAGAAGTTTGAAACCAATACCTACTACTAAGCAACAGTTAGCGGCGGCATTATGTGCTGAATGGAAGCGCATACTTATCGATGTGTTCCAAAACCTTGTCGAAAGCATGTCTCGAAGGTTCAGTGCATGCACACCGTACTAATGTATGTCAATGAATGCTATGTTGTGTTTCTCTTCTGGATGTCCGGTGACTATATATACTGTATAAGTATTAATATATACAGTATATGCCCAATGAATTAACTAGGGATCAATTAATAAATTTACTAGTTTATCATAAGCTAATTAAACTAACTAGTTTATTAACAAGGTAACTAAACAAACTAGTTTATTCTTCAGTTAATTCATTAACTAATTAATTCGTCAGTTAATTCAGCAACTAACTAGTTTATTCCATTTAGGAACGAACAAGTGATTAAGCAATTGCATTCAACGTTCAGCTGCTAAAATTATTACAAGATACTTAAAACTCTGTGAGCTACGTATAAATTAAAAAAAAAGGGTGAATTAGTCTTCTTGACATTTTATCTGAAATTCAGAGCGAAAGTCTTATTGCGGAAATTATTCTCAAAAGTGTATCTCCGTTTTGTTTAAAATTATGCTACAATTGATGCTTTATTTAGAGTTGTTAAATAGTTCAGTCTGTACTCAGTAAATTCCTGCCAACGAAGTTGTATACGCTAACTATGAGCATTCCTTTTTACTCAAGGATTGTATACTCAACTAAGTGCCCATTCAGTGTACATCAACTCAATGTCGTTCCTGATATTCGCATCCTGGCTTTCTTTCTGAAACGCAAGAAAATACGAAGTTTCACCGTGATAGCGCAACAGTCAAGTGTAGAAATACTGCTTCATCATGTCCCCGAGTTAATTTACATTACTGTCGGGATGTTGCCGAGGATCTGAGTCTCTGGTCTTCATTACAGTTGGGCCGTCCGATTTAATAATGCTTAATATAAATTCATTCCCTCTGGTAGCGAGAGGATAACGAAGCCAGAAGTTGAACTTTCTTCTTGTCAATATCAAACGATGCTAGAGGAATATTTTTCTTTTCTTTCTCTAACCTGGGGACATATCCTCTTCATAGGAAACGTCTTGACAGCGGGTGCAAGGAATGCCGATAATTCTCCTATTGTGAAAGACGGAGATGATCTCCACCTCGGCATTTAGGTGCATTCGATAAACACCGGCCAAAGAATTAGTTGGAAAACGAATGATGAAACGATGGTTTAGAGGCACATTAACGACATTCCTTGGGATTCCTACTCGCCATTGGTTCACGCGTCGCACGTGATTAAGGATGGTTCGTTACCATGGTGACCGTTCATCCCAGCATTCGGTTACCCAGACGACCCAGACGACGACGCCATAATTATTGAGAGAGTCGCTCGCCTAACTCCTAGAGTTCTTCGAGTTTCAATGGTGAGCTTTTCAGTCGACTATGTACCATTCTCAGCTCTGAAGAAGTGATGGAAGAAAAAAAGAAAAAGAAAAGCACAGAGAGAGCAAGAGAGAGAAAGAGAGAGAGAGAGAGAGAGAGAGAGAGAGAGAGAGAGAGAGAGAGAGGAAAAAGATGGAATGTTTGAACTGATGTCATATCTGTAAAGAAAAGAAGACAAAAAGAAGTTGAAAGGGAAAGTGCGTAAAAAGGAGAAGTAAATAGCGGAATAGGGATTCTTTTAAAACTAGTTAAACAAAAGAAACAAAAAATTCTGATGGAAGAATATATAGATAAAATAAAAAAAATGAAATAGACTGGAAAAATTTTCACTTACATGCAATCGGAACAAGAATAGAACGGATAGCAGCCTAAGTGATAGAGATATAGAGGGAGGGGGAAATGTGGAGTTAGAAAATAACAGATAAGAGTGAGAGAGGAAAACGAGACAGAATAATCCAGGGAAGAACTGAATAAAACAGAAGAAAAGACTGAGAGAGAAAAAGAGAGAGAATAATCTGGCGAAGGATAGAATGAAGCGGAAAAACGATTAACTTAGACAAGGAAATATTGCAGTGAGCCTTGAAGTGAAAGAGACAAAGAGAAGGAGCAAAGAGGGATAGGGGGATATAATGACGGTGAAAAGAGAGTACCAAAGGAAAATGTAGGGAGTAGATGAGAGAGAGAGAGAGAGAGAGAGAGAGAGAGAGAGAGAGAGAGAGAGAGAGAGAGAGAGATAACATGGAGGAAAGATGAAAAATAGAAAGAGAGAAATAAAGGGAGAGAGGAGGGTTGATAACATGAAAGAAAAAATAAGATGTAATTCATAAAAGGGAAAGAGGGGGGGTGAGGAGGGGATATGTAAAGATGTGTTAAATGAGAGAGAGAGAGGAAAGAAAAATATAAAGATGCATTTGTAACGTATACTCTATATTCACTTTCCTTTTGATTTTACTATCTCTAGTTATTTTATTTTACTATGTAAATTATCTTCCTACTGAACGGAATATTATTTCACCCGCTGAATGAGATCTGGCAATGAGTGTAAGTCATGACGTGGTGGTAGCTCGTATATAGGCGCGTTCATCGAGAAGTTGGGTGTTGTGTTGTTGCGTTGGAGTTGAGGTTGTGTTGGAGTTGTGTTGGTGGTGTGCGTACTATAAGAGGAAAGTTTATTCATTATTATGTACAAGATATATGAGTGCCTTAGTTGACCACGAGTCTGGGAAATAAATAGTTGTTCAGTAAGTTCAGTCTTTCTCAATTCTTAGTTTTGTCAGACCTCTGTCTGGCTGTTAGGTTTATGACTTTGATTACTTAATATAAATAACCAGCGTTGAGACTTTGTTTAAGTTCATAATTAACGAGTAACAACACCCTTTTGGGAATTCATTATTTTGAAGCTTAGAGCATTATTCATTCATAATAATTAGCTTAGCAAAAAAATTACAAAGCTAATTCATTATAATTGGCGCCCGAACTTTTCTCGAACACGAGATCCTGACTATTATTACCCATGGCTTCCTTACCTGAGACAACTGCAAATTTCCACCGTCCGGCAAGTCTCGAGGGTGATGGTGTTTTTTGGACAATTTACGCGAAGCCTGTGGCTCTGACTTTGATATGAATGATCTGCACATACCCAAGCATTCTTCACCATTTCGAAATGCACCAGCTTCTTATCACTCTGAGTCGCGGGTCGTAGCTGAGGGAATTCAATCCTCTCAGCGAAGCAGAATGCTTGCCCATTTCGTGCCGCATGCAGGAACAATTCATTTCAATGGTTTGGAGGGGTCTTTAAAGTTCCTCGAAGATCTGGAAGACCATTTTGATTTATATAATATTCCGGAAGACTGCAAGGTCCAAATTGCCGGAACTTGCTTGAGAGATACCGCCAAGACCTGGTATCGGCAGTGGCGAGGGTCGAACCCGGATTCTCATTATGAGAATTTCCGTGCAGAATTCTTGGAGGTCTTTCCTTTCGGCCTCAGTCGAGCTAGCCTTGCTCAACAGCTGTTTTCTCGTCAGCAGGGTCCCAATGTTAGCCCTGTTGCATTTGCGTTGGAAACTACACGCCTATATAATCTATGGGATCCACATGCCAGTCATGTTGACATGTTGGATACCCTCGTACAGCAGCTCGACCCATTCTTACAAGATTTTCTTGAGGTTCGACACCCTACCACTATTCATGAATGCCTTCGCCTCATACGCACGTATGAAGAGCGGCATGGCAGACATGCTTCAACTCACCATGCTCGGGCACCCCGCGAGGCTTATTCCGAAAACCCTCAGCGGCATAATAGACAAAACTTTCAGCGCGAGCATACACACGTGCCCACCCAAGCTTCATACGTTCCACCACACAGAAGAGTGGCGAACCAACAGCGAGTTTCTGAGCAAGCTTCGGGATATCGTCATAATGCACAGTATGCTCGACCCCGTTTTACTCAGCAGCATTCGGAACGTTCTCATGCCCAGGGCAATAATAATTTTTCTGCCCGTGCTGAGGGCAGACGTAACGAATATGAAACTGTCAACAGACACGCGGAGTTCCCGACGCAGGGTTCACGCAATTTGCCTTATCGTGAAAATTTTCCCGATACCCGGCAGGGTCGAGGTTTCCGACCACATGATAACACCACCAGAATTCCTTTAAACTTTCACAGGAAGTAGACGAAGGGTCGGTCCTGCTTCCTGATACCAAACATTCTGACCCTAAAACAGTATTAGTGACTGTTCAAACTCCTCAGTTGCCTGATGTATTCTTGACACTTGAAGACGTTATTGTCGAGACAAAGTTCGACACTGGGTCTGAGATATCAGCCCTAAATACAAAGTTTTGCAATGACGTTTTTTCTGCAATACACGTTCAGCCTGCAACGCAGTATTTGCGAGGTGCCAATAATGAAATCTTCAGTATCGCAGGAACTGTCACATTATCTTTAGGACTGGGAAAAGCTCGGTTTACACATTCTTTCCTGCTTATAGACGAGCTACCCGTGAAATGTCTCATGGGTATGGACTTTATTAACAAGTTTCAAATTACTTTGAATTTTGTGCAACATGTGATTTCCTTTCCGGAACCTGTCGAAATGATTCCGACGGTTCCTGTAGATATTACGAGTTTATTGTTGAGTGACCAATTGAATGAGGGGCAACGAGACCAGCTTTCTCTCCTTTTACAGGAAAGCCCTGGTTTATTTTCGGATCAACCTGGTTTCACACAGGTGGTTTATCATGTTATTGACACTGATGGTTCGAAACCCATTGCGACGAAACCTTACCCTTGTGCTCCACATAAAAAACAGGAAATGCAACGTCAAATTGCGGAAATGATTAAGCAGGGCATAATCAGGGAATCAACAAGCGCCTGGGCTGCTCCTGCCTTCTTGGTTCCAAAGAAACAACCAAATGAATTTCGTTTCGTGACAGATTTTCGCAAACTCAACCAAGTCACAAAAACTATCAATTATCCACTACCTGTCATGTCACATATTCTAAATGACTTGTCGTCAACCAAATGGATGTCAACTTTGGATTTGGCGAGTGGATATTGGCAGGTGGCAGTACATCCGGACTCTGTCGATAAAACAGGCTTTGTGACTCCTTTTGGGGCCTATGAATATTTACGTATGCCTTTTGGTTTAGCTTCTGCACCTGCTACTTTCCAAAAGCTTATGGACACGGTTCTCAGACCTGTCCTGGGTCCCCATGTGCATGTCTATTTGGATGATATTATTATCACATCAGAGACTTTTGACGAGCACCTTTCTCTGCTCAAACAGGTGTTCCAACTTATATACAATGCTGGCTTGACGTTAAAACCTAGTAAATGCCAGATAGCGAGGGACGAGATTGTATATCTGGGGTTGAAAATTACTCCCCACGGCTTATTCACTGATAATGAAAAAATTAGGCCTATTGCTGACTTTCCTCGGCCTAAAACAGCAAAAGAACTATCCCGCTTTCTGGGAATGACCGGATGGTATCAGCAGTTCGTCCCCGCTTATGCTACAATATGTGAGCCGTTGTATGCTTTAAAGCGTAAATACAAGAAATTTATTTGGACACCTGAAGCTAACGCTGCATTCGAAACACTGAAGTCTGCATTGACTCAGCCTCCGGTGTTGGCTTTCCCGGATCATACTAAAGAATTTGATATTTATACTGATGCATCCGGAGTTGGTCTTGGTTGCGTTTTGTCACAAGCTGGGCATCCAATAGCTTTTGCGTCTCGTACTTTAGCCAAAGCTGAACGCAATTATTCAGCTACGGAACGGGAATGTCTTGCTGTTGTGTATGAACTGAATAAATTTCAATGTTACCTTAATGAATTGACAGTTAACATAATTACGGATCATTCTGCCCTTCAGTATTTAAATTCTGCTAAGCACTTATCTCAAAGACTTATGAAGTGGGCTCTGAAGTTACAAGAGAGCAATATCAAAATTTTGTATCAGCCAGGTCATAAGAATCAATTACCGGACGCATTGTCTCGCGTTCCGATTAGTGGGGTCCCCACCGAAACTACTCCTGGATGTCAGCCTTTACTTCTGATAGCTGATATCACATCCAGAGAGCAGATAATGGCAGAATTAATAAATGATCCAGATTTGGGGGATATTTACAATTTTTTGCTTGCGGGTTCGCCCCCACAAAGTGATCCTTCTCTGGCTGGAAGGTCACAACATTTTGAAGTCATAGAGGGTCTTCTTTATTATACAAAGTCTCGGACTACTAGGGCAGAGTTTCGCCCATGTATTCCGCGAACCCTTAGAATGGCTCTTTTAAATGAATTTCATGACAAACCTCTTGCAGGCCATTTAGGTATTCGCAAGACCCGTTGTAAATTGCGGGATGTTGCCTATTGGCCTGGCATGTACCAAAGTGTGCTCGCATACGTTCAATCATGTCACTTGTGTCAGATTAATAATTATCGTAATGTAAGACCGGCCGGTCACTTGAAATCTAGTTCAAGTTCTCATGTATTTGATATTATTTCCATAGATTTATTGGGACCTTATCCATTATCTGTTAAAAAATTAAGCTCGTTACGTTTTAGTACTAACTGATAATTTTTCTAAATGGGTTGAAGTTTTTCCCATTAAAGCCGCTACGGCTGAGATTATTTGTAATGTCTTAGTTAATGACGTGTTTTCTAGATATGGTGCACCTAATAAAGTAGTTTCGGATAATGGTCCTCAATTTATTTCTGACATTTTTGAAAGAATGTGTGCGAGACTACACATTAAACATAAATTCATTTCCCCATATCATCCCCAGAGTAATCCTGCGGAACGTGTTAACCGAACGTTGGTGAAAATGATTGCGACTTTTGTAATGGATCACCATGAAAGATGGGATGACCATTTAGAACTTTTTGCGTTCGCCCTCCGCTCGTCTGTCCACGAGTCTACTAAAATTACTCCTGCAGAACTTTTTCTGGGTCGCAAAATTAAAACCCCTTTTGAAAATTTAACGGGGATTATGGACGAACTAAATCAGCGACCAACTCCGCAATCAGTACGAATCATGGCAGAAAAAGCTCGTGTTGCAATGCTAGGAGCACAAGCGGCTCAAGCACGATATTATAATTCTAGGCGTAGGGAACCAGATCTTGTCGTTGGAGATCTCACTCTCGTGGAAACGCACTTCCAGTCTTCTGTTTCGCATACTTTAGTGAAGAAATTTGCACCCAGCTACGAAGGTCCATATCGGGTGGCAATTGTCTTTGACAATAATGTTGTTCTGGAGAAACCGAACAACCATTTTCAATATGTACATGTTGATCAATGTCGCAAATATCACGAACGGAATATCGATTTCATTATCAATCCGACTCAACCTTCTGTTCCACAGACTCAAGAATCTATATCTCATGTGCAACCACCAGAAATTGTGGACGAACCACCGAACATTTTTGACGAATCACCAGTGATTTTTCCTTCACCCTCCCCCTCCAGACGAGTTTCTACAACCGCAACCTGATTCTCCCGTGGGACCAAGGCTCGAATCGAGTTCGTCGAATACGAGTATCGTTCCTTTCCCTCCAACCATTGCCAAGACTATTGCTGCGCCGTTTCCGGCTCACCCTGCATCAACGCGGGATACTTCTTCTTTGAATACCTCATCGAAAAGTATTCCTGTGGGCAAATATAAACATCGCCCTGCACGACCGCTGAATTACAGCAGCGACTCGGAGGCGTCGGACATTTCTGATTTATCAGTTATGAATCCAACATTTCATATTCCACACCGTCCAGCACCACCAAAAGCTGGGCGCAAACGTGACTTGTCTCCCCAATCTGCTTCGCCGCAACAGCGACGAAGGCAGAAATCTTTGCATCCGCCCGGGTTTCGCCCCTGGAACCTCCGTTCAGGGCAAACAGGGCCGATGCCTGCTACTACTATCATGCCCCGTGGGCGTAAACGAAAGCAAGCGATGTGGCCGGAGACACGTCCGTCCAAAAAGATACTGGAAGGACACAACGGGCCCCAGCACCAAGGGACTTCATATCCAAAGCCTGGGGGAGCCCGTTCCTATCAGCCGCAGCAGGGATTTCCGGACCGCCAGTCTTCAGATGTTCCTGACCGTTCTTCTCAGCAGCAGGGATTTCCGGACCGCCAGACTTCTGACGTTCCTGACCGTTCTTCTCAGCCGCAGGGATTTCCAGACCGCCAGACTCCTGACCGTTCTTCTCAGCCGCAAGGGATTCCGGACCGCCGGACTTCTGACCGTTCTTCTCAGCCGCAGGGATTTCCAGACCGCCAGATTCCTGACCGACAACAGACCGAAGTTCCATTACCGTCCCGGAAGAGATCCAAGCCACCTGATTTCACCAGTCCCAGGAGGCCTGGAAAACGTTACCGCACTAGAATTTTTTATGCGTCCTCGAGATAAGTAAGTTCTCGTGGACAGGTTCTTTTCTCAGTTTGTTGTTTTTCCTGCACGACCAGTTGGCGTGTCAGAATTTCTTTTTTTCGTGTGGGCCTATGCATTCTTTTTTGTGTATATATGTGTGTTTTTTTTTATATTTCTTCTATGTCCATCTACTAATCCACTTTTTTTTGTATGTATCTATGTGCTTAGGGGTAAAAAAATAAAATTGTTACTGTTAGGCAGCTCCAGGTAAATTTCGCTGCTGATACAGTTGTTCTGTATTTCAACGAATGAGGCGAACGTAATTTGAAATGAAAATAGTAAAATTGTTACTGTTAGGCAGCTTCAGGCAATCTTCGCTGCTGATACAGTTGTTATGTATTTCAACGAATGAGGCGAACGTAATGTGAAATGAAAATAATAAAATTGTTACTGTTAGGCAGCTTCAGGCAATCTTCGCTGCTGATACAGTTGTTATGTATTTCAACGAATGAGGCGCACGTAATTTGAAATTAAAAAAGTGATTCCTGCTAGGCAGAATAAAAGGAAAGTATGCCGATGCAGGTTTGGTTTGTTCTACACTACAAATTTCACAGTCGAATACAGATTCGTAAATTGTCATGCCAAGTTGATAATGTAAATACGGCTACCACCAAACAAATCAAAAAAGAGATCGAGAAACGTCAATCATCGAAATGTAAGACTTACACTCCAAAATTGATAGGTTTTTCGGATATAAAAAAGGAAAAAAAAAATTAAGGGGGAGATGATGTAACGTATACTCTATATTCAGTTTCCTTTTGATTTTACTATCTCTAGTTATTTTATTTTACTATGTAAATTATCTTCCTACTGAACGGAATATTATTTCACCCGCTGAATGAGATCTGGCAATGAGTGTAAGTCATGACGTGGTGGTAGCTCGTATATAGGCGCGTTCATCGAGAAGTTGGGTGTTGTGTTGTTGCGTTGGAGTTGAGGTTGTGTTGGAGTTGTGTTGGTGGTGTGCGTACTATAAGAGGAAAGTTTATTCATTATTATGTACAAGATATATGAGTGCCTTAGTTGACCACGAGTCTGGGAAATAAATAGTTGTTCAGTAAGTTCAGTCTTTCTCAATTCTTAGTTTTGTCAGACCTCTGTCTGGCTGTTAGGTTTATGACTTTGATTACTTAATATAAATAACCAGCGTTGAGACTTTGTTTAAGTTCATAATTAACGAGTAACAACACCCTTTTGGGAATTCATTATTTTGAAGCTTAGAGCATTATTCATTCATAATAATTAGCTTAGCAAAAAAATTACAAAGCTAATACATTATACATTACATAAGAGCAAGAGAGAGAGAGAGAGAGAGAGAGAGAGAGAGAGAGAGAGGAAAAGATGCAATTCGTGAAATTGTGTGTGTGTGTGTGTGTGTGTGTGTGTGTGTGTGTGTGTGTGTGTGTGTGTGTGTGTGTGTGAGAGAGAGAGAGAGAGAGAGAGAGGGGGGGCAGAGGAAAAGATGTATCATAAGAGAGAGAGAGAGAGTGGAAAAAATGTAAAGACGTATCACATAAGAGCGAAAGAGAGAGAGGGGGAAAAGATATAAAGATGTAAAGCATGAGAGACAGATAGAGGAAAAGATGTGTTGTATAAAAGTGAGATAGAAAGAGAGAGAGAGGGGGGAAATGTAAAGATGTAGAACATGAGAGACAGATAGAGGAAAAATGTGTTGTATAAGAGTGAGAGAGAAAGAGAGAGAGAGAGAGAGAGAGAGAGAGAGAGAGAAGAAAATATGCATTACATAAGAATGAGAGGCAGAGGAAACGATGACAAGATGTATTACATCAGAGTGAGAGAGAAAGAGAGAGAGAGAGATAGGGAAAAGATGTAAAGACGTATCACATAAGAGCGAAAGAGAGAGAGAGGGGAAAAGATGTAAAGATGTAAAACATGAGAGACAGATAGAGGAAAAGATGTGTTGTATAAAAGTGAGAGAGAGAGAGAGGGGGGGGAATGTAAAGATGTAGAACATGAGAGACAGATAGAGGAAAAATGTGTTGTATAAGAGTGAAAGAGAAAGAGAGAGAGAGAGAAAGAGAGAGGAAAAGATGTATTACATAAGAGTGAGAGAGAGAGAGAGAGAGAGAGAGGAAAAGATGTATTACATAAGTGAGAGAGAGAGAGAGACAGAGAGAGAGATAGGGGAAATAATGTAAAGATGTATTTCATAAAAGTGAGTGAAAAAGATCTCAGAAGCACAATCAGGAAGGAAACTAAAAGGAAACACGAGACTCCGGAGAGAAAGTCTGAACAAAATTAAAATGTTACATCGGCAGTTGTTTTTCGCTGATAAAGTGTTTAGATGTGCTTAAAAAAACGGACGATCACTGTACGTACATTCTAAAGACTTTTTGTAGGATCATTTTTTCTTACAATGAGTTTTGGGCTTATTCTACATTGAAATTATGATCATGCATCTTTTGTAAAATATACACCTACTAAAGTGTAAAAAATATCACCAGCAATTTTACTTCACTTCAATCGACAGATGGTGGAAGAACTGGGAGTAGACTACACGGCTGGTAGCTGTATCTTAGGAAATTAGCTATGCAATAAAACACATATTATTCTCACGTACGAAGACCAAGGGTGACATGAAATATTTAAAGGTAAAAATGCTACATTAGCAAAAACATTAGATAATCGAAGTAACATAAATGCAGCGTAGTGTAAAATGAGATTGAAGAGAGTGTTGTACTAAAATATTCCTTCACGAAAAATATCGAAAGAAGACGTAGCTATGTTTTTTCAAAAAATGTTTATGTTCACAAAAGAATTACAGTGCAAGAAGTGTCGAAACGTGTGTGAGAACCTCAACCCTGCAGTTCCAAAACAAAGAATTCTGGAAAGATAAAACTGCGTGTATACTTAATGTTAAGAGATGTAACCTGCAGAGATTTTTTATTTTTGGCTTTACAATCTCTTCCAACCAACTTGGCTTCCCCTAAATTTAACATTATGGTTCTTTTCATTATTTTTAGAAATAAGAGCAGTACGCGTTTGCTTTTTTCGTAGTGCGCCTGCGAGGAATCTTAATTGCGCTAAATGAACGAATCTGTGGTGGGTCAGATGGTCAATAAGCGCTACTGTCTCAATAATCAGAGACTATTTATTTAGACTAATTGCGACTTAGATTTTATCTGCATTATTCATTCGAATTAACTTTTTCTTTTCTTTATTCTTGCATCGATAATTTCTGTTTTAAACAGATTACTGATTTTTATTTGTTGGGAAGAAAGATTTCTACTTCCTTTCAAAAGAAAAATTGAAACTCATTATAGTTTCCGTGTTGCAGAAATTAAAAAATAACTCTTCAACGAAAAAAAATATGACCTGGATTTTGCCACTCACAAAAAAGAAACAGAGAAATATGAGATGCGATTTCCTTCTATAAGTACAGTCGAGACTCTATTTAACGAAGTCCCATAGTTCCATTTAAAAACTTTGTAATACAGAAAATTTGTAAAATAGAAACGAACTTAAATTGTAATAACTTAATCAAGTAAAATGAAATAGATGGTAAAATACATTTGAAGTTGGACAGTAAATTGAACTTATGTGTAGAAAATTTTCGTAAATGAATTTTAACATTTTTTTATACATATACTGTATTTGCAGAAATAGAATACATTGTCTGAATACACAAATTAATGAGGAGAAGGAAACGAAGACTAAAGATTACTTCTACTCTTCATAATGCTGATAACATATATGCTTATATTAAACTGCAAAACATCACGCAATTCTGCTCTGTACAGATTTCCTATAAAAAGCGTTTTGTTCATAAAAAGTTTCACATTTTTGTAAACATCGGAAGATTTCGTCTGGAACACTTTCTTGAAGCTGTAATCATCGTCAAACGGTATCAAATACTTTTAGCATTTCTTCATGTAAAGATTTTTTGATAGCCTCTTCATCATCATCTTCATCAGTCACTGTAGTTTATTCAGTACATTTTATAACACTTTCAAAGACGTTATTCTCTGTAGGATATTCAGCGACCACAACGTTTTCATCAACGTTAAGAAAATCAGAGCACCTTCTTCCAAACTCCCTTTGTCTTTCAGCTGCTGCCATTTTTATTTCAACCCTACTAGGCTCATAGCGGCTTCAGATTCAATTTTTGTATTATCAGATTTTTTGAAAACAGTTGTGCATAGTGGATGCAGTCACATCACGTTTCCAAGCTGTTGTATATGGCGATTCTGAAAATTTAAAAGTTTATCTGTACATTGGCTGCTCTCTATGGTTAGAATATATTTTCGGAGGATTCTTTCTTGATAATGCATTTTAAGATTTTTTATTATAATTCGATTAATGGCTGGAGTTTCGCAGTTAGGGCGAAATATTTTTTTTATGTTCTTTAAATTGCATTTGGGAGCACAGTCTTGTGGAAGTGCAGAGCAGTTGTCTATGCGACGTTGGTTTATTAATCGGTTATTCCATTTTAATAACCACTTTTCACAAATTTCTCAAGTCATCTGTGCCTTTTTATTGAATTCATGGTCCACCTCTAAAGATTTTGTACCTTTATAGCCTCTCGGGGTTTTACTTTTCCCGATTACTAGAGGTTCTAATTTTTTCTCTCCAGTCATATTTGCACATAACAAAACGGTTATTCTTTCTTTGCTATGCTTCCATCAGTGGTACTTGTCGTCCTTAAGTGTTAAAGTTTTATTCGGTGGACACTAAAAAAGAAAGCAGTTTCATCTGCATTAAAAATATTTTTGCATAACATTCTCGCAAACGTTTTCAGTTTCTTTTTTCCATTTTTCACACGCCTCTTCTGAAATATCTGGACTTTCTCCTGATACGGTTTTTTACGAAATTCCACATTTCTTTTAAAATGTTTTTAGCCATCCAACGCTGGCTAGGAATTTGGAGTTCCCTAAATCTTTAGTAAATTTCAGGGCTTTTTTGTTGGATCATAGGACCAGAGAGAATTTTTATCTTGAACGATTCTCACCAATTCTAAAACAGCGACATCAACGTCTTCACATGAACACTGTTTAATTTTTTTTTCTGCTCACATTCCTTCTGCTTTCGTGTTGAATGCTAATCGCAGATCGATTTTTTAAAATTGTTGACACACTGCTTGAGGCTATACAGTACTTTAGCAACACCTTTCCTCTTCATTGCTTGATCAAGATCATCTAAAAGTTTTACTTTATTCCCAAGAGATAGGTATTTTCTTTTCTGCATTTTGAGAGAAAAACACAACCGAGTCAAGTGTACTTGCTTATTGAATGGGAATGAATACGTAACTTCCACAGAGTCACGCCCACACCAGTTACAACTGGTTTTTCTCTGTGGAATGCAGTTTCTAGGCTTGACTTTCTATCCACATTTGGGAGAACAGCTGCTTCGTACTGTCTCCATGGATACGACTCTCCGAGTGTCGTCTCCTTCCAACAAGACTTCCGTCCCTTCACAGAACCAAAAGTTTCATAATAAGGAATTAAGGACGCTTTTTCTGCCACCCCGGTGGCGCAGTGGTCTAAGGCGCTGGCCTCTGATCATTCATCCGTAAGGGGTCCGGGTTCGAATCCCGGTCAGGCATGGATGTTGTGTTTGTCTTACGGCACTGGCTCTCTCCCTTCCCTGGAACCAGTGACCCTAAATTAGGGACGGGCGACTACTTATAGCCCATTGAGTTGCTCACGGTGGTCGTTAAACCTCCAATAAAGAAGAAGACGCTTTTCTCTAATGCGTGCTAAAAAATTGTAAAGGAAGACTTTCGAAATTGTGCAACAATATTCGAAATAGTCGAAAAAATAGTAGATATTACGATTGCGATATACTTTTATGATCGATCAGTTAATTCGGCAGGTTTTTTAAAGTGGTTTGTTCTTAGGTCACGATAAAAAAGGACCTAGAATTAAATAAGAAGTAAAGACCCTGGCAGAATTGGAATTGAAGCCACTTTTATTAAAATATCCACTGTAAGTACGAAAGTGTGCCGAAAAAATGGGCGCAACCGCTAACATACAATTACAATGGATGCATTTTCAAACTGATATCCTTCCCAACTGTTGTTTCTTCACGGTGGTATTATAACTTCTTTTATTAAACTATCGGACCTTTACCAAGTCAGTATCATCATAATCATCGCCACCACCAAACCTCCTCAATCTACTGCTGGACGGAGGTATGATTTTTTCTTTTGATTCGAAGTTTAACGACCACAGTGAGCAACTCGGTGGGCTATAAGCAATCGCCTGCCCCCAATTTAGGGCCACTGGTTGCAGGGAAGGGAATCAGAATACATCCGAAGCGGAAATTAAGACTTACATACCCTGGTGGCCAAACCATTTTTTACCAAAAATTAGAATTCATATGCAAAATATTTTCCATCAGGAGCTGTATCCGAAAGAATTTTTTCAAATCGGAGTTTTAGAAGCAGAGATATCGGGAGAAACGCAGTTTACCCTTACGCACCCTAGCGGAAAGTCTATAAATTACTTGAAAATTTTCATATTAAATGAAAATATGTCGCACCGGAAACTACCCAAAAAAGAAGGATTTTTTTTTAAATTCTAGAAAACGAAATATTCACAAAAATAAGATAGAAATAATGCAGTACAAAAAGAACATATTCCGAAAAGGTTTATCGACGTGAGTGGAAGCGGTCTACGGAAAATTTATTCAATGGATATTTTAGGAGCTCAGTTGTTGCTGCAAATACATCAAAAGCAGAAAGTAAAAGTTCGCCCCTGGTGGCCAAACCATTTTTTACCAAAAATCAGGAATTATATGCGAATTATTTCCCATCCGGAGGTGTATCCGCTACAGGAAAAAATTTTTGAAATCGGAGTTTTAGAAGCAGAAATATCAGGGAAAATGCAATTTACTTTTACGGCCCCTAGCGGAAAATCTATGAGTAACTTGAAAAAGTGACTATACCTAAAATAGTGTTCGATGTAAATGGAAGCGAAAGGTAAAAACAAATTTCAATCGAATGTTCAGGAGCAAACATGTGTAATAAAATATGTTTTGAATTCGATATGATTGGCATTTACGCCCTCTAGCAGCGGAATTGTGCATCGTGAAAAAAAAAGGAAATAAAGGATCTTCATTTGCACATTTCAAGCTCCTGAATGCAAATAGAATTTTTAAATCGGA
Organism: Macrothele yani; assembly: GCA_039090855.1. Classification (NCBI taxonomy): domain Eukaryota; kingdom Metazoa; phylum Arthropoda; class Arachnida; order Araneae; family Macrothelidae; genus Macrothele; species Macrothele yani. The sequence goes on along the minus strand of CM077002.1, from coordinate 27,131,000 downwards.
CAAATACTTGCAGAGATATGGTGTCTACAGACAGACTGACGGACAAACCGGTAACATAAGCACGATCTTTTTTACAAAAGAGATGTGCTAAAAAGAAAGAAAACTACTAACAGGAGAATTTCGCGTCACACACACTTAAATGTTTTTTTTTTTTTTTATTGGAGGTTTAACGACCACCGTGAGCTACTCAATGGGCTATAAGCAGTCGCTCGTCCCTAATTTAGGGTCACTGGTTCCAGGGAAGGGAGAGAACCAGTGCCGTAAGACAAACACAACATCCATGCCTCACCGGGATTCGAACCCGAACCCCTTACGGACGAATGATCAGAGGCCAGAGCCTTAGACCACTGCGCCACCGGGGCGGCACACTTAAGTGTTAAAGTTGTATCAAAATCCTAAAGATTTAGAACTGAAATACTCACACAAACACGTCAACACTTTAATATACTCCCTAAAACTCTCTTGCAACGTCTTTGGGTGCACCTAACAAACTGGAATTTCAGTGTATGTGATTGAAGAATTTATTTTAGTAAAAATATGTTTTACAAAAAACCAACAGCTACAGGACATTGTTGGAAGAATGGTGTCACCGAAAATAAATTTTGTGAAATTTGTAAAGTTGGATGTATCAGTAATAACAAGTAAGACATTGTGTTTTTAGCACTTCTTTTGTAAATAAAAATCGTGCTTATGTTATCGGTTTTAACGTCCGTCCGTCTGCCTGTTCGTCGGTAGACACCATATCTCTGCAACTATTAGTCCGATTTGAAAAATTCTTTTTGCATTGGGAAGCTTGAAATATGCGAATGATGATCCTTTATTTCGTTTTTTCTTACGGTGTACAATTTCGCCGCTAGAGGGCGTAAATGCAGATTATGTCGAATTCAAAATACATTTTATTCCATATATTTGCTACTAAACATCCGATGGAAAAAATTATTTTTTCTTTCGATTCCATTTATGTCGTAAAGTATTTTCGGCTTTGTTACTTTTTCAAGTTGTTCATAGATTTCCACTAGGGAGCGTAAGAATAAATTAGGTTTTCCCCGATATCTCTTCTTCTAAAATTCCGATTGAAAAATTATTTTTCCTCAGCGGATACATCTCCTAATGGAAAATGTTTTGCATATAATTCTAATTTTTGGTAAATAATACTTTGGCCACCAGGGGGCGTAAGTGTTAATTTTTGTTTCTGATGGGTTTGCCATAAAATCTGAGCTTTAAAATCTCGATTGAAAAAAATCTCTCGTGCACTGATGCCACTTACGTCGATAAACCTTTTTGGAATATTTTCTTCTTAAAATATTGCATGGTTTCTCCGCCAGGTGGCGTAGACGTATATCTTATGTTTTGTCAATATCTCTGCTTCGAACGGTCCGATTTGAAAAATTCTTCCTTTATTGGATTGTTTCCGGTGTGACATGCTTTTCATATAATTTCAAAATTTTCAATTAATTCATAGACTTTCCGCTGGGGGGGGGCGTAAAGGTTAATTGCGTTTTCCCCGATATCTCTACTTCTAAAACCTCGATTTGAAAAATTCTTTCTGCACCGGATACAGATCCTGATGGGAAATCCTTTGCACATATTTTTCTCATTTTGTTAAAAAAATGGGTTGGCCACCAGGGGGCGTAAGTCTTAATTTCTTCTTCTGGTGTATTTCCAGCAATATCTGAGCTTCTGAAACCTCTGTTGAAAAAAAGTCATTTGTGGACCGATACTACTTACGTCGACAAACGTTTTAGGAATATTTTCTTCTTAAAATAGTGCATGGTTTTTACGCCAGGGGCGTAGACGTATATCTTATTTTTGTCAATACATCTACTTCTAAGAGTCCGATTTGAAGAATTCCTTTCTTGTTGGATAGTGTTTCCGATGCAAAATATTTTTCATATCAATTCAAAATTTTCAAGTAAATCATAGACTTTCCGCTAGGGGGCGCAAATGTAAAGTGCGTTTTCTGCGTTATTTCTGCTTCTAAAACTCCGATTTGAAACATATTTCTCTATCGCATGTAGCTCCTGATGGAAAATGTTTTTCATATAATTTCCAATATTTGGTAAAGAATGGTCTGGCCACCAGGGGGCATAAGTGTTAATTTCTTCTTCTGATGTATTTGCAGCAAAATCTGAGCTCCTGACAACTCGACTAAGAATTTTTTTGGACCGATACCGCTCATATCGAAAAACCTTTTGAGAATACTTTGCGTAGATGCATATCTTATATTTGTCCATAACTCTGCTTCGAAAAGTACGACTTGAAAAATGATTTCTTTGTGGGAGATCGTTTCCGCTGCGCAACGCTTCTCATATAAATTCTAATTTTTCTTAACGCACAAGTCTGCAACCAGAGGACTTAAGCTCTCTATTCCGTTTACAGCAATATCTGCAGGATTAAAAAGCCGATTGAAAACCTTTTTTCCGTCAGATACTATTGTTTTCCATTCCGGTTCCATTGACTTTGAATAGTTTTGATAAATTTAATTGGTGTCAGAATGGATTTAAAGGGTGTGCTCATTACACCCGATAATTCGGTGTAATTTTTCTTGTTTTTTAAACGTATTTATATACTATGAAGTTCTGGTTTATAATCATAAACCCAAACTGATTTTTATTTTTGTGAATTTCCGATTACCATTCTCGCGTGCGCTCTGCGCTGCTCGCTACCTTCCCTAGACAAAGGGCGTCGAGTTTCTCTGTCAGATCAAGCAGGCTGGTGATTGATAAATCTTCCAAGACAGTTTTCTAAGTTTCGAGCGGCCGTAACCTAATAGCACAACATTTTTACCGTGACCAGTGACCCGGATAATATCGGATGTCGATATCATCAGGATTCCTTGTACGGACATGTCAGATCAATCGATAGTTTCCAATGGAACAATTTCCGATTACTTGAAGGTGATTTTTACAGCTAAGTAACATATAGTCGATACCGGTGGTGATCCAAGATAATGAGTGTTCCTAAGGAAAGCTTGTAAAAAGGAGTAGATATTATGTCTGTTTTTGCGTCTAAATTTGATATTAAGGTAATAAATTAATGAAAAATCAAAATTATTGGATTTTTTTACTACGAGCGGAAAACATAGAAAAGCTTTTTTACGGCTAGTTTCGAGAAAGTAGGTGATGACAAATTCATACAAATCCATTGTTAGGATAGAAACCTCATTAAAGGAAAATATCATACATTTAGCTTTTTTTTTTTGGTTGGAGGTTTAACGACCACCGTGAGCAACTCAATAGGCTATAAGCAGTCCCCCGTCCCTAATTTAGGGTCACTGGTTACAGGGAAGGGAGAGAGCCAGTGCCGTAAGACAAACACAACATCCATGCCTCACCGGGATTCGAACCGGGACCCCTTTCGGACGAATGATCAGAAGCCATCGCTTAGACCACTGCGCTACCCATTTAGCTTTCCAATGATAATTCACATACGCTCGTGTAAGAATGCTTAAGAATTAACTTTTTCAAGGTGATCAATCAATTGGATCTTGCCCGTTGGATTATTGCTATAATTATATATAGCCAGTGCCGGTAATGCCCACCAGACGGAGACGTCTCAGTAACTGAGCCCATCTTACGGATTTATGATGTCAGATGCTGAATGAAAAGGAAAAACACATATAGCACCGTGAATTGTTGGCTGCTGTAATGTAAGGCTAACGCGCTCGGCTAGATATCGAGAGATTCGGGATTCAATTTCCCGACGACGGCCGAATAACAATTTTTCGGTTGCTGTGCGTTGCGTAATGTGGAAAGAGCGATGGATTTATTTACTCAATTAACTTTTTCTTTTGCTATATTCGATATTGCTACAACCACAGCATATTCTCAAAAAGACAATACCCGATCACAATCAATCGATGCTACAGGTGAGATTCTGTGCTTGCACGAGGAGCACCCAAAAAATAAGAACGGTTCGCGCATCACTCCAGCGGAAGTATTCACTTCAGGGTTGCGCATGCGCAGTTGTGTTGCTATATCCATCAGCCACGCACTAATGCCGTTTTTGTGAGCTTGCACTTATGTTAAAGGTTTAGACTGTGCATTGATATTGTTTAAGTTATTTATTAGAATGACCTTCTGACTGCGAAGAGCGCAGGATTGGTGCGGAAGTGGGTTCGAATGTTTAATGGAGGACGGCAGAGCGTTCATGACGAAATGCGCAGTGGTAGGACTTCCCTGGTCACGGAAAATTTGGTAGAGGTAATGAATGAAATCATTACAGAGAACCCATGCTTCACAATTTCTGATCTTTCAGACATTTTCCTGGAGTTTTGAAATTATTACAGAAAAATCTTCAGTAGCGCGAAGTGTGCGCACGACGGGTGCCGAAGATGTTGACGAAGGAGCACAAAACGAAGCGCATGGGATCTGCTTTGGAATTTTGGGGCTGTACGCGTAGGTAGGCGATGATCGTTTAAGTTCTATAGTGACTGGAGATGAGACTTGGGTCTCTCAAACCACACCTTAATTCGGACAGCAGTTCCTGCAGTGGAAATACACGGGCTTGTACATAGCCAAAAATAAATAAATAAATAAAACAGACGATGTCAACGAAAAAGGTCATGAACGGGACAACGAGATAGATCATGACGACGTGAACGAGGAAGGTCATGAACAGGCTAACGATATAGGTCATGGCGACGTGAACGAGGAAGTTCATGCACGTGACAATGAGATAGGTCATGATGACGTGAATGAGGAAGGTCATGAATGGGACAACGAGATAGGTCATGACGACGTGAACGAGGAAGGTCATGAACGTGACAATGAGATAGGTCATGACGACGTGAACGAGGAAGGTCATGAACAGGCTAACGATATATGTAATGGCGACGTGAACGAGGAAGGTCATGAACGGTACAACGAGATAGGTCATAATGACGTGAATGAGGAAGGTCATGAATGGAACAACGAGACAGGTCATGACAACGTGAACGAGGAAGGTCATGAACGTGACAATGAGATAGATCATGACGACATGAACGAGGAAGGTCATAAACAGGCTAACGATATAAGTCATGGCGACGTGAACGAGGAAGGTCATGAACGGGACAACGAGATAGGTCATAAATGGGACAACGAGATAGGTCATAAATGGGACAACGAGATAGGTCATGACGACGTGAACGAAGAATGTCATGAACGTGACAATGAGATAGGTCATGACGACGTGAGCGAGGAAGGTCATGAACGGGGCAACGAGATAGGCCATGGCGACGTGAACGGGGAAGGTCATGAACGGGACAACGACATAGGCCATGGCGACGTGAATGAGGAAGGTCCTGAATGGGACAACGAGATAGGTCACGACGACGTGAACGAAGAAGGTCATGAACGTGACAATGAGATAGGTCATGACGACGTGAACGAGGAAGGTCATGAAGAGGACAACGTCATAGGTCATGACGACGTGAACGAAGAAGGTCATAAGGTTACAAAATTATTACAGAAAATCTTCAGTACTGCAAAGTGTATCCACGATGGCTGCCGAAGATGTTGACGAAAGAGCACAAACCAAAGTGCATGGGATCTGCTTTGGATTTTTTGAAGCTTGATGATTTTTCAAGCCCTACAGTGACTGGAGATGAGACTTGGGTTTCTCACACCACACCTGAACCGGAACAGCAGTATCTGCAATGGAAATACACGGGATCGCATATAGCCAAAAAATTCAAACAGACGATGTCAACGAGGAAGGTTATGAACAGGACAACGAGATAGGTCATGGCGACGTGAACAAGGAAGGCCATGAACGGGACAACGAGATGGGTCATGACGACGTGATCGAGGAAGGTCATGAACGGGACAATGAGATAGGTCTTGACGACGTGAACGAGGAAAGTCATAAGGTCACGAAATTATTACAGAAAATCTTCAGTACTGCAAAGTGTGTGCACGATGGCTGCAGAAGATGTTGACGAAAGAGCACAAACCAAAGCGCATGGGTTCTGCTTTGCATTTTGTGGGGCTTGAGGATTTTTTAAGCAGTAGAGTGACTGGAGATGAGACTTGGGTCTCTCACATCATAAAATGAATCGGAACAGCAGTCCCTGCAAAAGAAATATACGGGCTCGCATATAGCCGAAAAATTCAAACAGACGATGGTAACGAGGAAGGTTATGTGCACTGTCTTTTGGTACAGGAAAGGAGTGTTTAGTACAAATTTTAAGAGCAGTGTGCCATTAAGTCTTAAAAGAAAAATGTTTAATCGATGCATGCATCCAATGCTTACGTACGAAACAGAGACGTGCACCTTAACTAAAAGAGACATATAAAGACTGTAGACAACTGAAAGAGGTATGCAAAGATGCATACTTGGTGTAACCAAGAAAGATAAGAAGAGGAACTCGTGTATAAGGAAAATGACATTAGTGGGAGACATCATGATCAGAGTAAAATCCCTGAAATGGCAATAGGCTGCACATATTGCCAGAAGAATGGACCACCGATGGACAACCGACATTTTAGACTGGATTCTAAAGGACAGGAAAAGACCCAAAAGAAGACGACGTGGGAGATAGGTGGATGAAATTCGAAAGCATGCGGGAGTGACTTGAAGGAAACTAGCCCAAGACGTTGTGGAAGAAACTTGGGGTGATCTTCATCCAGCAGTGGATTGATAATGGTTCACAATGATGATATATAATATATATACAATGACCGTTCCATGAATACTGAGAGTAAAATCACACAAAATGAAGAAATATAGATACAACAAAATATACACTTATCATAAAAAAATAGTTGCACCCTGAAAGACGTGTCGGATTGCAATGCTATTCGGGAGGAATGTAAAAAGTTAGCAGGAACAATAAATGATTAAACATTGAGACTGATATGGGCAATATTTATTGAGCTACACGCCAATAAGTAGTGTATACCAGTACGGCGTCGGGCCGCCATGTTTACTCACACATGTGCTGTTGTGTTGGTTGCAAGTATTCCTCGGAGAAAAGTTCAAAAGCAATTCGAGCAGTTGCAACCAACACAACAGCACGAGTAAGAATGGCAAGCACGCCCAACGGAATGACCTTATACAGCGGGTCACGCACAGCACTACGACCCCTCCTTGCTTGCGACCGAGAGTGATACTTCAATCGTTGCATGTCTCACGATACCAAACCTACCCACCTAGTGTCATTCCTGTAGGTCGCTTCCTTCTGGATGCAACTATTTTTTTGACTGTGAGTGTACGTTATTCATTCTCAAAATATCTTCTCTCAGATGATATGCAACGGTCCCATCGTTCAGTCCACTTTTCAAAGCATGTGGAGAAAGCATTTTGCTTAAGCTGCTTTATCGACACCTGTACAGCTTGAATAACGTCAGCATTTGTGTTGAATGTTGCGCCACCGAACTTCTCCTCCATTGTTGGAGACAACCGGGGCGAGGTCAGGACTGCAGGCAGGCTGTGGTATGATTTCAATACTGCATTTCCGAAGAAACTGTTGTTCACAAGCAGCCACATGTGGGCTGGAGTTATCATGGCGTAGGGTACACTTGCCCTCCAGTTCCGGTCGCTTAATCGATATGTGTCGTCGCAAACGCTTCAAGACTGAAATGTAAAACTCAGCATTGACAGTGATTTGTGGAGGAACGGTATGCTGGTAGAGTACATCTTTATGATAAAAGAAAATTATCACAATCACCTTTCCAGAATTTTTGGTTTGGTGGACTCTTTTCGGACGAGGCGAGCCTGGGTGTATTAGGACACTCGTTGAGCGCTTCGTGAGGGGTTCGAAATAGTGGACCCATGTTTCATCGGCAGTAATTACTGTGTTCAGAAAGTTTGGATCCTTTGCAATCATTTGTTTCCACTCATGACACACCTGAACTTTGAATTTTGAGAATTTTATCGAAAGATGAGACACGTTTCTTTCGACTAGTGCACTGAAATCAAAATGTCTGACGTTTCAGATTAATGCTTCATTTGTTTGGATTTTATTATTTTGGGTGATGGAATGGTTAGCATACTCGAGCACAAATTGGGAGATGTGGCTTCGGTTTCCGTTTCAGGAAGATAAAATTTTCAAATTTCTGTGGTTATGTTACATGAAAAGAACAGCTTGATTTATGTCTGGGTATGTTTATTTTATAAATTTTTGAAATGTGTCGCCTTCTGTTTAGAACTGAGTAACAAATAAAATGAAGGCAATCACGAAAGAGTGGATTTTAGAATTTTTCACACTTGCACGATAAAGGAAAGCCTTCATCCAAAAAAAGTCGAAAATTTCGCCGCACTTTTTAATCGCCATGTTCTACTTTTGGGAAAATCGTCAATAAAACAGGTAAAAATAGCTGGTAGCTTCGCTGGAAAAAAATTATGAGACGATTTGCATGTTATATGCGGTACAAACGTTTCCTTTGGCTAGTTGTCTACAAAAAGGAAAGAAGAAATTCTTTCTCTTTTGTTTATTCACTTAAGTCTGGGAAAAACACTTTAAAAATAAAGTTTAAGATCGCCCAACCTTCCGTTTTGGTATATACGTAAATTATTACTTCGTGACCAATCTTTCAGCTACGTGCTATGCCACTCTTAAGTTTGTTACGATGTAATTATCTAGAATTCGTAAACACAGAGAAAGTGCCTTGAAATGTATTAACTTTTCTTAATTCATCCTCGCACTCCGCGAAATTGAATCGTTCTTCGCGTGAGTCTACGCCTTCATAGGATTTATTTTCATGGTTTAAATTGAAGTTAATGGGCTCGGATATCTTTTTCCGAAGCATTTATGGGGAAAATTTTCTGCCACTGTGATATTCATACATATGTTAATAAGTGTATCCACTCCGTGTGAATCTCTCTCACTGAAAGGTGCTTTATCAAGGCTTCCTTTTATTGCGTAACCCTGAACTGTCCGCAGCACTTTAGCAGCCACTGGGCATCAACTTGAATAGTTAATCTAAATAAAAAAACACACTTAACTACGAAGATTATTCAAGTTCATTAGGTCTGAAACTTTTATTTAAAGACTTTTATTGTCGTTTTTACGACTTTCACTTTTCTATTCTGCGAAAAAACTTGAGAAGTGCTGTTATTAAATGACAGGATGCCAGTCAGGATTTTTTTTCATTTACTTTTCACAGAAATGCACTTTAACACGTCTTCTGACAAAAATACGTTTTAATTGGCCTTTTTAGAAAGTCATTTTGGACAGGATGTACACACATTTTTACAACGATTTTCCAGCAGTATAATTAATGTTTAAAATAAAATTATTTCTTTCTTAAATGTTCTATCTGACAGCATGTTCTTTGGACCATGAACCTACATCTAGATTTCCAAGATAACAGGGTCATTTCTTAAAACGTATAGTGGTATTTTATTCCATTCCTCTTCCACAGTTTTCCATAGTCCAATCATTGTTTTAAGTCTGCTTTCAGAAAACGTTCACTTTAGCAGTCCAAAGGCACAATAGTCCATTGGTGACACATCAGGGGACTTTGAAGGAATATGAGCAAAAGGTATAGACTTGATACCAGTCATTTTGTCAGTCCGAAGGCACAATAGTTCATTGGTGACACAGCAGTGGACTTTGAAGGAATATGAGCAAAAGGTATAGACTTGATACCAGTCATTTTTACCAGTCCTTTTATCAGTCTGAAGGCACAATAGTCCATTGCTGACACATCAGGGGACTTTGTAGGAATACGAGCAAAAGGTGTAGACTTGATACCAGTCTTTTTTACCAGTCTTTTTATCAGTCCGAAGGCACAATAGTCCATTGGTGACACATCAGGGGCCTTTGAAGGAATATGAGCAAAAGGTATAAACTTGATTCCCGTCTGTTTTTATATTTTTTTATTAAAGAAATAGTGGATGATTTGGATATATGACTGGTAGCTTATCCTTGTGGAGTTCTACTCTTTGAAGGCTTTGTGGATAAAGGAATGGTGCTTCCTCTTTAAATGTAGGAGTTAAAATACCATTTTGGTAATATGTAGAATTGATTTTAACACTCTCTTCAATTTTTGTTTACTTTAATTTCCCGTTGTACAAGAAACTAGCAATAAATATGAATCCTTTGCTAAAACTTTCTTTGGGATCTTGGAACGAAGTTTGTAAGTATTTTTCTGCTGATTTGCTATAGTAAATCAATCTTTTTGTTATGTTCGATTAGGTGGAGCCATGCTTCATCAATAGTTACAAAAATGTTTGATCTTTCTCTGGCTAAGTGATTTTCATAAAGAAGTTTACACCGTGTTCTGCGCTCAGCCACGTGCCTAAACAAAAGGCGGTAAATGTTAGTTTCTTTTTTATCAGATTCAAATCTTTGTTTATTACCTTGTTTACAGTTGATACAGAGATTTTTAACGACTTGGCGATTGGTCTTTGGGTCGGTGGATTTTATTTTAAGACCGGATACCTTACTTTTGAAATAGTCGTTAAAGTACGTACCTTCTTTGAATATTCGTTTGGTTTTCGTTTTCGTGTTAAAAGCAGTGTTTGACGATTTTTCTCTGTGTTATTAATACTATTGCGTATTTTACATTTAGAAATGCTAATTCCATGATTTTCACAGCGTTCTTTATTTACAGAATACGAATATTTTTTCTTCGTAAAGAGCAAAAACATAACCTTCTTTTCACAGCTTGTTTACGTGCGCCATTTTCTTAGCAGACGATATAAAACTGCAGCAGATGTTTCTTTCGGATTGATTTAACCCGCTGTTGCAAGTCTCAGTTCCTTGAACCTACTTCTTTTAATTTCTGTAATTTCTTATCAAAAACGTTCTGAAAACATTTGAACATCCTGTGTAACAGGTCTTTTAGCAGGTGTACATTTTAGCACATCTTCTCACAAAGAACATCTTTACGACAAGAAAATATTATTATTTGTTTTAATTTCGGTGTCGAACGAACCTTACATGCTTTGAAGATTATCAAGAGACGACCTACCTAATTTTATGCTATTAGTTTCAGGGAAAAGAGTGGAGCCAGCGGAAAAAACAAGTATACCACCCATACTTCACCGGGTACGCAAACTATGGCCCAAATAAGACAATAAGTCGGAAGTCTTTGTTTCTACCAATGGAGGTAGGAATTGAGAGGAGGCCTTGTCCCCTACTTCTTGCATGCTAACAAAGTGAAGACCGGTTTACATGCTTCCGTTGTGAAAGTAGTTCCCGCCAGCTTTTGCGTGACTATCCTTGAGACCCAAAAGCAAGTGGTTGTCCGTAGAAAAGCATTAGGGGAACCTTGTTCGTTTTTTTTTTTTTAAGAATTCAGATCATCTCAAATTACGTGTATAAATGAAGTTGAAAAGCAATGGAATTGATTGAGTGAACTCTTAGAGTTCGATATGGAAGGATTTTTAGAAAAAACAATAAAAAAGAAAACGGACTTTCATGGCGGAAAATATATATATCATCATCATCATTGTCAACCATTATCAATCCACTGCTGGACGAAGGTCTCCCCAAGTTTCCTCCACAACGGTCTGTCTTGTGCCAGTCTCTTCCATGTCACTCCCGCATACTTTCGAATTTCATCCACCCATCTTCCATGTGGTCTTCTTCTGGGTCTTTTCCTGTCCCTTGGAATCCAATCTAAAATTTCGGCTGTCCATCGATGGTCTGTTCTTCTGGCAGTATGTCCAGCCCATTGCCATTTCAGGGATTTAACTCTGATCATGATGTCCTCTACTCTTGTCATTTTTCGGATCCACGTGTTCCTCTTCTTATCTCTCCTGGTTACACCAAGCATGCACCTCTCCATGCTGCTTTGAGTTGTCTGCAGCCTTTGTATGTCTCTTTTAGCTAAGGTCCACGTCTCTGCACCATACGTAAGCACTGGAAGGATGCATTGATCAAACACTTTTGTTTTAAGACATAATGGCATATTGCTCTTGAAAATTATGCTGTTTCTTCCAAAAGCTCTCCAGGCAAGTTTTGTACGCCGATTAATTTCTTCACCAACGTGACCCTCACTTGACATCTGCTGTCCAAGATAAACGTACGTGTCTGTTATCTCCAGCTTTTCTCCATCAATCGATAAATCTTCATTTCTTGTAAAAGCATTGTACATCACTTTTGTCTTCTGAAAGTTCATTTTTAATCCCACTTCTTTACTCTTGTCAGCAAGTTCCTGGATCATACTCTGCAGCTGTGATGGGCTAGTTGCAAAAATGACTACGTCATCAGCAAAACGAAGGTGGGTTAGATAATCTCCATTAATCTTTATCCCTTTGTTTTCCCAGCTCAGTGACTGAAAAACACCCTCCAATGTGGCATTAAAGAGCTTCGGAGATATGGTGTCACCTTGTCTCACTCCCTTTCCAATTTTTATGTGTGTTGTATTTTCAAACAGCCTAATCTTTGCACTTGCATTTTCATAGATGTTATTAATAATATTAATGTATGCATTTTCAATACCGCAGGATTTCAGAGCCATTGTAACTGCTGATGGTTTCACCGAATCAAAGGCTTTTTCATAATCGATAAAAGCCATGCACAATGGAAGTTCATGTTCCCTCGCTCTTTCAATTAGTTCTCTCAGCACATGGATATGATCTATTGTGCTGTAGCCACTCCTGAATCCAGCTTGTTCTCTCGGTTGAGCCATGTCCAGTGTTACCTTCAAGCGGTGTGAAAGAACTTTAGTGAAGATTTTATAAACTACTGATAGGAGGCTGATAGGTCTGTAGTTTCCGAGATCCTCAATGTCACCTTTCTTATGTAGCAGGATCATTGTAGCGGTGTTCCAATCCTCAGGAATCTTTCCTTCATTAAGGCATCGAGTGAAAATTTGGGCGAGTACTGTTTCGATTTCTCCACTTGCTTCTTGTATGATGTCTACAGTAATTCCATCTTCTCCTGGAGCTTTTCCCCGCTTCATGTTCTTGATTGCATGTGCAACTTCTGCTGGAAGGACTGGAGGAACTCTGGTACTGGTATCTTTCATGATGTCTGGAGTGCATGTATCATCCCTTTCATATAATTTGGAGTAGAAATCTTTCACTCTTGTCAAAATTTCGCCTCTATTTCTTGTTACAGAACCATCTTCTTTTCTCAGTGCCATAATCTGTTTTATATATCATCATCATCATCATCATTGTCAACCATTATCAATCCACTGCTGGACGAAGGTCTCCCCAAGTTTCCTCAACAACGGTCTGTCTTGTGCCAGTCTCCTCCATGTCACTCCCGCATATTTACGAATTTCATCCACCCATCTCCCATGTGGTCTTTTTCTGGGTCTTTTCCTGTCCCTTGGAATCCAATCTAAAATTTCGGCTGTCCATCTATGGTCTGTCCTTCTGGCAGTATGTCCAGCCCATTGCCATTTCAGGGATTTAACTCTGATCATGATGTCTTCCACTCTCGTCATTTTTCGGATCCACGTGTTCCTCTTCTTATCTCTCCTGGTTATACCAAGCATGCACCTCTCCACGCTGCTTTGAGTTGTCTGCAGCCTTTGTATGTCTCTTTTAGTTAAGGTCCACGTCTCTGCACCATACGTAAGCACTGGAAGGATGCATTGATCAAACACTTTTCTTTTAAGACATAATGGCATATTGCTCTTGAAAATTATGCTGTTTCTTCCAAAAGCTCTCCAGGCAAGTTTTGTACGCCGATTAATTTCTTCATCAATGTGACCCTCACTTGATATCTGCTGTCCAAGATAAACATACGTATCTGTTATCTCCAGTTTTTTTCCATCAATCGATAAATCTTCATTTCTTGTAAAAGCATTGAACATCACTTTTGTCTTCTGAAAGTTCATTTTTAATCCCACTTCTTTACTCTTGTCAGCAAGTTCCTGGATCATACTCTGCAGCTCTGATGGGGTAGTTGCAAAAATGACTACGTCATCAGCAAAACGAAGGTGGGTTAGATAATCTCCATTAATCTTTATCCCTTTGTTTTCCCAGTTCAGTGATTGAAAGACATTTTCCAATGTGGTATTAAAGAGCTTCGGAGATATGGTGTCACCTTGTCTCACTCCCTTTCCAATTTTTATGTGTGTTGTATTTTCAAACAGGCGAATCTTTGCACTTGCATTTTCATAGATGTTATTAATAATATTAATGTATGCATCTTCAATACCGTAGGATTTCAGAGCCGTGGTAACTGCTGATGGTTTCACCGAATCAAAGGCTTTTTCATAATCGATAAAAGCCATGCACAATGGAAGTTCATATTCCCTCGCTCTTTCAATTAGTTCTCTCAGTACGTGGATATGATCTATTGTGCTGTAGCCACTCCTGAATCCAGCTTGTTCTCTCGGTTGAGCCATGTCCAGTGTTACCTTCAAGCGGTGTGAAAGAACTTTAGTGAATATTTTATAAACCACTGATAGAAGGCTGATAGGTCTGTAGTTCCTGAGATCCTCAATGTCACCTTTTTTATGTAGCAGGATCATTGTAGCATTGTTCCAATCCTCAGGAATCTTCCCTTCATTAAGGCATCGAGTGAAAATTTGGGCGAGTACTGTTTCAATTTCTCCACTTGCTTCTTGTATGATGTCTATAGTAATTCCATCTTCTCCTGGAGCTTTCCCCCGCTTCATGTTCTTGATTGCATGAGCAACTTCTGCTGGAAGGACTGGAAGAACTCTGGTACCTTTCATGATGTCTGGAGTACATGTATCATCCCTTTCATATAATTTGGAGTAGAAATCTTTCACTCTTGTCAAAATTTCGCCTCTATTTCTTGTTATAGAACCATCTTCTTTTCTCAGAGCCATAATCTGTTTTCTTCCCTTACTGAGATGTCCCTTTGCTATCTTTAGGCTTTGGTTGTTTTCAATTGCTTTCCTTACTAGCTCACAGTTGAATTTCCTTACGTCTTCAGTGATACTTTTTCGTGCTGTCTTGCATAGCTCTATATATTCCACTTTGGAAGTCACATCTTCTTTAGTTGTCCTCATCTCTCTTCTTTTTTGCATCAACATTTTGGTTTTTCCTGATAATTTGTTCACATGCAACTTGTTCTTAGACCCAGCTAATTTTGTTGCTGTTTCCATAAGAGCTTTGGTTACTTTTTTGTTAACTTCCGAAATATCCACTTCTTCCGATGTTAGGCCTTCTAAAGCAGAGAATCTGTTCTTCAGTTCCAACTTGAAAGTATTATGGTGTTTTTTAAGGTTGGTTATGTCAATACATTTTGTTTGTCTTATGAGCATGCCACGTTCCAGTTTAGTGTTGAGGTGCATCTTACATCTTACCAATCTATGGTCACTACCTGTGTTGAACTTGTTCAGCACACTGCAGTCTTCGATGACGAATTTTTTGTTACACATAATAAAATCAATTTCACTTGTTGTCCCAATTGGATGTCTCCATGTCCATTTCCTGTGTGGCTTTTTCTTGAAAAAGGAATTCAAGATGAAAAATCCTTCTGCCTCTGCAAACTCAACGAGAGTATTTCCACGCTGGTTTCTGTTGCCGTGACCGAATTTACCTACTGAAGTTTCATTCTGTTGCCGGTGTCCTATTTTTGCATTGAAATCTCCCATAATTATCTTCAAGTGCTGCTTACCTTTATTATTTAGATGACGAATTTCCTCATAAAATTCTTCAATTTCTTCTTCAGGATGACTTGTGGTGGGTGCATAAGTTTGAATAATCTGAGCCTGGTATCTTCTCGATAGTTGGATAACGAGTCGTGCAGCTCTGTCAGAGGAACTTTCAACTTCTACCACTTTATCCTTCAGTTTCTTGTTTATTATAAATCCAACACCACTAGTTCTGCCAGTATCTGTCCCACGATAATAGAAGAGATGTCCACTTTTCAGTTCAATGAGATCTTCTCCTTTTCTCCTTACCTCACTTAGCCCGACGATGTCCCACTTGATCCTTTGTAGTTCCTCTTCCAATTCAAGAAGCCTTGAATCAGAAGATAGGGAGCGTCCGTTGTAGGTAGCCAAGGTCAGCATCAAATGGCAGCCTAGTCCGGTCCTCCGGAGATTCTTAGCACCCTCTGCCTTCATGTCGCACTGGCCGCTGCCTTGGCCAGGTACATTCCAGCTGCCGGAGACTGAGGGCCAAGATTTAAGTTGTTGAATCATTTTGGAGGTGTTTGGCCATAACTCACCACGCTGGCCAAGCGGGTTGGTGAGTGTGGGACAGCATTTCCTCTGATCCCGATGGTATAGTTATACCGCTATTGGCGGTCGTCAGAGCCCCTTTAGTGGGAACAGGATGCACCACGAGAAGGCGGGGTTGACATTTGTCAAGGAGAGGCTGTGATGTTACGCATCACCTGACCTTACATCCCTTTATATATATATATATATAAAACAACAACTTCTTCGTAACCACTGGAATGTGTGTGAACTGACGATTTAACACACATTTTAGATTAAAAACACTCTTAGAAAGCTTTGAAAACTTATTTGAATGAATTATCATAAGATATCGTTCATCATAGAAATAGTAGTGCTCAAACTTGAAAGAAATTGTATGAGGAAAATTTTCAAACAGCGAACCGACTCTACAAAATTATTGGGTAGTCAGTTTTAATGAGATCAGCTTGAAAGGGAAGGAAGAGAACCAGTGCCACAAAACAAACACATATCCCTGCTTAATAGGATTCGAACTGGGACCCATCTCTGACGAATGGCTAGAAACCAGGTCTTAGATTACTGCGCCACGGATGCGACGACCGCCGCTTGCGATTACCCTGTTTGCAAACTACCGATTGCTCTGGGGCCGTCCATAAAGTATGTCCGTGATTTTTACTATTTTTAGACTCCCCCTCCCCCATGTCACATTTTGTCCGATTGTTGACACCCCCTTATAAAGTACGTCGTAATCCCTCAACCCCCTTTGTTTTTAACAACTGCTTTTAGAAGTTCGTTGTGAAACAGAAAGAAAACGTAATTATTTAAAGGAATCTTCCATATATTTAGACGTGTGCTTCGGAAAATATTTATTATTTAGGCATTAATTTATTTCCAAATGCTACCCAAACTTTATCATTCTGAAATAAAGATCTACAAATGAACGCACGCATTCAAGGTTGCAACATATTCGATTATACCGTCTACAAAACAAGATAGATTTGTTAGTACAAATACGAGAACTTAATATTCTGATTTACCTAAATATCAACAGAAATCTGAAATATTTTATACCTTTTTTTAACTATTAAAAGAAGAAAAAACAAAACGAAGAAACACCATGAAGTAAATTTCCTCATTACGCTCAAATTCTAAAAAAAAAAAATCAGCGCCATTTTACATAAAATACGATCGTTATTGTGTGGTTATTACAAGATGAGTTGCAATAATTACTAAAGTGTTACTTAAATGTTGCAATAACTTCTTTAAAATTTGCAGAAATTATTTAAATGTCTAATATTTTATGTCGTGTGTTTAAAAAATTAAAGCATTCTCGGCAAGTGTTTTAGCAAATTTCATAGAACGATGGAAAACACAATTTTCCACATTCAACAAATACTTCTTTCCTATTGCACTGGATGCATTTTTGCTGTAAATGCGGCTAATTTAAAACTGTTTTTATTGCATTATAATTTTCAGTGTGGTTATACTTAACCTATAAGTATAACCACATATATAAGTATAACTTACGCCCCTGTTCCCAGTTCTCAATTGATTCAAACAAACATACAGAGGTGTTAAAACTCTGAAAATGAAAGCAACCTGCCGTTTATTATGTTTACATGAAATTTTCACCTTGCAAATGAGCTCAACAATGCGGTACAATAAACTACAATTTATTCGTATAGGGCTCTCCTTTAAAAATATAATTTTTTATATTAATGAATTAATACTTTAAAATATTTAGTAAACAAATGCCTTTTCGAGGAATTGCGAATTCATCTTCCCTTGCCACTTTTCTAATTTAAATATACGAGATTGTTTTTCCAGTTGAATAGATACATTAATTACCTTCCACCTGTCCCTTGTTCTTTCCTTTTCTATGACTACGACTGTGGTATAAACATTGATGAATTTGTGTTCTTGAAATCTGAAAAGCAACCTAAGAATCTGAATTATATTTAAACTGTCTATTTAATGTCCTCCCAAATGGGATCTAGATGCTGTCCAACGTCCGTTATGGGCAATTCACAGGAAATTAAACTTCCTACTTTAGGAACTTTAACATCAGTTATATCCAGGTCATCTTCATCGATCCATTCAGCATGAGTCATATTCAGGTCGTATGGCAAAATTGCCATAAACTAACTCTGACGGCAGGCAACAACTCGACACAGGGTGTTCTTTTAGTCCTGCTTTAGCTTGAGCACACTGAACGGTTTTGCATGAGACTTCATGTTGCTGATTAAAGCAAAATACTTTCCGCAAACCTTACAAATACGGGAGGAAAGTGTGGATGGCACTGATAGACAGTAGAGGTCGTATGGTTTTCAGCAGGAGCGTGGTAGCATTTCTAAAATACACAGAGAAAGATTTACAAAGAGTGATCCATATTGATGTGAACGTGTTTCTCCTAGGTCTGCAATCTTTAGGCCATCCGGTGTTTGAGCCAGAGGAACAGGTGGTGGCAAAATGCGATTTTGAAGGATGAGGAAGAGTGAACTTCGACACGGCAGACAACATTTTGTGTCCTGACATTTTACTATTTGCAAAAGATACTGGCTCTCAGCAGCGTGTTGTTTTCTCCATGAAGTATCTTTTTCAAGAAGGGGTTCATATCTGCAAACATATTTAAATTCCAATGTGAACAAACGGGGAGTTTTTAGTATTACGATTCCACTATATTTTTGCCACTGGACGTCCGAATTATGAAACCTTCTCCCTCCCTTATGTCACATTTGGTCCGATTGTCAGAAACTCCCCTCCCACTGTAATCTCGGACGAACTTTATGGACGGCCCCTCTGCATCGTAAACAGTCTTCGAAGCGATGGTAAGGAGCCATTCTCCCACTAACAATCCAACTCAAGCTTTAATTGCCACACCCCACTCAAAACAACGTCTTTCAAATTTGCGTGTGTCTCATCTTCAGTCTTGTTATCACTTCTGTCTGATCGTCAGAAGGAAAATTAGAGAAACAAATGGGAAAAAGCTAAAATAAGGGATTTCCCGTATGTTTTTTTACGACTGTTGATAAAAAAAATAAGAAGGAACGAATATTCTCGTTGAATATTAATACTTTTAAATGCAAAAGTTCATGACATATCCAAATTTTATTTTCAGGACTTTATAGAAAACATGGGTAATTAGCGAGCTTGTTGAAAAAAAGTACAAGGGACTAAAACAAAAGAATAAATAAAAAGTACAAGCGCAAAAGACGACGCTCCTGTATTTTTATCCATTTACTTTATTTCCTGATAATTGCTATTAATAATTCAAATACGATTATCTTTACATCATAGTTGTATTGAACATTCTTTTAACCGTGCTTCAATTACGAATACGCATCCGATTTTATAATTTATATTACTCCCAAAATTTCGCTGCGATATTCGTAAACAATTCCGTCCAACTTAAGAGAACGCTCAGAATGTTTCTAAAAATTCAAAATAAGTACTAAGCTAAAAAATCACAGCAAAATATGCAGTTTTTATCCATAAGCAGTTGTAATGAACGATCGATTTTTCAATAACTTAAGAACTTAAATCTAGTAAACATAAAATAAAATTATACTAACTGGCGGAATGCGATACCAGGTATTTTCTTTTAAATTTATTTGAGCAGCCGAATATCTCACAAGAACCTATTGAAATCAAATACGAACAAGCTGAAGTATCATACTTCTTAACAAACGCCGTCTCTGCACGATCGTAAAAAGATAGGAGTTAAAACTATGATATTTAAAATATCGTTTAATTTAAAATCATAGATAAAAAAACACATAAGATCTTTCAAACCCGCATCGGGTTCATCTTCTGATACATATACTCTTAATGAAACAATACTAATAAAAGGAAATATATATATTATGTGTTTTGGCCACACCACCTTCTAGATTTTCTAATATATATTTACGGAAAGCATGTTATATAAGAAGCGTATATACGTCTATACTGGAGTATATACGTTTCTTCAACCTACGGTTGGAAAGCGTAAAAAAGTGGGCGGCTGGTATTAAAAGGTTGACGACCCCTAGTATAGACAAAGCTCTGTAGTTAGTCAAGCACGCGAAGGATATCACAATAGATCGGCTTCAGAAATCCGCGCGAGTCTCTTGTATTTTCTGCCCCGATGATTTCTACGCTTACTGTCTTCTCTATCCGACACACGCTCGCATTATGACTATGGACAATTACAGTTTGTGTAATTACTGAAATAATCGTTTTCAGGTTCAATAGATCTAGATTTTTGTTTCAGTTATTGTCGCAGTTTGAACAGTTTTACAAGGACCTGTGCAGAACCGAGCAAAATCTACTCAAATTTACCATCACTTATTTACAGTTTATTTGCTTTGGTGTAATGAATAAACTGTGGAATGATCAACTGAATTCATAATTCAAACCTTGATATCTTTTGTACATGAATCCAATTTTAAAGAAACATTTTATATGACTGAAGCAAAATTAGCGTGCAATATCTTGTATGAGACAGAAAGCATTATTGAAACCTTAAAATTTATAGACAGTATTTTAAATAAAAGCCTTGTGCATCTACTGGACCGCTACTTTTCTAAGATACAGAATGTTAGCTAATCTAGTGGCTGTAGAATTTATGCAATAAAAGAAACGGAGAACGGAATCCTGAGTGACTCTTCAAAATTTCCTTGCCATGTGCTTGGATTATGTTGATGACATCTTAATCTTCTGGCATATCACTGTAAGAAAGATGTCATCAAATCCTCTCGAAGTTCCTTTATGATCTGTCTGACCATAAAAGCCGTTGCTGAAATGTAAACCCGGTGTACATTTACCTTCGTAGATCTTTCACGTTTTAAGACTCATTGATATACTGAATACGAGGTCTCCAGAAAAGATACTTGCATCCCAGCTAACGTCCCAACTGATTCTTGTCTAAGATACAAAATGTTAGTTTCTCACACTCTTCCATATATGAAACCTATTACAGCGGTTGTTCTGTCTTCTTATAAAGTTTTCCGAACCCATTCGCCATATTCAATTCTTTAGACGGAAAACGTCTTACCCAGCGGGTTCGAATGGGGAAAAACAATGCGAAAGTCGATGTCACTATTTAGTGTATACCAGACAAATCTTAATAACTTTAAAACTACAGTATAACGCATATCGAAATAAGCAATACACTGTTTAAAAGAGAAAGGATAAAAGAATGTCACGCGACATTAGCCTTGAGCGCGTGACGTCACACGCCGCCACAAGATGGTTGCCAAGTTGGTGTGGAAAATTACCGGTTCGCCGCGCGGCAAAATTAGCATAGCTCGGGAACGCGTACGCGTAGGACGTTGTGTGAGGAGTCGTTTAACAGAGATCGATGAATACTATAAACTAAAACACGCATAGTGACAATAGTGAAAGACCTTGAAAAAATATACAGTGACAAAGTGTTGAACTTGGACAAATTTTCGTTAAAATTTCAAAAATGTCGAAATATCTTCAGAACAAGAATCTCTATCGTAAACGCATACAAAGCGAAAGAAGAATAAATGAGGAATCCAAAAAGACCCCTAGCACAGCAGCAGAACGAATGCGGAGGATGAGGCAGCGTCGACAAGTTGAGGCGAGTACCAGTCGCGCAGACGCCGCAACGCCTAACGCCAGTTCACAAGCAATGGATTCCGACAGTTAGATAGAACCGATGGAATGCGACGAAATACAAGCAGATGAGACGTTTGATATTCAAGATTTAGCGTTTATAATCTATTGACATCTCGCGACGAAGCACTTTGAAAAGTCGTTCTATGGTAACAAGTTGGGTTTTGTTTGTGGAGTTTGTGATCGCATATGGTTCCAAAATGATTTAAAATGGCCCAATGCAGCTATGTTGCGATTCTTACAACAGGAATTCACAGATGAAGACGTTCAACAGCTTATGTTGTGCTCAAACTGCTGGACATCAGTAAATCAAGGAAAGGTGCCAACGTTGAGTAAGAGTAACGGCTTCACGTATCACGCTCCGACTACTTGCCACTCACAGAGACTTCGATGAATAAAGACAAAACCGTCAACATACCCGGCTATAACGAAGTAAATTTCTCCGTCATTTCTATCCACGCCAGGATTCGAACCCGGGTCCCCTCATTCCGGAATAAGTTGCTCTACCAATTGAGCTACGCGGACGTTTTATTCTGATTCCTATCTGCCTTTATGTCGTGTGCGTCCTTCTGGCAGGTACGTCACATCTCCTGGTACGTTACACGGCTTCAAACACATTGAGTCCGAAGTGCGACAGACACAGAGATGACGACGACCAACAGCCCAGTACGAGTCGTGGCACTGGCAAGAAGAAGCGTAGTGGATTCTACGGTGGCGCTGCAGTCTGCAAGAATCAGAAAACGTGCAGGGCTCATGTCGCTAGACCCATTCCACGACGGCCAATACCCAAGTATTCTGGATTCAATTGCCTACAGGATATTCATCGGCAAAGGCGTACTAGTGGAAGCTGAGATACACAACCAATTCAAATTCGTTCTAGTGTCAGTCTATATTCATCCACAGACACCACTCAACTGCTTCGAGATGCTTCTCTTTCAGCTAATGCTTTACTACACAGAGCATGTCAGAACAATAGTTAGCGACTGGCCCTGCAATCCCAACACACAGCTTTTTCTCACCGGGGACTTTAACATTGAGGCGTTGAACGATCGTCTGAAACAGTTTCTGAACGACAAGTTCAGATTGGTGTTAGCCACGGATCTAACTGACTTCACAACTTTTTAGAATACCACGATAAACTTAACGTTCTCTAGAGATATAAGTGTAGCATGTAAGTCTTACATATCGTAATACTCGTACCATTGTCCTGTCTTCAACAACATTTTTACAAATTGGTCAGTATTGTGAGAAATAAATAAAATAAAAGACATGCAAGTTCGTTGCGCTCATTTCTTTCTTACCAACCCTACAAACACCCCGCCCCGACAACACCGCCTGGATAAGACGTTTTCAGCCAAAAATACTCACCGGTAGTGACCCCGACACTACCTACCCCATTTTTTCTCCAAATGTAATCTGAAGTCGCCATTTTTTTACTCTCCATCATAAACATAAAAACCATAAAAAAAAGTGTTACAATAATGAAAAAACAATAGTTTATAGATTCTTTGCAATTAAGCATCAAAATATTATGTTATAGATACCGAATCATAATAGAAAGAAATATAGACACTTATTTTAAATTTTGAATTTATTACTACCTGTAAAATGTTTAAAGAAATAATTATTTGCAGAATAAATTTCAAATTAATTGAAAAAAATGAGTACTGCATTTATTTTGTGTCTTGGTTCTAAAAAGAGCCAAAGTATTGTTAGGTGAATGCATAAGTTCATGCCGTTTAATTCACCGCTCTACAGTAATGTATTACATCAGGAGGGAAAACGGAATCAATCAACTATGTATTTCCCCCATTGTTTACGATGGTATCCCAACGTCTGGATAGGTCTGCAATGCCATTCTTGAAAAAAACGTGCTGGTTTTACTGCGACGAAATCATCAAGAAAATTCTGGAGATCGGCATCATTGTTGAACGTTCTGCCACGGAGAGCATTCGACAGAGATCGGAACAGGTGATAGTCTGAAGGGGAGACATAATGGGGAATAGGCCGGAACGGCCATTTGGTGATGTTTGCACTGTGAGGGAGTGCGTTATCATGTTGGAGAAGGACACCACGGCGCCATGTGGCCGTTTCTGCTGAATTGCTCCCTCCACACGGCGGAGTTGTTCACAGTAGAGTAAAGCGTTGATGGTCCGATTCCTCGGCAGCATTTCCTAGTGAATAATGCCTTCCATGTCTCACCAGACACACAACATGATCTTCGCAGGATTAGCGCCATGTTTTGGACGTGACGTGGGCGTCTAGTTTGGGCTTAACCATTCCCTTTGATGCCTGAAATTCACATACAGGCACCACTTTTCGTCACCAGTAACAATACGTGAGAGAAAGGGTTTGTGTTGCTGAGAACATTCGCGATAACGGGCGAGCAAAGGAACTACATATAGTAACACTCTGATTCTTGTTGTCATTGGTGAGAGTGTAAGACACCCAGGACCCCAATTTGTGGACCATTCCCATACGTTCCAGGTGTTACACGACGGTGGCCTGATCACAGTCCAACTCAGTGGACAATTCGCGTGTGGTTTGACACGGATTCAAGAGGATGATAGACGACCTGAACCTGGAGATTTGTTGAGGTCAAAATTGCCACCTCGGAACCGCTCAAACCATTTGCGGGCTGTCCTCGGAGCAATAGCATCCTCCCCACAAATTTGTCGAGTGGCCTCGGTGGCTGTGGATCTCTTGTTAAACTTGTAGAGGAGCAGATGTCGGAAATATCCATTCCTCTTTACTTGACACTCCATACTTCCGGACCTGAAAAAAAAAAAAAAAACCATTAGCTACAATCACACAAAGCAATATGATATAGATACACGATATTACAGGCTACATTTTGATATACGCCTGGCCATCTGCACCGTCACTACTGAACTGAAAAACCCTCGTGAAACAAAACGGAGCCGCCCCGGTGGCGCAGTGGTCTAAGGCGCTGGCCTCTGATCATTCGTCCGTAAGGGGTCCGGGTTCGAATCCCGGTCAGGCATGGATGTTGTGTTTGTCTTACGGCACTGGCTCTCTCCCTTCCCTGGAACCAGTGACCCTAAATTAGAGACGGGCGACTGCTTATAGCTCATTGAGTTGCTCACGGGGGTCGTTAAACCTCCAAAAAAAAAAAAAATAAAACGGCATGAACTCAACTGAATAATAATAAAAAAACAAACATATGTCTTTGAAAAATTGCACTTTATTACTTATAGAACTTTCATTTATAACTGTTTTTCTATATAAGTCGGGCAATATTGGTTGATGGTTCACATCAAAAGATAAGTAATTCACAAATATGATCACATTTAAAATGTGTAACGTATACTCTATATTCACTTTCCTTTTGATTTTACTATCTCTGGTTATTTTATTTTCCTATGTAAATTATCTTCCTACTGAACGGAATATTATTTCACCCGCTGAATGAGATCTGGCAATGAGTGTAAGTCATGACGTGGTGGTAGCTCGTATATAGGCGCGTTCATCGAGAAGTGGGTGTTGTGTGTTGTTGCGTTGTAGTTGTGGTGGTTGGTGTAGTTGGTGTGTTGCGTTGCAGTGTGTTGTTATGTAGTAGTGATATATGAGTGCCTTAGTTGACCAGGAGTCATCATAATAAACAAGTTGTTCTGTAAGTTCAGTCTTTCTCAATTCTTAGTTTTGTCAGACCTCTGTCTGGCTGTTAGGTTTATGACTTTGATTACTTAATATAAATAACCAGCGTTGAGACTTTGTTTAAGTTCATAATTAACGAGTAACAACACCCTTTTGGGAATTCATTATTTTGAAGCGTAGAGCATTATTCATTCATAATAATTAGCTTAGCAAAAAGATAAACAAAGCTAATTCATTATAATTGGCGCCCGAACTTTTCTCGAACACGAGATCCTGACTATTATTACCCATGGCTTCCTTACCTGAGACAACTGCAAATTTCCACCATCCGGCAAGTCTCGAGGGTAATGGTGTTTTTTTGGACAATTTGTACGAAGCCTGTGGCTCTGACTTGGATATGAATAATCTACACATACCCAAGCTTTCTTCACCATTTCGGAATGCACCAGCTTCTTATCACTCTGAGTCGCGGGTCGTAGCTGAGGGAATTCAATCCTCTCAGCGAAGCAGAATGCTTGCCCATTTCGTGCCGCATGCAGGAACAATTCATTTCAATGGTTTGGAGGGGTCTTTAAAGTTCCTCGAAGATCTGGAAGACCATTTTGATTTATATAATATTCCGGAAGACTGCAAGGTCCAAATTGCCGGAACTTGCTTGAGAGATACCGCCAAGACCTGGTATCGGCAGTGGCGAGGGTCGAACCCGGATTCTCATTATGAGAATTTCCGTGCAGAATTCTTGGAGGTCTTTCCTTTCGGCCTCAGTCGAGCTAGCCTTGCTCAACAGCTGTTTTCACGTCAACAAGGTCCCAATGATAGCCCTGTTGCATTTGCGTTGGAAACTACACGCCTATATAATCTATGGGATCCACATGCCAGTCATGTTGACATGTTGGATACCCTCGTACAGCAGCTCGACCCATTCTTGCAAGATTTTCTTGAGGTTCGACACCCTACCACTATTCATGAATGCCTTCGCCTCATACGCACGTATGAAGAGCGACATGGCAAACATGCTGCAACTCACCATGCTCGGGCACCCCGCGAGGCTTATTCCGAAAACCCTCAGCGGCATAATAGACAAAACTTTCAGCGCGAGCATACACACGTGCCCACCCAAGCTTCATACGTTCCACCACACAGAAGAGTGGCGAACCAGCAACGAGTTTCGGAGCAAGCTACGGGGTATCGTCATAATGCACAGTATGCTCGACCCCGTTCCACTCAGCAGCATTCGGAACGTTATCATGCTCAGGGCAATAATAATTTTTCTGCCCGTGCTGAGGGCAGACGTAACGAAAATGAAAATCTCAACAGACACGCGGAGTTCCCGACGCAGGGTGCACGCAATTTTCCTTATCGTGAAAATTTTCCCGATACCCGGCAGGGTCGAGGTTTCCGACCACATGATAACACCACCAGAATTCCTTTAAACTTCCACAGGAAGTAGACGAAGGGTCGGTCCTGCTTCCTGATACCAAACATCCTGACCCTAAAACAGTATTAGTGACTGTTCAAACTCCTCAGTTGCCTGATGTATTCTTGACACTTGAAGACATTATTGTTGAGACAAAGTTCGACACTGGGTCTGAGATATCAGCCCTAAATACAAAGTTTTGCAATGATGTTTTTTCTGCAATACATGTTCAGCCTGCAACGCAGTATTTGCGAGGTGCAAATAACGAAATCTTCAGTATTTCAGGAACTGTCACATTATCTTTAGGACTGGGAAAAGCTCGGTTTACACATTCTTTCCTGCTTATAGACGAGCTACCAGTGAAATGTCTCATGGGTATGGACTTTATTAACAAGTTTCAAATAACTTTGAATTTTGTACAACATGTGATTTCCTTTCCGGAACCTGTCGAAATGATTCCGACGGTTCCTGTAGATATTACGAGTTTATTGTTGAGTGACCAATTGAATGAGGGGCAACGAGACCAGCTTTCTCTCCTTTTACAGGAAAGCCCTGGTTTATTTTCGGATCAACCTGGTTTCACACAGGTGGTTTATCATGTTATTGACACTGATGGTTCGAAACCCATTGCGACGAAACCTTACCCTTGTGCTCCACATAAAAAACAGGAAATGCAACGTCAAATTGCGGAAATGATTAAGCAGGGCATAATCAGGGAATCAACAAGCGCCTGGGCTGCTCCTGCCTTCTTGGTTCCAAAGAAACAACCAAATGAATTTCGTTTCGTGACAGATTTTCGCAAACTCAACCAATTCACAAAAACAATCAATTATCCCCTACCTGTCATGTCACATATTCTAAATGACTTGTCGTCAACCAAATGGATGTCAACTTTGGATTTGGCGAGTGGATATTGGCAGGTGGCAGTACATCCGGACTCGGTCGATAAAACAGGCTTTGTGACTCCTTTTGGGGCCTATGAATATTTACGTATGCCTTTTGGTTTAGCTTCTGCACCTGCTACTTTCCAAAAGCTTATGGACACGGTTCTCAGACCTGTCCTGGGTCCCCATGTGCATGTCTATTTGGATGATATTATTATCACATCAGAGACTTTTGACGAGCACCTTTCTCTGCTCAAACAGGTGTTCCAACTTATATACAATGCTGGCTTGACGTTAAAACCTAGTAAATGCCAGATAGCGAGGGACGAGATTGTATATCTGGGGTTGAAAATTACTCCCCACGGCTTATTCACTGATAATGAAAAAATTAGGCCTATTGCTGACTTTCCTCGGCCTAAAACAGCAAAAGAACTATCCCGCTTTCTGGGAATGACCGGATGGTATCAGCAGTTCGTCCCCGCTTATGCTACAATATGTGAGCCATTGTATGCTTTAAAGCGTAAATACAAGAAGTTTATTTGGACACCTGAAGCTAACGCTGCATTCGAAACACTGAAGTCTGCATTGACTCAGCCTCCGGTGTTGGCTTTCCCGGATCATTCTAAAGAATTTGATATTTATACTGATGCATCCGGAGTTGGTCTTGGTTGCGTTTTGTCACAAGCTGGGCATCCAATAGCTTTTGCGTCTCGTACTTTAGCCAAAGCTGAACGCAATTATTCAGCTACGGAACGTGAATGTCTTGCTGTTGTGTATGCACTGAATAAATTTCAATGTTATCTTAACGAATTGACAGTTAACATAATTACGGATCATTCTGCCCTTCAGTATTTGAATTCTGCTAAGCACCTATCTCAAAGACTTATGAAGTGGGCTCTGAAGTTACAAGAGAGCAATATCAAAATTTCGTATCAGCCAGGTAATAAGAATCAATTACCGGAAGCATTATCTCGCGTTCCGATTAGTGGGGTCCCCACCGAAACTACTCCTGGATGTCAGCCTTTACTTCTGATAGCTGATATCACATCCAGAGAGCAGATAATGGCAGAATTAATAAATGATCCAGATTTTGGGGAGATTTACAATTTTTTGCTTGCGGGTTCGCCCCTACCAAGTGATCCTTCTCTGGCTGGAAGGTCACAACATTTTGAAGTAATAGAGGGTCTTCTTTATTATACAAAGTCTCGGACTACTAGGGCAGAGTTTCGCCCATGTATTCCGCGAACCCTTAGAATGGCTCTTTTAAATGCATTTCATGACAAACCTCTTGCAGGCCATTTAGGTATTCGCAAGACCCGTTGTAAATTGCGGGATGTTGCCTATTGGCCTGGCATGTACCAAAGTGTGCTCGCATACGTTCAATCATGTCACTTGTGTCAGATTAATAATTATCGTAATGTAAGACCGGCCGGTCACTTGAAATCTAGTTCAAGTTCTCATGTATTTGATATTATTTCCATAGATTTATTGGGACCTTATCCATTATCTGTTAAAAATAAAGCTCGTTATGTTTTAGTACTAACTGATAATTTTTCTAAATGGGTTGAAGTTTTTCCCATTAAAGCCGCTACGGCTGAGATTATTTGTAATGTCTTAGTTAATGAAGTATTTTCTAGATATGGTGCACCTAATAAAGTAGTTTCGGATAATGGTCCTCAATTTATTTCTGACATTTTTGAAAGAATGTGTGCGAGACTGCACATTAAACACAAATTCATTTCCCCATATCATCCCCAGAGTAATCCTGCAGAACGCGTTAACCGAACGCTAGTGAAAATGATTGCGACTTTCGTAATGGGCCACCATGAAAGATGGGATGACCATTTAGAACTTTTTGCGTTCGCCCTCCGCTCGTCTGTCCACGAGTCTACTAAAATTACTCCTGCAGAACTTTTTCTGGGTCGCAAAATTAAAACCCCTTTTGAAAATTTAACGGGGATTATCGACGAATTAAACCAGCGACCAACTCCGCAATCAGTACACATTATGGCAGAAAAAGCTCGTGTTGCAATGCTAGGAGCACAAGCGGCTCAAGCACGATATTATAATTCTAGGCGTAGGGAACCAGATCTTGTCGTTGGAGATCTCACTCTCGTGGAAACGCACTTCCAGTCTTCTGTTTCGCATACTTTAGTGAAGAAATTTGCACCCAGCTACGAAGGTCCATATCGGGTGGCAAATGTCTTTGAAAATAATATTGTTCTGGAGAAACCGAACAACAATTTTCAATATGTACATGTTGATCAATGTCGCAAGTATCACGAACGGGATATCGATTTCATTATCAATCCTACTCAACCTTCTGTTCCACAGACTCAAGAATCTATATCTCATGTTCAACCACCAGAAATTGTGGACGAACCACCGAACATTTTTGACGAATCACCAGTGATTTTTCCTTCACCCTCCCCTCCTCCAGACGAGTTTCTACACACGCAACCTGATTCTTCCATGAGACAAAGGCTCGATTCGAGTTCGTCGAATGCTAGTATCGTTCCTTTCCCTCCAACCATTGCCAAGACTATTGCTGCGCCGTTTCCAGCTCACCCTGCATCAACGCGGGATACTTCTTCTGTGAATACCTCATCGGAAAGTATTCCTATAGGCAATTCCAAACATCGCCCTGCACGACCGCTGAAATACAGCAGCGACTCAGAGGCGTCGGACATTTCGGATTTGTCAGTTATGAATCCAACATTTAATATTCCACACCGTCCAGCACCACCAAAAGCTGGGCGCAAACGTCACTTGTCTCCCCAATCTGCTTCGCCGCAACAGCGACGAAGGCAGAAATCTTTGCATCCGCCCGGGTTTCGCCCCTGGAACCTCCGTTCAGGGCAAACAGGGCCGATGCCTGCTACTACTATCATGCCCCGTGGGCGTAAACGAAAACAAGCGATGTGGCCGGAGACACGTCCCTCCAAAAAGATACTGGAAGGACACAACGGGCCCCAGCATCAAGGGACTTCATATCCAAAGCCTGGGGGAGCCCGTTCCTATCAGCCGCAGCAGGGATTTCCGGACCGCCAGACTTCTGACGTTCCTGACCGTTCTTCTCAGCCGCAGGGATTTCCAGACCGCCAGACTCCTGACCGTTCCTATCAGCCGCAGCAGGGATTTCCGGACCGCCAGACTCCTGACCGTTCTTCTCAGCCGCAAGGGATTCCGGACCGCCAGACTTCTGACCGTTCTTCTCAACCGCAGGGATTTCCAGACCGCCAGATTCCTGACCGACAACAGACCGATGTTCCATTACCGTCCCGGAAGAGATCCAAGCCACCTGATTTCCCCAGTCCCATTAGGCCTGGAAAACGTTTTCGCACTAGAATTTTTTATGCATCCTCGAGATAAGTAAGTTCTCGTGGACAGGTTCTTTTCTCAGTTTATTGTTTTTCCTGCTCGACCAGTTGGCGTGTCAGAATTTCTTTTTTTCGTGTGGGCCTATGCATTCTTTTTGTGTATATATGTGTGTTTTTTTTTATATTTCTTCTATGTCCATCTACTAATCCACTTTTTTTGTATATATCTATGTGCTTAGGGGTAAAATAATAAAATTGTTACTGTTAGGCAGCTCCAGGTAAATTTCGCTGCTGATACAGTTGTTCTGTATTTCAACGCATGAGGCAAACGTAATTTGAAATGAAAATAATAAAATTGTTACTGTTAGGCAGCTCCAGGTAAATTTCGCTGCTGATACAGTTGTTCTGTATTTCAACGCATGAGGCAAACGTAATTTGAAATGAAAATAATAAAATTGTTACTGTTAGGCAGCTCCAGGTAAATTTCGCTGCTGATACAGTTGTTCTGTATTTCAACGCATGAGGCAAACGTAATTTGAAATGAAAATAATAAAATTGTTACTGTTAGGCAGCTTCAGGCAATCTTCGCTGCTGATACAGTTGTTATGTATTTCCACGAATGAGGCGCACGTAATTTGAAATTAAAAAAGTGATTCCTGCTAGGCAGAATAAAAGGAAAGTATGCCGATGCAGGTTTGGTTTGTTCTACACTACAAATTTCACAATCGAATACAGATTCGTAAATTGTTATGCCAAGTTGATAATGTAAATACGGCTACCACCACACAACAAATCAAAAAAAAGATCGAGAAACGTCAATCATCGAAATGTAAGACTTACACTCCAAAATTGATAGATTTTTCGGAAAAAAAAAAAAAAAAAAAAAAAAAAAAAGAAGAAAAATTAAAAGGGAGATGATGTAACGTATACTCTATATTCACTTTCCTTTTGATTTTACTATCTCTGGTTATTTTATTTTCCTATGTAAATTATCTTCCTACTGAACGGAATATTATTTCACCCGCTGAATGAGATCTGGCAATGAGTGTAAGTCATGACGTGGTGGTAGCTCGTATATAGGCGCGTTCATCGAGAAGTGGGTGTTGTGTGTTGTTGCGTTGTAGTTGTGGTGGTTGGTGTAGTTGGTGTGTTGCGTTGCAGTGTGTTGTTATGTAGTAGTGATATATGAGTGCCTTAGTTGACCAGGAGTCATCATAATAAACAAGTTGTTCTGTAAGTTCAGTCTTTCTCAATTCTTAGTTTTGTCAGACCTCTGTCTGGCTGTTAGGTTTATGACTTTGATTACTTAATATAAATAACCAGCGTTGAGACTTTGTTTAAGTTCATAATTAACGAGTAACAACACCCTTTTGGGAATTCATTATTTTGAAGCGTAGAGCATTATTCATTCATAATAATTAGCTTAGCAAAAAGATAAACAAAGCTAATTCATTATAAATGTTCTATATTAATTTTTTAAATAACCTTTGCATTGCCGAAGCAAAATTTGACATGAAGTCCGCGTGAAAGATTGTTTTTTCTTGGACGTCATTAGAAAAGGTAATCGCAAGTATTTTTGCCTAAACTTTTTATCCATTGCCAAAACTATTTCTTTTTACGCAAATTGCAAAAAATGCAATTGGCAGCGCGACCCCTGCTATATACTATCTAAGTATATATCTGCATTGAAGAGCCAAAAAACTAAGACCACCTGCTTAATATGATGTTAGTCCTCCACTTGCCACCAAAACGGCTCTTACCTGGTGAGGTTGGAAGGTACAATATTTCTAAAGTGACTGTGTGTTATTTGGTACCAACGCATTACCAGCAGATCCTTTAACTTTTGTTAGTTACGCGGTTGGGCTGCTGTAGATCGGGTTTGCTATTACAAGACAAGCCACAGATGCTCAACTGGGCTAATATCTGGGGAATCTAGAAGCCAAAACAATATCTGGAAGTATTCATGTTCTGCGAATCATTCTTGAACAATCCCGGCAGTGTTTCATGGTTCATTATCCTGCTGAAAAAGGTACTACTCAAAGGAAATGCTTTGCCATGAAATGATGTACCTGGTCTGAAATGATGTTTAGGTAGGTGGCAGACGTCATAATTTCCTGCACATGAATGATTGGACCCAGAGTCTCACAGCAGAACACTGCACAAAGCATCAACCACCGGCTTATTTTCGTACCACGTTGTATCCTGATGCTCACATTTCCCCAGGTAAGCGACGCACACTTAACCGGCCGTCTACTTGGTACAACAGGGAAAGGGATTCATGGGAGCACACAATCTTCTTCTAATCATTCAAAGTGAAGTTTTGATGCTGCTGTGCCGATTGTAGCCGCTTTCGACGGTTAACCGAAGTTAGCTGGGCACTCGGAGTGACCTGAGGCAACGCAGCCCCATTTTCAGCCGGGTACGATGCACTGTGTGTGCGTTGTGACACATTACTCCCTTCAGCAGCATTTAAAGTACCGGCGACAGTATCCCTTCTGTTGGCTCCTATGATGCACTGTGTGTGTGTTGTGACACATTACTGCCTTCAACAGCATTCAAAGTATCGGCGACAGTACCCCTTCTGTTGGCTCGTATGATACGGTATAGCCTTCTCTCACCTCTAGCATAATTGAGAGGTGGTCGGCTGACACTTTGCCGGCGGTTCTTGGTTGTCCTCCTCGGACCACTTTTTGAAGGTACTAGCAACAGGTGATAGTGAGCAGCCCACAAGCCTTGCGTTCTCGGAAATGCCCTGGCCCAATCGTCTGTTCATTACAATTTGACCTTTACTGGCTTAAGTCGGTCGCCTTTCCCATCTGAAGAACAAAAATAACACTGATTAGCAGAACTAAGTATCAGGTCTTATTTTAACCTTTTCATGACCTTCACACGCGCCTGCAGTTGCAGTTGCTTCGATTTGCATAACGACACGCTAATCATAATGTTTTGGCTCTTAGGTGCATATTTGCACTTCTGAAATAACTAAATCACGGCTAAGTAAAAGAATCAGCAAAATACTTACATACAACCATGGGGACCAACTTATATGGGCCCGTGGGGCCTGAGCCCACTCAATAATTTGCCGTGTTTTATTACGATTATTACTATATTACCTACGACTATACTAGAATTTTTTAGAGAAATTACTTTATGAAAATATTTAATCTTGTGTTATGGAAAACATAAGTATGAAATGTACGTTTCAAGTAACAAGACTAAACAAGTCTAAAATATCTATTTTATCCTTTTTGAGTTCAAATATAATTATTTACATATAATTTACAAAGCTTAGGCGATTCGAAGCAACATGAACCATTGTCGGTTCTCCTCGTTCGAAATCAAACTCTTTCTCTGATTTCACAAACGAATTCTAAAACATACCTCTTATTTTTACACGTGGTGCTTCTTTTTGTGTATCCTCTTGCAGCGTTGTGTGAAATACTTGCAATACCCCTTCCAGTTGCTCCCCTGGGAAAGATAGCCTCCAGGAAGTCTGGCGTCTCGTCTGGCAGTGAATGGGGTGGGGCGTCAGGGTAGAAAATTCCAGTCCCAATGGCAGGATTGAGACTTGGAAATTGAAGAGAACGAAGTGTCATTTGGAAACACTGAGTTCTGGTGAGTGCAGGTGCGGACAGTTCGCGGCTTGCGGGTTGTAATGATTTGTATTTTCCGAGTATATAATTTATGTATATTCACCCTGAAAGAATCAGTTGAAGTTCTACAATTTGTTACTTTTTAGCTTTCTATATTATATACTATCCGCACTCATATCGATGGCATGAAAGTAAATATCAGGATCTATGTAAAGGAGGGTTTATGTGATTCCCCCCCCCTAAAATCATAACTTAAGTCTTTGAGCCCACCCAATATTTTTCAAAAGTTGGCGCCTCTGCATACAACGATAGGTCCTAACAAAACTTCTGCACACTGTCCATTTTTGAAACAAATGTGAAGTTACACGGAGAAAACTTACGTTATTGCCGTTCAATATACTCCCCTCCGCTGCTAATGACAGCTTGCCAGCGGTGAGGTAGGCCCTGAATACCATTCCCTCAGTACGCGATCTTTGTTCAGCTGTCGTGTTACTTTGGTCACGTCCAACGACAGTTCGTCCAGCGATTCGTAGCGGATGCCACGGATCCGATATTTTAACTTTGGGAAAAGATCAAAGTCGAGTGGAGTGAGTTCAGGGCTGTATGGTGGGTGGGATAAAGTTTACCAGCCATATTCCACCAAAAGTCCCCATACCGACGCTGCACCATGACACGATGCGTTGTCATGCAGCAAGATCGCTCACGCTTCCAACAAGTTGGGGCGACTTTGACGAATTTTGACGAATTGTGCTTCGATCTAGAGTTCCTTTCCTCCAAACTTCTTGCAAAGCAGTGTGGATCTGTGTCGTAGTATTTTCCCGCAGTGTTTCTATTTTTACGTAAGAACACTGGTCAAACGCCGTGACTCGACCTGAGGAGCTGCACGCTTCCATTTCCAAACCCTCTCACATCCAGCAAGTGATAGCGCATCGTTCTGACACCACTGCGTTTCTGAGACCTTGACATGAAGCAATAATTTTCCCGATTGCATCATCCGCTTCCATTTCAGATTAACATGTGCAGAACTTTTGTTATGACCCTCGTATCTGGCTGTTATTAACACTGATTTCAATCGTATAACAGCAATGGGTATTATCAGATTCACATAGATCAAACAGTGTCTAATCTCTTTTGCGATATCAACTTTCCACAACCTATTTCATTTTACACTGCTGGCCACCCAAAATGCAACACCAAGAAGGAAGCATCCGATTGGCCTGAAATTCGTAGCATGCATCGCCCGCGAGAGGACATGCAAACGATTAGCATTGCAGGGCATATACAAATCAAGTGGGCCCGGCACTCCACCGAGAAGCACTATAAGTAGGGTGCGCAGAAGACGGGGTGTAAGTATTGGAAGTGTGTTGTGCTGCTGGACCTGTGCGTGGGAAGCTTCCTGATGCCTCGTCGCAGAACACGGTAGTCATTCCAGCACGTTTCGGAGTTCGACAGAGGACGAATAGTGGCTTATCGCGACAGCGGTTTATCGTACCGAGACATCGGCGCCCGTGTGGGACGACATCCAGCCACAGTGAGGCGAATATGGATTCGGTGGGTGCAGGAGGGACGGACGGACCGACGTGAGTGATTGCCGAAGCCCCGGTACATCACCGAACGAGAGGACCGGCATGTTGTGCGGCGGGCATTGACGGCTCGCACCGCCACATCACGAACATTGGCGCAGGAATTAGGGTGTGTTGCGCAACAACATGTGTCAGCAAGTACCGTTCGACGTCGTCTGCAGGAGCGGGGACTTGTCACACGGCGCCCATTGTTCCGATTACCATTGACGTTACACCACCTGCGAGTGCGGCGGCAGTGGGCAGTTGAACGCCGCACCTGGACTACGGAATGTTACGACATCGTCTTCTTCGACGAATCTCGCTTAGGCCTGCAACACCACGATGGTCGGATCCGTGTGTGGCGGCGCCGCGGCGAGAGACTGTTTGACGCCTGCATTATGCATCGTAATACCATTCCGTCGCCTGGCGTTATGGTTTGGGGCGCAATTGGATATGACACCCGGACCCCTCTGGTACGAATTGTTACACTCAACAGCTACTGCTGCATCTCTAACGTTTTGGAGGCTGTAGTCCTCCCCTACTCTCAGGACCTGCCAGCGGCCACGTTTCAACAGGACAATGAACTCCTGCACGTGGCACGCATCGTGCAACAATTCTTCACGGCCCACCAGGTATCACTGCTGCCGTGGCTAGCCTGTTCTCCCGATAGGTAGCCCATCGAACACGTCTGGTGGCTGATCGGCAGCCGAGTGGCCCGGTAAGGATCACCCGCGGCTACGCCTGATGAACTGTAGCAACGTGTGGAAGAAGCCTGGACCGACATACCCCAAGACCACAGTCATGGGAGCCACACGAACTATTGATGTCTGCGTGTTTCGCAAGTCACACGGGCTTGTAAGCTCAATCGTTTCATCTTTGTATCTGTTATTATGTGTCCAGTAAATCTGGTTTTGCTATCTCGTGTCCTTCTTGGTGTTGCATTTTGGGTGGCCAGCAGCGTATTTTGCTCTGAATCTCAGCATTGCCAGAATATTCAAGATGTTCGGGGAAGTGATGTGCCGTTCAGTGAGAAAATGTTTAACCTAGAAGAAACGAAATTTACATAAGAAAACAGAAATTCAAGAGAAAGAGTGTGATACCCCAAACATTCCTTTCTGCACACCGAATTTCTCGGAGTTTTAATGCATATGGTTAATGAAATTCCCTCTTTCTAGGCATTGCTGTCTTTGGGTATAAAATTTCCTCTTCGTCCGCTTCAGCAGTTTTCGAAAGTAGATTCTCACCTCACTGCGCATGGCAACTTTCGGAAATAAAATAATTTTTCTTCTAAGCAGTAGCGATCTCTATCATTTTTGCTAGTACATCGTTACACAATTCTTGAGACTATTTTTTAAGATTGTGTTAAAATTAGTAGTGCAATTTCTCAGAAACTGTCTTTCTGTTTAAGTGTGAAAACCATGTTTTCCCAATTAACTTCGGTAAAGTTACTGTTAAAAAAGTTTTTAGTTTAAATTAAAAAAAAAATCAGCTGAAATATTTTAGGAATTTCAGTTAAACAGATGCATACGAACCAGACCATTTTGTAATTTGTTTGAGAAGCGAAAAGAAGCATGTTTGAATAAATTGAATCAATTCTTTTTCATTCGAATGACATGCTACAATTGAACATTTGAAAGCTCTGCAGAAGATTATAGTTACCATGACAACATGAAGTACAATGAATGTAAAAAGAACTTCAGCGAAGGGAGAATATTGATTGAAAAATAATTGTTTTTGATTTTTGGACGAGGATTTCGCTTCTCTTTCCCCCAATTTTTTAGGTTGAAAACTCAAAGACATGCGATGATTAATCAACTTTTGTTTTTCTTCTAGAGCTTCCTCAGCTCTCGGCAGATCTCTGGGATGACTTTTTTTTTTAAAATTCTTTCGTGTTCAAAAAGGCTTTAAAATATCGATTATTAAACGCATATGGAATTCACTGTTAACTCTTCTTGGAAGCACCTCTTCATAGCTTTCACAAGTAAAATTTTTCTATCTCAATTTTGTGCTAGTATGATGAAAGAAAGGTAACCGTAAGAACTGGACGTTAGCTTTCAATGAGAAATCTTTTATGAAGCACTTCTTCTGTATTCATTCCATATTTTCTACGTATTCGTGTTTCTTCTGATAAATGTAATGTTAATGGCACTAAAAGATAGAACGCTGGATAGAGGTAATATACATGGGTTGTCCAAAATAATGGAAACACCTTGAAACAATAGGTGTTACTTACCTAATATGATGTGGGAGCACCCTTGGAATTTAAAACTGCTTGAATCCTCCATTGAATGGACGAATACAAGTCCTGGATGGTGGTAAGTGGTATGTTGTGCCATTCTTCGTGCACAAACTGCTCCAATTCCTTGAGAGACGCCGGAGGAGGATAACGGGATCGCACTCTGTTTTCCAACACAGACCACAGGGGCTCGATGATGTTTAAGTCCGGTGATTGCGCAGGCCAGGGAAGACGTGCAACTTCATCCTCATGTTCCTCAACCCATGATCGAACAGTTCGACTTCTGTGAATCGGGGCATTATCATCTTGAAAGGTGCAATCCTCTGACGAAAACAATGTCTGCGCCACTGAATGCACATGGCGCGCGCCAAAAAACTGACATGGTTACCGCTAGTGATTCGTCCGTGTAAGGTGATAATGAGACCTGCTGCAAACCATGAGATCATGGCCCAAACCATTACAGAACCGCCCCCATACTTCAATGTAGAAAGGAGACAGCCTGGGTTGTAGGCTACTGGGGGAGGGGGGTCTTCATATGTAAACCCATCCTGTGGTAAGGAATAGTGAAAAACTTGATTCATCGGAAAACAAGAGATGCTCCTATTGATCCGCAGTCTACGTTTTATGTTCCTGGCACCACTGTAGTCTCCATTTCATATTCACCTGTGAAACTAGGGGTTTTGCAACCGCAGCTCTTCCGTAAATATTGTGCTTATGCAATTCCTTCCCTAACGGTGTGGCTGGACACTGGGTTATGGAGATGTGCATTAAGCTCAGCAGTCACTTTCATCGCCGTGGTCTTCTTCCTTGCGGTCACAATCCTCTTTAATGTCCTCCTGTCTCTCGCAGTGAGTTCGATTTTCCTTCCACAGTTGTGTCTCGCAGATGATATTGTGCCATGAACATTAACATTGTATGCTATAACGAGATCAATTTGTCCGTCATTTTTGTCCACGCCGGGGCTCGAACCCGTGTCCCCTCATTCCGCAATAAGTCACTTTACCAATTGAGCTACGCGGACATTTGTTCTGACTGCTATCTGCCTTTATGTCGTGTGCGTCCTGCCGGCAGGTACGCCACATCTCCCCCCCGAAAGAGGGCCGGGGGCATGGCCCACGGGTCAGCCGTGACCATGAGTTTTCGCAGGCAGCCATCCGCTGTAGAACGTGCACTTGAGAACTCCCAGTCAATCTGGTGTGTGGGATGCAACGTCACATACATTTATTTTTCGAAGCGCAGCAGAAGGGATTCTCTTGTTTTTTCTTTCTCGCGGTGTGGAAAGGACATCCTTCCATTGCGAGATTTTGAACAGCCGGGTCATCCGGAAAGTTCGGGTGAATTTATAACGAAGTCAATTTCTCCGTCATTTTTGTCCACGCCGGGGCTCGAACCAGGGTCCGCTCATTCTGGAATAAGTCACTCTACCAATTGAGCTACGCGGACGTTTGTTCTGACTGCTACCTGCCTTTATGTCGTGTGCGTCTTGCTGGCAGGTACGCCAAAGTGCTTTCATGACCTTCGAGACGGTACCTCTCGATACCCCCAATACCTGTGCCACTGTATTTATCGACGCACCAACCAGACGGGCTCCTACAATCTGCCATCTTTGGAACTTTAACAGGTCACTCATTGTGTCTTCATCTGCAACAAAAGTATGCAAACACCGATTTACAGTGCAATCACACAGACGCTTCAGACTATAAGCAACACGTTTTTACAAAACAAATTATAGCTACATGCTCGTTTTACTCAAAAAGGAGCACATAGCAAAGTCACTGCTTTCAGCGAAGTCTTTCCGCCGCCCCGGTGGCGCAGTGGTCTAAGGCGCTGGCCTCTGATCATTCGTCCGTAAGGGGTCCGGGTTCGAATCCCGGTCAGGCATGGATGTTGTGTTTGTCTTACGGCACTGGCTCTCTCCCTTCCCTGGAACCAGTGACCCTAAATTAGGGACGGGCGACTGCTTATAGCCCATTGAGTTGCTCACGGTGGTCGTTAAACCTCAAAAAAAAAAAAAAAAAAAAAAAAAAAAAAAGAAGTCTTTCCATTACTTTAGACAACCCCTGTATATATTGGAATACTTTTGCATTGCTATTCAGGTTTTAATTCTCTCTCAGGCGAACTTGGCATTTTGTTATTGCTGAACATTATTTCTTATTATTATGTCACTCTCACAATTTGAGTTTTCTATAATCTTCTTCTTTCTGTTTAATAGTAACAGATGAAGAGCATGGGTCGGGCCAGGAAAGTTATGGAGGCAAGCTAAATTGTTAACTAAAGCTAGGTCATACAACTCTGCGGAGGTCATGACATATATATATATATATATATATATATATATATATATATATATATATATATATATATATATATATATATATATATATATATATATATATATTTTAAAAAATACATATATTTAAAAAAAAAATTTTGGTGTGCTTTTTACTTGCATCTATGGCTTTGCAGAAACCCATTTCCAACTAGGTCTTTGTGGAAGTGAGAATAATAGAATGTGAATTCTGAATTTTCATAACTGCTGCGTTGCGCGTTTTGATCTTCAGGTTATTTTGCAACTTTCGTTTTAAATTCAAAAGTTTTTCCTTTTTTTTTTTTTAGCTTTGCTCTTCAGTATCATCATCATCATCATTGTCAACCATTATCAATCCACTGCTGGACGAAGGTCTCCCCAAGTTTCCTCCACAACGGTCTGTCTTGTGCCAGTCTCCTCCATGTCACTCCCGCATATTTACGAATTTCATCCACCCATCTCCCATGTGGACTTTTTCTGGGTCTTTTCCTGTCCCTTGGAATCCAATCTAAAATTTCGGCTGTCCATCTATGGTCTGTCCTTCTGGCAGTATGTCCAGCCCATTGCCATTTCAGGGATTTAACTCTGATCATGATGTCTTCCACTCTCGTCATTTTCGGATCCACGAGTTCCTCTTCTTATCTCTCCTGGTTATACCAAGCATGCACCTCTCCATGCTTCTTTGAGTTGTCTGCAGCCTTTGTATGTCTCTTTTAGTTAAGGTCCACGTCTCTGAACCATACGTAAGCACTGGAAGGATGCATTGATCAAACACTTTGCTTTTAAGACATAATGGCATATTGCTCTTCAAAATTATGCTGTTTCTTCCAAAAGCTCTCCAGGCAAGTTTTGTACGCCGATTAATTTCTTCATCAATGTGACCCTCACTTGATATCTGCTGTCCAAGATAAACATACGTATCTGTTATCTCCAGTTTTTCTCCATCAATCGATAAATCTTCATTTCTTGTAAAAGCATTGAACATCACTTTTTGTCTTCTGAAAGTTCATTTTTAATCCCACTTCTTTACTCTTGTCAGCAAGTTCCTGGATCATACTCTGCAGCTCTGATGGGGTAGTTGCAAAAATGACTACGTCATCAGCAAAACGAAGGTGGGTTAGATAATCTCCATTAATCTTTATCCCTTTGTTTTCCCAGTTCAGTGATTGAAAGACATTTTCCAATGTGGCATTAAAGAGCTTCGGAGATATGGTGTCACCTTGTCTCACTCCCTTTCCAATTTTTACGTGTGTTGTATTTTCAAACAGCCTAATCTTTGCACTTGCATTTTCATAGATGTTATTAATAATATTAATGTATGCATCTTCAATACCGCAGGATTTCAGAGACGTGGTAACTGCTGATGGTTTCACCGAATCAAAGGCTTTATCATAATCGATAAAAGCCATGCACAATGGAAGTTCATATTCCCTCGCTCTTTCAATTAGTTCTCTCAGTACATGGATATGATCTATTGTGCTGTAGCCACTCCTGAATCCAGCTTGTTCTCTCGGTTGAGCCATGTCCAGTGTTACCTTCAAGCGGTGTGAAAGAACTTTAGTGAAGATTTTATAAACCACTGATAGGAGGCTGATAGGTCTGTAGTTCCTGAGATCCTCAATGTCACCTTTTTTATGTAGCAGGATCATTGTAGCATTGTTCCAATCCTCAGGAATATTCCCTTCATTAAGGCATTGAATGAAAATTTGGGCGAGTACTGTTTCGATTTCTCCACTTGCTTCTTCTATGATGTCTATAGTAATTCCATCTTCTCCTGGAGCTTTCCCCCGCTTCATGTTCTTGATTGCATGAGCAACTTCTGCTGGGAGGACTGGAAGAACTCTGGTACGTTTCATGATGTCTGGAGTACATGTATCATCCCTTTCATATAATTTGGAGTAGAAATCTTTCACTCTTGTCAAAATTTCGCCTCTATTTCTTGTTATAGAACCATCTTCTTTTCTCAGAGCCATAATCTGTTTTCTTCCCTTACTGAGATGTCCCTTTGCTATCTTTAGGCTTTGGTTGTTTTCAATTGCTTTCCTCACTAGCTCACAGTTGAATTTCCTTACGTCTTCAGTGATACTTTTTCGTGCTGTCTTGCATAGCTCTATATATTCCACTTTGGAAGTCACATCTTCTTTAGTTGTCCTCATCTGTCTTCTTTTGCATCAACATTTTGGTTTTTCCTGATAATTTGTTTACATGCAACTTGTTCTTAGACCCAGCTAATTTTGTTGCTGTTTCCATAAGAGCTTTGGTTACTTTTCTGTTAACTTCCGAAATATCCACTTCTTCCGATGTTAGGCCGTCTAGAGCAGAGAATCTGTTCTTCAGTTCCAACTTGACAGTATTATGGTGTTTTTTAAGGTTGGTTATGTCAATACATTTTGTTTGTCTTATGAGCTTGCCACGTTCCAGTTTAGTGTTGAGGTGCATCTTACATCTCACCAATCTATGGTCACTACCTGTGTTGAACTTGTTTAGCACACTGCAGTCTTCGATGACGAATTTTTTGTTACACATAATAA
This sequence comes from Macrothele yani, assembly GCA_039090855.1. Taxonomy (NCBI): domain Eukaryota; kingdom Metazoa; phylum Arthropoda; class Arachnida; order Araneae; family Macrothelidae; genus Macrothele; species Macrothele yani. Next base: position 27,087,899 of record CM077002.1, on the reverse strand, counting down.
AATCAATTTCACTTGTCGTCCCAATTGGATGTCTCCATGTCCATTTCCTGTGTGGCTTTTTTCTTGAAAAAGGAATTCAAGATGAAAAATCCTTCTGCCTCTGCAAACTCAAAGAGAGTATTTCCACGCTGGTTTCTGTTGCCGTGACCGAATTTACCTACTGAAGTTTCATTCTGTTGCCGGTGCCCTATTTTTGCATTGAAATCTCCCATAATTATCTTCAAGTGCTGCTTACCTTTATTATTTAGATGACGAATTTCCTCATAAAATTCTTCAATTTCTTCTTCAGGATGACTTGTGGTGGGTGCATAAGTTTGAATAATCTGAGCCTGGTATCTTCTCGATAATTGGATAACGAGTCGTGCAGCTCTGTCAGAGGAACTTTCAACTTGTACCACTTTATCCTTCAGTTTCTTGTTTATTATAAATCCAACACCACTAGTTCTGCCAGTATCTGTCCCACGATAATAGAAGAGATGTCCACTTTTCAGTTCGATGAGATCTTCTCCTTTTCTCCTTACCTCACTCAGCCCGACGATGTCCCACTTGATCCTTTGTAGTTCCTCTTCCAATTCAAGAAGCCTTGAATCAGAAGATAGGGAGCGTCCGTTGTAGGTAGCCAAGGTCAGCATCAAATGGCAGCCTAGTCCGGTCCTCCGGGGATTCTTAGCACCCTCTGCCTTCATGTCGCACTGGCCGCTGCCTTGACCAGGTACATTCCAGCTGCCGGAGACTGAGGGCCAAGATTTAAGTTGTAGAGTCATTTTGGAGGTGTTTGGCCATAACTCACCACGCTGGCCAAGCGGGTTGGTGAGTGTGGGATAGCATTTCCTCTGATCCCGATGGTATAGTTATACCGCTATTTGCGGTCGTCAGAGCCCCTTTAGTGGGAACAGGATGCACCACGAGAAGGCGGGGTTGACATTTGTCAAGGAGAGGCTGTGATGTTACGCATCACCTGACCTTACATCCCTCTTCAGTATATATATATATATATATATACTATATTGGACCGCCAATAGCGGTATAACTATACCATCGCGATTAGAGGAAATGCTATCCCACACTCACCAATCCGCTTGGCCAGCGTGGTGAGTTATGGCCAAACCCCTCCAAAATGATTCCACAACTTAAATCTTGGCCCTCAGTCTCCGACAGCTGGAATGTACCTGGCCAAGGCAGCGGCCAGTGCGACATGAAAGAAGAGGGTGCTACGAATCCCCGGAGGATCGGACTAGGCTACCATCTGATGCTGACCTTGGCTACGTATAATGTACGCACCCTATCTTCTGATTCAAGGCTTCTCGAATTGGAACAGAAACTACAAAGGATCAAGTGGGACATCGTCGGGCTAAGTGAGGTAAGGAGAAAAGGAGAAGATCTCATTGAACAGAAAAGTGGACATCTCTTCTACTATCGTGGGACAGATACTGGCAGAACTAGAGGTGTTGGATTTATAATAAACAAGAAACTGAAGGATAAAGTTGTAGAAGTTGAAAGTTCCTCTGACAGAGCTGCACGACTTGTTATCCAACTCTCGAGAAGATACCAGGCTCAGATTATTCAAGCTCATGCACCCACCATAAGTCATCCTGAAGAAGAAATTGAAGAATTTTATGAAAAAATTCTCGTCATCTAAGTAATAAAGGTAAGCAGCATTTAAAGATAATTATGGGAGATTTCAATGCATGAAACTTCAGTAGGTAAATTCGGTCATGGCAACAGAAACCAGCGTGGAAATACTCTCGTTGAGTTTGCAGTGGCAGAAGGGTTTTTCATCTTGAACTCCTTTTTCAAGAAAAAGCCACACAGGAAATGGACATGGAGACACACAAATGGAACGACAAGTGAAATTGATTTTATTATGTGTAACAAAAAATTGTCATAGAAGACTGCAGTGTGCTAAACAAGTTCAACACAAGTAGTGACCATAGATTGGTGAGATGTAAGATGCACCTCAACACTAAACTTGAACGTGGCAAGCTCATAAAGCAAACAAAATATATTGACATAACCAACCTTAAAAAACACCATAATACCTTCAAGTTGGAAGTGAAGAACAGATTCTCTACTTTAGAAGGACTAACATCGGAAGAAGTGGATATTTCTGAAATTAACAGAAAAGTAACCAAAGCTCTTATGGAAACAGCAACAAAATTAGCCGGGTCCAAGAACAAGTTGCATGTGAACAAATTATCAGGAAAAACCAAAATGTTGATGCAAAAAAGAAGAGAGATGAGGACAACTAAAAAAGATGTGACTTCCAAAGTGGAATATATAGAGATATGCAGGACGATACGAAAAAGTATCACTGAAGACGTAAGGAAATTCAACTGTGAACTAGTAAGGAAAGCAATGGAAAACAACCAAAGCCTAAAGTTAGCAATGGGACATCTCAGTAAGGGGAAAAAACAGATTATGGCACTGAGAAAAGAAGATGGTTCTGTAACAAGAAATAGAGGTGAAATGTTGACAAGAGTGAAAGATTTCTATCCAAATTATATGAAAGGGATGATACATGTACTCCAGACATCGTGAAAGGTGCCAGTACTAGAGTTCTTCCAGTCCTCCCAGCAGAAGTTGCACATGCAATCAAGAACATGAAGCGTGGAAAAGCCCCAGGAGAAGATGGAATTACTGTAGACATAATACAAGAAGCAAGTGGAGAAATCAAACAGTACTCGCCCAAATTTTCACTCGATGTCTTAATTAAGGGAAGATTCCTGAGGACTGGAACAACGCTACAATGATCCTGCTACATAAAAAAGGTGACACTCAGGATCTCAGGAACTACAGACCTATCAGCCTCCTATCAGTGGTTTATAAAATCTTCACTAAAGTTCTTTCACACCGCTTGAAGGTAACACTGGACATGGCTCAACCGAGAGAACAAGCTGGATTCAGGAGTGGCTACAGCACAATAGATCATATCCACGTGCTGAGAGAACTAATTGAAAGAGCGAGGGAATATGAACTTCCATTGTGCATGGCTTTTATCAATTATGAAAAAGCCTTTGATTCGGTGAAACCATCAGCAGTTACAATGGCTCTGAAATCCTGCGGTATTGAAGATGCATGCATTAATATTATTAATAAAATCTATGAAAATGCAAGTGCAAAGATTCGGCTGTTTGAAAATACAACACACATAAAAATTGGAAAGGGAGTAAGACAATGTGACACCATATCTCCGAAGCTCTTTAATGCCACATTAGAGGGTGTCTTTCAGTCACTGAGCTGGAAAAACAAAGGGATAAATGTTAATGGAGATTATCTAACCCACCTTCGTTTTGCTGATGACATAGTCATTTTTGCAACTACTCCATCAGAGCTGCAGAGTATGATTCAGGAACTTGCTGAAAAGAGTAAAGAAGTGGGATTAAAAATGAACTTTCAGAAGACAAAAGTGATGTTCAATGCTTTTTCAAGAAATGAAGATTTATCGATTGATGGAGAAAAGCTGGAGATAACAGACACGTACGTTTATCTTGGACAGCAGATATCAAGTGAGGGTCACATTGATGAAGAAATTAATCGGCGTACAAAACTTGCCTGGAGAGCTTTTGGAAGAAACAGCATAATTTTCAAGAGCAATATGCCATTATGTCTTAAAAGAAAAGTGTTTGAACAATGCATCCTTCCAGTGCTTACGTATGGTGCAGAGACGTGGACTTTAACTAAAAGAGACATACAAAGGCTGCAGACAACACAAAGCAGCATGGAGAGGTGCATGCTTGGTGTAACCAGGAGAGATAAAAAGAGGAACTCGTGGATCCGAAAAACGACAAGAGTGGAAGACATTATGATCAGAGTTAAATCCCTGAAATGGCAATGGGCTGGACATACTGCCAGAAGGACAGACCATCGATGGGCAGCCAAAATTTTAGATTGGATTCCAAGGGATAGGAAAAGACCCAGAAGAAGACCACATGGAAGATGGGTGGATGAAATTCGAAAGTATGCGGCAGTAACATGGATGAGACTGGCACAAGACAGACCGTTGTGGAGGAAACTTGGGGAGACCTTCGTCCAGCAGTGGATTGATAATGGTTGACAATGATGATGATGATGATGATACTTTATTGAGAAAAGTCACCGGACACCCCTTCAAAAGCAAATGAACGAATCCGCTGCGTTGTTAAGATGCGCTGTGCAGCTACAAACGGTATAAAAACAAGTCTGCAGCTGACCGAGATCACATCTCATTGCGAGGTTGAGTGAAAATGTTGCGGCGGGAGAGAACTGTCTTTGAGAAAGGAATGTTTGCTGGGTGTTATATTAGTGGGCTGCCCATGAGAGACACCGAGAGGCGTTTAAACATACCCAAGTTAACTGTTTTGAATGTACTGAATAAGTGGAAGACACATGGCGTGCCTGAATCAGCAAAACGCACCGGCAGACGAAAAGAAATCAGTAATAGAGGACGTCCAAGCCTCAGGAGAGTCGTTACAGCTAATCGACGGAGTGTTGCACAAGACCTCAGTCTACAGGTGAGTAAAAATGCAGGAACCACGGTATGTACACGTAACATTCGCAGAGAACTTCATTCCATGGGTTACCGTGGTCGTGCGGCTACTCATAAGCTTTTAATCTCCACTCGGAATGCTACTCTTCTTTTTTTTTTTTTTTTTTTTTGATTGGAGGTTTAACGACCACCGTGAGCAACTCAATGGGCTATAAGCAGTCGCCCGTCCCTAATTTAGGATCACTGGTTCCAGGGAAGGGAGAGAGCCAGTGCCGTAAGACAAACACAACATCCATGCCCGACCGGGATTCGAACCCGGACCCCGTACGGACGAATGATCAGAGGCCAACGCCTTAGACCACTGCGCCACCGGGGCGGCAAATGCTACTCTTCGTTTAGCACGGTGTAAAGAACATTTATCGTGGACCGTAGATCAATGGAAACGGGTCCTATGGACAAATGAATTCAGATACACGATCCATCATCTTGATGGCCATGTGTCGGTATGGCGGCAGCCCGGGGAATGCTATTTACCACAGTGTACTGTTCCTACGGTCAAGTTCCGTGCTGGCAGTGTACTCGTACAGGGGTGTTTCCGTAGTATGGTCCCGGCTCATTGGTTATCGCGGACAAACCTATTAACTAGCACGTCTACCTTGATATTCTGGACAATTATGCCCTACCAACTCTGTGGCAATACTATGGAACCGAGCCTCGTTGGTACCAGCATGATAATGCACCGATCCATAAAGCAAGGTTTCAAAATCGCTTTATTCAAATTTATCATAAGAAAACATAAGAGGGAGACGTACAGTATTGGGCGTCTCACTGGGAAATAATACAAAACTGTTAAAAACATGATGGTATATACACTGCAATGACAATGGGGATGAATAACAAATGCTGCAAGCAAAGCTTATTGAATAAAAATTGCAGAAGTGACAAAGAGAAACACATCGTGTCACATGACATTGGCTGGGCATGATTTACAGGATAACACAGGCGAAACAATAGTACACAATTAGAAAAAGAACAGCACAAACACTGCCGTGAAGGTAAAACATTACATACATGAGATAAAAACACAGCGTGCACAATTGTGCAAGTTATTTAACGAGGGCACCAAAGCAACATAATACAGGCGGGGTGAAAGTAAGTAATGTACACGAGTAAGCATGAAAATACACTGAGATGGCATTAGCATTCACAATTCAACGGTAGCGTGGATTGCACGAGTCGTAGAGTGGAGGAGGGCCACCAGGGTGCCACGGAACTCAGCAAAGGAGGTGTAGAATGTCCTAGGGTACTGATAGGTGTAGCAGTCCAGAATCAATCGCAAACCATGGAGCGGCCGGCGCCCAGGTAGCATAGAAGGTGGCTTCTCGACGACTGGAAGAAGCCGACTGGTACTCCAGGCGGAGTCGAGAAAGCAATCGATCTTGAAAATGGCACAAAAGTGCTGCGCTGGCCTGGTGTAAAGAGACCGGCGAGGAAAGGCTGCGGAGTTGTTGAAGGTATACGTAAATAACGTGTTTAACCAGCACGAAAAGATAGGCACATACTGAAGGAAGAGTTGTAGGTGGATGAGCCCGCAGAAGAAGATGTCTGTAGGCAGTGAACGGAAGATCTTGAGAACAAGAGCGACTGGCAATCCGGAAAGCCTGGTGGAGGAGAGGCATCAGGATGGGACAGTAAAGGTAGACGTGAGAAACGTCTGCCTCCTGTGCGCAGAAGGAGCAGAGAGGGGAGGAGAGAAGAGACATGCGAAAGAGAAAATACGGAACAGGGAGGCGATTATGCAAAAAGAGCCAGTGGGTATTAATTTCAAGAGGGGCAGATAAGGGGTGAGCGGGCAGCGGCCCAGACAAGAGGAAGAGAAGCAGGGGGAACCTCCAGAATAGAAAGCGGTGAAGGGGTGGCAAGGTGCACTAGAAAACGATAAAGAGATTTAGAGGAGAGAGAGGAGAGAGGAAGAACCGAGTTTGTGAGTCGGAGGAAAAACGGCAGCGGAAGAGGGGCAGAAAAGACAGAGACGAGACCGGTGGGGGAGACAAGATCAGGGAAAAGCGAAAGAAGTGCAGTTAGCAGAGAGTCATAGACCAAATGGGCGGATGGGGATGAGAGAATAGCAGGGGGAGGCCAGAGAAAGGGCGCCAGGATAGATCCGAGTTAGTGAGGTCTTGTACAGTTACTACACCTGCTCGGAGCCAAGAGGGGAATGAAAAACAGGGGAGATGGGGGGGATGAACAAGGGAGTTGAAGAAGAGGGGTTCAGAAAGAAGCTCTAGAGTTGAAGAGGGAGGGGAGCGAATGAGGGGGAGAGAGCGAAGGTGAATGAGGGCTTCAGAATATGCAGGTGGGAGTTTGGAGGGGGGAAAGGACAGCAATCCATGAGAACTAAAGAAAGAAAGGAAAAATGTGGGTTACGCAAGGAGGCAAGAACGTCACGTACCTGAACTGCGGAAGCCACTGGAGCCGTGAAAAGGTGAATGAAGTTGATCACTCGGCTTGCTTTGTAGCACAGCGGGACATCAGGTAGGCCAGCACCACCATAGGAGGGAGGAGCACAGAGCTTGTGGACGTTAATCCAGTGATGACCCGCCCACATTACTCGAGTAAGGCAGCGTGTAACCTCCTGGAGACAGAAAAGCGGGGTCGTAGATGCAATCCAAGAATGCTTGCAGATGGACAGAAGGTATGTCCTGGTGAGATTTGCACGCTGGTAGTAGGACGTACAGAACTGCGCACGACACCAGAATGCAGCTGTGCGGAGGAGGCGAGGATGGAGTTCCGAGCGAGTTGCACTGGATGTAGCTTGTGGTGCACCTAAGTGCACACCCAGGAAGCGTTGGGTAGTGGATGACCATGTGGCCCCCCATGGAGCATCCAAGCGATTGGACCACGACCCGCACCACAATCCAGTGCTCTTAGACGTATTCAGTTCAGCTGCAGAACATGAAGCATATGCGGAGAACAAGCGACGAAGCAGTTGGAACTGTGAGTCACTACGAATGCAGACGGTGATGTCATCTGCATAAGCAGAGTAAATGACCGAGTGATGCCGTGAGCTGGCAACTGGTGGTGGAAGTTGTGCTAGAAGAGATGTTTGCAGAGAGCGTAGAAAAGGCTCGACGGCAATCGCAAACAGTTGACCAGAAAGCGGGCAGCCCTGGCGAACTCCCCGCTTGAAGGGAACATGTGCTGTGAGAAAAGATGCCGTCTTAACATGGAAAACGGCGTCCCGGTAGAGGGAGAGAAGAACGGAGACAAATTGTGGAGGAAAGCCAAAGTGTAGCAGGGTTTGTGTTAAATAGGCGTGTGAGATATTATCGAAAGCGGAACGGAGGTCTAAGGAAAGGAGAGCAAGAGGTTCAGAATGAGTCTTGGCAAGATGAATGAGATCGCGAAGAAGTTGAACATTGGAGGAAAGAGAACGGCCAGGAACAGTATAGGTTTGAGAGTCAGCAAGGATGTGAGGGAGGATAGAGTTTAGTCGACGGGAAAGAAGCTTAGTATAGAGTTTATAATCTTGATTGAGAAGAGAATGGGGCGCCAATTTTCCCAAGTCAAGAGGGTCACCCCTCTTGGGAAATAGGACCACATGTGCGTCCGTGAAACTCCTCGGGAGGGGGGAGCAGTTAAATGCAGCAGAAAAAGCGGAGAGGAGAAAAGGCAACAAAAGAGGCAAGAACGCACGGTAAAAAGGAAAGAGAGGCCGTCCGGACCCGGAGCGGCATGGGGGTTAAGGGAAGAGAAGGTGTAGGACACCTCCGTGGATGTGGGTGCAAGAGACAGGGTGTGAGCAAGATGAGACGGAACTTGAGGTAGGTTATTGAGAAGATGGGGGAGAGCAGAGGGAGAAGGGGGAGGAGTTTCACTGAACTTGGTGGTATAGAACTGACGAACGTGAGAGCAAATCGCTGCCGAATCGGATGTGATTTCGCCAGAGGGGAGGCGAAGATGACGAAGCGAGGTAGAAGACTTACGTGCAGATTCCATTGATGTTAGAAAATCATAGGTGCATTCCTCCGGATTGAGATGTTTAATGCGCAGACGTAAAAGTGCTTGCTGCGCAAGAGGTTTCAGCAAAGCCTGGAGCTCCGCCTGATATGCTGGAAAAAGCGGATCTGATAACCCAATCATTGTGAGCATCTGCCTGGCGTGATCGAGGCGCATCTGACTAGAAGTCTTCATGGTGAAGGAAAGTTGCTTGATATGTAAGAGGAGCTGATGCTTGACACGAAGCCAATACGTCAAGGTACAGGGCGCGGAATGCAACCCTGCGCGACGAGCAGCGAGAAAAGAACGGACAGAGGCACAAAATTCAGGATCAGTGAGGAGATTGGAGTCAAATGTCCACGGACGTACAGTCCGAGGGAGTGACGCCGCAACAAACACTGTGAGGGTGACCGTGCAGTGGTCTGAGGAAGCAGTAGGTTGATGTTGCAACTCGGTAATAGACGCAAGAAGCGGTGTGGAAACGTAAACCCGATCCAAGCGTGCAGTTGATGGAAGCTGACTCCCAGGCGAGCGCCACGTGTGTGAGGTCTCTTGTGGATGAAGGCGCCTATAAGCATCGGTGAAGGAGAAATCAGCAACAAGGTCATGGAGTAGTGCGACGAGATCCGTCCGACGCTCTCGTGACGAAGGAGAGCGATCCAGAGCCGGGTCAAGGGTGCAATTGAAGTCTCCACCCAAGAGCACACGATCCGAAGGTGAGACTTTCGAGAGAGCTTTACGGAGTTTGGTGAACAAGATGGATAAATGAATAGAGGTGCATGGAATATACACATTAAAGATGTGAAATCGAGCTCCGCTAACTGTGAAGGAGACTTGCTGGAGTAAATCTCGGCATAAGTTCTGCACTGAGAGTGCAGTGAGGGTGGATCGGAAATGTTGATGTATTCCGATAGCAAGTCCACCATGAGATGAGTAGCGGAAAGCATGATGGAACACATAATCGCTAGCACGCCAGCGAGTAAACAGAGTGGAGGAATGGCAGTTTGTTTCTTGTAGTAGTAACAGATCGGCCCCGAGGGGCGAGAGGTCTTCCATTACAAGAGCATTCGCTAGGGGGCTAGCAAACCCTCTGCAATTAAGGGTCGTGACCTTGAATGGACTGGTCAGTCGTTGGTTGGAGGAGTCGCGGAGCAACTTTCAGGAGTTGTTGTAATCGGTTTACGCAGCCAATGGTCCATGAGTGGTGCAGGGGGTCATGAACAAACCCACGAAGGTACTTAGCAATGCATCCGGCTTGCAGGAGCAGCGCGGGAAGAATGTCTTCGCGCTCTCGGAGGTAGTCATACGTCGACACCAGGTTCGTGGTGTGGGTGCAAAACTGATAGTAATCTCCAAGATTGAGAGGTTCTGAAGGAGCACCACATTTGGAGAGAACACTTGAAAAGACCTCAAACGAAGGCGGAGACCCATCATCATCAGTGTCCCTTTCAATTTCTGTTGGCGCAGGAGAGGGAGAGATATCTCCTGAAGATTTGGTAGTACGGAACGGTTGCCCATCCGCAGAGGAAGATTTCTTCTTCTTCCTCTTACGTCGGGTACCTGTACGAGTGCCAGAAATTCGTTTTCCAGGGAGCGACGATGCTCGGGAAGCTGACGCAGAGTCAGAGGAGTTATCGGCACCGCCGTCACACTCGGAGACACCAACAGTGAAGACTGGTGGGAAACCAGCGGCAAAGTCTCCCGATGTTGCCACAGGATGAGGAGTAATAGGTGAGGTGAGCACTGGAAAATGAAGGTGGGAGGTGAGATCAGCATCAAAAGACGCTCGTGGACGAGAGGTTGTAGATGTACTTTTGTGTAATTCGGCCCTGGGGCAGTTGGCACATTTGAAGACGGTGCAGGTCGAGAGCGAGATATAGCAGGAAGCTGCTTAGAGGCGGTAGGCACTGTAGAAGCCGTGGGAGCTGGATACTGGTTGTTGGGGCATCGAGCACGCTGATGCCCAAGTTCTTTGCAATTAGCACAGTGTTCTGATGTTAGCATGTCAATTCTGTAGGAGAGCTGCCCACATCGGACGTTTAGGATCCGTGGGAACTTACGGAGATGCTCCTCTGATGGAAAGATGAGTCGAACACTCCGGCGAAAACTACGAACATTCTTATTTGCAGGATCCTTGGGCGCAGCTGAATGTGTGATAACAGGACCAACAATCTTACCACACTTACTAAGTGCAGTACATATCATCGCATCCGAGATTTCGGGGGGCACCGGATGCAAGGAGACCTGAACAGGGCGCCTGGAAATCGGTTCAGCTTCCAGGTGGTGGTCTCCCAGGTCAAGACCAAAGTTTAGAAGCGTGTCTGCATGCTCTTTGGATGTGAAATAAACAATCACCGTCCGCGGCCGGCGGGTGAGGTGAGTAATGGCTCCGGCTGGAAGAAAAGCAAGGAGCGTATCACAATAGACTTTCAGCGGTGTATTCGGAAGAGCATCTAGGCACACTCCCAACTCGCGGGTGGAGTGAAGTTCCTGCGCAGCGGGTGAGAAGTGCGGAACGTCCAATTGAAGTGAGTCACCATGTATCTGGACATGGGCATCTGCAAGGGGAAGGCGAGTCGATTGCGTCGGTAGGGACGCACCTGAGGTAACGCTAGAATAAGAGCGGGAAGGCAATCCTCCATTGGAAGGCAGAGGTGCAGCGCTGGATGAAGGAGCTGACACAACGCTGGGCAAGGCTACCGAGGGCAGAGAAGCAACGCCCTCAGAGATATCCATTACGTCATCGGTAGCATCAGGAACGAACGTCATAGCCTCACCACCAGGAGGGGTGGTGGAGTCAGAGAGTTGAAGCGTAGAAGAAGAAGAGCAATAGGCATCAGGAGGAGGACGATATTCCCTATCATCAAGGACGGACGCTGATTGGTTTGCTCCGTCAGAGATAAGGATCGACGTAGTAGGAGAAGCTGTGACGAGAGCGGGAATTCTGCTCTTATCAGCAGTCGCCATCGCCGATGGCGAGGCCTAATTTAGTAAAAACGACCAACTGGTCGAGAAAATAAAGTGCTGATAGCTAATTGAAAATAGTACTCACCGACTCGGGAGATGTCTTAAATGAAAGATACAACCTTCGTCTTGAAGGCACGCACAAAAGTTAAACGACAGAGCACACAAAACACACTCAGTAGACGGCGAAACACGGAGCTCAAAACAGACACGACTTACGTCCCATAAAGCAAGGACTGTTAAGGCGTTTTTGGACGATAATTCCGTATCGTGTGTGGACTGGCCAGCACAGAGCCCTGATCGTAATCCCATAGAGCACATATGGGATGAAATATAGCGCTGCATAAGAAGTTTGGGACCAAGGCCTACTACTGAGCAACAGTTAGCGGCAGCATTATGTTTTGAATAAAAGCGCATCCCTATCGCTGTATTCCAAAACCTTGTCGAAAGCATGCTTCGAAGGGTCAGTGCATGCGTTAAGGTCAAAAGTGGACAGGCAGCGTACAAATGTATGTCAATAAATGTTGTGCTGTGTTTCTCTTCTAGGTGTTCGGTGGCTTTTGTCAATACAGTATATATGATCAAAAGTACCCGGACACCCCTTTCGAATAATAGATTTGCCCAAATACGTCATAGCTATGTACCATACAGATGTAAAAAGACACACGTGGCTTAGAAAACATGGTTCGATTTCGATGAAATTTTAGTATGTGACCACCTGGGGAAGAACCTTATTGAAAATGGGTGAAGTGGGGTCAAAGGTCACGACATAGGAGCGGGATCCATTCCATTGCTCTGTTGCGTCATAACTTGCGTAAATGTGGTTCGATGTCAATGTAATTTTAGTATATTAAAGGAAGCCACCTTGGAATGAACCCTATTGAAAATGGGTGAAGTAGGGTCAAAGGTCAGGACATACGAGCGGGATGCATTCCATTGCCATTATGCGTCATAACGTACGTAAAAATGGTCCAATTTCGATGAAATTTTAGTATGTGGTAGGGGACCACATGGGGACGAACCCTGTTGAAAATGGGCGAAATGTGGTCAAAGGTCAGGATATAGGATCGGGATCCATTCCACCACCCTTATTCCATACTATTAAAGGAGCAATTCTTGTATGTATATAAATTTTATTTTGAAAACGGCTCTAAGAATTTTGATGAAAGTCGTTAACCTACCGTTTTCTGGTACTAGAAATCGATTTAGCTTGATCTCGACTTCAGGAAAATTCGTTTAGTGCGTTAAATAACCACCCCGAATTACCACGTTTTTAGTGTCACGGCGTCCTATTAATGTTACCCATGCTTAGAAGTTTTATGACGTCACAATCTCACGATTGAAATGCTGGCGCGCGGTCACGCCATCTGTCTCATTACGTCACGCGTTGTGTGTGGATCCTATTAAAGTTTTATGACGTCACACTCTTTCGAGCTGATGGTCGGGATTCCCATCTGCCTCATTACGTCACGCGTTGTGTGCATATGCCCGTCCGCACGATAACTCGCCTAAAAATCGTTCGATATCGATGAAATTCTAACATGTGGAAGGGGAACAACTGGGAAGGAACCCTATTGAAAGTGAACGAAATGGGGTCAAAGCCAAGGACATAGGAGCGGGATCCATTCCACTGCTGTTATGCGTCATAACTAACTTAAAAAAGAGTCGATTTCGATTAAATTTTAGTATGTGGTAGGGGACTACCTGGGGATAAACCCTATTGAAAATGGGAGAAATGTGGTCAAAGGTCAGGACATAGGAGCGGAATCACTTCCATCGCCATTTTGCGTCATAACTTACGTAAACATTCTTCGATTTGGATAAAATGTCAGTATGTCGTAGGGGCCTGCGTGGGGACGAATCCTGTTGAAAATGGGCGAAATGGGGTCAAAGGTTAGGACACAGGAGCGGGATCTATTCTATAGCCCTTATGCATCATAACTTACTTAAAAATGCTTCCATTGTGACAAAATATTATCATGGGATTTCGGAAGTATACTGACCCGGTTCTGTTGGATATCATCGAAATGGGATCAAAGGTCAGGGCACAGTGGCGAAACACTCATCCAATAGTAAAATTGTGCATACAATTTTCCTATTGGATGAGTGTTTCGCCACTTTATGCTATTTCTTCTTGTCTCAGTGTATTTTTTACTGTATTGGACATCAAAGTCTGATATTGAATATGTTAAGGAATTGCGTTTTATTTCAGAACAAGAACGGTTGATAATGTTTGTAAGAAAACTTTTCCTTTGTGCTTTCATTTACTTAGAACTTACCAGTTTAGATAAGTTCTAAGTAATAAGTTCTTGTCTAAATACTCTGTCGTTGCTTTCGGATGTTGGGATTTTCTTGGGACCACATTCCCGGTCCCCTTCCTTCTTTTGTTATGGGACAAAAATATTTATGTACTATTTTTGACTTGCTGAACAAGCTTGTAATTGATTTTTTCCCTATCTACAAATGGGGGCGCGATGTCCCCTCAGACCTCCCAAAAAGGGTGGCGAGGGAATCCCTCGTGGTGCTATTGTGTGCGCCATAGGGGGTTTTCTATACAACTTCACAAGAAGTAAATCGCTAACTGCCGTAGTCCGTGAGATATTGGCATGATCACAGACTTTCCTTGTAACCTTGTATACCGGGTGTTCAATAAATGATCGAACACTTAGTTTGGGAATAACTTTTGAAATGCGCACGAGAGGGCAGCACTATCAGTTTTTCGTTGACCAAGTGCTTATAGGTAATTGATTCAGTGTTGGTTCGACTGTGTTTTAGTGCAAGTTAAAAATGGTGTATTCAACCTAAGAACTCGTTTTTATTGTGAAAACTTGGTATGAAACAAACAAAAGTCCTTCTGAAACACTGAGAAAGTGGTCAACAGCTCACAAGAATGTTCGAAAGCGATCAAAGTCAACAGTTTTGGACCTGGTTAGGAAATTTGAGACAACTGGCTCTGTTCTCGATGCTCGTAAAGGAAATGTGTGTGCATCAAGGTTAGCCAGGACGCGGAACGGAGGGCTGTGATTGATGATCCAGCCACGTCAACAAGAAAATTGGCCAGCCAACTTCAGGTAAGCGTTCGATCTGCTCACTCAATCCTAAAAAAACCCTCCAGTTATTCCCGTACAAAATTCAAACACTTCAACACCTTAATGAGGCCTCCATCAAAAAGAGGGATATGTTTGCTAACGCAATTGTTGATGTAATCGACAACACACAATTGAATTTCGATTGTGTTTGGTTCAGCGACGAAGCCCATTTATGGTTATCCGGATATGTTAACAAACAGACTTACCGGATATGGGGATCAGAGAATCCAGTTTTCATTGAAACGCGCCCTCTTCATCCAGCTAAAGTTACAGTTTGGGCTGCTCCCTGCAGGAACAGGCTGACTGATACTGCTTTTTTTCGACGCCACTGTGAAAAGCTATTCCTACAAATCTATGCTGGGAAACAAGTTTCTCCTGGAAATTCACCATCTGGGAATGGTCGATGGTTTTTGGCTGGCTTATGCAAGATGGTGCACCTCCGCATTGCACTCTGGATGTTCTTAGGACCATAAGCTGCCACTTTGGACACAAAGTGCTGCTTATGGTCCACAAGTGCTGCTTAGGTGATGTATGCATTCCAACCGAACTTTCAGACCTTCCCTGGATATATCGAATGGCCTCCTTATTCTCCCGACACAAATCCTTACGACTTCTTTCTTCGGGCATACATCAAAGAATTGGTCTAGAAATCAGGCCCTAACCCTGTGGCTGAGCTCAAAGACGCTATCACCGATGCTTTTCCCACTGCAACTCGAGATATTCTAGGCCGAGTCATAGAGAACTTTGAAGCCCGAATGTGCCATCTTGTGGTAACGGGAGGCAAACGCTTTGAAAATGTTATCGCTTAATTACCTTTTGAGCCCACTTCAAAGAAACACTGTTTACTTAAGTTGTATCTTTTGTTTATAAACGCTTTCCTACAAACTAAGTGCTCGGTCATTTATTGAACACCCTGTGTATATGCAATTTTTCTGGATCTCCCCAATACAGAGATTCTAGATACCTTCCTGTACTTTTGTAACTGCTTACTGACATCTCTAACAAGAGCTCAGGTTAGTGGGAATTATCCAGCACTAATTTAGGGATACAAATTCTAGGAGATGCAGATAACCAATACCGTAGAGCAGGCGCAAAATTTATGTCTGACTCATGATATTTGAATCTGGGGCTTTAGCGCTAGAAGTTAGTTAGCATAAAGTTAACAGCTTCATGACAATCCCATAGGACATCATGTAAGGCTAGATGGAATCAATCAGCACTTATGGATCGATAGCAATTTCGTGAAAGGGAAGGGAGAAAACGCAATTAGCTGTTGCAAAACCTACGTGTGAGGAGGGATTTGAACCCAGCTGTTTCTTTGTGAGAGTTTAACAGCCTCAACGTGCCAGCCACCTGCAGACGATGAACTCTTTGTGTAGGTGATGTATGCATTCCTTCCTCGTGGGTACGCAGGGGAGTTTAAAATGACGAGACAAGTTACAAGGAATGCCTTTCGCTCGGTGTTGTAGAGAATAGCGTGACGGAGTCGTGGTGTCTGTAGAGCCTTCGTTTAAATTCCGCGTGAATTATGGGACCCGAAGATTAACACGAGACCCATTAGACGCCATATTGAAAGGCGTAAGATATCACGCTAATAAGTCAAGCAACCGAACTTTCAGACCTTCCCGTAATTAAATAGAAACTAAATCTTTGTAAGTTAACGAGTCTCGGCGGTGGAAAGAAAGAAAAAATAAGAAAGTTTCGATCATCAACAGGACGTTGATGCGATGTGGGGTCTAAATTTATTTGCCTCTTTTATCACCTTGCTGAACGTGTCTCCTTGCGCGATCTGTGGCCTTATAAAAGGTGGGAGTCCATCTAATTACCGAGGTTTGCGAACCAATTATTCCGCTTCCCGCTGTTCTGTCCGTGGAGCCATGATTTCAAAAACACCATTCGTCTTCCCCCCCCCCTCTCTATTTTCTTGTTGCTCCGTGAACATGAAGCTGCTTAGTTTTTTTGCTTTCGGTGGGTTATCGGATCGTAGCATCAGTTTATTCTTAACAAAAAATAAAACGGCATGGTAAATGCTGGGAGCTAAGCACTTTGATAAATACCGGTATTATCCTTGTAAATAATACTCTGAAAACACACTAAACAAGGAAGGGACTTATGTACGACATTACCGCAAACATTAAAAGTAATGAATATTCCTTGGATTGATTGCAACTTCCCCTTCTCTAATTATGAGCTAAGTAATTCAATTCTTCTCATTAAAATATTAATTGGACGAACAGATGCATTGTGAAAAAAATTGAAAAATAAAATAAAAAACTGACTTCGAAGTGAGATGATTTAGCGCAGGTACATAAGAATTCAGAATGTTAAAAAGAAAAAGAGAACGAAGAAGGAAAACTGATCATCCTGTAAAGGCTGAGTATCGTTACTATGTTTTAATCGGAGAAAATAAATCATACACAGTGAAGTACCAGTTTAGGGTTTCCATCCAAAATGAAGAGAACAGATTTATAATATAGTGCAAAAAAACGCACGCATGTAAGATTTAATAAAGCAGCGCTCTATTAAGTTCGGAAGTTATAAATGAAGATCAAGAATAATACCAAGAGTTAAACAAATGAGTGTGATGAATAAAAAACAAATTAATTTGCTCATCGTGTACGCTAACAACATTAATCTACTATGACGTTAGTACGTTAATCAATATAATGTCTCCCCTTCCCCCGAAAAAAATGTTGCAGTTAGAACTGAGAACTAACTAAAGTATGACCTAGAATAAAGAATACCAACCTGAGCGTTTCCGCCATGGAGGACGAGTTATCCGAAACGTGGGCTTCAGTTAATCTCCCGAAATGGAGCACATATAGCATGCTTTTCCCATAGCCAAAGCCCTTTCCTGGAAACAGTTTTGTTGCCACGGAAATACACTGAAGATCAATTGCATTAGAGACAGCTGGCGTCATGCAAATATGGCACTGTGGGCGGCCCTGTAAAAGAAAATGACATGACGTATGCAGCGATCCGACAATATGAGGAGTGATGCGACGGGAATCAGTAAGAGTCGGACGCA
Organism: Macrothele yani; assembly: GCA_039090855.1. Taxonomy (NCBI): domain Eukaryota; kingdom Metazoa; phylum Arthropoda; class Arachnida; order Araneae; family Macrothelidae; genus Macrothele; species Macrothele yani. The sequence continues at coordinate 27,070,354 of CM077002.1, read as the reverse complement.
GTATGGGTAAGATGAAGGATCTAAGCACATTTGAGCGTGGGCAAATTGTGGGAACCCGACGAATGGGTCACTTCACCGCGGAAGTCGTGCAGGCACTGGGATTTTCACGTGCCACTGTGTCACGGGTGCACCGTGAGTACATCGAATCCGGTAAAACCATCCCTCCAAGGGCCAACTGCCGTGGACAACAGCGTGTGGATGAGCGAGGTCATCGCCGGCTAGTTCGCATTGTAACAGCTGATAGACGGGCCGCAGTGCAAGAAAACACTCGGCAATTTAACGCTGGTAAATAAAAACGTGTAAGCAGCCACACCATCCAGAACCATCTCCTCGCTATGGGGTACAGAAGCCATCGTCCCACGAGGGTACCGCTGCTGACCGCGCATCACAGGGTGCAAAGATTAGCATGGACGCGGGAACATCGCCACTGGACCCTAGACATGTGGAAAAATGTTGCCTGGACTGATGAGTCGATATTCACGTTGGTGCATGCGGATGGCAGGATACGAGTACGGCGCAAACCACATGAAGCGATGGATCCTTCTTGCCAGCAGGGTACTCTTCAAGCTGGTGGGGGTGGCATTCTCTCGTCTGGGGACTGTTTACGTTAACTGAAATGGGACCCCTGGTACGTGTGACATTGTCCCTCACAGGCCAACGTTACCGGGATATCCTGGACGACCATTTGCTCCCGTTTGTGAGTCTACATTATCCCACTGGGGACCTCATCCTGCAACAAGACAATGCACAGTGCCAACGCTCCCAAATTGTATCCGAATGGTTGGATGAACACTCCAGCGACGTGACCTCGCTTCCTTGGCCAGCCAAGTCACCTGACCTCAATCCCATCGAGCACATCTGGGATGCCATCGAGAGAGATGTTCGAGGCTCTGACCCCCTCCATCAAATCTTCGTGAACTGTGGGAGCTTGTTCAGGGGTCGTGGATCCGTATGGCTTCCCAACGCTTCCGGTGTCTTGTCGAGTCCATGCCGAGACGAATCGCCGCCGTCATCAGGGCGAAAGGTGGTGGTACACCTTACTAGACAGGTATCGCTATTTCAATTGCTCTTCAGTGTACAGTACTTCATATTTTGGGCCACATTGTTTTACCGTTTGTTTAGTAAAAAGTACCAGGCGTAAGTTACTTTTTATTTTTTAATTTAAATTATTTTTTCTTTCTCTTGTCTTCCTCTCTTTTCCTGTATTATACCCCCATTCCGCCGTCGGAGCATAGAATCCAGGTGGTCAAGACAGCTGATTGCGTTCCACTCGTACATCGGTGGGAACGATCAGGGAATTTCTCTTCATAGTACAACTGATTAATACACCAGGTATATAAGATCGACGTGGTAATCCGTTTAATTGGCGTAAGAAATAAAATACAATTTGCCGAGCTTTCGCAATGGATGGCTTTGTCAAGGGTAAGTCAATTCAATGATTCCGCTCCTATGTCCTGACCTTTGACTCCATTTCAATTCAGCTGCAGTACTTGGGATCAATACCATATATTCCAGACTTGTCTTACATCCTGAAAAACGCTCTGAAGAAAATGGGACTAGGTGTAAGCATAAGGGTCCCAAAATCCTTGTAGAGCATTCTTTCAAAGTTCTCTGACAGACAACACCGAAGCTGGCGTTTATTCCATACCCTTATCGTATCTTGACAGCACGCGTTGACATTACCTCGGAATGACAAAACGCTCATTTTGAACCCAAATCAGAGAACACAAAATGAACGCAAAAGAAGGAAGATCTTCTATGGCCCAATCTAGAAAAGTGTGTTCCAGGTCCGTGGTACATATGTGGGAAATTATTAAAAAATTAGCTCCATACACTAACCCGAAAGCAACGGCATTCAGAGAGTCTGGAGATTATAATTAGCCGCGAGGCTTGCAACCACAGCGTTTCCCTGGAATTACCAAAAATCTGGATTCAATTCCTGAATGCTTTCCTTCCTGAAAACCGCCATGTCCCAAATTAACACATCTCATCTCTGGACTTCAGAACACGACACACCACGTATTTAATCATTCTTTATGCCTCGTGTAACCATTCTCATATTTAAATTGCAATCGTTCTCATTTTCAGTTTGTTTACTCTTTTATCCTTGACAAAGCCATCCGCAGATGTACGAAAGCTTACTCTTTTATCATTGACAAAGCCATCCGCAGATGTACGAAAGCTTACTCTTTTATCGTTGACAAAGCCATCCGCAGATGTACGAAAGCTTACTATTTTATCCTTGACAAAGCCATCCGCAGATGTACGAAAGTTTACTCTTTTATCCTTGACAAAGCCATCCGCAGATGTACGAAAGTTTACTCTTTTATCCTTGACAAAGCCATCCGCAGATGTACGAAAGTTTACTCTTTTATCCTTGACAAAGCCATCCGCAGATGTACGAAAGTTTACTCTTTTGTCCTTGACAAAGCCATCCGCAGATGTACGAAAGTTTACTCTTTTATCCTTGACAAAGCCATCCGCAGATGTACGAAAGTTTACTCTTTTATCCTTGACAAAGCCATCCGCAGATGTACGAAAGTTTACTCTTTTATCCTTGACAAAGCCATCCGCAGATGTACGAAAGTTTACTCTTTTATCCTTGACAAAGCCATCCGCAGATGTACGAAAGTTTACTCTTTTATCCTTGACAAAGCCATCCGCAGATGTACGAAAGTTTACTCTTTTATCGTTGACAAAGCCATCCGCAGATGTATGAAAACATACTCTTTTATCCTTGACAAAGCCATCCGCAGATGTACGAAAGTTTACTCTTTTATCGTTGACAAAGCCATCCGCAGATGTATGAAAACATACTCTTTTATCCTTGACAAAGCCATCCGCAGATGTACGAAAGTTTACTCTTTTATCCTTGACAAAGCCATCCGCAGATGTACGAAAGTTTACTCTTTTATCCTTGACAAAGCCATCCGCAGATGTACGAAAGCTTACTCTTTTATCATTGACAAAGCCATCCGCAGATGTACGAAAGTTTACTCTTTTATCCTTGACAAAGCCATCCGCAGATGTACGAAAGTTTACTCTTTTATCCTTGACAAAGCCATCCGCAGATGTACGAAAGTTTACTCTTTTATCGTTGACAAAGCCATCCGTAGATGTACGAAAGCTCGGCGAATTATATTTTGTTTTTTACGCCCATTAAATGGATCATCACTTCAATCTTGAATTTCTCTTCTTTTCACTCTCGTGGGAAGAATGAAGATATTTACAAAATTTAAGGCAATGTCGATCCCCAGTGTTAGTGTTGGTGGTAGACAAACATTCCCTGGAATATAAGGGTTCACATCTCAAAGTCCGAATCCTGGTTAGTTGAATTGTCAAGCTAACTTCTTACGACCGCCTGTTTTGGAAGTAGGCTCCAGCAAATGTAAAATACACCGAATGTCATGAGAAAGTTATAATTCTGTCATAGGTAAGCAAGCCACCGTAATATTCCGCTATTCACGAGACCCAAGTAAAATATGTTCGATTTAAAGTACGGAAAACATCACCTGCCCATAACACCAGCTGGTACTATCGGGTAGCTCATTGGGCCAACCAATAATCAACAGGGTCAAGCACCGGTCAGCTCCGTTGACCAATCCAGGCCCTTGGCGGAAAACTCGTGAAGGGCTGAGAGCACGCCCAGACAACATGGGAAATTAAAGGGACTCAGGATATGTACACGAAAATAGCAAAACCAAAAGAGAAGAGATCAAGTTAAAGCTAAGTCCGTAGTCGAACTCGGAAGTAGTAGTAAGAAGTAACAATGGGAAGTCTACAAAATGGATCACAGCGAGGTGTTAGGATACCTTGGGCTCTTTTAGTAGACTCTGTTTGTCAGATACAGAGATATGCTTTGTTGCCGCCGCACTTCAGTAGATAATCTTCGAGGGGGCTGAGTCTTCACCGGTCGTAAGATAGGGTGATATTTTTCTCTCCAGCTCTAGTTCCAGATCAGATCATATGTAGAGAATTTTAGAAAGGGAGTATCTGACCCCAGGTCTTAAACAACCCTTAGAAATAGGGATCTAGGAGATTTGGGCTAGAGTGCCCGATAGGAAAGTGACACGGAAGCGAGGTAGAAAGGGGAAGGTAGACTCCCTTATTTATTACCGGGCGCCAGTACCTGGGGTCCGTCGGCTTAACGTGCGCATCTGACGCACGGAGCAAAGGCTACATGTTAACAAACAGATCCCGAAGTTCAACACACTTGGCACAGAGTTCTGGAGTTTCTTTAACCTTTCCAAAAACATTCTGAAGCATGATCACTCAAATACTGCCCTGCTGATGATATCACCACCGAATCATTCGAAAATTGCTTCCCTGTCAAACATTTTTTAAGGTTTGGGAACAGGAAATAGTCCGATAGAGCAAGCTCTGGTGAGTAGGGGGGATAGTCTACACACTTAAACCCCAGATCCCTGAAAACATCCATTGTCTTCACAGCCTTGTGAGCCGGCGCATTGTTCTGCAAAAAGAGAGCATCTTTCTGCAGTTTCCCTCGCATTATTTCCCTTCAACGCCTTCTTTAATCGGCACAGCAAGTTGAAATAGCATTCAGCATTTATTGTTTGGCCCTTCTGGAGATAGTAAGTCAGTAAAACGCCTTCCGAACCTCCCAAAAACTGTTGCCTTGTCCTTTCCTCCAGACCTTTAAGTCTTGAATTTCTTTGGCTGTGGAGAACCCGAGTGCCGCCACTGTAGGCACTGTTGTTTCATCTCTGGATCGTAGTGATGTAACCACGTTTCATCAACAGTGACAAGACTTTGCAAAAAAGTATCACCAGATCGCTCAAAATGCTGCAAAACTGATTTGAAAGTATCCACTCGTTTTCGTTTCTCAATAACGTTCAAACACTTGGGCACCCATTTTGCTGACATCTTTTGCATATCCAAGTGCTCATGAATTATGAACCCAACACATTCCCTGGATATCTCCAGTGTCTCACTCAGCTATTGTTTTAGCAGAGATTCGCCGATCTGACAAAATCAAGTCATGAACACGATCAAAAATTTCGGGTGTTGTCACTGTTGAAGGCCTCCCAGATCTTGCAACATCTTTGGTCTCAAAGTCTCCACGCTGAAAGCTGGCACACCATTTCTTCACAGTGGAATACGAAAGGGCACTTATTTAATGTTTGCATCATATACTCAGATTTCCTTTGCAGTTTTCTTCTGCAGGAACAGAAATTTCATGACAGCTGAACCACGTTCTTCATTCGAAAATTCAACACTTTGAATTGACATGATTCAGGCCAGGACGTCAAACATCTCCAAAAAAAAAAAAAAAAGAGCTATTAGTCTGGAAATTGGCACTTTACAATACAAAAAAATATTCTTTCGAGCTGGAGTGACAAAAGAATGCTATAATTACAGGAAGTGGGTTGGCCGAGACCTTTTCAGCATCCTCTCGTTCTCGCCATGGGCCCACATTTATCCATGATAACGCGAAACCCCACGTTGCATTTCAGACAATTCAGAAGCTGCCCGAGTTGAAGTGCGAAACCTCGCTTCATCTGCCTTATAACCTGATCTGTCTCCTACGGATTATCACCTCTTCAAGCACCTGGACATCTATTCTACAGGATGTATTGTTTACAAATCAAACATCAGTTGAAACAGTATTCCATGAGTTCGTTTTTTCCGGAAGCTCGATATTTCTTTCACTACGGCATACAGAAGCTTGTATCTCGTCGGCAAAAGTGTGTGTTACTATTGACGGTGATTATTTTGATTAATAAAGTTCATTTTGCACCGCAATTTGAGTGTTTGAAGTTTCCGTCGATATTTCGACATGTCATCTTCGACAACCTAACACAACGGAGTCATTTGTTTCCAAGTAAAAACAGTGAGTGAAGCACTGCGACACGTCTCGTTTTCTTCTTGTGTTATCTATCTCATAATTATCTTTTCCTATCGTCAGGATCTTCATTCTCATTATTCTTTTAATTATTACCCTCATGATTTATCCGTTGTTTCTTTTATTCACTGTTTTCAAAACCAACTTTTGTATCTCCACCATCTTCTAGATCCTAAAAGCACGTCTATGTATTTATTGGGTTGTCGGAAAAGTCATGACTTATTTTAGCCATGTTTTGTAAAGGTCATTTATTGATAGAAAGAACAAAGATCAATCAATGATATAATAGCTGTTTTGTTCGATAATCTTTTGCCATCTTTCAGTGAGCTGCAGAATGCCTCGTTCATAGAAGGACTTGTCTTTCGTGGCGAAAAACTCTACAAGGTACTGCTTTACAGCCTCATCTGAATTGAATGTTATACCACGCAAGGACTGTTGAAGACAGCGAAACAAGTGAAAGTCTGACGGCTCAAGGTCAGGGGAGTATGCTGGGTGTGGCAACACATCCTACTCAAGCTCCAATAATTTTTGGCGGGTGATTAAACTTGTGGGTGGTCTGGCGTTGTCGTGATGGAACACAACACCTTTACGGTGAACGAGCTCTGGACGTTTCTGGATGATGGATTCGTTCAAACTGTCCAATTGCCGACAGTACACATTCGAATTGATTGTTTGGTTCCGTGGTAGGAGCTCGAAAAACACGACACCTTTAAAATCCCACCACACGGAGACCAGAACCTTCCGCTGATGAATGTCTGCTTTGGATGTCATTTGAGGCGAAGCAGCACGTCGGGACTAAGACCGTTTGCGAGAACAATGTTGTACACAATCCACTTTTTCGCCACCAGTTATCAGTCGCTTCAAAAAAGGATCGTTTTCTTCACGTTTAATGAGCATATCGCAGATGTTTATACGCGCCGTCAATTCAGCTCCTTTGAGCTCATGAGGAACCCACACGTCGAGCTTGCTTACGTATCCCAGCTTCTTCAGGTGGTCGTGAACGCTTGAATGATGGATGTGCAATGCATCTGCAATCTCTCGTGTCGTGTAACGTGGGTTTGACTCGATCAATGCCTTGCCTGGTCGTCATAAACCTCGGTGGGCCTGACGGACCGAATGGGCATCGTTGAGATCAAAATCACCAGCACGGAATTTTGCGAACCACCGCTGGCACTGACGTTCTTGCAGAACATTATCACCCTACACTTTACGCAACTTTTCACAAGTTTGACGTGCGTTCTTCCTTTTACAGAAGTAAAACAGTAAAATATGGCGAAAACGCACAGTTTGGTCTTCCATCTTCAACTTGATGTCAAATCTCCGCAAATCAACCAAATCGCTCACTATTCCTTTTAGACTGCAACTAGAACTGGCACCTGTCGAATGCCATAGTGATAACAGAGCTGCGCAAGCCTCTAGTACTTCCAAAACCGCCCAACTGCCGTCGGGTGCCAAAATACGTCATGACTTTTCCGACAACCCAATAGTATGCACTTGTGGAACCTTGCAGTTTTAAATTTAGAACATCCCGTTACGCCTGACGCTTCTGGTGCTCGGACAGTTAGGGATTGCCCTGGTTGTTTACCTAGGCTTGTGCATCATCTCATACACGATACTACAGCCCAGTTCTTCGATCAAACGCTTTTTCGTTCTCATATTGTTCTGGAGAACTGGGTTTGTTTCACTGAAGCTGAGAATGTCAACGCTGCTTCCAGCGCAAAGATCTGGGCGAAGGTGTGCAATCATCACTCTATCCGTGATCATTAGGCGTACCGCTCCGAGTGTACCACGGCTACCAATTGATCTACTGACTGGTGTTTACTGTCTCGCTTTGAGTTTGTGCTCAACCTGTTTATGACTCTGCTCAGCATCTTGATGTCTTGTACCATACACATACTGTTTAGTACATTTCTGTGTCTGTAAACTGACCTCCAGACTCAGTATTCCATTTTGTTCACGTTCAACCTTTACGATATGATTGAACCATATACTATTTTGGTCACCTTCAACTTTTATACCACGCTTGCTTATCTTCACATCTGTTGCTTTGCCCGTTTGTTCTTTTTTCCCACGTACATCCAGTGAAAATAGGTTAGTATTAGTGTGCTCACCTTTACATGTGTTACTCAACTTCAGATTTTAATTTATTGTCATGGGTGTTTATTGATGTTATTTTTTCATTGTTTTACTCTACCATATGCATAGTATTTGAATAAAGTTCGAAGCATGGGTCTTCTATGCACTCCATTGTTACTGTAGTAAATAAAGCCATTATTATACTTTCTCGTTCAGTCTATATTTCGCATCAAGGATACTTATGCTATGTAAGTTGACAACTATAACCCCACGTCACCATTGAACCGAAATTACAGATTGGTACCGCTGTTGACTTGATGATATAGGCTCTAATCCTCAAGAATTAAATTTATTACAACAGAAGGACATAACAATCCATAGTAAGAAACTTTGCTTTACAGTGCCTACAAGTTGCAGCTAGCTTCGACACAAGACTGGAAGTGTTAGGCCTTAAACGAACTTTCGTTGGATTACTGTTAGGCGCATGCAACTCTTTCAACGGAACTCGGTGTGTTTGGTGAATGGCAGTGAAGAAACATTTTATGTAAGTAGTATATTTGTTGAACATTAAAATTGAATTGTATATAGTAGTTTTCACATTTTATGCACCACCATTGCCTAACTTAAACGTGAGCAACAGAATATAGAAAGATGATACACGTTTTTAAGAGTAAAGCCAGTACATCTTTGCAACGTTTACTTTGAAAAAGAGGTCGGATTAAATGACTTCTTGAGATGATTATCATTATTTAATCTTCCTTTTCGGTATTTTCTTATTTTCGTTTTTATAAAAAACTGTCTTTCTATGAGAAAGGAAACAAGCATCGTTTTTCTTAGAAAGACGCCGTTTTAAAATAACGCCCTTTTATTTTAATCCAGACAAAAAGGAAGGGAAGACAGCCAAATTCTGTCGGCAGCCATTTGTTCCGGCTTCCTTGGAAGAGGTTTTTAAACTCCAGTTCTTCACATTCTCATTTTTTTCGTGGTGAGATTCAAAGAAAAGAGAAAATATTGAAGGCGACCTAATCTACTACGTACAAAGCAATTGCTTTGCCACACATTGCTTTCAGGAGAGCAGATGACTTCTTTCCGAGTTAAACTAAATCCCTTACATATAAAATTGTCTCAGTGGCATTGAACAGTTAAAGTTAAGCGGTAAATACATCTCACGGAGGAAAATAAGCATTGTCGAATCAATAATAGCAGCACTGCAGGTCACACGAGCACAGATATCCGTGTTGTGCAGGTCGAACAACATAGGTATCAATTTTCGTGTAAACACAGAATAGACAATTTCACGGTATCAGCTCCTTAAGTTTATTTTCTTTAGAATGTAAGTTTATTTTCTTTAGAATGTAGTTAAGGTAAACTACCAAGATTCAGTTTTTTCCTGTAAGTATTCTACACTAGTGTCTAACTTTCATTAAGTTTATAAATTGTCTCTCCTGCTTGACGGATACATATCTTTCTTTCTTGAAGTCTTTTTTTAATCGCTTGAATATCTTTATTGTTTTCTTTTATTTGTTCCCTTTTAAAGAAGGGGAGTATTTTTTCTTTCCCAGAGGCTTTCCTTCAACATTCAGCTGATGCCTTTTTCTTCCCAAGCTTAATTTTTCGATTCGAGGTTTAACCTTTTTAAGTGGGCAACGCACCTGGACCAAATGATACCCAAAATTTTCTGCGCTCCTCAAATAGAATTATTTACATAGCGAACGAGTTTTATGAAAGCTACGAGAAAACAATTATTTTCATCATCCTACCTTAGTAGTACCAACTTTAAACCTACAATTGGTGGTTCTCTACTCCATGCCAAAAGATATGATGAGCAAGATACCCCCCTGACACGGACATCGTGCCACTGGGTAGAAACCATTGAATCAAACATCTCCACTTTCCTGCATTAGGTTGGTCGCCATTGTTACAGCTCTTTTATCAGGTAATCAATCAAAAAGCTTTAGCGTTAACTGAAAGACCACTTTTAATAACAAAGCTAAGGGGCAAGTAAAGTTTTCTGATGTGCACGTTCACTTGTTCCAGCCACGGTCTTCTCATTTCTTAAACAGCGAATATATTCATTAGAGCTGACATTTTTCTTACCCCGAGTTAATTCGTTCCGGCTGGATAAAGGCTTAAGGACCACTGTGGTCAGCTGTAAGGGAAATAAGCAGTCGCCAGGCCCTGATTTGGTGCCAGGACTGTGTATGGCTCAGCGGCAAACGTTCGCGACTACCACGGATAAATCTCAGGTTCGATCCCAGACAGGTACGACCCCTCGAACAACTAAATAACCGCCGTGCGTCGGATGGGCACGTTAAGACATTGAACTCCTGGTAACTGGCCCTCTGGAATAAATAAGGGCGTCTTCCTCCCCTTTCTACCTTGCTTACGTGTCACTTTTCTATCGGACACTCTAGCCCAAATTTCCTGGCTTCCTATTTTTAAGGGTTGTTTAAGACCCGGGGTCAGAGACACTCCGTTCCTAAAATCCTCTACATAGGATCTGATTTGGTGCCGCTCACTCTAAAGAAGGGCGATAGTCAGGCCTGTAGGACTTCCCCTGTCTCAGCATGGACTAGTACCCAGGCTCAGCTCTGCCGACTTGGGAGAAACCAAACGACTCGGCTAACGGAGGGGGATTCATAGCCTACGAGTAAAAGCATCACACACTGTTTTTTCTCGTAAGATTTTTTCATGTGCTAAAAGAGAACCAGCTACGTTACTGCTCAGTTGTCGTAATTAGCTTTCTACTAACACATCAGAAACACTGAATTACTGGCTAATCTGTCGTAAAAATGATTTTCAGACTTCTCGTAGAAACATTTCCTTGTGAACAGATCTTTTTCATAAGAAAAAAATTGAGAGAGGTACTGTTTGTAGATAATTTATGTTATGCATCTTTCGCATGCCAAGATCCTTGTGAGTGTGAAATAAAACGAGGGATTCGAGAGTATACATTTATTTATGTACAACACATTGCATTTATGTGCGTCACTCACGACCACACCGAGCCACAGTTCGGTACATACTAAGTGGAATTAAATGATGACAACAAACAATAAGGTTTACAAATTCCAGATATTGAGTGGTACTTGGGTAGGTGGATTAATGAATGTTATTGTCTTAAAAGCAATGAAAGAAGATGTGAGTCATAAAATTAAATATTTACTATAAACTACGGTGGAAGGAATGATAAGTATTGCTTAGGTTCTCAAAAACAATATTTATCTGCATTATTATTATTATACACTGACGGAAAAAAATCCCAACACCACGAAAAAATAGTTGTAGAGGAATGAAATGGCGGCAATACATTTGTATAGGTAACATAATTAATCGATTAAGGTTTCAAGATCACAGCTTAATGTAAGCGCGAGAAGAGCCATTTTAAATGTGAAATGCTGGTACATTAATTACCAGTGCAACCGCCAGAATGTTGAATGCAAGCACGCAAACGTTCGTGCATTGTGTCGTACAGGTGCTGGATGTCAGTTTGTGGGATGGAGTTCCATGCCTGTTGCACTTGGTCGGTCAATACAAGGACGGTTGATTCTGGTTAGGGGTGACGCTGGAGTTGTCGTCCAATGATGTCCCATACGTGCTCGATTGGTGAAAGATCTGGTGATCTAGCAGGCCACGGCAACATGTCGACACTTTGTAGAGCATGTTGGGTTACAACATCGGTATGCGGGCGAGCGTTATCCTGTTGGAAAACACCCCTGGAATGCTGTTCGTGAATGGCAGCACAACAGGTTGAATCACCAGACCGACGTACAACTGTGCCGTCAGGGTCCGTGGGATAACTACGAGAGTGCTCCTGCTGTGATAGGAAATTTGTTCCCCAGACCATAACTCCAGGTGTAGGTCCAGTGTGTCTCGGCCGCAGACAGGTTGGTTGCAGGCGCTCACCTGGCCTCCTTCTAACCAACACACGGCCATCACTGGAACCCAGGCAGAACCGGCTTTCATCAGAAAACACAACAGATCTGCACTCCGTCCTCCAATGAGCTCTAGCTTGACACCACTGACGTCGCAAACGGCAGTGCTTTGGAGTAAGTGGAATGCACGCTACAGGGTGTCTGGCTCGGAGCTGTCCTTCAAGTAACCGATTTGTAACAGTTCGTTGTGTCACTGTGGAGGCAACTTCAGCTCGAATTGCTGCCGCAGACGCGGTACGATGCGCTACGGCCATACGCCGTACACGGCGGTCTTCCCTCTCAGTAGTGCCACGTGGCCGGCCGGAACTCGGTCTTCTTGAGGCAGTACCTTCCCTTGACCACTGCTGCCAACAATCATGCACAGTGGCTACATTCATGCCAAGTCGTTCTGCAATATTGCGGAAAGAAAATCCACCTTCTCGTAGCCCTATTACACGACCTCGTTCAAACTCCGTGAGCTGTTGATAATGGCTTCTTCGTCTTCTTAAAGGCATTCTTGACTAACATCAACACACTACGTCGAATCTCAACGATAACTAACGCTCACGAACGTTACGGCACGTATTTACAGCAAACCTGCTTTGCATGTTCCGAGGGGCGCTACTAGCGCCACACGTATGCGCCGAGCGCGAAATTTGCACAGACGTCATCTTACAGATGTACTCTCACCGCCTACCAACTGTCGTTTATCTAACACAACCCCTTCTTGGTGTTGGGATTTTTTTTTCCGTCAGTGTATGTTATTCAGATTTACGAGAACGTAAGAAACTATCCTGACCCTGATGAAATGTGATATAGCTGTGAAAGTACATCTGCGCATGTGCAAGCTAAAATCTGATCTCAAAATAGAAAGAAAAGCTGAATCGCAAGTAATGGAGATTGGTAACGTTTGGTCTAAGATATCTACAGCTTACACCCCATCATCTTATACATCATGTTAAAGCTCTCATCAATAGCAGGTAACCTGAGTCGAGAGGAAGACGAGTTTTGCTTCGACGCACCGTTTTCATAGCATCAAAATTGTATTTTTGTAATATCTTTTATCACACTTAGAATCAGGTTCTCGTAGTTTACACACATTGCAATGAGATATTTTACTTTTGAGTAAAACCTCATGAAATAATGTTCAGCGATAGTTCAGTAAAGTGTATGGTTGAGTAACAATGAGGTTAAGTATTGTTCTGTCACTTCATGGGACAGAATTCTAAAATCAGATTTAAACCTTGGTGTTTGACAAGGTTAATAGACAGTAAGGTTTGCTCATCCCGCCTTCCGCGCAGACGAAAAATCATGACGTCACTGTCCTAACATACGAATTTATTTATTTAAACGTATTCTCTTTCTTTTTCTGTTCATGTATCTGACGATGGGTTCTAGGGAAAGGCAAAAGTTCTTATACCTCAAACTATATACAATAAAATCTTTAAATTTAGACGATGAATTTGAATTTGTATTGTGTGTGATTCTTCTTATCAAGATCGTACATAGAAGGCAACTTTTGACCATTTCTGCACGAATTTGAATATTCCAATTTGAATCGTAGATCCGAATTGTAGTTATGCAGGAAGATGTCAACAATTTTTTATAACTCAAACACAGAACAAAATCTTATGCAAAAGCACATTTACATTAAATACAGAAGAAATTCACAGTCATGTAAAGACTTTAGTAACGGAGATTTCAAGAATACCTCCCGCACATTTGTGTTACGTAAAGGGCTGGAAAACAGTTATACTTTTAAATGTTGATTTAGTTACAAGGGGAAGTTTTATTGTTTTTATATAAATTTAGAAAGGAAAACGCGCATTAGAACTTATTATTGTCATGTAATAAATAATTTCCTTATGAGGAATAGGGAAAGTATCTCAGCAACATTCCCAAATGTTTTAAATTAAAAATTGAAAACATTATACATTAAAAAATCGGGTAGAATTTATGAAAATCATTTCAGCAGGCTTACGAATAATAATTCCGACACGCTGCTATGATGCAGATGCAAAGAAACATGGCGATTAGGTAGTCTTACGGTAGAATTTTGGACAGTGATGTCACAAAGCAGTCACCGGAAGTACAAGATGAGCATAACTTTTTCATCTACTAACCTTGGGTGTTTAATACTTCCGTTACTCATTTTCCTTACATTGGAGTTTTTACTTGGGATTTATTTTATTGCTGTCGGTAAAGATGCATAGCATCAAAACCTTGAAAAAAAGGTTCTAGGGTACGATTAACTGAAACCCAACTCAAGATAAATCTTTAGGTTGGCATCCTATTTCTAAGTTGCCTACTTAAAGACATAATCTGTACTACAAATAGCTCAGAACTAAATTTCCCACTGGAATCAAAATTCAAGAAATTATGAAAAGTACTCGACTGTTCCCCTTCCCTGATTTTTGCAATTCTTTTTTGTAATGTTTTACAAAAACTTTTGGAAGCATTTGCAATAGTTGATTATTAATTTCTGGTACCTCAAAGTCGAATGTCAATATTTTGAAATTCACTCGACCTAAACCACTATTTTTCTCGCTGCAAAAACAATTCCTCTGCTAAAGTTGAGTATCAGTATCTTGCAACCCGCTATATCAAAACCACTATGAACCCCAATTTGAAGTTGCGTTCACGACGCAAGAAAAGCCTGCTACTAAGGAGAAAGTTTATTTGGTAGTATAGAAGTTGTGATGTATATTCTAAATAAACATTCATTTTTTGTTCCTTTTCCTATGTAAATTTGAGTTTGTTCTGCTTATACTTCCAAACTTAACGTGGCATCTTTTCCTCAAATAAGAATAAGGTTGGCAACAATTGAGGTCAGAGTGAACGTGATGTGTGAATGTATGAGATAAGAACGATAGACAAAATGACGAGATAACAGTTGTTGGTGTGGTGGATATGTGGCTGATGTGAATTGCGTTAGATTCCGAAGTGCGCTATTGTGCTATTTATATAATGGTGGAATAAAAAAGGAATTACCGTAAGTTGACTTCTGTCTTATGTTTCGTCTGGCCGTGAAGATTTAAGTAGGAAGTGTTGCATCGTATTCTTATCTAATGGTTTAGGCATAACGTAAGAACCAATATCTCTCACGAAAAAGACAATTACGTTATAAAGTTTGTGATGTGCTCCACCGCAGGACGCACATAAGATAAAGACAAATAGCATCGAGAGCATGCGTCCGCGTAGCTCAGTTGGGAGAGCGACTTATTCCGGAATGAGGTGACCCGGGTTCGATGCTCGGCGTGGACAAAATGACGGAGAAATTTACTTCGTTATAAGTTTATATGCAGCATGCAGCTTTTAAAGAATTTCTGTGCATCGAAGAGTTTAGGTGACCAAACTATCTCTATTTGTAAGACAAACATCCAAGATAAACCTCACGTTATGTATCTACTCGCTAGTGAGAAGACAGTAGCGCGAAGACAGTAAAGACTCTGTTCTTCTACTGAACATGCAGACCACGTTATCAGAAATAATCCGCGATATTGAGCTTGGTGTTGACTGAAGAACTGAGGAAAAAAATAGCAAGTATGATAATAAAATATGCAATAAATTTGCGGTTATATATAAAGCCTTTGATTCGGTGAAACCATCAGCAGTTACAATGGCTCTGAAATCCTGCTGTATTGAAGATGCATACATTAATATTATTAATAACATCTATGAAAATGCAAGTGCAAAGATTCGGCTGTTTGAAAACACAACAAACATAAAAATTGGAAAATGTGTGAGACAAGGTGACACCATATCTCCGAAGCTCTTTAATGGCACATTGGAAAATGTCTTTCAATCACTGAACTGGGAAAACAAAGGGATAAAGATTAATGGAGACTATCTAACAAACCTTCGTTTTGCTGATGACGTAGTCATTTTTGCAACTACCCCATCAGAGCCGCAGAGTATGATCCAGGGGCTTGCACTTGACAAGAGTAAAGAAATGGGATCAAAAATGAACTTTCAGAAGACAAAAGTGATGTTCAATGCTTTTACAAGAAATGAAGATTTATCGATTGATGGAGGAAAGCTGGAGATAACAGGCACGGACGTTTATCTTGGACAGCAGATATCAAGTGAGGGTCACATTGATGAAGAAAGTAATCGGCGTACAAAACTTGCCTGGAGAGCTTTTGGAAGAAACAGCATAATTTTCAAGAGCAATATGCCATTATGTCTTAAAAGAAAAGTGTTTGATCAATGCATCCTTCCAGTGCTTACGTATGGTGCAGAGACGTGGACCTTAGCTAAAAGAGACATACAAAGGCTGTAGACAACCCAAAGAGCATGGAGAGGTGCATGCTTGGTGTAGCCAGGAGATAAGAAGAGGGACTCGTGGATCAGAAAAACGACAAGAGTTAAAGACATCATGATCAGAGTAAAATCCCTAAAATGGCAATGGGCTGGACATACTGCCAGAAGGACAGACCATCGATGGACAGCCGAAATTTTAGATTGGATTCCAAGGGACAGGAAAAGACCTAGAAGAAGACCACATGGGAGATGGGTGGATGAAGTTCGAAAGTATGCGGAAGCGACATGGAGGAGACTGGCACAAGACAGACCGTTGTGGAGGAAACTTGGGGAGACCTTTGTCCAGCAGTGGATTGATAATGGTTGACAATGATGATGATGATGATATATATATATATATTTCAGTGTTTCGTCATCACATCAATTACCAAGGTGGCAGCGTTACAAAATTTCTAGTCCATGTTTAGGAAGTGCCCACACTGCAGCAGTTCCATTATCAAACGTCAGAAATGTGGTAGCGTTTCAACGGTGTGATAAATTGGACAGGTCGATTTCTAGAATATAATTTCTATTTCTAGAATAGATTAGAAATTTCTAGAAGCAGCTAACGAAGTTCTTCGACTGCCTCCCAGAAATGACAAGTTATATTTAGAAGTTGCGATTATGAAGCTGGGAACATTTTTTTTTAAGTGGCAAATTTATGAACTTTCTAATGTACAGTATATATTCCAGAACTGGGTACTTATGAAATTCTAGAAGTACGAGAGTTTTGAAGTACCTTCCGCGCCTTCGGTAAATGACAAAGTTGTGAATCTGCTTGAGTATCATTTCAGAAGTAGGCAAGCTACATTTAACGAAGTGGCGGGGTTAGGAATTTTTTGGAACGAGTTTACACAAATTGTACCTTTATGAAGTTACTGGGGTGTATCGTAGAAGCGGTGAAACATATCGCGGCAGAGGCGTGGGATGTTGCGGAAATGAAAAGACTTAGTTCACTACAAAAATTAAGTGGGGTGAATACACGGAAAATTTGTGAAAATAGCGTGTAGCAAAGTTGCCGGTAGGTATCCGTCTCTTTCAGAAATTTCCGTTTTTACCAGTGCCCGTTTATTTTAACTTCCATATTTTCACAGATTTTCCGTAGTCAGAAATTCCATTGATTTCAGAAAAGCCCGTTTCAGGATTTCCGTATTTAAACAAAAATTTCGCAAAATCGAAGAACCTTATCTTTACAGTTCTTACAACAGATAACCCTTTTGCAGCAGCCATTATCGAACCCCCGTCTTTTGGTTTGGTTCAACAGATAACGCACATCTTTAACCACTCAGCCAGAAACACCCGGTGATTTAGCCCACGTTTATTGTAAAACAAATTGCGCGACGATGACGATTTTTTTTTTGTTATTCATGCGAGTGATTTAATCAGTTTATTTTCTGTTGGAGCTTATTATTTTTTTGAATAGGTTTGTAATAATTTTTTCTTCTGTAGCAGGACTTTTCACAAATTAAGCATTTTTCATCCTGCTTTTTCGAACCAACAAAATGTTTTTGAACTTGATCTTCAACTGAGAATGACTTTCAACAGAAATAAAGGTGAAATGTACTTTTTTATAGTAATTTTTCATAGAAAACCTAAGTATAAAATTTATTCTTGATAGATATAATAGCTTTTGCTTTTAAGGGGTCCGAAGACTGATACATAGACATCGTACAATCACCTGTACAATAAGTTAAGTACCTGTTTTCTTACAGTAACACAGTATATAATAAATAGCTGGTGCATAAAATGGAGGAAAGGAGAAGAAATATTCTGTGCCACAATAAATAAAATGCATGCGATATGTTATCCACAATATTCGATCGCTACAGAACTTCAAAATCAAATAATTGGACAGACTATTGAAATTTAACGGTTAATCAAACCCCCAAATATTCCCCTGAATCTCTCCTATTAATGCAAGTTTTTCGTCATATGAATACGGAAAACGTGAGAATGGTGTTTTTTTGTCAATATAAGAAAAGAATTGCGGGAAAGTTTCTGAAAATTCAGAATTTTCCGTTACCACATCTTGAAAACGGTAATAACCGTCAATATAAGAAAGGAATTGCGGGAAGGTTTCTGAAAATTCAGAATTTTCCGTTACCACATCTTGAAAACGGTAATAACCGTCAATATAAGAAAGGTATTGCGGGAGGGTTTCTGAAAATTCAGAATTTTCCGCTACCACATCTCGAAAACGGTAATTACCGTCAATATAAAAAAGGTATTGCGGGAAGGTTTCTGAAAATTCAGAATTTTTCGTTACCACATCTTGAAAACGGTAATTACCGTCAATATAAGAAAGGTATTGCGGGAAGGTTTCTGAAAATTGAGATTTTTCCGTTACCACATCTTGAAAACGGCAATTTACCGTCAATATAAAAAAGGTATTGCGGGAAGGTTTCTGAAAATTCAGAATTTTCCGTTACCACATCTTGAAAACGGTAATTACCGTCAATATAAGAAAGGTATTGCCGGAAGGTTTCTGAAAATTGAGATTTTTCCGTTACCACATCTTCAAAACGGTAATTACCGTCAATATAAGAAAGGAATTGCGGGAAAGTTTCTGAAAATTGAGAATTTTCCCATGGTACGAAAAATCAGTGAAATTCAGGTTTCCTTCCGTCATTTCACGGTAAAAGTTGTGTCAGAAATATGCTTCGTTAATTCACGAATGGAACCACGGAAAGTGGCTCGTGAATTTCACAATTTGTTTTACAGTGTTCGAAGATTTCCATAAGAAAATACTTTATGAATTTGGGACGGTTCCTAGAAGCGGAAGCATTTTGATGTTGCTAGAGTTCACTGTAGAAGTGGTAGCGATATATCTGGCGAAGTAATGGCGTTATGAAGTTATGATGAAGCTAGGCGAGAAGCGTATCTGGAAGAGAAAAAATTACGAAGTTAGTTCATGACACACAAGTAATAGCAGAGCCATTTTCGTAAAAGTGACAGTGTTGTGAAATCGTTCTGTGGTTGGGGAGGATTTTAGAAAAGGTAGCACTATGGATTTGTCTTGAAGTTGGAGAGGATTTTTAAAAGTGACAGCGATATGAAATTTTCATGCAGTTGAGGAATATTTCCAGAAGTGGCACATTGTGAAGTTGATGGGACATATTACAGATGTAATAACGTTGCGGAGTTATTATCAGTGACAGAGTGGCAATCCATAAACGGCCCTGGAAGCTAATTTGTGTGGCCCAATTTTGGGAAAAATTATCGAAGTGTTACATCCCTGAAAAGACGGCATGTTACTCTTTAGACATCTTTTGAGCACATGCCTATGAATCATGGCAGTTTTTTTATATTGAGACAATAATTAGCAACATTTTACTCAATTTTCTGGACCACACATCTACTGTATAGTGAAATTTAATATAAGAACAAAATTACTTGCTGAGAAGCAACAGACAAGGTACGTTATCTGAGAAAGACAAGCATTGAGGTTAACCTATTCTAAATTTTTATTCTGAATTCAGTCAGGGCAATAAATAAATAAGATTGGACTATTCCAATCTTATGAATTTTATTGCGCTAACTGAATTCAGAATTTGTAATAGTTTATTCCTTTTTAGTAAAAACGGAAATCCAAACACGCCAAAAATGAATTTCTTTTTCAAAACTTACCTATCGCTAATAAAATAATTAAGAAAACATCACATGAAAAAATCTTTAAATGTCCAGAACTGCAAGAATTTCAGTGAAAATTTATTAAGTGAGAGAAATTAAAGAATGCGAAAATTGATATTTATTTATTTACTTTCAAGTGGTAAGATTTTTTTCTGTAGCCTAAACTGACCTCCAGAACTGCAGTTCGGTAATTGCTGCAACTGTAAGGCCCAAAAAGATGCAGATCTCGTTTGGGGTGGGGATTGGGGAGCATAAACATACAAAAAGCAGTAACCTAAAATTGTATCATAGGTAAATTTCAATGCATTAACGTACACAGTGAATTTCGTGTTTCTACCCGAGACTATTGGCAACATATTTGATTATGTAGATTGTATTAGCCGCAAATGCAATTGACAAAAGTGAGCTCAATTAGAGAATATCAGCCGAAAAGGATTGGCTTAAATTTGAACGTCGAATGAGGGGAAGAGAGTGTATCAAAAACCGTGTTTGGCTCAATTTACTACGTAGGTTTTTCTCTTTTCTTCTTTTTCTGAAGCCGTGAAAGTGGTAAACAAACTTTGCCGTTTTAGTATAATTTGGTTTTCTTCTACAAGAACATTGAAGTATAAGTATATACACAGTCGAGTCACATTACTGTGACCACCTCCTACTTTTGACGTCATCAACGCTTACCTAATGAAAGAAGGGACGTGTCGAGAGCTGGCTTGGAGGGTATATCATGTGTGCTGAATGCAATCTGAATACATATCGGGCATGTTAAGCCATCGGGTACTGCCCCCCCCCCTCCGGTAATAAATAAGGGCGTCTTTCTACCCCTTTTCACTTTCCTATCGGGCACTCTACCCCAAATCTCCTAGCTTCCTATTTCTAAGAGTTATTTAAGACCTGGGGTCAGACACTCCCTTCCTAAGATCCTCTACATACATATGATCTGATCAGATCTGATCTGAATACATACCACTCGTTCCTGTCATGGATAAAAGAAGCGATTTATCAGATTTGCTAAAAAGGGATGATTATTAGCTTTAAGGCCAACAGTGGCAGTAATTCATAAAGTTTACATAGTAAATCAAGTTAATAATATTGCGCTTTCACTTAAGCACGAAATATTAATTCATAGGCCTGCGGCCTAGGTGCCTTGCAAAGACCTCAGAAATGATACGATGAATGCCTTTTATAAAGTTTTATAAAATGTTTACAAATACCAAATATCTAGGTTGTAACTTAAAATCTTCTAAAAAGGCCCGCAACCTAGGTGCCTGGTAGATAGCTGAGAAATGATTCGTTGAGTGCCTTTTATAAGGTTTTATAAAATGTTTAGAAATACCAAATATCTAGGTTTTATCTTAAAATCTTCTAAAAAGGCCCGGGGCCTAGGTGCCTCGTAAAGACCCGAGGAATGATACAATGAGTGCCTTTTGTAAGGTTTTATAGAATGTTTACAAATACCAAATATCTAGGTTGTAAATTAAAATCTTCAAAAAATGCCCGCGGCCTAGGTGCTTTGCAAACAGCTGAGAAATGCTCCATTGAGTGCCTTTTACCAGGTTTATGTAAAATGTTTACAATTACCAAATATACGGAAATTATCTTTCTAAAGGATATAAATAGGAGAATAATTTAAATTATTATTCCTTTCTGGGAAATAAAAAAGTTTACTGTTGGTAAGATGATACAATTGGACGAATCGGCATTGGACCAATCGTACCATTGGACGAATCGGCATTGGACCAATCGATTATTGGACCAATCGATTATTGGACCAATCGTCGCTTTGGACGAATCGGCATCGGACCAATCGTCGTTGGACGAATCGTCCGGGACCGAGAGAGAAAGTTATTCAACGTGTGACCGGAATCGAATAGTCTATTGTGATAGTGTTTAGTATACAAGGCGGAAGAGCTGATTTCAAGAAGGAAAATAGAGGTAAGCAAATGATATTTAACCCATTTATTTATTAGATTCCTATCTAATGGAAAAATGCCGTTGCAAGTCATTAATCAGTGTTCTACCTATAGCGTACAGAGGTTTAACCGCGGACGCATGATCATTAGTTTTGGGGATTTAATTTTTCTAGTCCTTAATGTGGAATTAAAAAATAACTTTTTCGCCGTAACTTAAACTACAATATCTGATTTCTGAAGCGTAATTATGATAATTGGGGTTCAAATAGACACTTCAATTCAAGTACTTTATTAATTTTAACCTATCACAAAGTAACCAAGGTATCCTACATTTATTTATCATTTACAAGCGGTAACTACGTGACACGTAATAGTTGATGTAATTTAAATGTAACAAGATATTGCTCATATGAAGGGACGTCGCGAGACTTCGAAATCAGGATGGACGACGGGTGGGCGAGCATTATTTTTGCTGGGGAAAGTTTGATAGAAACGTTTATACTACGAAACACCGAAAGAACAAATTCTTAATGCTTTTTTTTTGATTGAAATTTTAACGACCGTCATGAGCAGCTCAATTCAATGCGCTGTAAGCAGTCGCTTGTCCCTAATTTAAGGTCACTTGTTCCAGGGAAGCGAGAGAGCCAGTGCCGTAAGACAAATACAACATCCATTCCTTTCCATGGTTTGAACCCGAACTCTTCTCGGACGAATGCCCATAAGCCAGCTCTTAGACCACTTCGCCACCGGGGGCAGCTTCAATGTTTTTCACTACCTGCTACAAAGGAATTCGTGCAACCTTCACCCCTTCCAACCGGACACACATACATACACGGATCTGACTAGTTAGCCGCTGATGTAATACAGAAGTTTTGGTAAAAGGTCGCCTTCAACTTTTTTCTTGCTCTGAATGCATTGTCTTAAACTGCTCTTCAAAGTTTTGCATGTTTGCTTACGAAAATAGTATTGAACATGAACAATTTATTTAAAAGAAAATGTCGTTTTTTTATTTAAATCAAATTTTAACGTCATGCTACGCAGACACAATACTTCCCCCCTCCTTAGCTGCCTTCCGTCCAGCCAGAGACTTTGCTTTGCACTCCTCTCCTGCAAAGCAGTCGTCAGCCACTTTCTGCACTTTCACTGTCCCGGGACAGTACTAAGATTGCTAGTGTAGCTTTAGACTCCACTTTCCGTGTTGGAATACCATATTTCGTAAAGGAAACAAACAGCATAGCAATCAGTAATGATCTCCTTCAGTGAATTCCTGTCCAATCTCCTCATTCTCTCTTGACCATAGTAACATGAACAAGAGGCTTATATTTAGAATAGTGGAGAACAATTGAATTTTCATGACCCTGCGGATGATATTTCGATAACCTTTATACAGGGTGTCCCACAAAGGACTCCCTGATTTTAAAATGAAATAACTCGGAAACGGAGATCGATAGAAGAATAAAACAAATGGTACGTTTATTTGAAAAGCCGTAAAAATTTGATACAGAAGTTTCAAAATTACTTACAAATGTTGCCAAAAGGTGGCGCTGTACGCTGTAGTCGCAGTGCGGAGTCCTGTAAATAATGCTGTGAAGCACAGAGCGATCAGTCTTCGGACAGTTTCGCTGTCGAAACGTGAAAGGAGATTAACCCACGTAGGAAGTGGATGAAGTCATGTATTCCGTGGAGCAACGTGTTTTTCTGGTACTCGAGTATCAGGGACTTCGTGGTTTATGCAAGATGGGGCCCGACCACACCGTACCCCAGCGGTTTTTGCCTTTCTTGAGGAATACTTCGGGAATAGAGTCATTGCTTTGAACTATTCCACATTTACTGGAACAGGCATGGATTGGCCTCCATACTCACCCGATCTTACCCCCCTGCGACTACTTTTTGTGGGGCACATTCAAGGACACTGTTTTCCAGAACAATTCTGCAACACTGGCAGAGAGTTGATCGGTGAGGCATGTGCGTCCATTTCCGTTGACACACTACAGAGGGTGACTGAAAATTTCATTCTTTGTTTGCGCCATCTCTGTGCTGCGAAAGGTGCACATTTTTAATCGATTGTCACGTGATGGCAACGACTGCTTGCAAAGGACAGTTTATAGACTATTTCTCGGACGCCCTACTGCGACTGAAGCGTACAGCGCCACCTGTCGGCAACATTTGTAAGTAATTTTGAAACTTCTGTATCAGATTTTTACGGCTTTTCAAATAAACATACCACTTGTTTTATTCTTCGATCAATCTCCGTTTCCGAGTTATTTCATTTTAAAATCAGGGAGTCCTTTGTGGGACACCCTGTACGAGAAGTATACAACTCACTTCTTATAGAAAATTACGTAGGGCTGCATGAAGTAAAGCATAAGACTTGGCAAAATGCAGATTATATTTGAAAGTTAAATATACTGAAAAATGGCACACTTTGAATTGGGTGGGCAATAAAAATTTCAGGGTGGGCTAACATCCCCTTGGCGACGTCCCTGCTCACATATACAGTTTTTATCAACAGCCCCACGTAATGAGAAGACGATAACTAAGATGGCGATTTTTTGGGACACAACTATAAGGAGGATGCCAAAAAAAGTGGAGCTCAGTGGGTTCACTGTAGCTTTAGCATGATATGGTACCACAAGAAGTGCCAAACATCTTACGATGAAACTGAAGATGTGTTCACGTGCGACGCCTGTGAAAGCTGCTGATAATGTTTCAAATTGAAATGCGAAAATGGCACTTTATGGAAATAGAAAGCATTTTATTGATAAAAATATGTATTTCTTCCGTGTCTGACTAGACTAAACTGTGCAATAGTTCATGTATTCTATTATTTCAATTCTTCTTTGTATGCATGCAATGTTGTGCGTACACTGAGTGGCCACTTTATTATGACCACCCCCTCAGTACTTCGTTGGGCCACCTTTTGCCTTTAATACTGCGTCGATTCTTCATGGCATGAATTCCACGAGATGTTGATTGGTGTTTTGTGGAATCTGAGACCAAGCTTGATGAATAAAACTTTCCAGGAGTGTGAGATTGCAGGGTTGTGGATCCAGCTGTCTGACGGCTCTTTCAACTTCTTCCCACAAATTCTCAATGGGGTTGAGATCTGGAGATTGTGGGGGGCCACCTAAACAAAGTAGACTCACCGTCATGTTCCTGAAACCAATCCTGTACAATACGAGCACTATGGCAACGCGCATTATTTTGTTGAAAGTAGCCATCCCCATTGGGATAAACCATCCACATGACAGGATGCACTTGGTCCGCAACGATGTTTAGATACGATGTGCCAGTCAGACGTTGATCAACACGAATTAAAGGGCCCAAAGCATGCCAGGAAAACATTCCCCAAACCATAACCTTGCCTCCACCAGCTTGAAGGTTTGTAGCAGGGAATTTGGGGTCCATGGTTTCGCGCTGTTTCCGCCAAATGCTCACTCGGCCATCCGCATGGTGCAACTGAAAACGTGATTCATCGGACCACATAATTTGTTTCCAAATATCGACTGTCCAATCCTTGTGCTCCTGTGCGAACTGGAGACGTTTTCTCTTGTTAACTGCAGACAGCAAAGGTGTTCAAACAGGCCTTCGGCTGCCACACCCCATCGGATGCAGTGTACGGCGAACAATGCGTGCAGAAATCATTTGAGGGGATCCTTGATTAAGATGGTCTGTAATTTGATGCGCTGTTGCCCTTCTGTTGTCTGTTACCAGTCTGGAGACTCTCCGTTGCGCCCGAGCAGTCACTGGTCGATGGCAACCACACGTTGCACGTAGAGACCCAGTTTTTTGGCTGACAGTCCAGTTTTTAAACACTTTAACAAGAGCTGCTCTGGGACATTTCACGAATGCGGCGGTTTCGGTAATACTCGCTCAATGGCTCCGAGCTCCTACAATCATCCCAGGTTGAAAGTCCGTCAAATCGCATTTTTAACCCATCTCGTCACCCAAAAATCATTTCTACTACTGTCGCAAGCACTAAGCTTTCGGCAACAGCGTGCAGCCATAGCACATTTGCTTAAAATTGTCAGGTGGTCATAATAAAGTGGCCACTCAGTGTATAAACGTACAACTTGTTCACTATCACGAACTTAGCAAGGTGTTATCTCGAAGTTACCAAGGTTATCATAGAATAACCTCTAGTAAACATTATGCGACGACAACATCTTTTGTGGAACACCAAAATACAGTCCCCAAGTTACTGGTATTATGTACAAATTTGTTGCTGGGATACTGGGGTTTGATAAACATGGGCGATAAATTTTGGTGGTAAAAATGGAAATTTTTGAAAAACAGCACGAAATTTCCTCTGTTTACCTTACCCTGTAGTTTGTGTTGCTTGAAGCCTTAGAGATAAGCTTTCAGGTATTCGCAGTTTCATCATTCTAAATTTGAACGCAGGAGTTGGATCTGTATTTTAGTGTTATTCATCTGAGTGGAAATTTTATTTTGAATGACATCACTTTAAATGTCTTTCCATATGGCATCATTCAAAGATTTTAGTGATGAGACTAAGCAAATGGAAAGTTCCCGTTCCCGCTATTTAATTTCCTATTACTTGTAAAGTCGTTTCGAAGGTAGTCATTGACGGAGCGAAATTGAAATAAATAAAAGGGAAAAGCCGTTTTCTTTTCAATAAGCTTAAAGATCAGCACAGGAACGCTTTTTAAAACCTCTTTTTGCCCTCACTGGGGAAATAAGCAAAACGCAAAGCCATGGAAGGAGCCTTGACTTCCTTTCAAAACAGAAGCAGGGGGAAAGAGAGAGAGATAGAACGGCGAAAGCCTTTCTAGCTGGAGCCCGGCGATAGAAAAATCCTCCTGTCATTCTTGCTGACTTTGTCTTGCCCCGAAAGGCCACGGGCATCCCATGTTGTTCTCCTGTGTGAGAGAGAGGGAGAGAGAAACGACTTTTGATCTGGAAATTGGTCTGGGCCCTCAGGGAATATTTCCTGTCTTTTAACTGATCGGCACACCGCTGATGTGAAACAAAATCCTTCCTGCAAGGAATTCTATCGGGTGTGTAAAATTCACTCGTAGCGAACAACCGGAAACGTTACGACAACCGTATTCAAAAGAAGAGAGCTGAGCTCCTGCAGCTGCGTTGCTACCTGGCAGCAGACGATAAATGTAGTCGATTCTCTCGCTTCGGAGCTCGAGACGAATATGTATTTTATAAAAGCGACCGAAAAGATCAGAAAGCAAGAAAACCTTTCACCCCTGCGAATTCAAGTCACGAACAAGGTTTGTAGAACAACAAAAACAACAGCAGCAGGGGAATGTGAGCAGCAAAGACGTTATAGCAGAGCTTTCACAGTATTGACAACCGAGAAGTGCTCAAAAGTTTTGGGGAGAGGAAGTGTATGCCTCGCTCGCGCAAACATTCTGAGATACTCTTTCGTTTTCTTTCGTATCTTCTGTTCTTCGTCACTTTCTTTATCGTATTGAGTACAAGACACGAAAAGGTTCGCATTTTAGAGGCACCTTTCTAAAACGTAACGCCGAACTTCCATTCTCTTTTGTGCGCGCAAAACTACATTAAGTTTTTGGGCATGTGAAACGAGATTTTTTATAGTAATGGTTTGGAGCTCCGTCATTTTTGTGTATCTTTTGCTTTAACCACTCTACACTTCTGAATTATTTGGTGATTCACGCGATTGCAAGTCGCGTATCTGATTTCTTAGCGTGAACATCCTTATGTGCAATACTTTTTCACAATATACAGGAGCTGGACAAAATAATTTGAACACCGCTATTATAAGGGATAATTTTATCCGTGTAGGCTACAAACAAAGTAATTATTTTTGTGAATGTTTCCTTTGCATATACTAGGTATTGTAACGAAGTAAATTTCTCCGTCATTTTTGGTCCACGCCGGTAATCGAACCCAAGTCCACTTATTCGGGAACAAGTCGCTCTACCAACTGAGCTACGCAGACGTTCGTTGTCGCTGCTATCTGCCTTCATATCTGATATATGATGTATTTGATATATATTAACCATTTCTATCGCCCTTTGAATTTATCAGCTAAAATTAAAATAGCTGTTGCGTTAAATGCCACCAGATGACGACATCTCAGTTGCTGAGACCATCAATACGCATTCGTGTAGTCAGATGCTGACTGATAAACCACGCATTGCGCTGAGAATTGTTGGCGCTGTAGCGTAAATTCGAACGCACTCGACTAGTTATCGAGAGTTCTGGGGTTCGATCCCAGCAGTGCCGGAATACAATTTTTCAGTCGCTTTGCGTTGTTTAAAAAATAACGTGGAAAGAGTGATGCCATCGTCCATTTACATTATCTCCACGTATTTGATATATATTAGCCTTCATATCTTGTGCGTCCTGTGAGGCAGGTACGTCACAGTATAGAACTAAGTTTTGAAGCGTTTCACGACAACGCAACATGTAATTTGAGAGAAAAAAACAATACCTTTACGAATCAAAATCTGCACCGTCATTATCTATCACCTTCCGCCATCGGTCGGGCAGCTGACGGATTCCGGCCACGATGAATACTTCGTCGCGTGACGCGATGAAGTCGTCAACCCATTTCTGCACTTCGTCACATGTCCGGAACCGTACAGCAGGAAAACCATGTTGCATCGATCGGAACAAATGATAGTCTGAAGGGGCTATGTCGGGACTATACGCCGGGTGCTCCAAAACTTCCCAGACATGCGCCCATAACCTTTTCCTTGACCAATTTCGCGACATGCGGCCTAGCGTTGTTGTTACCCGTATGTCCTCCGGAATATCGTGTAACATTGGAGGACCATGATTTCGTAGGTATGAATTTCGGAAAGGGGGCCTACAAATTAGTAAGTGTGGGAAAGCAATATATTCACCAAATAATTCCTACGGTATCGCATAGTACGAGGAAATAGTTAAACGAGGAAGAGTAGTTACCAAGTAAACAATTTAGAGAGCGCGGGAATTGGGAAAGAAAATCCGAGAAGCATAATGTGGACAGGCGTTCTAAGAGGATAATTATAATACCTATTTCATAATTTTTCTAAGACCTGGCTGAGCAGATTTCTTTCTTGAGGAGGAAATTCCTTATTTTTTTTCATCATTCTTTTGAATTGTTTTTTTATTTTATTTTGTGTTCCCGAGCTCTCCGGAAATTCCAGTAAGAATACGCACGAAACACACCCCTAGGTTAGTAAAGAGAAAACTCGGAGGTTTTAGCAAGCAACGCTACGAGAATGAAATGCTCGCAATCACAGGTGGGGCCAATTTACTGGACCTTTCGCTATTAACGAAGTCACGTTTTACGCACGCTAGCGGGCAACGAACAGGGCATAGTTCTCGTAGTGGGCGTAACTGGTTGACACCAACAGAAAGAGTCATACAGGAAGCGTACGTGAAAATTCTAAGGCAGCGCGGACATCCCGCGGAGCAGTTGACAAGATAAAGGAATATTCATCTTCAAGAAAACTCGATGTTCTCAAGCTTTGCCAACGAATCGGAGGGATTCCCATACAGGGATGTAAACCAATGCCGAAGCGAGGAAAAGCGGCCCAACCAATAAAGGGGAGAACCATTTGGGTAGGACAGGAACACCCCCGAACCCCTTAAACATAGACGAGAGAAAAGTTTTTTTTTTAGGCGGGAGATGATTTGGAGAGAACACGGGATGGAATGATGACTGCTATTTCTGGGTGAACGCAGAGAGGAAAGATGGACTCTAGATGAATCCTGGGCAGAATATCGCAGAAAGAATTTAGTTAGGAGCTTTTCTCCTGAGAAGACGCTAAAAATTGAGCAAGTTGATTTCGGTGAAGGGAAGTATGATGTTTTTCCCTGAGAGGTTTTTACGCAAATTTCGGGTGAAGCATCGAGTGATCTTATGCGGGCAGTGTGTGCATTCAGCAGGACCGGATGAGGTCCCAACCATAGACTTTATACCTATAAGTAATACCGGACGACAACGAAATAGATGAAAAGAAAAGAATTTGGTGAGAAAAATTTCATAATTCCCAATATCTCGTTAGCATGATCATGATTTTGTCTCCTATACATCCTCGGTAGAAAAGATAATTTTAATCTCTTGCAAGTGCTGAATAACATAATGTGTCTTATATTTTGCGGAAGGTGAACTTTAAATTATGATTGCGAATATCAAAAAGCATAATGAACTTAAAATATATTTTGGTTTAAATTAATAGAAATCTCCACCGATCAGTGTAATAGATTTTAAGGAAACACAAATGAAAATAAATTCTGTATTTTATAATGAAATTTACCCGAGTTTCTCAAATCTTTGAAAATTCAAAATAAGTGAATCTTTGTTTATTTTAACCTGAATAATTAAGTAGAACAATCGTAAAGTTTTGGTAGAGTAACAACTCCAAGATTTTAAGAAGAAAATAACTTTAACATTTAGCAAACCCAGTCGCAGGAAAATAAAAGGTCCAAATCTGACATGAGTTTATTAAATTTCAAGCGGCATATGGAGGAATATGGGTTTCCCATGTTCTCCCATATGAAACACAACGCAATGCAATTCGTCAACCCTGAACTTGGAGACCCTCCATTAGGGAACCCAACTTCACGGTAGACACCCATAGGCGGAAGATAATAGAGAGTAAAGAGTTACGAAAATTAACGGCCTTCTTAATAATTAATCCCACTGCAGCGAATAGGACGCAGCAGATGGTTCGCCCTCACATCGAGTAGGGGGTGGTAATATAAAACTGGTGCCGTGTGACCAGGATTTTTCAGTTCTTTGGTTAATTAATATAAAATTTGTGCTAGGACCAGGATTTCTTTGATCCTGTGGTTTAAAAAAAAAAAAGAATATTTGTTTTCGGTGGTCAGGATAATTAATCAAGTATACAGAATTAGCAGAATAATGCGATGTGTTTCTATTATCTCCCCTTCAATTCTGAGTAACAAGATGCAGGTTTTATAGAAAAATTAAGGAAATTGTAGCAAGATTTTAACTTCAAAAAAAAATAGTGAAGGTGAAATGCAAGTAAATAAGTTGCAGGAAATCAGATTATGCTGAAATAAATTTAAATTTCTAAGGAAATAGGCAGAAAAACAAATAAGAGTGATACTGCTAATTTAGCAAATGAATAGATGAAATCTTACAGAAAATACATGAAAATTAATAGTACGGAGAAAATAAATTTATACAAGTGTAATTCATGAATAATTTTGATTTATCGTTGAAAATCAAGGGAAAATTCCTTGCAAATCAAAGTAGGTGAAATTATTTTTGATGTGTTGTTTATTTGTGCATTTGAGTGTTGTGATTTTAAATCGGTAACTAGGAGGAATAATAGGTTCATTGATAACTTGGGGGAATGTATAATTTAACGGTGAGGCACTGATAGAAGAGTAGTGATGAGAAGTTGTGGTGATATATATTTTAAAATCAAAAGTGCATTATTATTGAAGTGTGATTTATTGTGCTTTAAATGTGTGATTTATATGCATCCAGCAAGGGAAGTAGACAGAGTTTATTGCTAGTATACTAAAATTTAATGAATTTAGGGAAGTCAGCATAAGTATTTGAGGTGTGGTTCTAATTTCTTGAAAAAGTGGTTATCGTATTAATTTTGTTACAAGTGCATAATTTGATCTCAAATGTTTCTAGTGTATTTATATATATATTTAAGACGTTCAAATTTATTACATATCTTAGTGTGAAGTGCTGGTTGTATATGTGCATATTTTGAGGGAATTTTGTTTAGTGTCGCGAGTTAGGTAGAGTTAAGTTGAAAGCCGAATGCAATTTAGGAGTAAGCTAGGAACGTTAATCATCTTATTCGTAGACAATTGTTTTCTGATCATAAGTCAAGTGGGTTAGCAGACGAAGCAGCGAGTTACGTTAGAGTGAATTTTTTATTTTTACGTGGTAGCTTCACCGGAATTTTTCTAATTTTATGCGACTTTACGAGATTACGAAGCATATAGTAGAAGCCGTGGGAATTTAAGTTAGTAAGGTTAAAGAATAAATATATGGCTAACCAACAGAACGGAGAACAGAGCAACGGTGAACAGAATTTTGTTTTTCGGAAAATTGTACAGTTGATCAACAGAACCAGGAGAACGACCTTCAGGGCACTCTAGAAGGGGAAGCCGTGTCAGAAAATTGTGTAGTAGCCCCGCAGAACGTACCAATAATGGCGGGAATGTTGGCGTATATCCCCACATTCAGCGGATCGGATGAAAATCTGACCGCACGTCAATTTTTCGAAACGTTGGAGAGCACCGCCGAACTGTCAGGATGGAACGACGCCGTTAAAATTTTATCAGCTAAAGCAAAATTCAAAGGAGCCGCCAGTCACTTTCTTTCGGAGGCCGTCGATATTAGGAGGGAGACCGAGTACGAACGATTTAAGCAGGCGATAGTACAAAGATTCGACGCATTGCAACCGGTTACCGTGAGAATGCAGAAATTTACGACTTGCCGACAAAAACCAGGAGAACGGGTGGCCGAGTATGTAGCTCGTCTTAACGGCTTAGCTTATTCCTACATGGAGACGATGGATTTAGAAAATGAGCAAGTGCGAGGACTGGTAGACAGCACTAAAATGTCGCAGTTTTTGAATGGATTAAACCCCAAATTGAGGCGCACGGTTTTATCCTTCGCCCCGGAAAATTTTCAGGCAGCAGTTCAGAGAGCGCTGGCCGAAGAGTCTCACACCCTTATTAGACCGGGACGTTAACGCTTACGATGCACAGCAGGAATCGAGTTCGATCCCAGGGACTTCACAAGGGCAACAGAGCAATTCAACGGACCAGATAGCCGATTTGTGTTCTATGATGGCGAAGCAGCTAGCAACTCATGAGATGCAGGTGAACGCTCTGAAAAGTGAGGCAGAAAATTTGAGGGAAAGGCTAAGGAAAGCAGAGAATTCGCACCGGACGCACGTAAATCGCATTAGAAATTTCCAGAGCGCTAATTATGAATCTAGGGGAAATTTACCCGACGTAGACATTACTTCGGCCATCTGCTATAACTGCGGCGATTTTGGCCATATCAAGCGATTTTGTTATCGGAACAATCGGGAAGGAGCAGTTTATACGCAACCATCGCAGCAAGCTCAAAGAGGTTCATGGGACAGGGCACCCAACCCTTCGTACCCGCGACAGCAGAATAACTTCTCCCCTGGCGACCGCCGCGGTAATCAGTATCGCTCCTACAGGAACTACAGCGCCACTTACCGACAGGACGCTCACGTCCACAGAATCCAAGGAATTTGGGGAACAGAAGAGAAAACCGCGTTCGTTTTGAAGAGGATGCACCAGGAAGAGATTGCAATAGGTATTCCAGGCAAAATTCGCGTCCTTTAAACTAATTTCGGGTCAAGATAAGGGGACCGCCCTTGGCCGGAATTATAATAAGGTCCGTGGAGTTACTTTAACAAATTGTTACGTCCGAGGTGATGGAGCACTCCCGTTGGTGAAAGTTAGGATAGGAGATACTCACGCGTTTGCACTCATCGACAGCGGAGCTTGTATCTCAATCTTTTGTGCTTCACTATTAAAGGAGATAAAGGGAAAGATTCGTATACGTGACTTAGGATCAGCAGTTTTAGTGAAAGGCATTACTGGAAACACTTTACCTACATCTCAGTGCTATGAGATACCGGTAGAAATCGGAGGAGAAACCATTTTACATCCCTATCACGTTACTCAGCGGAAGTTGCATCAAGATTATTCTCTAATCTTAGGCTGGGATCTATTGAAGGAGCACGGATACATATTCGACGCAGGAAAAGGAATTTTGAAACGGGAAAGCAGAGCAAATTTAGCTAGAGCAGAGTACGGTAGAGGAAGGAATAACCGGAAAAGAAATTTTAAAGGAAAAGCACGTCAGTCGAAAATTCGAACCCAGGTCTTGTCCGTACCTTCAGCGGAAAGGACCAACCCCATTAACTCCGACGTAACCAAGATAGGAAGGACCGTCCATAAGGAACTCATCCCACCGTATTCGGAAAGGGTTATTCGGATGCGATGTGGGAAATTTTCGGGATGTCAGGTTAACCAAGTGCTAGTACAGCCGTTAGAAAGATACGCCCAGGGAAAAGTACGCTTGGGTCGTTCGGTAAACACGCTGGACAAATCAGGCATCATACCCTGTATTGATAGCTAACCTCACAAATCGCCCCATTCACTTCAATAAGAAGACCAGATTAGCGAAAATTCAACCAAGTGTGTACGGAAATTTGAAAGAAGCTGCGGCGAAACAAGAGAAGTATGCAGACAGGCACGCTGCTGAAAAGAATCTACATTTAGGTGACAGAGTATTTTTGCACACCCCTTTTTCACAGCCACATTTATCGCGTAAGCTAGCTCGAACTAACTGCGGAGATTGGGAGATAGTTTCGTTCCCCACCCCAGTAAATGTTCAGTTGAGGTCAGTTGAAAATCCGAACAAATATCAGACCGTGCATAAAAATCGAGTCTTCAAGCGGACTGAACGCCTACCCCAGCTTATAGCAGAGTCACCGGTACAGGACAATATAGAGGTACAAGTACCCAGACAATCGCAGGATTTCTCTGACGACGGATCGGAGAGCACACAGGACTACGACTATCTGGATTGGGTCGATTTTCCCAGAGTAGTCATGCCGCAACCGACAAGCAGTAGAGCAATGCCGCCCGTAAGTAAACCGCCCAACATCGGAGTACCGATAATTCGCCGCCCGCTACGTCGAGTTCAGCGCGAAGGAGACAAACAGGGAAGTACCTCCGCCCTTGCAACATGTTGAAGAGCCGAGGCGCACACAGGCAATCGCGGAACCAACGGAGGAGACCATACCGTCACAGGATTCCTATCAGGAAAGCAGCAGCCGACAAACACAAGAAGCAACGCGCCAAAGGGTTATTAGAGATCCATATCTACTACGTTCGCAGGACAGAATTCAGCAAACAGCAGCAATATACCCCACAGCAAATTCACAAGGGCCCAACACTTTGGAAATAGGCCCGAATCGCACATACCCAAAGGAAATTGTGGTCAGCGACTCGACCGAAAGACTTGAGCAGCCGGAAGATACTAGCTTTGTAAATAGAATGTTGAAAAGTCTCAGTCAACCCAGTAATCCAGAGGGAACCTCTTGGTTCGATTTAGCCGACTGCTATTTGTCGCAGCGCATTCAAGAAAACCTAAGCGCAGGGACACCAGAAGGGAGCACCCGTCAATAATCTTTATCCACAGTGGAGGAAAATCGTGGCGAAACCTCAGGAATCATTGGTTTAAGCCGAGGAAGTAGGAAGAACGCTGGGCGAAGAAAAAAAATTGTGTGTGTTGTGAAAAAAAAAAAAGAAAAAAAGGAAACAGCGATGCGGAATAAGTGGGAAGATCCCTGAATTTTCACGGTAAACGTTTAGCAGAAAATAAATTTGATAGGTGAAAAAAAAGAAAAAAAAATAAAAACAAATTTTGCGATCTGATCAGTAATCGAAAATAATTCGTAAAAGAGTCTAGCTAGAAAGTGGTGTATAAACATGGAAGAATATGCAGGAAGTAATTAATAATATTCATAGCAGGACCACAGCCTAGTACGTGCATCGCAATCTTTCCAGTTTTGAGTTCACAAACCACGGAAAACTACAAAAAATATTTTTTTTTTGGGTACGATAAGGGGAAAATTAATATTAAGTAAGGAAAAATACATTACGTAAGTAAAAAAGAGAAAGAATGGGTCAGGGATTAAGCACCCAGCAAAGAACCTGCGGAGGAAGCAATGTTTATTTCATGGAAAGACTGAACGGTACTGGTAGCAATCATTCCTTTCACAAAAAAAATATTTTTTTTTGTTGGAAAAAAAAAAAAAAAAAAAAAAAATATTTTTCCGCTCGAATTTTATTAATGATAGGCAGTAGGAGCATAAGCGAAGGTAATCGTAGGCAGAATGATGTCGCTCATGCACGGGGCTTGCAAGAGTAGAGGAACGGACGGACCGTGTTTCCAGTTTGAGAAACCCCGTACACAAACTGGCTGGCAAGGAGCAAAAAGGAAGAATGGGGAAGACGCCATCTTGGGCCGCCATCTTGAAGCAAGAATGCAAAGAAGGAAAATTTATCGGTAAAAGAACGGGAACGCTCAGTAAAATAATTTGTACAGCAAAGGCCGAGCATTTCAAAGGATGGAAACTATAAACGGGAGCACAGCACGACGAAAAATATTTTTTTTCTCTCAAAACTTTCTGTAGCAGAAGCATAGGCCGGAGTAATATATCACTAGAAAAAAAAAACGTAAGCACCTTCTGCGGAGAAATAGCCGTGCGGAAACACCGACGGAATGCAATGAGATTAACAGCGTATCGGATAATGCAGTGGTTCAAAATTAGTATCCATGGCAGGTATTCAAAGCAATTAAAATACGCGAACCTGAAACAAAACATGGTATAAGAAAGTAGCAACAAACATGATCGACGCGTAGCCTAAACGTCACCTAACATAGCCTAACCATAACCTATCGAAATGACAGTAAAAAGCACTTACCTTGAAGTGAAATATCCAAAGGTACTATATTTTTTTGTTTTGTTTTGTGGATAGTAGGAAAATTCAGTTTTAATTGATAAGGAAGGCAAGTATAACGGAAGAAAAGTATAGAAATGAAATCGAGGTAGAAATGCACTAGGTACATCGTGAGGTTAGAGGTTGAGTAAAGCAGAAGAGGAAATTTGAATGACAAGTGCACCAGACGAAAAGAAGCGTGATGTTTCAATGAAATCCGTCAGCAAACTGAGCACTGACCGGCAGAAATTAGAGGGGTGGTTTTAGCCCCAGGTAACAGAATACTAAGTGGATGCTTCTACATAGGCTAAACAAGAAGCCTCCGATGTAAGCAAAACATGCAAGAGGCTACGCTATTGTGCGCTCACTTACACCCACAGGCATCAGCGCAGGTGTTTCAGATTTCGAGCCGTGAGAGACGGTCAACACAGGAACGACCCAAAATTTTTGGAGCGACGAATTTGCAGGGGTGACATCGCCCAAAGGGGACCCTCGCAAGCATTTTCGAGGAAATCCCTATTTTCCGAAATCATCGGCGTTCCTTAAATGGTCGCCGCACACCTGCAATACACGAGAAAAGCATCTGGTCGTGAAATCAGAAATAGCCAGGAATGAGAATACAATGGTAATACGCGAGAAAAAAAAAAAAAAAAAAAAAAGAGAGAAGAAAAAAAAAAAGAGTAAAGCACTAAAGATAAAATGGCAAGAAATAGTTCAGCAAAGAACTAACGATTAAGTTAAACAACGTAAAAGGGAAATAAGCGACTATACGCGGGTAATATCTGGTAGACAATACGACAAACACGAAAAGGAAATTAATAATTTTTCTTTTAGAAGTAGTAGACGCACCAGCGAATGGAAATAATAGCTGCAGAATAGATACATGGGAAGTAAATAACCGTTATTTAATTATAATTTAGTAAGCTTAAGAAACACGAGTGATGAGATTTTTTTTATTTTTGTTGTTGTTGTTGTTGTTGGAGAAAACCTACAAGTAGGAAAAAAAAAAATACAATGGAGAAAAGGGAAGCCTGGGATGGAATGCGCTTCGGAATTTCGAAAAAAAAAATATATATAAATAAATATGCACATAAAAACCCCTCGCTTCTCGTAGGTCAGAGTGAAACGAGCTTTTCGAAGGAAATATTACTAGTTCTTAATGTAAAGTGTATATAATGCATGTGCAAGAGAAATACCGAGGTGATAAGGAGTGATTTCATGTACGTATGTTTGTTTTGAGATAATTATGGCCGACAAGTGTTGACAGAACCATTACCACTTTTAGGGTATTTGAAGAGAGTGACATTCGTCAATAAAATGGACAAGATGAACGTGATTGCGTTCGCCGTGGTAATCTGGACAGTTAGCGGAGTAGCTGCTAATCACGAACTTTGTCATTTCAAGGGAGATAAATATCAGTGCAATACTGTAGCATCTCGTGCCGAACTTTTGAAACTAGGAATGCCGCGGAGTGCTTGTCATGCACATTCATGCGACGAGTGCGTGAAAGCCTGGAGGACATTTATTACGCACAACCATGAGCTTATCGAACCGAGAAATTTCTTCGTTCAGCAGGAACCGAACCCACAAGGAGCCCTTTTCATTAATGGAGTGCACAAGAGACGGTTTACACTGTGCCTGCACTGCCGATGCACCGTGCAGTGGAACGAGCGAATATTGTGCACTGGCGAGCTGTGTGAATAAATCCGTCACTACGTGCAACTGCCGCCTAACGCCAGCAGTATCTACACTGATACATGAAGCGGAAGGACTACGGATTTCGAACCCATCGCTGATCTCTTTCACAGAGTGCGTTGGAAAACCGCGCACTAATATTTCACCTCGGCGCCGTCACCAGAGACATTTGCTGTCTGACGAAGAGGCAGTATTTCAAAGGGAAAATATCAAAGTATCATACAACGACCCAATCATCACCAGCTCACTTCCAGGAACCCTGGTGATTCGAGTTAGAGGTATGGAGCGGGTTATCACTTTAAGGGAACGCTCCGTATCAGACATCATTGCCACCGGAACTACTAGAGCTTTCTGCGGAACTAACTTTGATTTTCGTTACCACGGATGGAAAAACCCCTAAGGGGTGCTTTGCAAATCGTAGGTAGAACAACGTGTAGACCCCTACAGTGCATACTGTGTCGTGAGATGCTACGACAGCTAAAGTGTTTACCCACGCAGTCACTTATGTAGTGTATATTGTACTAGTTTTAATTTCAGCGGTAACCTTTCTATATGCCAGGAAAGTAGTAATTAGCATCTGGAAGCTGTTGTGTGGAGTCGGAACAATTCTTTGGAAGTCATATAGATTCCTCAGAGGAACAACGTTTGTGGCAGTAAAGGAGCAGGAGCCCTAACAGGAAATGCTTTACGTAACGGAGGTAAATCAGATGCACGAATATTTGGAGAGGCAAGTTGCCCGTCCAGCGGCGCAACCGCCTTTACACGGACTGGTACTTTTGAGCTTATTTCTGTTGGTAAACGGAACTTCCGCGGAATGTAACGCACATTCGATTGTTGCATCAAAGGTGAAGGAGTGCACGGACTCAGAGGTAGAGCACAACTGCCGTCTAACTACTAATGCGCAGGTAACCCTAATGAATTTGGGGCATGAACAATGCATATGGTTTACGGACCAGGGAAAATGACCATACACTTTTTTCCTTGAAAGTAACCTACCAGCAGGCAAACTGTATCTGGCACACGACGAGAGACTATTTTACGCACGTGACTACAATGCGTTATCTCAGCCAATTGGTTTGTGCAAATCACGAGACTTGCAATTGGGGAAAGGATGTGTGCGATCAAAACAATTTGACGCACTGACAAAACAATCGCTAGACTGGCCCGGCATCACAGGCTGTCAGCCGTCCGACAGTGGGTCCACGTCATGCTGGATCATTGACTCGCAACATTGCCATTTCTTTCGAATATGGCTGGAAGCAGATTTCCTGCGAGCATACGACGTACGCAGAATAGTATCGATGCAGTGTAGTTATCAGCTACTAATTCAACAGCACAACAACGACACCGTAGAGACTCTGACGGTTAAGAACCAAGCCACGACCTCTACGGGCATCACAGTGCAAGTAGTCGGATCACTGGACCAGCCTACACAAATCGTGAACACCCATCTGATCTCTCGAGTGGGAAACCCTCAAGAGAGTTATATTGAAAGGGCAAGCTTACCTTCACGACCGATGAAAGGACATATCGGCGATACGCAGAGCAACGAATCGATGTCGAAAAATTTTATCTTCGACGAAAGCATGTTTTCTTGTAGCTATTATGAGGACTCTATGAAATGCCACCGACAACAGTCGTATTTACTGAGTATGATAGAACAAAAAAAGAGCGCCTTACCAATGGCATCAGCATGGCATCAACTGAAGGTTGACGGAAATGGCCAACTTGTTTCGGAACTGTTACACTCAGCCCCTATAGTGGTAAATCTTCAATTCCAGAAGTACAAGTACTCGATCGA
Source organism: Macrothele yani (assembly GCA_039090855.1). Taxonomy (NCBI): domain Eukaryota; kingdom Metazoa; phylum Arthropoda; class Arachnida; order Araneae; family Macrothelidae; genus Macrothele; species Macrothele yani. Next base: position 27,030,682 of record CM077002.1, on the reverse strand, counting down.
AACCAGAACTGTCTGCCCAAAATTCACGGAGGCAGAAATCAAGGTAACAGGCTGTTTTGCATGCGAGCCCTTGGCTACGGTAGAGATCGAAGCTTTCTCATCGTGCGCAGCCGGGATTGTGGACGTTCACTTCGAAAAACTCACGGTGCACACTCGATCGGTAAAACTACAGACGGAAAGACGAACGATCAAGATAAATCTAAAGACGGACGCTAAGTGCCACAGCGAAAAACTCTGCTTAAAGGCCCGAACCGTTACCGCTTGTACCACTTTAGACTTTTGCTTAGAACAACCTTCAGTTCAGCTGACTTATCCTAATATCTCCAGCGCATACTGGCAACCAGCAGGCCCACCCGAATGGAGCAGTGGGCTACTGTTCAACGCCTTCGGCACTTCCCTGTTCGGAGCTTTCAAAATAATCGCAGCCGGAGCCGCTGCGGTAATAATAATTTTGTTTATCGCTTCGTCGGTCATCACTTGCTGCAGGCGGTAAATGTTACCGGGAACTATTCCTCGGCGTAATGGTACGGCACCCTTATGAACTGAACGTGGAGATGGTGTTAGCCTCACATCACTCGTCTGGGAGGCTGATCTCCAAAGGAACTCTGAGAAACTAGCTGAGTGCTTAAGAGATGGGAACGCCCAAAACCGAAACCATATCGCCCAACGGAGGCGCGTACCCGAGCAAATATTGTGTGTCGCCGAGAAGACGGCGGCTGAAGAAATCTGTCACTATCGGAAAGAATTCATATATATATATATATATATACAGTGCATATGTTATCTGTCAATGTCAAACTTAGAATTAGATTCGGTGGAGGAATTTAATATTTATTGAACATTGTTATAATAATCTTACTCGTAGTTTTATGCTTATTGTATGTGCTTATAATTACATTATGTATCATATATGCGCATAAGTTTTCGCAAATGATTGTAATTCATCGCATGTTGAAATGAGCGAAAACGAGCAGCCTTGCAAGAGAGGAAGGAATCCGCAGCACCTAACTTTGGGGGACAAAGCTCTTCAACCTCTATGGCGTGGAGAGGGAGATAATGTTACCCGTATGTCCTCCGGAATATCGTGTAACATTGGAGGACCATGATTTCGTAGGTATGAATTTCTGGAAAGGGGGCCTACAAATTAGTAAGTGTGGGAAAGCAATATATTCACCAAATAATTCCTACGGTATCGCATAGTACGAGGAAATAGTTAAACGAGGAAGAGTAGTTACCAAGTAAACAATTTAGAGAGCGCGGAATTGGGAAAGAAAATCCGAGAAGCATAATGTGGACAGGCGTTCTAAGAGGATAATTATAATACCTATTTCATAATTTTTCTAAGACCTGGCTGAGCAGATTTCTTTCTTGAGGAGGAAATTCCTTATTTTTTTTTTCATCATTCTTTTGAATTGTTTTTTTTTATTTTATTTTGTGTTCCCCGAGCTCTCCGGAAATTCCAGTAAGAATACGCACGAAACACACCCCTAGGTTAGTAAAGAGAAAACTCGGAGGTTTTAGCAAGCAACGCTACGAGAATGAAATGCTCGCAATCACAGGTGGGGGCCAATTTACTGGACCTTTCGCTATTAACGAAGTCACGTTTTACGCACGCTAGCGGGCAACGAACAGGGCATAGTTCTCGTAGTGGGCAACTGGTTGACACCAACAGAAAGAGTCATACAGGAAGCGTACGTGAAAATTCTAAGGCAGCGCGGACAGTCCCGCGGAGCAGTTGACAAGATAAAGGAATATTCATCTTCAAGAAAACTCGATGTTCTCAAGCCTTTGCCAACGAATCGGAGGGATTCCCATACAGGGATGTAAACCAATGCCGAAGCGAGGAAAAGCGGCCCAACCAATAAGGGAGAACCATTTGGGTAGTGACAGGAACACCCCCGAACCCCTTAAACATAGACGAGAGAAAAGTTTTTTTTAGGCGGAGATGATTTGGAGAGAACACGGGATGGAATGATGACTGCTATTTCTGGGTGAACGCAGAGAGGAAAGATGGACTCTAGATGAATCCTGGGCAGAATATCGCAGAAAGAATTTAGTTAGGAGCTTTTCTCCTGAGAAGACGCTAAAAATTGAGCAAGTTGATTTCCAGGTGAAGGGAAGTATGATGTTTTCCCCAGAGGTTTTTACGCAAATTTCGGGTGAAGCATCGAGTGATCTTATGCGGGCAGTGTGCATTCAGCAGGACCGGATGAGGTCCCAACCATAGACTTTATACCTATAAGTAATACCGGACGACAACGAAATAGATGAAAAGAAAAGAATTTGGTGAGAAAAATTTCATAATTCCCAATATCTCGTTAGCATGATCATGATTTTGTCTCCTATACATCCTCGGTAGAAAAGATAATTTTAATCTCTTGCAAGTGCTGAATAACATAATGTGTCTTATATTTTGCGGAAGGTGAACTTTAAATTATGATTGCGAATATCAAAAAGCATAATGAACTTAAAATATATTTTGGTTTAAATTAATAGAAATCTCCACTGATCAGTGTAATAGATTTTAAGGAAACACAAATGAAAATAAATTCTGTATTTTATAATGAAATTTACCCGAGTTTCTCAAATCTTTGAAAATTCAAAATAAGTGAATCTTTGTTTATTTTAACCTGAATAATTAAGTAGAACAATCGTAAAGTTTTGGTAGAGTAACAACTCCAAGATTTTAAGAAGAAAATAACTTTTAACATTTAGCAAACCCAGTCGCAGGAAAATAAAAAAGGTCCAAATCTGACATGAGTTTATTAAATTTCAAGCGGCATATGGAGGAATATGGGTTTCCCATGTTCTCCCATATGAAAACACAACGCAATGCACTCGTCAACCCTGAACTTGGAGACCCTCCATTAGGGAACCCAACTTCACGGTAGACACCCATAGGCGGAAGATAATAGAGAGTAAAGAGTTACGAAAATTAACGGCCTTCTTAATAATTAATCCCACTGCAGCGAATAGGACGCAGCAGATGGTTCGCCCTCACATCGAGTAGGGGGTGGTAATATTGTCATGCAGTAATTTCACGGATAGCAATCCTTTGCCCGTGAATGGACGTTTCTGAAAGATTTTCTGGTTCAATCGCAGCAATTGATGCTTGTAGCGATCAACACTAACAGTTTGACCCAGTTCCAATAGATCCTAATACAGCACACCCTTCATATCCCACCGGATGCACAGCAGAACTTTCTTGGAGTGAATATTGCGTTTCGGTGTCGAAGTTGCTGCTTCACCGGGATCAACCCAGTGTTTTTTGCGTTTGGGATTGTCGTACCATATCCACTTTTCATCACTCGTAACGATTTTCTACAGGAAAGACTTTCTTTGTTGTTTATTTAACAGATTCAAGCACTGCATAACACGCTCATCCTTATTCCCCGGCTCATGTGATGTGGCTCCCATTTTCGTTCCTTCTGAATATTTCCCATTGCGCGTAAACGGTTGGAAATGGTTTGCTGAGTTACCCCCAGTTGTTGAACTATTTCTTTTTGCGTTTCAGACGAATCTTCATCCAGAAATGCTTGCAATTCCTCATGTGCAACCTTCTGCGGGACGCCGCTACGTTCTCGGTCGCTAACACCAAAACCACCTGCTTTAAACCGTATAAACCAAAACTCACACGTGCTTTTCGATACAGTATTCTCTCCCAGAACAGAACAGATCGATGCACAAGCTTTTCCAACAATTTTTCCTTGATGAAATTCGTAACGAAGGCAGTGTCGAACAAATAAAGTATCACTTGCATCTTTCACCTACCGATGTGCAAGTGCGTTTGACTGTTGGGCAAACTTCTGTGTCACATTTTATGCTCTGGACCAGTTATGGTCACATGACAACAACGCGGGGAATGTTGTATATGTAAATTAGCTGTACACGTAACAAAAAAACGCTTTAAAACTTATTTCTACACCTAGTAAATTCTCTAGGTTGTATGACAGTGTAGTGCAAGTTGTGTTTGGCAGCTGTTTGTAAGAATGGTCGTTGAAATGGGTGGCCTGTCAAACTTTCAAGGAGGACAAATCGCGGTAGCTCGTATTGTATAGCACAGGGGTCTGTAATGATAACAGACAAATTGTGTAGTGTTTCAAGAGTACCAGTCACCATGGTTACGACTACGCACACAAAGCATGGCAAGACTGCATCGGCGAAGAAGAATAGTGGGCGAAAACCGAGATTGAATGAGAGGGGCTGTCGAACAATAACAAAGATTACGTCCAGCAACACAGAACTACTGCAGCAAAAGTGACAGCAAAACTCGATATCCACCTGGAAGACCCTACTTCTCCCAAAACAGGTATGGGAAATTTCACTAAGACAACGTCGATGGAAGAACTGCAATTGCAAAACTTGTAATTACGAAACCAACCCTACAATGCGAAGAAGATGGTGTCATGAGCATAAAACCTGGACAGCTGATGACTGAAAACGTGTAATATACACTAAAGAGCAATTGAATTAGAGATACCTGTCTAGTAACGTGTAGCACCACCTTTCGCCCTGATGATGGCGGCGATTCGTCTCGGCATGGACTCGACAAGACACCGGAAGCATTTGGAAGCCATACGGATCCACGACCCCTGAACAAGCTCCCACAGTTCACGAAGATTTGACGGAGGGGGGTCAGAGCCTCGAACATCTCTCTCGATGGCATCCCAGATGTGCTTGATGGGATTGAGGTCAGGTTACCTAGCTGGCCAAGGAAGCGAGGTCACGTTGGTGGAGTGTTCATCCAACCATTCAGATACAATTCGGGAACTGCATTGCTTTGTTACACGATGAAGTCCCCGGTGGGATGTTGAAGACGCACAAATGGTCGTCCAGGATATCCCGATAACATTGACCTGTGAGGGACGATGTCACACGTACTAGGGGTTACACTTCTGTCCACGTAAACAGTCGCTAGACGAGAATGCCATTCCCACCAGCTTGAAGAGTACCCTGCTGGCAAGAAGGATCCATCGCTTCATGTGGTTTGCGCCGTACTCGTATCCTGCCATCCGCATGTACCAACGTGAATCTCAATTCATCGGACCAGGTAACATTTTTCCAGATGTCTAGGGTCCAGTGGCGATGTTCCCGCACCCATGCTAATCTTTGCTCCCTGTGATGTGCGGTCAGCAGCGGTTCTGTCGTGGGACGATGGCTTCTGTACCCCATAGCGAAGAGATGGTTCTGGATGGTGTGGCTGCTTACACGTTTTTGTGCACCAGCGTTAAATTGCCGAGTGATTTCTTGCACTGTGGCCCGTCTATCCGCTGTTACAATGCGAGCTAGCCGACGATCACCCCGCTCATCCACACGCTGTTGTCCACGGCAGTTGGCCCTTGCAGGGATGGTTTTAAGGTATTCGATGTACTCACGGTGCACCCGTGACAGAGTGGCTCGTGAAAATCCCAGTGCCTGCTCAACTTCCGAGATGGAGTGACCCATTCGTCTTGCCCCGGCAATTTGCCCACGATGAAATGCGCTTAGATCCTTCGTCTTACCCATACTGTGTCCGACTTTTACTGATTTCCGTCGCATCACTCCTTATATTGTCGGATAGCTGCATACGTTATGTCGTTTCCGTTTACAGGGCCGCCTACAGGTCCACATTTTCAATTGCTCTTCAGTGTACATTCAGAGACAAAGAAATGTGCACACTAAAAAGGAAGCATCGGATTGAACTGAAATTTTATGGACGTAGTGACACAGATGAATGATACACATAATGACAAAAACAGAGCTGCTGGGCAATTACAGAGGGATCTGTGGCAACCAGTCCGGTCATCTTCCATAGCGCGTCACACCGTCTCGTGCGGCGATACATGCTACAATACGGTCCGACATGAAGGCCAACAGACGCCTGATGTTGTCCTGCGGCAAACTGGCCCACACGTGTTGGACGGTGTGCTCCAAATCCCTGATAGTGCGGCACAGGCGGCAGCTGGCGTTTCAACTGGTCCCACACATTCCCGATAGGGGACATGTCCGGGGAGCGGGAAGGACATGGAAGTGTCTGAACATGACGTAAGCAGTCCTGGAAAACCCGAGCAGTGTGCGGGCGGGCTTTATCCTGCTGGTATAGCGCACCTAGAATCACAGCCTGGAATGGAAGTATATGAGGCCGTAGGATCTCATCCACATACCGCTGGCCCGTCAATGATCCACGCACCACTACTAGAGGTGATCGGCTATCGTAGGCAATGGCCCCTCAGACCATAATACCTGCAGTGGGGGAGATGTGGCGCTCGATAGCGAGGTTGGGATTGTGCCGTGACCTGTGGACCTCCACACCCGGACACGATGATAATCTATCCCCAAAGCGAAGCGGCTCTCATCGCTAAACACCACACATCGCCAGTCTGTGGCGTTCCATTTCGCTCTGGTCTGGCACCACTGTAAACGGAGTCGGCGGTGTTCCGGTGTTAATGGGAGAACACGTACGGGGCGCTGGCATCGCAGATTCACTTCCGCGAAGCTTCGGGAAATGGTTCGTGGGCACACAGGAGCAGCCACATCTGCCTCCAGAGTGGACCGGAGCCTCCGTGGGATCCGTCATGCCTTACGCATGATCCGTCTATCCTCTCTACCGGTGGTTCTCCTGGTCCGCCCAGAGCCACTCAGCCGTGTGGCAGTGCCGCTTCGTGTCCACTGCTCCCAAAACAGTCGGACGGTGTGGTCAGAACAATCCTAGTGGCGGGCTCTACAGCGCGCTGACCACCCTTCGGTTTTCATCCTGATGATCAAGCTTCTCTCAAAGTCCGTAACTTGCGAAAATCGACGTCTCTGGCCCGGCATACTTGTCACTCTGTACTCTTGTTTGCATTGGCTGGTGCTTTTCGCTTTCGTGGGGCATCGACTACACGCCAGTTTATAAGGCTACCGGTTCATGTTTGCAGCGCCACCACAGGGTGTGCGGTCATGCGCACTCGCAGCAAACGTGGATCATTTGCATACCACCAGGCACTCTAGCTATTTGCAAAGTTTCGCGGTTGTAGCAGGTTTTCTTCTAGGTACGTAAATTTCATTGTCCGTGAGTGTAGTGCAATGAGTCCTCATTTACATTATTCCTGACAATAGGTCCAGTGTATATATGGAGATCCCCCATGGAAGCGTACATTTCGTATAATCTGGTTTCAACTGTGAAAGAAAGTGTGGATCTGTGATGATTTGGGCGGCCTTATCTTGGCATTCGGCTAGCTCCATCATTACCCTACAAGGTAGAGTTACTGCCTGCGAGCACTTGAACATTCTATGTGATCAGGTGCATCCTATGGTCCAAATGTTGTTTCAAAACAATGATGCCCGTTTTCAAGATGATAACGCTTCCCTACACACTCCCGGAATGGTTCAGTCTTGGTTTGAGAAGACGAAGCTGAGCTTAAACATCTGCCCTGGCCAGTTTAATCACCTGACCAGAATATTATTGAACCGCTGGGGGCAGTTTTGGAGAGCATATTGAGAAGCAGATATTCTCGTTCAACATCTGTGAAGCGATTGGCTGATGTCCTGATTGATAAATGGTAAAACATTTCACAAGAGACTATTCAAAAGCTGTGTATGAATCTATTCCAAGAAGCTGTATGAGGGTAAATGGTGATCCTGTACCTTATTAGTAAAGACCTAATGCCTGTTTCCCGGGTGTTTACATTATTTTAACCAACTCGTGTAACTGCGATTCCAACTGCATAATCTCTCCAGAAAAAATAGAATCCTCGCCTTGGTCTTACTAATATACACTGAAGAGCAATAGAATTAGAGACAGCTGGCTTTATGCAAATGTGACGCACTGGGCGGCCATGTAAACGGAAACGACATAACGTATATCGATCCGACAATATAAGGAGTGATGCGACGGGAATCAGTAAGAGTCGGACGCAGTTGGGTAAGACAAAGGATCTAAGCGCATTTAATCGTCGGCAAATTGTCGGGGCCCAAGGAATGGGTCACTCCATCTCTGAAGTCGTGCAGGCACTGGGATTTTCACGAGCCACTGTGTCACACGTGCACCGTGAGTACATCGAATCCGGTAAAACCATCCTTGCAAGGGCCAACTGCCGTGGACAACAGCGTGTGGATGAGCGGGGTCATCGTCGGCTAGCTCGCATTGTAACAGCGGATAGACGGGCCACAGTGCAAGAAATCACTCGGCAATTTAACGCTGGTGCACACAAACGTGTAAGCAGCCACACCATCTAGAACCATCTCCACGCTATGGGGTACAGAAGCCATCGTCCCACGAGGGTACCGTTGCTGATCGCACATCACAGGGTGCAAAGATTAGCATGGGCGCGGGAACATCGCCAATGGACCCTGGACATCTGGAAAAATGTTGCCTGGACTGATGAGTCGAGATTCACGTAGGTACATGCAGATGGCAGGATACGAGTACGGCGCAAACCACATAAAGCGATGGATCCTTCTTGCCAGCAGGGTACTGTTCAAGCTGGTGGGGATGGCGTTCTCGTTTGGGGACTGCTTACGTGGAATGAAATGGGACCCCTGGTACGTGTGACATCGTCTCTCACAGGGCAACGTTACCGGGATATCCTGGATGACAATTTCCTCCCGTTTGTGCGTTTTCAACATTCCACTGGGGACCTCATCCTGCAACAAGACAATGCACCGTGCCATTGCTCCCGAATTGTATCCGAATGGTTGCATGAACACTCCACCGACGTGACCTCGCTTCCTTGGCCAGCTAGGTCACCTGACACCAATCCCATCGAGCACATCTGGGATGCCATCGAGAGAAATGTTCGAGGCTCTGACCCCCTCCATCAAATCTTCGTGAACTGTGGGAGCTTGTTCAGGGGTCGTGGATCCGTATGCCTTTCCAACGCTTCCGGTGTCTTGTCTAGTCCATGCCGAGACAAATCGCCGCCGTCATCAGGGCGAAAGGTGGTGCTACACGTTACTAGGCAGGTATCTCTAATTCAATTGCTCTTCAGTGTACTAGTGCGTTGTCCGTAAGAGAAACCGAGAAGCGTTTAAACATACCCAAGTCAACTGTTTTGGATGGACTGAATAAGTGTAAGACACATGGCGTTACTGAAGCAGCAAAACGTACCGGCAGACCAAAGAAAATCAGCGATAAAGGACGTCGAAAACTCAGGAGAGTCGTTACAGCTAGTCGAATGAGTACTGCACAAGACCTCAGTGTACAGGTGAGTCTGTCTTCTCACCCATGCTGGAACCTCGGTATGTACACGTACCATTAGCAGATAACTTCATTGCATGGGCTACCGTGGTCGTGCGGCTGCTCATAAGCCTTTCATCTTCACTCGGATTGCTACTCGTCGTTTAGTATGGTGTAAATAACATTTGTCGTGGACCGTAGATCAATGGAAACGGTTCCTATAAACTGATGAATCCAGATACACGATCAATCAGTCTAATGGCCGTGTGCGGGCATGGCGGCAGCCGGGGAACGCTATTCATCACAGTATACTGTTCTTACTGTCAAGTTTGGAGCTAGCAATGTACTCGTGTGGAGGTGTTTTTCGTGATATGGTGACGGCCCATTGGCTATCGTGGACAAACCTGTTAACCAGCACGTCTACCTCGATATTATGGACAATTATGCCCTACCAACTCTGTGGCAATACTACGGAACCGAGCTTTATTTGTACCAGTAGGATAATGCACCGAGCCATAATGTAAGGACTTTTACGGCGTGGTTTGAAGATAATTCCATATCGTGTCCATATCGTGTGGTTTGAAGATAATTCCATATCGTGTCCATATCGTGTGGTTTGAAGATAATTCCATATCGTGGCCAGCACAGAGCCCTGATCTTAATCCCATATAGCACCCGTGGGTTGAATTAGAGCGCCGCGTAAGAAATTTGGAGCGAAGGCCTACTACTAAGCAACAGTTAGCAGCAGCATTATGTACTGAATGGGAGCGCATACTTATCGCTGTGCTCCAAAACCTTGCGAAAACATGTCTCAAAGAGTCAGTGCATGCATTAAGACTAAAGGTAGACCGACACCGTACGAATGTACGTCAATAAATGCTCTGTTGTGTTTCTCTTGTAGGTGTCCAGTGACTTTGTCAATATAGTTTATATATCTCCGGAAAGAATAGAATCCTCGCCTTGGTCAAAGATTAAGCTTATATATATCATCATCTTCATCATCATTGTCAACCATTATCAATCCACTGCTGGACGAAGGTCTCCCCAAGTTTCCTCCACAACGGTCTGTCTTGTGCCAGTCTCCTCCATGTCACCCCTGCATACTTTCGAATTTCATCCACCCATCTCCCATGTGGTCTTCTTCTGGGTCTTTTCCTGTCCCTTGGAATCCAATCTAAAATTTCGGCTGTCCATCGATGATCTGTCCTTCTGGCAGTATGTCCAGCCCATTGCCATTTCAGGGATTTAACTCTGATCATGATGTCTTCCACTCTTGTCATTTTTCGGATCCACGAGTTCCTCTTCTTATCTCTCCTGGTTACACCAAGTATGCACCTCTCCATGCTGCTTTGAGTTGTCTGCAGCCTTTGTATGCCTCTTTTAGTTAAGGTCCACGTCTCTGCACCATACGTAAGCACTGGAAGGATGCATTGATCAAACCCTTTTCTTTTAAGACATAATGGCATATTGCTCTTGAAAATTATGCTGTTTCTTCCAAAAGCTCTCCAGGCAAGTTTTGTACGCCGATTAATTTCTTCATCAATGTGACCCTCACTTGATATCTGCTGTCCAAGATAAACGTACGTGTCTGTTATCTCCAGCTTTTCTCCATCAATCGATAAATCTTCATTTCTTGTAAAAGCATTGAACATCACTTTTGTCTTCTGAAAGTTCATTTTTAATCCCACTTCTTTACTCTTGTCAGCAAGTTCCTGGATCATACTCTGTAGCTCCGATGGGGTAGTTGCAAAAATGACTATGTCATCAGCAAAACGAAGGTGGGTTAGATAATCTCCATTAATCTTTATCCCTTTGTTTTCCCAGTTCAGTGATTGAAAGACATTTTCCAATGTAGCATTAAAGAGCTTCAGAGATATGGTGTCACCTTGTCTCACTCCTTTTCCAATTTTTATGTGTGTTGTATTTTCAAATAGCAGAATCTTTGCACTTGCATTTTCATAGATGTTATTAATAATATTAATGTATGCATCTTCAATACCGCAGGATTTCAGAGCCATTGCAACTGCTGATGGTTTCACCGAGTCAAAGGCTTTTTCATAATCGATAAAAGCCATGCACAATGGAAGTTCATATTCCCTCGCTCTTTCAATTAGTTCTCTCAGTACGTGGATATGATCTATTGTGCTGTAGCCACTCCTGAATCCAGCTTGTTCTCTCGGTTGAGCCATGTCCAGTGTTACCTTCAAGCGGTGTGAAAGAACTTTAGTGAAGATTTTATAAACCACTGATAGGAGGCTGATAGGTCTGTAGTTCCTGAGATCCTCAATGTCACCTTTTTTATGTAGCAAGATCATTGTAGCGTTGTTCCAATCCTCAGGAACTTTCCCTTCATTAAGGCATCGAGTGAAAATTTGGGCGAGTACTGTTTCGATTTCTCCACTTGCTTCTTGTATGATGTCTACAGTAATTCCATCTTCTCCTGGAGCTTTTCCCCGCTTCATGTTCTTGATTGCATGTGCAACTTCTGCTGGAAGGGCTGGAAGAACTCTGGTACCTTTCATGATGCCTGGAGTACATGCATCATCCCTTTCATATAATTTGGAGTAGAAATCTTTCACTCTTGTCAAAATTTTGCCTCTATTTCTTGTTACAGAACCATCTTCTTTTCTCAGTGCCATAATCTGTTTTTTTCCCTTACTGAGATGTCCCTTTGCTATCTTTAGGCTTTGGTTGTTTTCAATTGCTTTCCTTACTAGTTCACAGTTGAATTTCCTTACGTCTTCAGTGATACTTTTTCGTACTGTCTTGAATAGCTCTATATATTCCACTTTGGAAGTCACATTTTCTTTAGTTGTCCTCATCTCTCTTCTTTTTTGCATCAAAATTTTGGTTTTCTTGATAATTTGTTCACATGCAATTTGTTCTTAGACCCAGCTAATTTTGTTGCTGTTTCCATAAGAGCTTTGGTTACTTTTCTGTTAACTTCAGAAATATCCACTTCTTCCGATGTTAGGCCTTCTAAAGCAGAGAATCTGTTCTTCAGTTCCAATTTGAAGGTATTATGGTGTTTTTTAAGGTTGGTTATGTCAATACATTTTGTTTGTCTTATGAGCTTGCTACGTTCGACTTTAGTGTTGAGGTGCATCTTACATCTCACCAATCTATGGTCACTACCTGTGTTGAACTTGTTTAGCACACTGCAGTCTTCTATGACGAATTTTTTGTTACACATAATAAAATCAATTTCACTTGTCGTCCCATTTGGATGTCTCCATGTTCATTTCCTGTGTGGCTTTTTCTTGAAAAAGGAGTTCAAGATGAAAAACCCTTCTGCCTCTGCAAACTCTACGAGAGTATTTCCACGCTGGTTTCTGTTGCCGTGACCGAATTTACCTACTGAAGTTTCATTCTGTTGCCGTTGCCCTATTTTTGCATTGAAATCTCCCATAATTATCTTCAAGTGCTGCTTACCTTTATTATTTAGATCACGAATTTCCTCATAAAGTTCTTCAATTTCTTCTTCAGCATGACTTGTGGTGGGTGCATAAGTTTGAATAATCTGAGCCTGGTATCTTCTCGAGAGTTGGATAACGAGTCGTGCAGCTCTGTCAGAGGAACTTTCAACTTCTACAACTTTATCCTTCAGTTTCTTGTTTATTATAAATCCAACACCACTAGTTCTGCCAGTATCTGTCCCACGATAGTAGAAGAGATGTCCACTTTTCAGTTCAATGAGATCTTCTCCTTTTCTCCTTACCTCACTTAGCCCGACGATGTCCCACTTGATCCTTTGTAGTTTCTCTTCCAATTCAAGAAGCCTTGAATCAGAAGATAGGGAGCGTCCGTTATACGTAGCCAAGGTCAGCATCAGATGGCAGCCTAGTCCGGTCCTCCGATGATTCTTAGCACCCTCTGCCTTCATGTCGCACTGGCCGCTGCCTTGGCCAGGTACATTCCAGCTGCCGGAGACTGAGGGCCAAGATTTAAGTTGTGGAGTCATTTTGGAGGGGTTTGGCCATAACTCGCCACGCTGGCCAAGCGGGTTGGTGAGTGTGGGATAGCATTTCCTCTAACCCGATGGTATAGTTATACCGCTATTGGCGGTCTAAGCTTATATATATATATATATATATATATATGTATATCTCCAGAAAGAATGAATTCCTCGCCTTGATCAAAGATTAAGCTAGTACGTGATTGGGTAAATTGGTCAAAAATTTGAAAAGGTCTGTATTGCATACCAATACTGTTTTGAATAAGAAAATACAATATACGTTCTTATATTGTGTTCTGAAAGATTACTATAGACAGCTGCCCTTTCACGTGTGTGATCATAACGTAAGAAACGATATGTGACCCGCGATCGTACCATGCAAACAGCAACAGACAGTGATGTTTACCATGTATCAATTATTACTAATGCCTGTTCTTGAGCACTGTATAAAATTTAACAACCGAAAATTTTAATACATGTGTTATTTATTTTAACTAAATCTCATTACATTACTAACATTATTGTTAATGCAAAAAGTTAAAGTCGAATGAATTTGAAAAGCTCTAGACATATCGATACTTCACATATCAAGTGTTGAATAATAGTATGAAAAACTGAATAACTTAAAAATAATACCTTTCTTTTTATTTAAAACAAATCGTATTCGAGTACTAACACTGGTCTTAAGCAAATCCTTAGAGCATATTAAATAACAATCATATGACTTAACGTAACTATGAATACACTGAAAAAAAGTCTTGTTACGCGCAATTTTTAATTTTGAGAAAAAGGCCTTGTAGTAACAACATTGGCTTGCAGAAAGTTAGATTAGAAAAATTGAGAGAGTACACTCCGTAATGTTTGTAGATAATTTATGCTATGCATCTTTCCCATGCCAATGCCTTAGTGGGTGTGAAATAAAACAAGCTATTCGAGAATATACATTAATTTACGTACAAGACATTGAATTTATTTGCGTCACTCAGACGACCACATAGAGCCACAGTCCGGTACATGGCTACAAGCGAAACTAAATCATAACAAACAAGTTAGTAAAATCATGCAATGCATTGATTATGATACGCTTTCCAACATACCAGAAATCATTTATTACTCAAGTTATGAAAATAATGGCTGTGGAATAAATTTGGCTCCTGTGTCCTGACCTTTAATCCCATATCGATGATATTAAACAGAATCGGTTCAGTATACCTCCGGAACAACATACTAAAGTTTTGTCGCAACAGAAGCATTTTTTAAATAAGTTATGACGCATAAGGGCAATGGAATGAATCCCGCTCCTATATCCTGACCTTCGACCGCATTTCTTTGGTTCGTCCCTAGGTAGTCTCCTACAACATACTAAAATTTCATCCAAATCGAACCAATTTTACGCAAGTTATGACGCATAAGGGCAATGGAATGGATCCGGGTCTTATGTCTTGACCTTTGACTCCATGTCGTCCATTTTAATAGGGTTCGTGCCCAGATGGTCCCCTAGCACATACTAAAATTTCGTCCAAATCGAACCATATTTACGCAAGTTATGATGCATAAGGACGATGGAATAGATCCCGCTCCTATGTCCTGACCTTTGACCCCATTTCTCCCATTTTAAATAGAGTTCGTCCCTAGGTGGTCTCTTACCGCATCCTAAACTTTAATGGAAATCGAACCACTTTTTTTACGTAAGTTATGGCGCATAAGGGCAATGAAATGGAATGTATCCCGGTCCTATGTCTTGACCTTTGATCCCATTTCGTCCATTTTCAATAGGGTTCGTCCTCAGTGGTCCCCTACAACATACTAAAATTTCATCGAAATCGAATCATTTTTACGCAAGTTATCGTGCGAACGGTCAACGGACAGCCAAAGCTGGAGCATATACGCTTCTTCAACCTACGGTTGGAAAGCGTAAACAATGAGGATTACCAATTCCTGACATTGAGTGGTATTTAAGTAGGTGTATTAAGGAATGCTATTGTTGTCAAACTAATGAAAGAATATACACTATGTGACCCAAAAAAGTACATAATTACTAAACAACGGCTAGGGCAAAAAAAAAAAAAAAAAGAACAGTATTTCGACTGTTTAATTTTTGAAAAACAATATTTATTTACATTATTATTACATATTGGGTTCATGAATAAATTCATGCGTTTTATTCACCGCTCTACAGGAATGTATTACATTAGAAGAGAAAACGGAATCAATCAGCTATGTATTTCACCTCATTGTTTACGACGGTGTCAAAACGTCTAATTAGGTCTGCCGTGACATTCTTGAAAAAACGCGAATGTTCTGTTGCGAAGAAATCATCAAGGAAATTCTGGAGATCGACATCATTGTTGAACGTTCTGCCACGAAAAGCATTTGACAGAGATCGGAACAGGTGATAGTCTGAAGGGGCGACATCTGGGGAATAGGCCGGATGTGGAAAAATCTCCCATTTCATGTCCTGAACGACCATTTCGGTCATGTTTGCACTATGAGGGCATGCGTTATCGTGCTGAAGAAGGACACCATGGCGCCGATGTGGCCGTTTCTGGTGAATTTCTCCCTCCACACGGCAGAACTGCTCACAATAGAGTGCAGCGTTGATGGTCCGATTCCTCGGCAGCATTTCCCAGTGAATAATACCTTACATGTCCCACCAGACACACAACATGATCTTCGCAGGATGAAAGCCATATTTTGGACGTGGTGTGGGCGTCTTGTTTGGGCTTAACCATTCCCTCCGATGCCTGAAATTCACGTACAGGCACCACTTTTCATCTCCAGTAACAATACGTGACAGGACGGGTATGTGTTGCTGAGAACATTCGCGATAATATACCAGTTCAGTTCACTAGAGAATGTAACTTGATCTGCTTATACATGCCTAACAGTTCTTCGACTATTAGTTAGCCTCCAGATGTACCAACAACTAAAAAAAATTGGTTTGAATTACACGGGGCTGAAGCGAAGTGTAAATCTACTGCGATTTGTTGCACTTGTTGGATAACACAAATTGTTGCGCCCTACTTTTTTTATGCCGAACACTTCGTTTGCGCGGGCTTGGTTTTGATGCTTTCACGCACTCTTGCACGACACCATCATCTCTTGACACACGCAAGTACATCTTTTTGTTGATGGAGCTTCGCTTCGCTTCCTAAAATGAGCTCGCCTCTTCAGCTGCATACTGCTGGCCTCTTTAGCTGCACATTGCTGGCCTCTTCAGCTGCATACTGCTGGCCTCTGTAGCTGCATACTGCTCGCCTCTTTAGCTGCATACTTTTTGCATTAGAAATATCAGCTCGCCGACTTATTAATTTCTCCGCTGCTTCATACTTTTTTACTGAGCCAACGAGTCATAAATTTCCATTCGGCTCGCAGCAGGAGAACCGCTGCATTCTCAAGCGGGTACGAGCATTCCGTTCGTTTTCTTCACAGCAATCTTTGTCTATTCCTGATCCCTCGAGTTGCTAACCTCCATTTTTCAAAATGCGGGACATTCGCTGCTTCTTTTGCCAAAAATATAGCAGCCCAAAGACAACAGGTTTTTCACATTGGAGATCATACCAAGCAACTACCGCTTTGTTCTCTTGTAGCAAACGCCGAGCGAATCGCGGCAACACACGCAAAGAGCACAAAGGCACATAATCATGTACCAAAACAATAGACGAATTTACAGTTATTCACTGACCTCTGTTCACGTTCGCTTTATGGCTTAACCCCTTTTAACGCCGATCTGCCTCACAATGAAACTTCTAAAATTGTTTAGTTTCGGAAAAGCTTTTCGCCTCTTTATGATCGAAATGCATAACTTAATGGTCAACACACTCACGTGCGAAGACACCTGCTTTTCCCTCATGACTCGACTAATGCCTGTTCATCTCTTCTATTCTTTTTTTTTCTTTTGTATAAGCTCCGACCAAGCACCTGCAAAACCCAAAATGAATTAAATCCTAATTAATTCACTACTCTTCCACCACGTCGATTAATTTTAGAATTAATGGGGGGTGGGGGGTGTAATAGTACCATAGTTTTGGCGTTGATACAAAACATGTTCCAGGATAAATGTCCTCTTTGTAGGAGATTTTTAACGAAAGGAATGCTTACCGCTCAAGATGAGAATAGGGAAAAGCGCTAATCTAGTTGTGCCAAATAGGGGAAAGCGCTAGTATACTTTTGTCATATAGGGGAACAATGCCTTTTATTTGTTCTTCCATTTAGTGCTTGGCTTCTGACACAGCTATTTTCTGCTGTGTTTGTTTCGTATCGTATCCCTCACGAACGGGGATTTTGTCGCTGTTACAAGTAGAACAGGGACTTGGAGTTTCAACTTCTTTACAGCTCCGTCACGGCTGTCGTAAACGGCGATTTTGTCACTGTTTAAAGTAATCGGAACTGTCATCTTTGTCACTGTGACAAGAAAATCAGTGTTAAGACCACCTCTACTTTAGTTGCCTTGGAAGAAAGACCTTTTGGCAAAGTCACTGTCCGGCACTCATGCGGTTAATTCACTCTGACTAGCAGCGCCGCTACATTCTTTATTTTTATTTGGATCCTGCCATTCACAACAGAAAGATCGAAATCAGTAACGCGCAAGCTTGCTTTCATCAGCGGTTAACAGCATGCTTTGAAAAGGCTCAATATTTTAGAAATATTGCCCCCACGTTTATTTTTTAGTTATAAAACCTGCATCGCAAAAATATGCTATATCAATCTTAAATTACATGGCAACTTGTGATATTCCCAAATTTGTCGGTGACGGAGATCGTATGCGCCTCCTCGCTCCGGAGCCAGTTGTTCTAACCGACTAAACTACACCGACGGAATGTATCGCTGCACATGTATCGTTTTGACACGTGCTTCTCTTCTATAGTACGTCACAAACTCCGTGTAACCGCACCAGTAAAATTTCCCCTTGAGGCTGAAATTCCAAGCTATTCCTAGATTCTGACTTGATGTTTCATAAAATCCTCTCGCGACCCTATGTCGGACTTCCAGCGACCCAAATCAAGGTCGCCATCTGAAGTCGGGAATCGCTGTAATATAGAAACATGCCCGTCTTATACGAGCATGTTTATTTTATCCGCCTAAAATCCATTTCTCTGTAGCGGAAGGCTTAGTTTGAGAGCAGTTTTCATTTTTTTCCATCTGTGCTGAAGTGACGTCATTTCCGGTGGTCTTTCAATAGAGGAAGAAGTGAAATTCTCTAGGTGCAATGCCGGGCGTATGGAGGCCTCACGAGGACGTCCCAACGAAACAGCTACTTTCGTAAACTTTTGAAGCCGTTCAGTAACATGGTGTCGCGACTTCAACGTACTTCAGTTAGCTGTCAACGGGAATTTGCGCCTAAACTTCCTTTGCTCACAAATAAATAAATAAATAAATAAACAAATCGAATTACACCTGGGATTTCCAGCCGAATCGCGCTTTTGCAGCACAGCTGCAATGGCTGCTTGAGTTTAGAGACCTTGCACTGTTTACCAGTACGGTACAATACTATCTATTTTGAAGGTTGGCGAACTTTCTGTTGGTGTTCTCGTTAAAAGATGAACTTGTATTTCTTTTTCTCATAACATACTACTGACAAGTAAGTCCTACATACAAGTGCATAAAAGAATGTCGTCAATGCTGCCCACTCCAGGTCCAACAGTTAAAGGGAATGTTTAATACCTTCCACAGGCGCCGACTATACACTGAAAAGCAATTGAATTAGAGACAGCTGGCGTTATGCAATTGTGGCGCTGTGGGCGGCCCTGTAAACGAAAACGACAATCCGACAATATAAGGAGTGATGCAACGGGAATCAGTAAGAGTCGGACGCAGTATGGGTAAGACGAAGGATCTAAGTGCATTTGATCGTGGGCAAATTGTCGGGCCCGACGAATGAGTCACTTCATCTCGGAAGTCGTGCAGGCACTGGGATTTTCACGAGCCACTGTGTCACGGGTACACCGTGAGTATATCGAATCCGGTAAAACCTTCCTGGCAAGAGCCACTGCCGTGGACAACAGCGTGTGGATGATCGGGGTCATCGTCGGCTAGCTCGCATTGTAACAGCGGATAGACAAGCCACAGTGCAAGAAATCACTCGGTAATTTAACGCTGGTGCACAAAAACGTGTAAGCAGCCACAACATCCAGAACCATCTCCTCGCTATGGGGTACAGAAGCCATCGTCCCACGAGGGTACCGCTGCTGATCGCACATCACAGGGTGCAAAGATTAGTATGGGTGCGGGAACATCGCCACTAGACCCTAGACATCTGGAAAAATGTTGCCTGGACCGATGAGTCGAGATTCACGTTGGTACATGCGGATGGCAGGATACGAGTACGGCGCAAACCACATGAAGCGATGGATCCTTCTTGCCAGCAGGGTACTCTTGAAGCTGGTGGGGGTGGCATTCACGTCTGAGGACTGTTTACGTGGACTGAAGTGTAACATCTGGTACGTGTGACATCGTTCCTCACAGGTCAACGTTACCTGGATATGCTGGACGCCCATTTGCTCCCCTTTGTGCGTCTTCAACATCCCACTGGGGACTTCATCCTGCAACAAGACAATGCAGCTCCCGAATTGTATTTGAATGGTTGGATGAACTCTCCACCAACGTGGCCTCGCTTCCTTGGCCAGCTAGGTCACCTGACCTCAATCCCATCAAGCACATCTGGGATGCCATCGAGAGAGATGTCCGAGGCTGGAACCCCTCCATTAAATCTTCGTGAACTGTGGGAGCTTGTTCAGGGGTCGTGGATCCGTATGGCTTCCAATGTCTTGTCGAGTCCATGCCGAGACGAATCGCCGCCGTCATCAGGACGAAAGGTGGTGCTACACGTTAGTAGACAGGTATCTCTAATTCAAGTGCTCTTCAGTGTAATTGGTCAAGGCGAATCTTGCCCCTCTAATAATTATACTAGGGGGCAGTTCCCACCCAATGTTTTTCATTCTGTTTAATTAAATAACCGCTTTAGCCTCATAAGGGGGACCAAACTCCACTTTATGAAGTCAAAGAGATTTATTTCCAAAGAGACTTTGGAAATAAAATCTCTCTGGATGATTTTATAAAGTTAGAGGCTGCATTTTCTTTTTTAAAATATTAATATTCAGCAATATATTATCCCCGTGTTTACTTATGGAAGTGAAACATGGAGTATCACAGAGCGACAATGTAAAAAAAAAAAAAGAGTATCGGTAAGAAAGTTGGAGAGAAGAATGTTAGGAATAACAAGAAGTGATAGAGTTAGAAATGAAATTATAAGAGAAAGAGCAGAGATAATAGATGTTATAAAAATAATAAAAGAATCAAAGTGAAGATGGGCTGGACATGTTGGAGGACTGAAAGATGAAACACGAACACGATAACAGAATGGCAACCGAGAGATGGAAAGAGACGAAGGGGGCGCCAGAGCATAAGACGGAGAGATGACCTTCACAAATTTAGAGGAGCTAAATGGTGGACTGAGGCTAAGGATCGAGGAAGTTGCGAAAGACTGAGGAAGGCCTATACCCTGCAGTGGATGCCAACAGGCTAAGAATAAGAAGAACATTCTGCAAAAGAATATTTTCGTTTCCTTGTCGATTTGCTGATGAACAATCACAATTGCATTTTAAAATATACGTCGAATCTCGTAGATCATCTCCCCCCCTTTTTAGGACGTCTTTTGTAAAAAAAGAACGTGCTTATGTTATCGGTTTGTTCGTCCGTCCGTCCGTCTGTACCCACGATATCTCTACAACTACTAGTTCGATTTGAAAAGTTCTTTTTGCGTTGGGAAGCTTGGAATATCCGAATGGTGATCCTTCATTTTGTTTTTATACGGTGTAAAATTTTTCCGCTAGAGGGCGTAAATGCAGATGATGTCGAATTCAAAAATACGTTTTAATCCACATATATGCTTCTAAACATCCGATTGGAAAAAAAAATCTTTTATCTTTCGATTCCACTTATGTCGAAGAGTCTTTTAGATATGGTTACTTTTTCAAATTACGCAAAGATTTTTCGCTAGGGGGCGTAAAAATAAATTACATTTTTCCCGATGACTTGTCTTCTAAAACTCCGATTTGAAAAATATTTCCCTCAGCGGATACTAATCCTGATAGAAATTCTTTTGCATATAATCTGAAATTTTTGGTAAAGAATACTTTGGCCAACAGGGGGCGTAAATCATAATTTCCGCTTCTGATGTATTTGCAGCAAAATACGAGTTTCTAAAATCTGGATTGAAAAAAACGTCGTTTTTAGACCGATAGTACTCATGTCGATAAACCGTTTAGAAACATTTTCTTCTTAAAATGATGCATTGTTTCTGCGCCAGGGGGCGTAGATGTATATTTCCTTTTTGTCAATATCTCTAATTCTAGGAGTCCGATTTGAAAAATTCCTTCTCTGTTGGATAGTGTTTCTAGTATGACATGTTTTTGATATAATTTGAAAATTTTCAAGTAATTCATAGACATTCCGCTAGGGGGCGTAATAGTAAATTGCTTTTCCCCCTGTATCTCTGCTTCTAAATCTCCGATTTGAAAAATTCTTTCTGCACCTAATACAGCTCCTGATGAGAAATCCTTTGCACCTAATTTCAAATTTTTGTAAAAAATGGTTTGGCCACCAGGTGGCGTAAGTCTTAATTTCCACTTGTGATGTATTTGCAGCAAAATATGAGCTTCTAAAATCTCGACTGAAAAAAGAGTCATTTGTTGACCGATACTATACTCATACCATGATGGAGCTTTCGCCGAACTTAACAGTTGGGAGAACACAGTGCGTTTAAAATCGTTCGGCCTAACTAAAAACTCCCATCAGATTGGAAGGGTAAAAAGGGCGACTCATTAGTCCAAATAGCAGCTTTCCAGTTGCCCACAGTCCAAGAACGGCGGGACACGCCCCCTAAACAGCACTTTGTATTCGCGGTAGTGATGTGTGGCTTGTGTGCCGCTTCTCTACCATAATAACCCACACTGTGCAATTCTCTGCAGATCGTTATGGTACTAACCGAGCCATTACAAGCATTTCCGACTTCAGAAGTGATGGAAAAGGCAGACGAAGAACTGGATTTCTTAACGTCAGTTTGCGCGGCTTTCCTGAATGTTCTTTTGCTGTAGTTGTACCGTCCTGTTTCCCTCTCTTCACGACGTTCTTACAGTCAATTTTCTTATGTTTAGTTTAGCTGCAATGCTCCGTATGCAAATTATATCGTATGATCAGCCCACGCTGGAACTCGGAAGGTTAACGTCTACGCGGCATATCGGCTTCAAAGTTACTGATAACAAGACAGAACATCTCAGCTTTTATATACGTGCCTTCCCACTCACTGCGCACCTTCCTGCGCAACCGTTCTTTGCACTTATGCAAATATTTGGTGCCGGCCCGGTGGTCTAAACGCTGGCTTATGACTATTCGTCCGAGATGGGTCCGGGTTCGAATCCCGGTGAGGCATGGATGTTGTGTTTGTCTTACGGCACTGGCTGTCTCCGTTCTCTGGAGCTATTGACCCTGAATTATGGACGGGCTGCTGCTTATACCCTATTGAGTTGCTCACGGTGGTAGTTAAACCTTCAATCAAAAAATAAATATTCGGTAGTGTCCAATTACTTTTGATTACACAGTGTAGGTCTGTTCGCATGAAGACAATGCTTCAGTTGCTTTTTTTACCTCCCGCCCCACACGCGCTCTTGCCAAACATACATCTTTTGGGAAAATGGTGACTTTTATGTCCTCCCGTCATCACCTTTCATTCATTTAATCTCTGTTTGGCAAATACACTGGCGGAAAGTGAAAAAAGAACACCAAGAAGGAGACATCTGATACCAACGAAATTTATACAGCATAATAACGGAATACAGAGGATAACGTGATCAAAACATTACGGCAAAATACAGCTGTATTTGCAGGTAAACTGCAAAATAACATTTCCATGTAACATGGTTAGTACGAGGTTGAACCGCCATGAACTGCGTCACACTGTGCAATTCTGGCATGGAGTCTGTCGTACAGATGTTGGATGTAAGTTTGGGGTATTGAGTTCCAAGCATTCTCAACCTGGACGCGTAAATCGGAGATGGTCGTGGCTGGCCGTGGAGACCGGATAAGTCGTTGTCACATAAAATCCCACACGTGCTCAATGGGGGACAAATCCGGTGAACGTGCAGGCTATGGAAGTTGTCTCACACCCTGAAGTGCATGTTGCGTTGCACGTGCCGTGTGTGGGCGTGCGTTATCTTGCTGGAAAACACCACGATGGACCGACCTTACAAATGGCACAACAACGGGCTGAATGATGTTGTTCATGTAGGAGGTGCTGTTTAACGTACCCAGTACAAGCACTAGCTGTGTACGGGAGTGATAGCTCATCGCTCCCCACACCAGGAGACCAGGTGTAGGTCCTGTGTCTCGCTGGCGGATGCAAGAAGGGTGGAGACGCTCCCCTGTGCATCTGCGAACACGCATACGGCCATCGGAGGCTCCCAAGCAGAATCTGCTTTCATCGCTGAACACGACAGATCGCCATTGCGTTCTCCAGTGCAGACGTTGGTGACATCACTGCAGCCGTTTCTGACGGTAGGCTGGAGTTAGAGGTTCACATGCCAGAGGCACACGTGTACGTAGTCCTGCATCCAGTAGACGGTTGCGGATTGTTCGCACAATCACCTCAGGTGCAACGGCAGCTGGGATTTGCGTCGCAGTGGATGTTCTGCTTGACAACGCCGCTCTTCTTATGCGTCCATCGGTCCGCTCATCAGTCCGTCTGTGACTCCCGGTTCCACGTTTTCTCGTGTGGGAATGTTCCTCGGACCATCTACGCCACCATCGTACCACCACCGACACTTCCCGTCCAAATCGCTCCGCAATACGACGATACGACCACCCGGCCTCGCGGAGTCCGACTAGACGGCCTCGTTCAAAGTCCGATAACTGCTGAAATCGTACACGTCTTCCATGTCCAGGCATTGCAGCTTCTTCAGAGTCTTCGCACGTGTCCGCACGCCGACGACTGATTACATTCACTTCGCCGTACTCCTTAAATACCACCGACGATAATTTGCATATTATGCCGTGCTGTGGCGTAAGCGCTCACCGGTTGGTCCCGAAATTTACATCCCACCTACGTAAACTCGACCCCATTAACATATGCAAATTTCATGATCGTCCGCCAATTCCTTCTTGGTGTTCTTTTTTCGCTTTCCGCCAGTGTATTTGAGTTGCATCTAGAAGCATCTTATTCACCGAAGCTTGAAAACATTTAAAACAACGATTATGATAACCACAAAACAATTAGAAATTGTCTCACATACGTAATATATTACAGATGAAATTTCAAATTTTAGTTAGTTATTTTAATTTCTACATTCGCTACACGTTTTACTCATTGCATATCTCACTCGCATTATTTTGCTAGCTACAGTTTTCAATTATCACGTATTCTTTTCGATTAACTGATAAACAGTTTTTGATTGAATAGTTTTAACCTGATATAATGTAATATGGAAAAATAGACTTTATTATCCATCCAGTTATAAAGAAGTTCGTATATATCGCAGTTTTAGACTTTCCCTTCAACTTCGTTATATACGGGCTCGATCATATAATTAATTATTAGGTGGCTGCATAAGTTTGCAGTGTTTTTTGGTCGTATACATATCGTAATTACACAAGCCGGTCGTCAAACCACTGTACATTGAATCACAACTGAGTGTATTGCCAGTTCCGTGGTCGGTTGGGCAACATCTTTGTGCATAAGAGCTTGCCAATTTGCGTTCTGCATCTCCATTGGCCGTCCGTTATGATGCTTGTCCTCCACGAAGCAATTACCACTTCCGAACTGCACAAGACCCTTTACCGACACGTAATTGCACCCACAGCTTTCATGGGATTTGCTGAAAAACTCGATTCTGATGTTTCTGCAGCAGTTTTCCCAAGACCAAATATGTACAACAGACGGTGATAAATACGGTGCAACTTCGGTTATGCGATTTTTACATTTATATGTAATTATGCTTTAGTATCAATGTTTTACTATAGTTTCTATCACTACGTCAATTCGGTTATAGGTAATTCATTTATACGCTTTTTTGTGATTACACGTTTATTTTTGAATAGCACGTTATAAAAATTATACGGATCTTTGATTACTTTATACGTATCTCAGAAGGTTTAAACTTTGAGAGAATAGAGACCGCGTTGCTGGGTTCCTTCTTGGTGCAGCCAAATTTGAACCTTGGGTATGTTGTTTACTTTCGGTTTGGATGAAAAATTCGTTTTGCATTCCACACTTTGGATAAAAAGTACCACCTACTTTTACGGAAGTTATAGCTTCATTTGATATGGTGCGGACGTTTCTTTCAATTTTTTGTTCAGCCATGAAATTGATGGTGTAGCTAGAAATTTACTAAATAATTTTACAGTTCTGTTTCTCCCCGGAATTCTAAACAAGGAAATATTTGCAAATTTTTACACGGCACTAATTCTAAATCAGCCGGTGGACAAACTGCTTTGAAGAGAGTGATGCTTTTATAAGTGAAGTGTGTGATAGGTGTACTGAATATGCATTCATGCCCCAAAACTAAGCATAATCAATATCATCATCATCAACATTGTCAACCCTTATTAATCCACCGCTGGATGAAGGTCTCCCCAAGTTTCTTCCACATCGGTCTGCCTTGTGCCAGTCTCCTCCATGTTACTCCCGCATATTTTCGAATATCATTCACCCATCTCCAACGTGGTCTTCTTCTGGGTCTTTTCCTGTCCATTGGTGTCCAGCCTAAAATTTCGTTTGTCCATGGATGGTCAGTCCTTCTGGCAATATGTCCAGCCCATTGCCATTTCAGAGATTTTACTCTAATCGTGATGTCTTCCACTCTTGTCATTTTCATGATTCATGAGTTCCACTTCTTATCTTTCCTGGTTACACCAAGCATGCATCGCTCCATGCTTTTCTGAGTTGTCTGCAGTATTTTTATTCTTTTTTAGTTAAGGTTCACGTCTCTGAATCATACGTAAGCAGTGGAAAGATGCATTCATCAAACACTTTCCTTTTAAGACATAATGGCATATTGCTCTTAAAAATTGTTCCGTTTTTCACAAAAGCTCTCCATCCAAATTTTATACGCCGATGAATTTCTTCACCAATATGACCCTCGCTTGATATCTGCTGTCAAAAGTAAATGTAGGTATTGGTTATCTCAAGATTTTCCCCATCAATTGATAAATCTTCACTTCTTGTAAAAACATTGAACATCACTTTTGTCTTCTGGAATACCTGCGAATATTTCAAGAACCAATCGTCGGAAAGGCACGAAACTGGGGTGCGTCTGTAATAACATATTACAAATGCAACATTGGACAAAACAAGATACGAAATAAAGTTTATTGCATTATTTATGCAAATTTAGGACATAACATTGAGAAAACACTATGATTAATAAGAGATGTTGTGACCCCTTGTAGCCACACAAGCCTTGCATCGACTTCTCATGCTGTTTAGCAGGTGGTCCAAGAGCAGTCCCACTTCTGGCAAAGAGCAGTTTTGAGCTATGGAATGGTCCTTGGTGGATGCTGAAGAAATAAAATTCGCTTTCCTATTGCATTCTAATACTCTATAGGATTCGTATCTTGCCACTCACACTATGGGATTCATATCTAGCAACCTTGCTAACCACTCCATATACTGAATATCTTCACTTTGGGGATAGTCATCCACCAGCTGAGCTGTGTGGGGGCGTGCATTGTATTCCATGAATACCAGATCTGGGCCCACGGTACCTCTGAAAAGTCTCACATGAGGTTCCAGTATCCCGTCTCTGTACCCCAGAGCAGTAAAAGTACCCCTGTCGAAGATCTGGAGCTCTGTGCGCCAATTCTACATGATGCGTGCCCATTCCATTACTCCACCACCAGCAAATTGGTCTCTTTCACTGAAGCTGTTGGGGTGGTAACGATTTCTCCGTTCTCTTCAGAGAGTAGTTTGACAAGAATCAGTATGTAAACTGAATCTGGACTCATCAGTGAAGAGCATATTACTTCGCGGATTCAATGACCAGTTTCGATATTCCCTACTCCAGTTTATACGGGCCCTCCCATTCACAGGAATGAATGGGACACAAACTACTGAACGTCTGGCATAGAGACTAGTTGCCTTCAGCCTTCTGTAAACAGTATATCTTAAAACTCTTGCTGCTGAGTCGGCCGCAAGCACTGCAGGGAATTTTATGAAAGACATCGTCCTATGACGTCGTGCAGTTAATGCAAGATACCGGTCTTACTGAGAACTTATGACTCTTGGACGACCTTGTAATGCTTGGTGTCTAACCTCTCCTGCGTCTAGAACCTTCTGCAAAGCGTGGTGTCTAACCTCTCTTATGTCTCGGAACCTTCTGCAAAGCCTGGAGATAACACTTGGCGGCACATTCGGCGCTATGGAGACTGCAGTCTGTGACTATCCTGACTAGAACCTTCCGATTTTTCTACCCTGCAAAAAATGGTCAACCTGGAGTCTTTGTTCCATATTACATTTCTGATCACCAATGTTAACTCTTCTCACGGGGATTGCAAGAAAATGGGATAAGACGCTCAGGGAAGGGTAAAGTGTTTTTATGGAACTGCGAGATATTTGCATACAGAACATCAGCGAACGTTATTTGACCGCGAACTACGATTGGTTTAGGTGTGTGACTAATCTACATACCAATGTCCGCTGTTCTATTGGTTTTAACCCTTTACTTTGTATGTTTTACCAATTATGCTTAACATTTGGACAACAGTGTAAACCAATATCATATTCTTCGGATTTACTACCACGTTTTTCAAAGGTAAAGTTTCTTTTTTAATCATATATTGAAAACGTAAACTCGTACAGAATTTCTTAAATATCTAAATTTCTTAAATAATTTCTTAGTGTGATGTATTTATAATTATTTCTTAATTAATATAAATACATCACACTCTGAATACTCAAGAGACGCATCCCCGGTAGCACAGTAGTGGCGAATCA
This sequence comes from Macrothele yani, assembly GCA_039090855.1. Taxonomy (NCBI): domain Eukaryota; kingdom Metazoa; phylum Arthropoda; class Arachnida; order Araneae; family Macrothelidae; genus Macrothele; species Macrothele yani. The sequence goes on along the minus strand of CM077002.1, from coordinate 27,002,608 downwards.
ACGTCGATTTTTGGTTACCAGGTCGATATTACGTCGAGCCATAGTTTTTGACCTAAAATCGATGAGACGGAACGTCAAGAAAAATCATGCCATTGAATTTCAGTATAAATGTAGACGGTTTTACGCCGTTTATCCCTTTAGTTCCATTAGGTCGAATAATCGATTGCTTTATGGGATCTGTAAGTATCGCGCTCATTGGCCTTTTCAACCATTACGCCAAACCAACTTCGACGCCACGGTGGCGCAGTGGTCGAAGCGATGGCCTCTGGTCGTTCTTCCGAAAAGGGTCCGGGTTCGAATCCCGGTAAGGCATGGTTGTTGTGTTTGTCTTATGGCCCTGGCTCTCTCCCTTCCCTGGAACCAGTGACCGTAAGTTAGGGACGGGCGACTGCTTATAGCCCATTGAGTTGCTCACGGTGGTCGTTAAACCTCCAATAAAAAAACCTTTTTGGATGGTAAGGTGTTGGTCTGTTGTATCATTTCCGTTATAAGACGAGATTCTTACCTGTCTCCTTTTTCGACTGTAAGTTACAAGTTTTTTTTTTTTTTTTTTTGCTTAAGTATGTTTATAAGAAGTTGAGTCTCGTTCCTTTAAGTACAATTACTTTTTAAAATATATAATTTGTACGTATGCATATCCCAATTAGTGATAAGCCTAGCGCAATGCTGACAGATCACCAAAAATTCTATGAAAGTTTTGAGAATTATGTGTCTTTTCGAATGCGTTCGAAAAGAGTTGGATGTCAACACAATAAAAAAAATTATATGATCTTTTAATCATAGACAGCGTCGTAGAATCGTATTATAAATACGAATACATTCTACGTTTTATGCCACGATTAAAAGTTTAGAATCTCATGTTTCAACATTTAAATTGTATAGTAAACGTAGATTCGACTTTACAACAGTACTAGAATCTATGACTAAACTGCGTAATATCAAAATAGAATCGACGTCTACACTACGTAGCAACGATGTATATGTTTCTCTCGAAAGGTCGAATCTTCTTCCAGTGTTCACTTGATACCGATTTAATAGGTTTAAAATTCGACGTCGAAAAGACATAACAAAAAATCGATCAAAAATTTGACGTCGAATCGATGTAATGTGCTGCCGGGGATATGGCGTATTAAATCCGTTTATGTTTGTGGTGTAGTAAGCACAAAGATTCGCCAAGCTTTCACACTCCACTGGGAGGCTTTTTTAGGGCAATGGTAGACAATCATGATAATTAACACAGCAATCACACTACATTTACTGTTCTTCACGTAATATCAATCACATCAGAAAACTCAAAAAATTCATATTACGTGAAGAACGGTAAATAAAGTCAATTCAGAGATGTCTGATTGCTGTGTTAATTATCATGGCGTATTTTCCACGTATTACGGGAGAAATATTTTTTCCACATTATATAAATGATAGACAATGTCTTCATAAATATAGATTCTTTAATGAAATTAGAATAAGCAATTTAATAAAAAATTAAAAACAGACATAGCTAAAGCAGCAACTAAAAGGTATTCATGTATTCATGTCTTACATTATGAATTAACGTATCCTAGAATTACGAGTTTTTCCACCCTTTTTGGAGGCATTCAAATTTTTACAATAGTATTCAACATTTTGAAGTAACTTTTACACTTATATGCTTTTACGGTGATTCTCTAGAAAACACTGTACCTGAAGTTCCATTACATTTACCTTGGCGATCTTTATGTTGTTGCTCAACTAATCGCTCGTGTAAGCTGTCCGCCAACAGATACCGTTTTTTTCTTTTTTGATTGGAGGTTTAATGACCACTGTGAGCAATTCAATGGGCTATAAGCAGTCGCCCGTCCCTAATTTACGTCACTGGTTCCAGGGAAGGGAGAGAGCTAGTGCCGTAAGACAAACACAACATCCATGCCTCACCGGGATTCGAACCCGGGCCCCTTTCGGACGAATTTTTATTGGTGGTTTGACGACCACCGTGAGCAACTCAATGGGCTATAAGCAGTCGCCCGTCCCTAATTTAGGTCACTGGTTCCAGGGAAGGGAGAGAGCCATAGTGCCGTAAGACAAACAAAACATCCATGCCTCACTGGGATTCGAACCCAAGCCCCTTTCGGACGAATTTTTATTGGTGGTTTAACGACCATCGTGAGCAACTCAATGGGCTATAAGCAATCGCCCGTCCCTAATTTAGGTCACTGGTTCCAGGGAAGGGAGAGAGCCAGTGCCGTAAGACAAACACAACATCCATGCCTCACCGGGATTCGAATCCGGGCCCCTTTCGGACGAATGATCAGAGGACAACGCTTAGACCACTGCGCCGCCGGGGCCGCCACGTACCGTTAGACGCAGATTTGCCACCTTATGAAATTCTGATAAAAATTCAATAGTTTCAAAGCAAAATTCTGATAAAAATTCAACAGTTTCGAAGCAAAATTCTGATAAAAATTCAACAGTTTCAAAGCGAATTTCTGATAAAAATTCAACAGTTTCAAAGCAAAATTCTGATAAAAATTCAACAGTTTCAAAGCGAATTTCTGATAAAAATTCAACAGTTTCGCGTAAACAGCCCTCTTCGTGAAGTGCTGGAAACTTATGCATAAACCAAAAGTTTTCACTGTTTTTCTGATATATATTTTTCGGTTTTATATTTGTTAAGCAATTTTCCTTTTTTGAAATTTGAACAATTTTGCACAGATGAGAGCTAATTTCCATAGACACAACACGTGAATGTTCTTGGCAATGTGCCTGGACAGTGTAGAACAGTGTTTTGCTGCTGTTTTTTCTGTAAATTTAGTGTGAAGTTTTGCATTAAAGTGCCGTACTAGAAAAACTTAAGGTGGTATGATACATGTGTTTGACAGGGTAAAATGAGCTTTACTTGAAAACGCTCAGCAGCTGTACTCTAAACTACAGAGAGTCATCCATCATGCCAGAAAGGGCAGCTCCTGTCTTCGCAAACTTGACATGCATCATAAATGTGGTGAGAATATTTCAACTGCTTCGTTCCCTCTGCAGAAATACAAATAGTAAAATGCGTAGACCTTCAGATCATAAGACATTAATATATCTGGATGGGGGTGAGAAAAGAAAAAGATGTCTCCAAGAGAGCGAAGAATGACAGTGGGCTTTCTCGCCCGAAATGGCAAAACTATAGCTCCAAAGCAAACAGTAAAACAAAATAGAATCTGGCAACGCGATATCAGATTTGAGGATGAAAGAATAAATTGTTGCCTGGCACTAAAAATAACCAGAGGCTACGGAAGACGGTGGGGTCAGAGCGGGTGGAGGGAATCTTTGGCAAGATGACGGGAGTATTGAAAGAGGCGTTGCTTCTGACCAATATTTCACGAGGCTTTTGCGGTTGCTGAGAGCACGGACAGCTCTGAGGTGTCACCGTCACGTGACTGTCGTACACGAGGAGATTTTGTTCCATTTATTGTGGCGTAAAATATCCTTCTGATGCTATGGTACCCTAGAGGTAGCCCCGCTAGACTCAGTGCACCGTGAAAAAAAAAAAAGGTCTTGTGAAAGAACTACTGAATTTACTCAAAGAAAGACTTGGGCATGGCGACATAGTGCTCCTTCCCGTGAAAAAGACATTTGTCTCGTGATATTTTCTAATTAGTGATGGCTAAATAAGAAGACAAAGAGTAGAATTTTTTCTCCACTGTAAATAGAAAATTTGTTGCAAAAGCTGTCTAAAGGAATATACATTATTTCTGGTTATAAATTTTTTTCTTATTGGCGAGACGTAACTTCGATATAACTTACTAAATTATATTTTGGTGCAATATTCTTCCTCCGGAATGAAGTAATTTGCTTATCATTTGCCGAAGAATAATTTTTTCAATGTCTCGTTTACCGAGCTGTAAAATATTCGTATTTTAAAGGAGGTGAAACAAATGTCGAATATGTTCTCTGTCTTTTAGAACAATACGAGAGAAATTACGAAGGTTCCGCATGATGAGACGTGATGTTGATGGTGCCTGTGAGGTTTAATACAGAATTATTCACGGTGGAGTCACTTTATTGTGACCACCAGCTAATATCCAGAGTAACTGCCGTGTGCAGCGCGGACAGCAGCTAGACATGCTGGTAGTGACCCAATAAGGTGCTGGAAGGTGTTCTCAGGTATGTGATGGGCTGGATGCAGCTTTTGCGGGGCCCTGGGCAAAATTTCATTCCGGGGTCCAGAGCAAAATTTCATTGTGGGCACTAAAAAATAAATCTCATATTTTAATAAAGTCGTTTCTGAAAATTACCGTTCGTGAAGGAGACACACGAACACTACCGTAAAGCCAAAACGATTATCTCAAAGAAGTAATTTGCTTTAAGCTTAAAAAAAAGACCATAATACGGACTGAAAGTTCAGGGAGAGAGACAGAGAGAAAAAGAGAAAAGAGAGATAGAGAAAGAGAAATAGAGAGAGGAGAGAAGAGAAAAAAAGGAGAGAGAGAAAGTGATAGAGAAAGATAGAAAGAAAGAAAGAGAGAAAAAAGAGAGGGAGAGAGGAAGAGAGATACAGAAAGAGAGAAAATGAGAGGGAGAGAGAGGAAGAGAGACAGAGAAAAAGAGAGAGAAAGTAAGAAGTTAAAATCTACGATTTTCTTTCCCAGGAGAAGGGGTTTAAGTTGCATTGTGACTCTTATAACAGCTTATTCACAAAATGATAAAAATATACCTGCTTACCGAATATTTTCTTATTGCGAATATTTTTGTTTAGGAAATATACACTATCTACCAACAAGTAATTGGACACCCCTGCAATCGACGATATCTGCGGTCCTGATACACGTCACGGCCGCCACCGTTAAATATCGTGTGGGAAACAACAACGCAACCAGTCGCATGCAAGACGCCACGCAGTTCGGTGCTCTCTGATTTCGAGAAAGGTGTAATCGTCGGGTATCACAGAAATGGCCGATCCATACGTGACATATCCAGCGAGTTGAAGTACCCAAAATCGACAGTGGTATACGTGATTGACAAGTGGAAGATGAGAGGTGACTGTCGGAATGTGCCCCGACCCGGCAGACCCACAAAACTGGGAGTTAGAGACCGACGGGTGCTGGCCAGAGAAATTCGGAAGAACCGCACCAAATCGATGGGCCACATCAGTGAGGAGTTTCAACAGGCATCCGGGAGTGTTCGTTCGATGAATACCATCCGTAAGGAAGCCCATCTGCTCGGTTATCATGGACGTGCTGCCGCCCACAAGCCTTTGATCACCAAGTCCAATAGCGCTGCTCGGCTAACGTGGTGCAAAGAACGTCGACAGTGGACCGTTGAACAGTAGAAACAGGTTCTCCGGAGCGACGAATCAAAGGTTCACCCTCTACCGTTCGGATGGCAGGGTCTGGGTTTGGCGTCTGCCTGGAAAACGCCTTCTGTCGGAATGTATTTTACCAACTGTGAAGTTCGGCGGCGGTGGAATTATGCTATGGGGGTGTTTCTCCTGGTATGGAACGGAACCCTTGGTCGCAATTCCTGGTAGACTCAACGCCGAGACCTACTGCACCATTTTGGATGACCGTGCGCTTTCTACGTTGTATTAGTTTTACGGGGTGGACCCATGTTTCTTTCAGGATGACAATGCCACCTGTCATGTTGCGAGGTCCACCATGGCTTGGTATGGTGACAATGGGGTTAATTGAATGGACTGGCTTGTGCAGCGCCCGGACCTTAACCATATCGAGCACCTCTGGGACGAGTTGGAGCGTCGACTTAAGGGGTGTCCCCACCGTCCGGAATCGGTGAAGGAACTGACCTGTCTTCTCCAAGCTGAGTGGAAGAAACTACCGCTAGCCGTCATACAACGCCTGGTTGAGAGTATGCCCCGGAAGGGTCGCAGCTGTAATCGCCGCTCGTAGAGGCTCTACCAACTATTTATTGAAAGTGAATAAACTTCGTTTTCCTTTGCTATCACAGGTGTCCAATTACTTGTTGGTAGATAGTGTAATAAGGTTCCCTCTAAAATAAATTGGTATAAACAGTTTTTTACCCTGCTACATGTTTAGTGATTGATTTTTAATGCACAGTGGAGTAACTGACAAATTAGTGACATTCTAAACTTTTATACGCGTTCATATATAAAATTGCCCCTTTTTTGTTTTCAATTTCTTGTAATGTTGGAAAAATGGCCTCCATATGCAGTCGGAAATTAACTTGGATATTGTTCTTTTTATTTCGTTAAATTTAAGTATCAGGTTTTCACACAAATTGTTGGATATATAAAAGTAGGGTACCACAAAATGATGAAATTTAATTTGCTATTTCATGAATGCGGAAAAGATTAAGGTGCTTACAATAATCATTTTAAATCTGCAAATCTCAGTGTCCGTACGACGAACAGGAGGGATTATATTCAAACATGGAGAGATTGGAAACAAACAAAAAAAAAACTTCAAAAATATATTTTTAAGGGCCTTGCGCCCCAAAAGTTACAAAACAAAAATGTAATTAAATTTTTTTTTACTAAAAAATACTTTGTTTTCTAAACTGCGGGGCCCCTTAAAGGCGCGGGGCCCGGGGCGACCCCGGTTGCCCCTATGGTCCAGCCGGCCCTTGGTATGTGTATCCATGCTGACTTCAGTGCATCTGACAGGTACTGGACGGTGGTTGGTGGATGATCCGTAGAGCGAAAAACAAGATCGAAGTGATCCCACAGATACTCAATTGGGTTTAAGTCTGGGGAATTAGGGAGCCATGGAAGTAATTTGAAGTCTTCATCGTGCTCTTCCAACCACTCTCGGACATTTCTAGCAGTGTGACATGTCGCATTGTCATGCTGGAAGATCCCATCCGCCCCAGGGAAGATAATCAGCCTGTATGGGTGTACGTGGTCTGCAAGGATGGATTCGTAATGGATTCGGTTCATAGTATCTTCCACAGCTTGTGTTCTACCAGCAAAGGTCAAAGATTGTTTGTTCTCCGATGTTTCTCGCCTTATACGCCAACGTCCATCCGGTCGACGAAGCAGAAAACGTGACTCATCGGTGAAAGCAATTCTTTGCCAATCAGTGGAGGTTAAATTCCGATCCTGCTGCACAAATGTAAGCCTTTTCTGCCGATACACCTTCGTTAGCATAGGTGTAATGACCATCCATCTGCATCGGAGCCCCATACGCAGCCGGGTTCGCTGAAATGTCGTTTTAGACACTTCTGGTAACTCCCTGCCCAGGTAGCACAGCCTTACAATTTAACGTAGGCCCAACACTGAGACACCGTCTTTTAAGAATAGAAGACGGTGGCTCAGTGTTGGGCCTACGTTAAATCGCAAGGCTGTGCTACCTGGGTGGTTCATTCGACCAGTGAGCTGATCCACTGCACCGCGTCGATCGGCCCTCACGCACCTTCGCAGCCTACGTTCACCTCTCACATCAATGGCGCGTGGTGCTCCGCGGTTTCCACATCGCCTATTCGCAATGGTGCCATTTCTCTAATCACGATACACTTTAACCACAGAAGCACGCGTACAGTTTACAAACTGAGCTTTTTCAGAAATACTTCAACCCTTGGCCCGAAAGCCGATAAACATCCCTTTTTGTAAATCTGATAAATCGCTGCTTTTATCCATGAAAGCAACGTTTGATATGTTTTCAGAATGCCTACAACACATCTTATGTACCCTCCAAGCCAGCTCACGACATGTGCCTTCTTTCACTGGCTACGCGCTGTTGACGACAAAAGTAGGAGATGGTCACAATAATGTGACTCGACTTTGTATATTATCAACGAAATGTACAGACAGATGGGTGACAAATTAGTCAACGAAGTTCATTTGAGTCTTGAAACAGTTTTGGCGTGTTTGAAAAGGAAGAATACAAACACGATCGTATTGATTTACTTGCCATTGCAATATATCAGGTTACTAAAAAATACATCGAGGCACTTTAAACTTATTGAAGTCAGTCAGTTCATGTTTCTTGACTCTGTTGGACATCTTCTCAAGCTGTTCAAGAAGAGTACCACAGTAAAAGGAAGAAAGATCATGGTTTCAAAGTTGCGCGTTTTTAAGCATAGCTCAGAATATCCCTTTGTTGTAGATTGTTGTGAATATACACTGAGTGGCCCCTTTATTATGACCACCCGACAGTTTTAAGCAAATGAGCTATGGCTGCACGCTGTTGCCGCCAGAGGGCGAGGCTAGTATGAAAGGGGAAAGCTGAATGCTTGCGACAGTAGTAGAAGTGATTTTTGGGTGACGAGATGGGTAAAAAGGGCGATTTGACGGACTTTCATCATGGGATGATTGTAGGAGCTCGGAGCCATGGAGCGAGTATCACCAAAACCGCCGCATTCGTGAAATGTTCCAGAGCATCTGTTGTTAACAACAGCTGCTCTGGACTGTCAGTCAAAAAACTGGGTCCCTACGTGCAACGTGTGGTCGTCATCGACTAGTGACTGATCGGGCTGAATGGAGAGTGTGCAGACTGGTAACAGATAACAGAAGGGCAACAGTGCAGCAAATTACAGACCATCTTAATCAAGGATCCCCTCAAATGATCTCTGCATGCACTGTTCGCCGTACACTGCATCGGATGGGATATGGCAGCCGAAGGCCTGTTCGAACACATTTGCTGTCTGCAGTTAACAAGAGAAAACGTCTCCAGTTCGCACAGGAGCACAAGGATTGGACAGTCGATAAGTGAAAACAAATTATGTGGTTCGATGAATCACGTTTTCAGTTGCACCATGCCGATGGCCGAGTGAGCATTTGGAGGAAACAGCACGAAAGCATGGACCCCAAATTTACTGCTACAACTCTTCAAGCTGGTGGAGGCAACGTTATGGTTTGGGAAATGTTTTCCTGGCATGCTTCGGGCTCTTTAATTCGTGTTGATTAACGTCTGACTGGCACATCGTATCTAAACATCGTTGCGGACCAAGTGCATCCTGTCATGTGGATGGTTTATCCCAATGGCGATGGCTACTTTCAACAAGATAATGCGTCCTGCCATAGTGCTCGTATTGTACAGGATTGGTTTCAGGAACATGACGGTGAGTCTACTTTGCTTAGGTGGCCCCCACAATCTCCAGATCTCAACCCCATTGAGAATTTGTGAGAAGAAGTTGAAAGAGCCGTCAGACAGCTGGATCCAACACCCTGCAATCTCACACTCCTGGAAAGTGCTATTCATCAAGCATGGTCTCAGATTCCACAAACCACATCTCAACATCTTGTGGAATCCATGCCACGAAGAATCGACGCAGTATTAAAGGCAAAAGGTGGCCCAATGCAGTACTGAGGGGGTGGTCATAATAAAGTAGAGCGCCGCGGGTGGCCTAGTAAGCAACGTTCGTGACTGCCGCGGATAGGACCTCAGGTTCGATCCCAGCAGGTACGAACGCTAGATCCACTAAATATCCGCCGTGCGTCGGATGGGCACGTTAAGCTATCGGACCCCGGGTACTGGCACCCCGGTAATAAATAAGGGCGTCTTCCTCCCCTTTCTACTTCGCTTCCGTGCCACTTTCCTATCGGGCACTCTAGCCCAAATCTCCTAGCTTCCTATTTCTAAGGGTTGTTTAAGACCTGGGGTCAGACACTCCCTTCCTAAAATCCTCTACATATGATCATCATGATCATCATCATAATCAAGTAGCCATTCAGTGTATAAGTGGTACACATTTTATGACTTTTATGCTTTTCAAACTTGTGTAACAACAATGACAATTCATGAAAGAAATACGGGATTACGCCATATAATACAAATTTTGAAGATGACAATCCGATTTTCGGCGTAAATGTGACAAGGATGGTAAGCCAGATAATATCCGAAAACTTGAAAATTTTCATCGTTCTGGAGCGGGACTCGAACCCGTATTTCTTTCATGATTTATCTGCTTCTCCAGGCAAACATGGTATAAGATTCTTAACCTCCAGATTAGCTAAACATGAATGCCGGTTGCTTCGACTAGCGAAACCTGTGATGGTTATATTCAAATTGATCGGAAACTTGAAACTTGGTCGTTCTGGGTGGTGTAGTTGTTAGCATACCTGGGCGTTTTCTGGGAGACGCGGGTTCGAGTCTCGCTCCAGGACGATGAAAATTTTCAAGTTTTCGGATATTATCTGACTTACCATCCTTGTCATATTTGCGCCAAAAATCGGATTGTCATCTTCAAAATTTGTAACAATGCCAATGCCGACAAAGAGTTTGTATGACAGACAAGTCACATTCAAAGAGAAAAAACACAAAGATGTTATGAAACATTACACATCCTGACTTGGTTTTTTTAAAAAAGCAAAGGCTTTCTTACTAACTTCCGCTATTTCCTCTTCGTCAGGGTATCACAAAACCTATAATTACGTGTACCGTACACTACCGTTATAAGAAACTCGGATATAAGAAATTTACGGCTATAAGGAAGAAATTTATAACTTTAATTATCCCAGTGTTAAAATACAGGAACGTTTCATGTTTATAAGAAAGCATAAAGAGTTAAATTTCGGTTATAAGAGTTCCAAAAAATTTATTTCCGAAATGAAATTTTTATCGACCTGTAGTGCAATGTTTCTTCTCTTTATGGAATTTCAAAGCCATTTTCGGAGCGACTTCCACCAGATAATGCACGTGGCTTTTTGCCTTTCGCCCATCCCCACAATGCATGATAAACGTTTTCTTTGGAAGACTTAAATTGCCGCCCCGGTGGCGCAGTGGTCTAAGGCGCTGGCCTCTGATCATTCGTCCGTAAGGGGTCCGGGTTCGAATCCCGGTCAGGCATGGATGTTGTGTTTGTCTTACGGCGCTGGCTCTCTCCCTTCCCTGGAACCAGTGACCCTAAATTAGGGACGGGTGGCTGCTTATAGCCCATTGAGTTGCTCACGGTGGTCGTTAAATCTCCAATAAAAAAAAAAAAGAGTTAAACACCGTTCTGACTTACTCCTTCGAAGAATTCTAGGTCATCACCTGCGCGTTCATAGATGAAGATCGGTACATTGCTACATACAGTACATATGTGTTCTTTGTTCTCATCCTTTCATTTTGCACTGTTTTTGAGCTCTGTTTCTTTCTTTCGCATTAGCGAGCAAACTAGCGATCTGACTGATATGAAAGGACGCGCCTAAAATTGCTCGCCAAAGATTGGAACTACCTTGGCAACCATGTTTGAATGATATAGCTAGCGCGAGTGTAAGCCAAGAGGGCTTGTTAGTGACATTTACCGGTGTGCAGTCGCAATGTAGGTGGGCAGGGATAACTCTGTGTGCAGTTAACGGGGCCCCGGATCGTCATGTCGTCCAGCCCAATAAGACATACATCCCATGAAGCGTTAGAGTTGTTACAGTGCTAAGTTGTTAGATTTTTTCAATTGTTCATGTACAGTTGCACGAAAGCGTAAATCTCTGTGAATCGGGTAAAAGATAAAGGCCATCAAAGCTGTTGATAGCGGAAGGAAGAAGATGGATATTGCCGCAGAATTCAGAATTCCAGCCTCCACACTTTCCAACACTCTAACTAAGCACGCGGGAAAAAATGCTGCCCGGAACCATAAAGCAAGATCGGAAAAGGATTCGAGATCCCTCATATCCTGGCGTCGAAAGTGAACTAATTTCGTGTTTCAAAGACATAAGGGACCACAATCTACCTTTTACCAGTACTGCTTTGGAAAAGAAGGCCATTGCAAATCGGAATAATAATTGCAGAGATATCGTGGTTACAGATGGACGGACGGACGGAAAAACTGGCAACATAAGCACGATCTTTTTTTACAAAAGACGTGCGAAAAAATCGGAAGCGGGGCAACAAAAACGGTTTTTTTTCAAAGATGATGGGCAAAATGATGGTTCTCAAAATTGTTGCTATGCGCATTGCCCTGGTAACTCTAAATTCACCATTGCATTTAATATATATGACACAGTTTTTGCCAGAAATTAAAGAAAAAGCAGTAAAATCTCAATGAAGCGAAAAATACGTGATGAAATGTTATGGCTAAAACTTGCATTATTATATCGTACCTTAGAAAAATGCCCTAAAACGATTCGCCAAATAAAAAAAAAAAAAAAAAAAACTTCAATCCTACAAAAATGACACATACGGAACCAGATGAAAAACAAGAAAAATGACACCGAATTTTCGGGTATAATAAACACCTCTTTTGAATCCGTTCTGACGCAAATTGAATTTATCAAAGCTATTCAAAGTCCGTGGAACCGTTATGGAAAACAATAGTATCTGACGCAAGAAAGAATTTTTTCAATCGGGTTTTTAATCCCTCAGACACTGCTGTAAACGGATTCGTGAGCTTACGCCCTCTGGTTGCAGACTTGTGCGTTAAGAAAAACATGAATTTATAGGAGAATAATTTCGCACCGGATATAGGAGAATAATTTCGCTTATTTATAGGAGAATAATTTCGCACCGGATATATTTATAGGAGAATAATTTCGCTTACGCCCTCTGGTTGCAGACTTGTGCGTTAAGAAAAACATGAATTTATAGGAGAATAATTTCGCACCGGAAACGCTTTCCAACACAGAAATAATTTTTCAAATCGGACTCTTAGAAACAGAGATATCGACAAAAATAAGATGTGACTTTACGTCCCTTGGTATGAAAACGCATTACTTTAGGAAGAAAGTTTTCTGAGGAGGTTTTTCCATATGAGCGGCATCGGTCCAAGAAAAAAACAACTTCTTCGAGTTTTCAGGAGCGTAGATTTTGCTACAAATACATCAGAAGTAGAAATTAACACTTATGCACCCTGGTGGCCAAACCATTCTTTACCAAACATTAGAATTTATGAGAAAAATATTTTCCAACCGGTCTTGTATGCGATACAGGAAGAATTTTTCAAATCGGAGCTTTAGAAGCAGAAATAACGCAGAAAACGGAATTTACCATTGTGCCCCCTAGCGGAAAGTATGATTTACTTGAAAATTTTGAATTTATAGGAAAAACATTTCGCATCGGAAACACTATCCAACAAAGAAGGAATTTTTCAAATCAGACTCCTTGAAGCAGAGATATTGACAAAAACAAGATATACATCTACGCCCCCTGGCGTAGATACCATGCATTGTTTCAAGAAGAAAATGTTCCTAAAAGGCTTGTCGACATGAGTAGCATCGTTCAACAAGCGACTTTTTTCAATCGAGAATTTAGAAGTTCATATTTTGCTGCAAATACATCAGTAGCGGAAATTAAGATTTACGCCCCCTAGTGGCCAAACCATATTTTCACAAAAATTAGAAATTATGTGCAAAGGATTTCCCATCAGGAGCTGTATCCGGTGCAGAAAGAATTTTTCAAATCGGAGATTTAGAAGCAGAGATATAGGAGGGAAGCAATTTACCTTTACGCCCCCTAGCGGAAAATCTATGAATTATTTGAAAATTTTGAAACTATATGAAAAACATTTCGCATCGAAAACGCTATCCAACAAAGAAGGAATTTTTCGAATCGGACTCCTAGAAGTAGAGATATTGACAAAAATGTGATATACATCTTCGCCTCCTGGCGCAAAAACCATGCTTTATTTTAAAAAGAAAATGTTTCCAAAAGGCTTGTCGGCATGAGTACTATTGGTCTACCAACAACGTTTTTTTTAATAGAGAATTTAGAAGCTCATATTTTGCTGCAAATACATCAGAAGCGGAAATTAAGTTTCACGCCCCCTGGTGGCCAAACCATTTTTTACAAAAATTAGAAATTATGCGCACACGATTTCCCATCACTAGCTGTATCCGGTGCAGAAAGAATTTTTCAAACAGGAGATTTAGAAGCAGAGATATATGAGAAAACGCAATTTACCTCTACGCCTCTTGCGGAAAGTCTATGAATTACTTGAAAATTTTGAAATTACATGAAACACATGTCACACTGAAAACGCTTACCCACAAAGAAGAAAATTTTCAAATCGGACTCCTAGAAGTTGAGGTATTGACGAAAATAAGATATACATCTACGCCCCCTAGCGGAGAAACTGTGACATATTTTAGGAAGAAAATATTCCAAAAAGGTTTATCTATGTGATTGGCATCAGTTCACGAAAGCATTTTTTCAATCAATAAATTAAAAGTTTAGATTTTATGGCAAATACATCAGAAGCAAAAATTAACCCTTACGCCTCCTGGTGGCCAAATTATTCTTTACCAAAAAATTTGAAATTATATGCAAAAGATTTTTCATCAGGAGGTGTATCCGCTGAAGAAAAATGTTTTCAAATTTGAGTTTTAGAAGAAGTATTATCGGGAAAAGTGTAATTTACTTTTACGCTACCTAGCGGAAAATCTATGCGTAATTTGAAAAAGTAACTATATCTAAAATACTCTTCAACATAAATGGAAGCGAAAGATAAAAGATTTTTTTTCATTCGGAAGTTTAGAAGCAAATATGTGGAACAAAACGTGTTTTTGAATTTGACATCATCTGCATTTACGCACGCTAGCGGCGATATTGTACATCGTAAAAAAAAAAAAAAAAAAAATACGAAATGAAGGATCATCATTCGCATATTTCAAACTTCACAATGCAAAAATTATTTTTCAAATCGTAATAATAGTTGCAGATATATCCTGGGTACAGGCGGACGGACGGACAAACCGGTAACATAAGCACGATCTTTTTTTACAAAAGATGTGCTAAAAAATCGGGAGCGAGGCAACAAAAACGGTTATTTTTCAAAGACGACGGGAAAAATGATGATTCCCAAAACTGATGCTATGCGCATTGCCCTGGTAACTCAAAATTCACCATTGCGTTGAATATATGACACAGTTTATGCCAGAAATTAAGGAAAAAGCAGGAAAATCGCAATGACGCGAAAAATACGTGATTAAATGTTATGATTAAAACTTGTATTATTATATTGTACCTTAGAAAAATGCTCTAAAACAATTCGCCAAAAAAAAAAAAAAAAAAAAAACTTCAATCCTACAAAAATAACACATACGGAACCAGATGAAAAACAAGAAAAATGACACCGAATTTTCGGGTATAATAAGCACATCTTTTGAATCCGTTCTGACGCAAATTGAATTTATCAAAGCTATTCAAAGTCCGTGGAACCGATATGGAAAACAATAGTACAATATCTGACGGAAGAAAGAAGTTTTTCAATCGGGTTTTAGTCCCTCAGCCACTGCTGTAAACGGATTCGTGAGCTTACGCCCTCTGGTTGCAGACTTGTGCGTTAAGAAAAACATGAATTAATAGGAGAAACATTTCACATCGGAAACGCTCTCCAACACAGGAATAATTTTTCAAATCTGACTCTTACAAACAGAGATATCGACAAAAATAAGATGTGACTTTACGTCTCTTGGTGGGAAAACCATGCATTACTTTAGGAAGAAAGTATTCTCAAAAGGTTTTTCCATATGAGCGGTATCGGTCCAAGAAAAAAAATTTGGTTGAGTTTTCAGGAGCCCAGATTTTGCTACAAATACATCAGAAGCAGAAATTAACACTTATGCCCCCTGTGGCCAAACCATTCTTGACCAAACATTAGAAATTATGTGAAAAATATTTTCCATCAGGTCTTGTATGCGATACAGGAAGAATTTTTCAAATCGGAGTTTTAGAAGCAGAAACAACGCTGAAAACGCAATTTACCTTTGCGCACCCTAGCGAAAAGTCTATGAATTACTTGAAAATTTTGAAATTACATGAAAAACATGTCATACTGAAAACACTATCCAACAGAAAAGAAATTTTTCAAATCGGACTCCTAGAAGTAGAGATATTGGCGAAAATAAGATATACATCTACGCCCCCTAGCGGAGAAACTATGGAATATTTTAAGAAGAAAATATTCCAAAACGGTTTATTTATGTGAGTGGCATCAGTTCACGAAATAATTTCTTCAATCCATATTTTAAAAGCTCAGATTTTATGGCAAATAAATCAGGAGCAAAAATTATCTCTTACCACCCCTGGTGGCCAAAGTATTCTTTACCAAAAATTTGAAATTATATGCAAATGATTTTTCATCAGGAGGTGTATCCGCTGAAGAAATTTTTTTTTCAAATCTGTGTTTTAGAAGCAGAATTATCGGGGAAAATGTAATTTACTTTTACGCCCCCTAGCGGAAAATCTATGCGTAATTTGAAAAAAGTAACTATACCTAAAATACTCTTCAACATAAATGGAATCGGAAGATAAAAGAAGTTTTTCACTCGGATGTTGAGAAGCAAATATGTGGAATAAAACGTATTTTTGAATTCGACATCATCTGCATTTACGCCCTCTAGCGGCGAAATTGTACATCGTAGAAAAAAAAAACCCGAGATGAAGGATCATCATTCGCATATTTCAAGCTTCCCAATGCAAAAAGAATTTTTCAAATCGGACTAATTGTTGCAGATATATCGTGGGTACAGGCGGACGGACAAACCGGTAACATAAGAACGATCGTTTTTTACAAAAGACGTGCTAATAAGAAGAAAAAATTAAGCAGACGAAGTACATAAATAGGGAGTGTGGTAATCCCTCCCAGCGATGTTTCATGCTGTTGATGATGGTGTCTAAAAGGTCAGTCGGTGGCAAGAAAGATTGTTTGTGCGAGGCTTATCGAAACCCCTCCAGCTCTTGCAGAGTGGGTTGAGGACGGCAACACATGTCCGTAGAGAATCCCAAACGTGCTTGATTGGTTTAAGGTTGCGCGACTTGGTTGCCCAATCCATACGGACAGTGCTGTCCTCTTGAAGATATTGTTCTACCTCGGTGGGGACAAGCGTTATCATCTTGTAGGAGAAATGTATCCCCTATCGCACCAGCATAAGGGGGAACATAGGGGTCAAGGACATCATCCCTATAGCGTCGAGCATTCATAGTAAATCATAGACTTTATTGTAAATTCTTTCCTTAACGATCTCATACGAAATGTTTTCGCCCTTCGCTAAGTGGGAATTTCAAAGCGGAAAAATCTAGGTATGATTTGCACCTGTCATCCATTGAGTGTGCTTTTGAAGTTTTTTGGAACGGCAAGTGCGTAGGTGTTTATGTAGTAGTATAACGAAGTAAATTTCTCCGTCATTTTTAGTCCACGCCGGGAATCGAACCCGAATCCACTTATTCCGGAACAAGTCGCTCTACTAACTGAGCTACGCAGACGTTCGTTCTTGCTGCTATCTGCCTTTATGTCGTGTGCGTCCTGAGGGGCAGGCACGTCACATCTCCCCAACTTAAAGACGGCCGGGGGCATGGCCCACGGGTCAGCCGTGACCATGAATCGTCGTAGGCAGCCATCCGCTGTTGAACGTGCACTTGAGAACTCCCAGTCAATCCAGTATGTGGAATGCAACATCACACCATCGTCCGTCCTTAATTTAGAGCCACTTGTTCTATGGAGCGGGAGAATCAGTGTCGTAAGACAAACACAGCATTGTGATATTCTATGCTCAGGATTGCTGCGTCTGTTATGGTTTGCTGTTTTCTCACACAGTCCGATTAAAATCAGAAACCAAAAGCGCTTTTGATTTTATTCAGAACCAAGAAATATATTAAGAGAAAAATAATTAATGAAAGCAATAGCTGATTTCAATTAAGCTGCGAGATACAACTGAGAAATTGGCAGGGCGAAAACAGACTGCCTTTACTAACAGGTGGTCATTGCCAATGCTTTTATTCTGGAGGTACGGAACGGAACGCAGTACCAGCACCTTTTTTCTTAAGGTGTTAAAAAATTGCGATTTATTGACAGTAAAATGTATTGTAAATATTGCCGCAGATAGCACTGTGTCCACGAATCGAGGCTAATGCAAGACAAAGTGGTTACGAATCGAGGCTAATGCAAGACAAAGTGGTCATGAATCGAGGCTAATGCATGACAAAGTGGTTAGGAATTTAGGCTAATGCAAGACAAAGTGGTTACGAATCGAGGCTAATGTAAGACAAAGTGGTTACGAATAGAGGCTAATGCAAGACAAAGTCGTTCGTTTCGAATCGAGGCTAATGCAAGACAAAATGGTCACGAATCGAGGCTAATGCAAGACAAAGTGGTCACGAATCGAGGCTAATGCAAGACAAGTTTCCTTGTGTTATTTTCTGGCTTTGTGCTAGCCATCGCCTTGAATTGTCTGTTAGTGACACAGCAGTGAACAATGTGGCAGGAGTGAATCGCTCTAAGAGTTTCATAGACAAACTTTATATGACTTATCGTGCTTCACTTAAGAATGCTAGGGAACTACAGGAATGTGCAGCGACTCTACCACTTCAACTTCTTAAATTTGGCAGAATTTCAAGAACTCACTGCGTTGCATCTAGCTTTCGTACTGTTTCTGCAGTGTGGCAAAACTTCGAAGACCTCGTCCATCACTTTCAGGAGGCAAAAGAAGACAGCAGAAAAAGCAAAACAGATCGCTGTCTTTATGAGGGCTTTTTAAGTAAAATAACGTCATGCGAGTTTGTTCTTGATTTGGGCCTTATGTGTGAAACTAAGTCTAGATTTACTAGAGATAAATATTGACTTGTACAAAGCAGACAGGAAGATAAAGAATACAGTTCAACTTTTTGAGGAAAGAATTCAAAATCCTGGTCCGTACTACAGTATGTCTCTTCAAAGTCAGAAGAGCATGAACGGTTGGAGACTGTCGGCCTGGAGTTTGGAGACTGACGTTAAGCGGTTGGAGTCTGTCGGTCAGGAGTTTGGAGACTGACGTTAAACGATTGGATACTGTCGGCCAGGAGTTTGGCGACTGACGTTAAACGGTTGGAGACTGTCGGCCAGGAGGTTGGTGAATAACGTTAATCGGTTGGATACTGTCGGCCATGAGTTTAGAGACTGACGTCAACCGGTAGGAGACTATCGGCCAGGAGTTTGGAGACTGACGTCAAACGGTTGGAGACTGTCGGCCAGGAGTTTCGAGACTGACGTCAAACGGTTGGAGACTGTCTGCCAGGAGGTTGGAGATTGTTGGCCAGGAGCTGCACATAGCTGAAACCAGTGCCGGAAGACTCAAAAGGTACCAAGGGAGCCAGGCCAGATCACGTAAAAGCTGCCCAAACAGTTACATCGCCTTTACAGGCCTGTAGTACCCCAACTTGGCATGCGGGGTTAACAGGTTCGTGTGGTTTACGCCACACACGCTGCCTGCCATCGGCGCCGAAGTACAGTGTGAAACGGGATTCTTCAGATCATATGACGCGTTTCTAATCATCCATGTTCCAATTTTGATGGGCCTTCGCAAACGGCAGCCGAATCATTCCAAGCTGTGCCGTTAACATCGGGACAAGATGTTGTCGTCGGCTGCCCCAGTCGTGTTGTACCATGTGCCGATGGACTGTATTTGAGCATAGGCTTGTGGATGCTACTTCATTAAATTGTGACGTGATTTGCTGCAAACAAGCCCTCCGATTCGTCTGTACGATGCGGGCCAATTGTTGGCGCCATTGATCATCCAATGCACATTTACAGCCACGTTTCATCCAACTGTTAGCGGTTTTGCCGGATTTCCCGTAGTTCTGGTACACACTTGCTACAGTTTGCTGCGGAAACGGCAGCGCTGATTGAATATCCGGCCTTCCTAGCTTCCATAACACGTGACCTCGCTCAAACTTACTTAAGTCTCATCCTCAACCAATGCTGACTCTTCACGGAATGTATTCCTGTGCGTACCGATCCAATCTATTTATAGTCGCAATCGGTTTTCCTGCACACCTCGATTTGCTGCTGTCCTGATGCTTTGCATATTTTCACCGGGGCGTACGTAATAATTTGCCCTTTCAAATATTTCATTATGAAAGACAACGAGTGTTTCTTTTAAGCTATACTGGTCTTCTGAACTAAGTGAGTGCCACCACGGTGGCGCAGTGGTCTAAGCGATGGCTTATTATCCTTCGTCCGAGATGGGTCCGGATTCGAATTCCGGTGAGCCATGGATGTTGTGTTTGTCTTACCGCGCTGGCTTTCTCCCTTCCCTGGAACCACTGGGCCTAAATTAGGGTCGGACGACTGCTTGTTGCTCACGGTGGTCGTTAAACCTCCAATAATAAAAAAACAAATCGAAGTGAGTAAAGAGCCCAATTCTAATAAACAGAGTTCATTTTGCTGATTTTCGAAAAGTTAAGTTTGAAAGGAGTTTTACTGTATAGTAAAACTGAAGTTCTACCAGTTCTGTTTCATGACGTTGGCCAAAAAGAAACATGTTAAAGTATGCTCCAGATTCTTCTTTCAGTAAATTATCATGACAGTTCTTGGAAAATATATGTTGTTGAAGTAATTAATTATGTTAGTTGCTGTCTACAGGGAGGTTTCACGAAAAGAAGAATATTTTAGTTGCCCAACAATTATAAGAAATGAAGGAATTAGTACCAGGCATTGGAAAATAAATTTCCTTGGTCAAAACTGGAAATGTTCCATTTCTTCGTTTGCATATAAAAACTGGATTGATAAATTATTATGTAAAGACACTTAATAAAAATGATACCAGATTTATCTGTGTAGAAATCGTTTCCTAGTTTAACAAGCGCGAAATTAAAAGGTATTTCTACAAAGGCTCACAAGTAGAAGCTTTGCAAGTACAATATGTACTGATCAACATCGAGATTGCAACACCGGAGAGGAGTTGATATTGGAGACATGTGCATTACATGAGGTAAGCGGCTAGAAGAGATATGCCGATGAGCAACGTTTTGCCGGATCGGTCATGTGGACATCCGCTGGGAAAGATTTAATGGCGTTGCATGAAAGTGCCCTTCTCCCTGTAAAGCAAGGGTTACGGATCGATAGTGTTGGTCAACGGATATTCCACGGAACAACTATGTTTAATTTGACTGAATAGAACTGTCGAAAATCGATGGTATATACGTGAGAACTGAATCTGAGCTTACGAACAATTTACCCACAGTACAGCTCAATATGAGCACAGTGAAAAGTTGCATGTCACGCTGTGTTGGAGAGCATCGAATGACGAGACGAAGTGGAAGTTGACCAAGACGATGGGTCTCAGCACACAAAGACCGAGTGCTTCGTAGAGGAGGTGTTCATGTGCAACGTGAGCTGCGAGCTGCTGCAGGTACAGCGGTAACTAATCAAAGATGCGATGGTGTTTGTATGAGGTAGGACTTCAAGAGAGACGTCGAGTCCGCAACCATTCGTTTCTTCCTTATCAGAAAACCTATGGTCTGAAATGGTGCAGAGAGAGAGAGAGAGAGAGAGAGAGAGACAGGGAGAGAGAGACAGGGAGAGAGACAGAGAGAGACAGAAACAGAGAGAGAGGGAGACAGAGAGAGAGAGACAGAAACAGAGAGAGGGAGACAGAGAGAGACAGATAGAGGGAGAGAGACAAGGAGAGAGTGGGAGAGAGACAAAGAGAGAGAGAGACAGAGAGAGGGAGACAGAGAGAGAGAGACAGAAACAGAGAGAGGGAGACAGAGAGAGACAGATAGAGGGAGAGAGACAAGGAGAGAGTGGGAGAGAGACAAGGAGAGAGTGGGAGAGAGACAAAGAGAGAGAGACAGAGAGAGGGAGACAGAGAGAGAGACAGAAACAGGGAGACAGAGAGAGACAGAAACAGGGAGAGGTAGACAGAGAGAGACAGCGAGAGCAAGAGAGGGAGAGACAGAGAGAGGGAGGGATAGAGAGACAGAGAGAGGAACAAAGACAGAGGAAGAGAGATATAGAGAGAGAGACAAAGAGAGAGACAGAGAGAGGGAGACAGAGACAGAGACAGAAACAGGGAGAGGTAGACAGAGAGAGAGACAGCGAGAGAGAGAGAGAGGGAGAGACAGTGAGGGAGGGATAGAGAGACAGAGAGAGGGATAGAGACAAAGAGTGAGGAAGAGAGAGACAGAGAGAGGGAGACAGGGAGAGACAGCGAGAGAGACAGAGAGAGAGAACACTGGCCTGTTGAAGGGTGGAGTGTGATATTCAGAGGCAAGTCCAGGCTTTGTTTCCATGGAAAACATCGCTGATATCGGTATCGCATCATTGCTATCCACCCTATGTGTAGGTCTTTACATTCACCATAACCCCTGACGCAACGAGTAGGATTTTAAATCGGACATGGTGGCATTACATGCCTCGTTCGTATTCTTGACGTTGTGACAGATAAAAACTATGTCGATCGATGTCGATATAATCCACAATGACGTCATTCGACCTTTCCTTTGGCGTCAATCTACCTGGAATGATTCCACGAGTCACAAACGCCTGTAGGCACAGTGTTTATATGTATCACAAGGAACAATCTCCAGGACGTGAATTTTCTCCCATGAACTCCAATTTTACCGGATTTGTCGCGTTTCATGTGTGCGACTTTATCGGTTGCTGTTTCTACCGTCTTCTTCCGGTGGGGGTTCTGCAACATACACATTCCCAGTTGGTAGTTCCTCGGAAAATCATACCCCACCACCGCATTGATTTGATTCACAGTATGCCGCGTCGACTGCAGGATTCTGTAACTTCCTGTGGTGGATGAACCTCATACTGTACAATCCTGCATAAAAGCAGGCATACTACAAAGGGCATCCTGAAGGTAATGACTAATCCCTCATTAGATTTTATTTGTAGCAGCAAAAATGGGAAACTTGGTTGCAAAATACTTGCACATATTGTTAATAATGCTAGCCTATTCAAAGTATTGTCCATCTTTGAACCCATTGGTAAAATCCATTTTGGAAAAATTCCAGAGGCTGTTGTTTCACCCATGAGTTAACGTCTGTCACACCGTCGAAACACTCCCCACGAAGGGTGTTTTTCAAAGGGGCAAACAGGAAAAAGTCAGAGGCAATCAAATCAGGACTGTAAGGGGGGGGGCATCACCGTCCACTCCATTTTGACCATAGTCTGTGAAGTCTCCATTGAGGTGTGGGGACGTGTGTTATCATTGTGTAAAACAACACTATGAAGTGGAATGTCACGTCTTTTCCTTCTGATAGCTTCATTTAGCTTCCTAAATGTCAGTTTATTGCTGGACCCCGTTCTAGGAGATCAGTCAAAATTACATCATGTTTGTCCCAGAAAATTGTCACCATCACATTTCCTGCGGAACAAGTTGTTTTCACCTTTTTCTGTTGAGGTGAAGATATGCGGTGATATTCCACTGACGCATATTTTGTTTCTGGGTCATGAAAGAACACCCAGGTTTCATCTCCCATCACAACATTAGAGAAAAACATCTCACTCTCCCTCTCATAACAGTCCAAGAGGTTCCGGCACATGTCCACCCTTTGCTCACATTTTTCACCGAGTAGGTTTCTTGGGATGCAAGTTTTTCTGTAGCCCAGATCCTTAATTATTGTTTCCATAGCTCTATGTCTACAATGAATTGCATCACACAACTCCTGGATGGTGACACGACTATCAGCTGTGATGAGGTCTTTCACTCGTTGCCTGTTGGCATCTGTCACTGTAGTTGCGGGTCTTCCACTCCGTTGTTTGTCAGACACTTAACGTTCTCCCTGTCAAAATCTCTTCATCCATCTTCGCACATTACTGTTATCGATTGTGCTAGCTCCATACACCGCAAGGAGTATTCTGTGGATTTCTGAAGTATCACATCTCTCTTTTTCCAGGAATTCAATTAAGGCTCGCTGCTTTTCTCTGTCATTCATGATCTTTATTTCCGATTCTGAAAACACATTCCTCCCACATTGGTAACATATCGTAATACATGTCAGTGCAGTTTAATCAAACTCACGTCAAAATTTCAAAAGGCATTATTTTCAGGACGCCTCTTGTATATAAAACAATTTTCCTAATTAGAGTCCGGTAGTGGAGCACTGCATGCATCGGGAGAGCGACGCACATGCATCTTCTGGAGATATTCTGACCAAGAATCGATTAAAAATACCCGAATAAGGGATGTTGCTTTGTTTCTCGAGGTGCACACGTGACAGGAACATTTTCAAGCTACGATGGGAGAGCACTCACGCAAGTTCTAGGTCACATTCACTTTTTCTGTGGTTCCCGTGGAAACAGCTTCCTTCTCCTCCCTCTCGTCTCAACCCGAAAGTTTATGGGCAGCATGTGTCATCACACACAAGGTGACTTCCATACTAGACAATCCGGGGAAATTAAAGTGATGGGCTCCCGTTACCTTCCAGTTCGAAGTACGGGGATCAGGTACAAAGTGCGTCCGGGGCAGACTTTATAGGTAACCATCTACGCATTCGCGTACCAAACCACGGGGAGTCTGCGGAAAACCCCTGAAAAACCGCAGACTAGATGGCCAGTAGGACCGGAATTCGAACATCCGTCGGGAACGTCTGCCTCCCGCACTGCACACAGCGTGTTAACCAAATGCGGCATGCCGGTGGTTGGAAAAAACTTAGTGTAATTAATAATTAAGCTAAACACTACAGCTCAGATAGTCATGCGGAACAGTCTGCCAAAATTCTAGGTGCTTAGCACGATTTCTCGACGAGTTATGGCTCACACACACGCACGCACGCACACACACACACACACACACATAGATATAGGTAGGAGTATAAGCATGGAGAGGTGCATGCTTGGAGTAACCAGGAGAGATAAGAAGAGGAACTCGTGGATCCGAAAAATGACGAGAGTGGAAGACATCATGATCAGAGTTAAATCCCTGAAATGGCAATGGGCTGGAGATACTGCCAGAAGGACAGACCATCGATGGACAGTCGAAATTTTAGATTGGATTCCAAGGGACCGGAAAAGACCCAGAAGAAGACCACATGGGAGATGGGTGGATGAAATTCGAAAGTATGTAGGAGGGACATGGAGGCGACTGGCACAAGACAGAACGTTGTGGAGGAAACTTGGGGAGATCTTCATTCAGCAGTGGATTGATAATGGTTGACGATGATGATGATGATGATGATGATAAGGTAAAACTAGGAAACAAAGCAATGTAATTAAAAAAAAACTTCAAGATATCGAAGAATAGTAATACAAGAATGTAGTGTACAAACTTACGATTAATCGGAAAGGGTATAGAGATTTATTTCAGAGCGCGTGAACATATTACAGGATTTCTATCAAATTTACCATATCCAACTATTTAGAATGACAACAAAGTACCGTTAACAAAACTGCAACTTTATAATGTACGTGGAAAAAAATATCTCCAAAAGTTTCTTCGTTTCGTAAGATTTCTCCTACTTCTTCCTTTCTCTCCTAGAATTGACGGGAAAGAACCTGAAGCCAAGAAGAAGATAATCCAGAATTTAATGAAAGTTTCCAAGTTTTAGCTATTCAGCAAAAACAACACCAAAAGCGATATCGTTGCCAAAAACAACAGTTTAGACTACACAGCCCTGCAAAATTTGAATAATAAATTGTCTTCAAGTACTTGGCTGATTCTATGAGTATTTGGTATGCTGATTTCTAAAACGTCTACGATTTTGTCCTAAGACGTAAAGGACTCAGACAAAATGGATGCGAAAATATGAGAAAATAGCCTATTCACATGCGTTCTGATGAAACGTTTATTTCATTACAAAAAATTAAAAAAATATTTTTAAGTGCAGAAATATTGCTATGATCCATTTTTAAAATGTCATTTATATTTACGAGACCTTACATTGTATTTTACTTTTGCCTTCAAAGCTTTGTTTGGTACTTTTTCTTCTACATACAGCTTGCAGGTCTTCTTTGCGTTGCATCCAACAGTGATCGTGTTGACATTCTACCTCGTTTATGTCTTGGTGGAATCTTCCTCCTTGTTTCTCGCTAACGGCTTCAAGATTTTCAGAAATGTAGACGAAGTGAGCGTTCAAAAAGGGTACTTCAATCTCATTGAACAATATAATGCTTTGAATTTTCCTAGTATGTTTTCTATTTGATTGTAGTTGGGATCTTTGTAGTTCCCCAAGAATTTCTTTACGACTTCCTTGAAAGCATTCCAAGCTCCGCTTTCAACAGTATTAATTTTTGTTTCGAATCTATTGTCTTTTAGGGGTTTTCGAATAACTGGTCAACAGAAAGGCCTTATTCCAATTTGGAGTCTGACAATTCCAGAAACATTTTACACACATACTTAAAAAACTCTTCTCTCTTTCCAAAGCTTTTACATACTGCTTTATATGTTCAAGTATGATATGAAGAGGAGGTAGGAGTTCTTTTTTGGGATCAATCAAACTTTTGCGGATAATATTTTTGTTTTCTGATTTTAAAGCAGCACTTCTTAACCATTGTTTATCGATTCAGTTTATTTTTTGAACTGTGAACGAGCTTTTAGCGATCCTAATGCATTCTTTCTGTTGGAAAAATAATCTTTTCACAGCAGATTTCTCAAATGAGACTAAATTCAATAAAACAAAAGGAGCTAAAATAAAAAAAAACGGTCTCATACGTAAGAACAGAGAAATTAATAGATACCCAAATTAGATTTCCATTCTGGGGAAAAACGGTATATGGAAGAATTTTTTTACTATTTTTCCTGAAATTTACATCCTAAACACTATGAAAGATTATAAAATTTTTTGGACAATTTTCCCATCGCACACCTGTGCTATTTAACAGAAGAGTGCCTTAAAAAGCGCTTTGTTTTCAGATGAAATTTTAAATGAAGATTCTTGTTGTTGCTTATTTTAAACGTTCATGATTTCCCTCTTTAATAGTCAACAATTTTGCTTTTGATTCTTACGACACGCATAATGTTTGAAACACAGTTATCGACGAAAAGTAATAAGTTCTCTATATCTGTATTTATGTACGCAAAATACAGCTTTCGAAAAAAATATAGTTATTTTTCCAAGTAATGAAATTTGATAAAATGAATCTGAACTATTTTCATGAGCAGTTAACATAAATTTGGCACTTAAATGACAGTAAAGTTCTCGAAACGTTCAACTAAATGCAAAGTACAAAATGCTGCGTATACACATTTGTTTCTTTTACGATAAAACTTAAGAGTTCACTAACTCTTGGCATATTTTAACGAGTGATATCTGAAATTCAGCTTCGCAGTTAGTCGAATATTACTTTTCATGTGAATACGGTAAAATTTCAAGAAACAATTCATCTGTTTAATTCCTAGAGCGCTCTATTGCCTATCAGAGTAAACACGACAAAGGAGAAAACCCACAGGTTAATCTCCCATAGAAGTCAGTGGAAATCGGTTGGGCCCGAAGATCTTAACGGAACAGGCCACCAGTGAAAGAACGGGAAACTAACGCGCTGTGACCGTAGTCATGCAAGTCTAGTTGCTCTTCACAGTTTTGTATATAGTAACTGCCCTCACCACGACATTTCTTTTGTAAACTTGGAATTGGTATCAAGTGAGAGATGCTAAAGTACAATCATGTCCACAAGTTAAGTATACCCGATACACCTACGAATGTTTCGAGAACCAACCGTCGGAAAGTCACAAAACTGGATATGCTTGTGTAACAACATATTGTACAACAAAAGACGAAACAAGTTACATTTATCGTGGACCGTAGATCAATGGAAACGGGTCCCATGGTCTGATGAATCCAGATACACGATCCATCAGTCTGATTGCCGTGTGTGGATATGGCGGCAGCCGGGGGAACGTTATTTACCATAGTGTACTGTTCCTACGGTCAAGTTTGGAGCTGACAGTGTACTCGCGTGGGGGTGTTTTTCGTGGTATGGTCCCAGCCCATTTTCTATCGAGGACAAAACTATTAACCAGCACGTCTACGTCGATATCTTGGACATTTATGCCCTACCAACTCTGTGGCAATACTATGGAACCGAGCCTTGTTGGTACCAGCAGGATAATTCACCGTGCCATAAAGCATTACGTTACGGCGTGGTTTGACGATAATTCCGTATCGTGTGAGGACTAGCCGGCACAGAACCCTGATCTTAATCCCATAGAACACCTATGGGATCAATTAGAGCGCCGCATAAGAAGTTTGGAACCAAGACTTACTACTAAGCTACAGTTAGCGGCAGCATTATGTACTGAATGGAAGCGCATACTATCGCTGTGTTAGAAAACCTTGTCGAAAGCATGTCTCGAAGTGTCAGTGCATGCATTAAGGCCAAAGGTGTACCGACACCGTATTAATGTATGTCAATAAATGCTATGTTGTGTTTTTCGTCTAAGTGTCCGATGACTTTTGTCAATATAGTGTATAGGTGCTGGGTGCTGTGAGAAACGTCCTGCTTTGTTATCGTCTTCAGCTGGGTCGTCACGTTTGCTTGAATGCCCGAAATGTCAGCAAATCTCTTGCATTTTAGTGTTAATCTCAGTTGGGGAAACAAAAGGTGGACAACCGGTGCCAGATCTGGAGAATATGGTGGACGATTTAACTAAGGAACGGCAAAATTTGGTATTGGTTCTTTACTACATTCTTGTTCGCTAACAACGTGCTTTTTTTTTTTTTTTTTTTTTGATTAGAGGTTTAACGACCACCGTGAGCAACTCTGTTGGCTATAAGCAGTCGTCCGTCCCTAATTTAGGGTCACTGACTCCAGGGAAGGGAGAGATCCAGCGCCGCAAGGCAAACACAACATCCATACCTCGCTCGGATTCGAACCCGAACCCATTTCGAACGAATGATCAGAAGCTATCGCTTAGACCACTGCGCCACCGGGGCGGCAAACTAATAACGTGCAACTGCGTCAGCTACTGCGGCACGCTCCCTGTGCCACACCCATTCTTACAGCTTCGTGTCTGTCGTGTTCGTTTAAGTACTTGACTGCCGTGTTTCTGCACCTTACACACGTTTTCCTTTATGCTTTACGTCAGCATTCACCAAAATTTATCGACACGTCGTGATCTATGGTGTAGAAATTATTCAATATGACTCTTATCTTTTAAATAGTGCTTTATGTACTTACATATTCAAAAACTCTACATACATGTAGAAATAATTCATCTGAAATAAATTGTTCTGTTCGAAGTTTCAGCTCGTGAAAGTTGAAAGACGTACGATCTGCATACCATTCAATTTCCAATTGACCTACTTGTTTATATTAGTGCTTCATTTTGTACTGATGCGATTTTGAAGAAAAATCGATGCATCTAATTGTTCTTGAGCATTGCGATTCAGAATCAAAAGGCTCTTTCTGTGTATTAGGCAGTTTTAAATCCCAGACGTTGAACTTCAATTCAAAGCGATGAGCAGAAAATATGCGCAAAACATCAGACAAATCCCGCGAAACAAATGGGTTATGTCGCGATAATGGTGTTTTTGGCCTCATAGGAAACTGAAGCGCTTATTTCCTCACAAGTCTTGGCTACTAATTTCTTTTCCACGATTTTTCTTTTTACATTACATGCTGTGTACAGAAGGGAAAGTAAAAAAATATATAACGAAAGTCGGCGAAAGAAAGCTGTTTCAGTGTTCTGATATTTCTTTTTTACATTGACTCCCAGTAGTCTTCCATCCATGTCTGCATTAATGCCCGTCGTATAATGTTCTCACAAGAGGAAGCAAAGCTTTTAGGCTTCGCTGATTTTATTGTTTGCCAAGCTACGTGATCGATGAAAGGCCGACGATAGCCCAATGAACTTCGCAGTGTATATAATTCTGAAGAAACAAATGCTTTATCTCATAAAGGTACTTCAGCACTCACTGAGTAACCAACAGGCGTACACGGGGCTAACACTGTGTTAACTGCACTTTCATGTCTATGAAAAGAATGCTTGCAGTTATTGTACTACACAGTGTGGCAATTAAGGAATGTGAGAATGATTTTCTTTTTAATTCCAGTAAAACCCATGGGTCGGGAAGGCATTTGTTTTATTAATAATTTATCAGATGTGATGTGGCAACAGCGTTTGCATGAGAGTTGCGCAGATGATTATTTACTCTGTGCATGACGTCATTTGGTAGAAGAACCTTGTCCTTCTGTGTAATGAGGCAGGCAGCAAATATCCGGTTCTGTCTCAAAATCAGTGGTAAAACTGCATCTGAGAGAGAGAGAGATTGTTGCATGATGTATACGGCGCTCATTCCCTATCTCGTGCACAAATATTTCTGTGGTGTACACATCTCAAGGATGGGCGAGAAGATTTGGAAAATGATGAAAGCCTCAGTGCGCACGTCTGAACTCATTGATAAAGTTCGCGAAAGAATAAAAAAACTGATCGTTGTGTGACCTTGAGGATGCTGTAATGTGAACTTGGGGTTAATAACGAGACAGTTCGTCAAATATTAGTTCAAAATTTGGAGGGGGGGGGGGGTTGTGTTCGTTTTGTTTGGTATGTTTTGTCAGATGACCAGAGATATGCACGAGTGGAATACGCAAAAGATATCCTGTAGACTGCAGAAACAATGCAAAATTTTCTCTTAAGCATTGCGGTAGGTGACGAGACATGGTGTTTTTGTTATGATCGTGAAACAAAGCGTAAGAGTGCTCAATGGAAGTCATCACAATCATCCAAAGGAAAGAAGATAGGGTTACAGGAGTTCAAAATCAGGACAATGTTTGTGTGCTTTTACGACAGCAAGAGAATTCTGCATTACGAGTTCATTCCTGAAGGTACACCTGTCACTGGCATTGTTTGCACATCCACTGTAGAGCGACTGTGAAAGATGGTTGCTCGTGTCAGGCCTGAGTACAAAAACCGGTTATGGTTCCTTCTTCCCATAAATCACAGGGAGAGAAAATTTGTACAGAAAGCACAATTTAACCTTTCAAACCGCACTCATCCCAAAACCTGCTCAACCCCACCACAACAGTACTAAAACCCCGCCAAAACGGTGTCCAACCTACATCCTGCGGGATATAAATAGCTCAGATACGTTCCTGCTGTAAAGCGCATCCGGCATTGTGATGATAAGCCAACAAGGAAATTTGAGCGACTTCGATAGTGGGTTTTATAGTGGCTAACTTGAGTGACTTCGATATTGAGCTTTATAATGGCTAACTTGAAAAACTTCGATAGTGACCTTCATAACGTGTAACTTCAGCGACTTCGATAGTGGGCTTTATAGTAGCTAGTATTAACAACTTCGATAGTGACCTTTATGAGCGACTTCGATAGTGAGCTTTATAATGGCTAACTTGAGCGACTTCGATAGTGACCTTTATAATGTGTAACTTGAGCGACTTCGATAGTGGGCATTATAGTGGCTAACTTGAGCGACTTCGACAGTGAGCTTTATAGTGGCAAACTTGAGCGAATTCGATAGTGGGCTTTATAGTGGCTAA
This sequence comes from Macrothele yani, assembly GCA_039090855.1. NCBI lineage: Eukaryota > Metazoa > Arthropoda > Arachnida > Araneae > Macrothelidae > Macrothele > Macrothele yani. Next base: position 26,971,615 of record CM077002.1, on the reverse strand, counting down.
CTTGAGCGACTTTGATGGTGACCTTCACAATGTGTAACTTGAGCGACTTCAATAGTGGGCATTATAGTGGCTAACTTGAGCGACTTCGATAGTGAGCTTTATAGTGGCTAACTTGAGTGACGTCGATAGTGAGCTTTATAATGGCTAACTTGAAAAACTTCGATAGTGACCTTTATAATGTGTAACTTCAGCGACTTCGATAGTGGGCTTTATAGTGGCTAGTATGAACAACTTCGATAGTGACCTATGAGCGACTTCGATAGTGAGCTTTATAGTGGCTAACTTAAACGACTTCGATAGTGACCTTTATAATGTGTAACTTGAGCGACTTTGATAGTGGGCATTATAGTGGCTAACTTGAGCGACTTCAATAGTGAGCTTTATAGTGGCTAACTTGAACGAATTCGATAGTGGGCTTAATAGTGGCTAACTTGAGCGACTTGGATACTATTACGTCTAGGTTTTGGCGTGCGACTGTTTTGCACGTGTCTCCTTCTTCTTCTTCTTCTTGGTTACTCAGTCCAAGGCCTGGTTGTTCAGTAGATGTACTCTGTCTCACCATTCCTCTCTATTCTCCGCCGTTCTCTTCAAGATATAGTATTTCTATTATTGGTGTCTTGGAGTAACTGTGCCACAAAACTATACCTTGGTCGTCCTTTTCCTCTCTTGCCTTGAATTTTCCCTTACAAAACTTTCAGAATCGGAGCTCCATGGCGCAATGTGTATCCCATCCATAACATGCTTCTTCTTTTTAACATGTTAATCAGATTCCTGGGTTCTCCCACTGTTTACTAGAACCTCCTCATTAGTCTTTCTATCGAGCCAGCTTATTCTCTCAATTTCTCTGGAGCTCCACATCTCAAATGCCTGCAGCCTTTTCACTTCTCTCTTGGTCAATGTCCATGTCTCAGAACCGTAAAGAGCTACTGGCCAAACATATACCTTTAAAATTCTCTAACGCAGTTTTAGATCTATATTTTTGACTGTCAGTAGCCTTTGATTATCTCTAAAAGCCGTTTTTGCATCCCCAGTCTCATTTTAATTTTCTTTTCACATCTCGCATCTTCAGTAATAATTTGACCAAAATAGCGAAATGATTTTATTTGTTCGATGTATTGTCCTTCAGGTTTTAGGAAAGCATGTTTTTTTGGTTAATTTAGTCCTTTTACACGTGTACAAAGCTAGAGGAGTCTCTACTCTATCGTAACGTCGGAATGGTATGAAGAGTGGAAACGATAACGTCGGCATTCAACTACAGGATGCATATAAATGTTTGTTCAAAGATCATGCGACGTATGCTGGCAAGAATGGATTTTGGCAACCGACGACAGTATCGATTATATATTCAATAGCAGCACATTACCGGGATATGAGATTGCAATGGGCGAAGAAACATCGCCACTAAACTGAAGAAGACTAGAAAAAGAAGTCTGGGTCTGACGAACCCAACTACAGCATACTGATAAACGAATGCGTATGTGGTGTAGATCGCACGAGGACATGAATATCAACTGTGAAGTCGAGGAGTTACAGACCAGTGAAGGCAGTGAAATGTTCGGGGCCTTGTTTATTTGGGCAATTTCGGGGCCTTTTGAATTTACTAAGACCAACGTCATCGCACCAGGCTAAATTGACGTAGCCTACTCACAGACCACCAACATCCGTTCACAGCTGTCCATTTCCTATAACAGGATTCTTATTATCAGCAACTCAACACCCGGTCTCATAGCGTCTATTTGGAAAAGGAGTATTTGGAGGAGCATTCGACTGAGATCGCAACCCTCTGACATTCTTCTCACTCTCCAAATCTGAACCCAGTGGAGCACGTATGAGACAAAGTGGAGCGACGCATTCGAACCAAAAGCCCACCACTAGCATATCTCGGTCCTCACCAGACAGATGTCCGGGAATCTTTGGCCGCACTACTACTCGAATGTTTCCAACATCTGATAAAGTCCATGCCATGACGTGCTAACGCTGTCTTGAAGAGAAAAAGTGAGAGCACACGTTATTTGGTGAATGTACACTGAGTGAGCAGAAATCATGTGATACCTACCTAATAACGGTAGACCCACCTTTCGTCCGGATAGAGGAGGTTTCAAAGTAAGGCATTAAGTCCACTAGGTTAGGCCAGCGTTCCATAGATATCTCGACTAATACCTGATATACAGCTGTCCATAATTCCATTGTCCTGGGTTAGGGATCGAAACTCCAACATATCTTTTGTTTTTGATTGAAGGTTTAACGACCACCGATAGCAACTCAGCTGGCCATAAGTAGTCGCCCGTCCCTAATTTAGGGCCATTGATTCCAGAAAAAGGAGCCATCCAGCGCCGTAAGACAAACACAACATCCATGCCTCACGGGATCCGAACCAGAACCCAACTAGGACGAATTGTCAGAAGCCATCGCTTAGACCACTGCGCCACAGTGTCGGCAATAGACCTTTCGACATCTTCCCAAAGATTTTCTATTGGGTTCATGCCCGGTGAACGGGAAGGACATTCCAGGATGGTAAGTTTTGCTGAATGCTCTTAAAGCGCGCTATTGAAGTCGCTCACGTTACACATTATAAAGGTCACTATCGAAGTTGTTCAAGTTAGCCACTATAAAGCCCACTGTAGAAGTCGCTCAAGTTAGCCACTATAAAGCCCACTATCCAAGTCGCTCAAATTACACATTATAAAGGTCGCTATCGAAGTTGTTCATACTAGCCACTATAAAGCCAATTATTTAATCGCTCAAGTAAGCCATTATAAAGCCCACTATCAATACGGAATTTTTATGTCATATAGAATATATATGTACATGTATATACAGCATATATTGGGGGAAATATGAAATATATATATATTTACTTATTTATTTATTTTCCTTTTTCAAAACTCTTTTTGCGGCGAATAGAACTCGCCATTCTTCGTTTCCTTTTTCCCGTAAATCACAGGAAGAACGAATCTATACAGAAAGCACGATTTAACCTTTCAAACCGCACTCATCTCAAACCCTGCCCAACCCCACCACAACAGTACCAAAAACCCGCCAAAACGGTGTCCAACCTACCCCCTGCGGGATATAAATGTGTCAGATACTTTCCTGCTGTAAAGCGCATTCGGCATTGTGATGATGAGCCAAAAAGGAAATTCGAGCGACTTCGGTGGTGCGCTTTATAGTGGCTAACTTGCGCGAATTCGATAGTGGGCTTTAGAATGGCTAACTTGAGCGACTTCTATAGTAGGCTTTATAGTGGCTAACTTGAGCGACTTCGATAGTGAGCTTTAGAATGTGTAACTTAAGCGACTTCGATAGTGGGCTTTATAGTGGCTAACTTGAGCGACTTCGATAGTGAGATTTGGAATGTGTAACTTGAGCGACTTCGATAGTGGGCTTTATAGTAGCTAAGTTGAGCGACTTCGATAGCTGGCTTTTTAATGGCAGACTTGAAAAACTTCGATAGTGAGCTTTATAATGGCTAACTTGAGCGACTTCTATAGTGGGCTTTATTGTGGATAATTTGAGCGACTTCGAAGTGAGCTTTATAATGTGTAACTTCAGCGACTTCGATAGTGGGCTTTATAATGGCTAACTTGAGCGACTTCGATAGTGAGCTTTATAGTAGGTAACTTGAACAACTTCGTTAGTGACTTTTATAATGTGTAACTTCGTTAATCCCAATATCGTCTAACCATTTCTAGTCACTACGGCTCTGTCGGGAGGCGCATTGTTCTGCTGGAACAGAACAATGCGCCTCCCGGGTGCATGATGACCATGAACGCATGCAGATGGTATGTTAGGATGCACATGTAGCGTAGACCGTTCGGAGATGCACCTAGGAGTACCAAAGTCTCGAAGTGTGCCAATTTAACACTCCCGAGACCACAACGCAGTCTCCACCAGACCGAACAGTTCCTTGTTGATATGCCGGCTCCATCGGTCTGTAAGCGGTATTCTCCAGGTTCTCACCCTCTTGTTTGTACGAAGTAACTGGAAACGGGACTGGAGCAGAAGACCCGTTTTCAGTCATCCAAGGTCTGTTGCCGTTGTTCGTTCGCCAGTTGAGGCATGCAGTCCGGTAATGTGGTGTAACCAATGGGACTCTAGTGCGTCGGCGGCTCCCATAACCTGCAGCGGCTAATGATTGTCAGCTGGTCTGGGTAGACACGTTTCTGGTACCTCTCTCGTTGTAGTCGGCGGTGGTTTGTGCCACTGTCGGTCTCCGATTGGTTGCAACTATGCGAGACAGTCGTCGACGGCCACGTTCATTCACCACCTTTTCCCGCCCACCGTACCGTCCACGATCAGATGTTATTCCGGAAATGACCTACTTCCGCCATTTCCATCGCGGATGTGGTTTGATATTGCACTATTCTTATTCGAAAGTACTGATACTGTCGAATAGGAATAGTGCGTCCTCCTAACAGACCATCTTTGAAGCAATCCAGGTGAACTGAGCCTCCTGTCTGCCAAGCTTAGCTTTTTGAGCACTCGGTCCTGTCTTGTTGCAGTCGATCTGTGCCCTCCACTTCGACGCATATTTTTAATATCACCTTTTCCTTTCTTCAGTAGCCTAATAAATGTAGATTGATTACAACCCACACTTTCAGTGATTTGCATTGAAGAATACCCCTCTTCATGCAGAAGAACTATTTCTTCTGTGTCCGCTGTGGGCAACTATTATTGAACTTATTATCAACCAGTGTGGGTAACTATTATTAACCAGTTTTCAGTATTATTAAGCATGTACAGAGATTATACCCTCATAGCAACAAGAAGCGACCACTACAATGCTTTAGTAGCTCTGCGTCAACCCTTATAAAGGCTGGAGTTGGATTAGGATAGCATTAGGAAGCAACCAATCAGGTAAAAAATGTCTGCGATTGGCTGTAACAACTGATATGCAACGTGAATTTCAATGTATTTGTGAAACCCCATATTTTATGTAATATCTTAAGAACAGAAGTAGCTACATGAAAAAGTAGGACATTGCTGTAATTTCCATTAAATTTCGCTTTTAATGGCATGTAAACGATGAAATTACTATGAAAATTAGTTAGTTGAAAAACGAGGTAAACTTAAAAATTTACAGTTGCAGGGGATGCAATACTATTGCACACCACTGAATATAACTTCAGAGCTGTGGGTCCGTCCAATAGCAAAAGAGATGGCACGGACGCGTTGCCCAGGAACCACAGGTATCCTATTATTTCGCTCTCTGAGCAAATATAATAAGATGTCCTTTCAGTGAATATTTCTGTTTGAGGCCATATTTTCGTTTCTGAAAGTCAGACTGAAAGATATCCTCTTTTCTATTGGAAACCATTCTCCATGACAAGCATTTTGTTTGCTGTCACGAACCTCACTACGTTTTATATCATCACAAGTTAATTTGATTCAAACGTCATGCTCATTATACTTGAAAATATAATGTAATCCCATGTCATGATTTAACTGTTACAACATGTAACTTGAAACATTTAAAAACGATTTGTCGAAACGCCCGAAACACATATATATCGCAACACTGTGGAAAAATACAAAATAAATACTTTATAGCCCTTTAGTTATATCTATTGGTTCAAGCCCGTCAAAAATCAATGGTAGAATCTGACAAGTGAGTTTCTATGAGGACAGGTTGTTCAGGGCGGAGGTTGTTCGAAATGACATCTTTGCTGCATAAATCTAAAATGTTTTAATTCGTAATGGCAAAAATTTAACATCACAGATATCCAGGGTTAAGAAATATTTCGTCGAAAACAAAAATCCTGTATATCTTAGCTTCAAATTGCAAACGAATTCAAAATGCATCTTTGATGTAACTCGGTAACGAAATAATTCCGCATCTTTTGGAGCCGCATAAAATCAGCGTTTCATTAAACGCTGAACTTGCAGTGCGAATCGTTCGGCTCATGTTAAACAGCAGTCAGTCTCAGGAGGCCCGTGATCTCTCGTTGATCGCTTGATCGACTGCTTGTCGAGTGCATAATCTGCAAATGGTATCTTAATGCGGAATTTATTCCATCAAGATGCTAAGAATCACAGAATGCAGTTGCATTCTTATGTAAAACAAACACAGCCAGCTTCGTTACAAATGTCGAGTGTTTGTGCCACTTTGATTAAACGGCGCTGCTGCTTCACAAGTAATTAAGACCATTGAGGTTCAACAAGGAAAATTACCATTTTTCCAGATAAACATTTGTTTCTGAAATATCAACAAATATTTGGGGTTCTAAAGTTGGTCTGCCGAATAGATAGCGCAAATATTTTTAACCAAGTATTTGAAATAACGTTTCTCTGATGCCTGATATCAATATCGATAGGGAGTACTAGTGTCATGCTCACTATTCCAGACAGCCTGTGATGGGAGTTGCTCAACTCAATAAAACCCATACGACATCCTACTAACCTAAAGTGCCCCTATGGTAATGTCCCTCTTAGTACCTACCTGGAAAGTCCATTCTAAGTTTCAAAATTTTTCCGCAGCGATTCGTCTATTGGTCTTGATGCTGCAGAGGAGTCGGAGGAGAACTGGGAACCTTCATTTTGAGTTGTTTGTTTGTGTTATTTGAAATTGTTATAATTTTCAGTGAATTATGTTGTAATTTTTAGTGCCTTATGTTGTAATTTTTAGTGAATTATGTTGTAATTTTTAGTGCCTTGTGTTGTAATTTTTAGTGAATTATGTTGTAATTTTTAGTGCCTTGTGTTGTAATTTTTAGTGAATTATGTTGTAATTTTTAGTGCCTTGTGTTGTAATTTTTAGTGATTTATGTAGTAATTTTTAGTGATTTATGTAGTAATTTTTAGTGAATTATCTTATAATTTTAGTGAACTATGTTGTAATTTTTAGTGAATTATGTAAATTTTAGTGCCTTGTGTAGTAAGTTTTAGTGAATTACGTTGTAAATTCTAGTGCCTTGTGTTGTAATGTTTAGTGATTTATGTTGTAATTTTTAGTGAATTATGTTGTAATTTTTAGTGAATTATGTTTAATTTTTAGTGAAATGAATTACTTTATATGATTTAGTAATTCAATGGTGTACATAAGCTTGGACTCAATGGTGTACATAAGCTTGGACTCAATGGTGTACATAAGCTTGGACTCAATGGTGTACATAAGCTTGGACTCAATGGTGTACATAAGCTTGGACTCAATGGTGTACATAAGTTTGATTTTGATTTATTATTGATTTTATAATATCACTAGGGACTGCTCCTCTAGGCTAGCTACGCTCGTTTCCAGAGTAGCGCTCGGGCCCTGCAGCCCGATCTCCAAGTATATCACATGAAATAAAAACTGGAAAATTCATATAAATTTCAATTTTCATTGCATGTCTAAGCAAATAAGGCTTGTCATTCCGAAATTTCAGAGTTTTTTACTGTCGTTAATTTTTGGAAGGTCAGACTTTTGTCGTTTGAACTTATAGCACTTACTAAATTTACCACTAAGGAAAACAAAAGCGGTCCAAAAAGCATTTCCGTAAACCGTTATGCTAAACTGTTAAGGTGGACGTCAAGTAGTTTTACTTCCTATTCTTCCAATGGAAAAACTTTTGTACACATTTCCTTCACAATTATTGTGTTCCCAAGGATAAAAATTTCAACATCGATTAAAATAACTTCATATTATAACTTGGAATACTTAATATTTACTAAAACATAACCATAATTATATTAAAAATCAATAACTTTTCCTTTGGTGGTGTTGGAATCATAAAAAAGATGGCGTGACCTGTACTTTGATGAAGTCAATAGACAAACAAATGTTGAATTGCATAATTATGGTTATGTTTTAGAAAATATTAAGTATTGCAAGTTATAAAATGAAGCTATTTTAATCGATGTTGAAATTTTCATCCTTGGAAAGGCATTAATTGTGAAGAAAATGTGTACAGACGTTTTTCCATTGGAAGTAGGAAGCAAAATTACTTGACGAGCAACCTTAAAGGAGCAATTCTTGTATGTATGTAAATTTTATTTTCAAAACGGCTCCAAGGATTTTGATGAAAGTCGTTAACCTACCGTTTTCTGGTACTAGAAATCGATTTAGCTTGATTTCGACTTTAGGAAAATTCGTTTAGTGAGTTAAATAACCACCCCGAATTGACACGTTTTTAGTGTCATGGCGTCGTCCCATTGATGTTATCCATGCTTAGAAATCTTATGACGTCACAATCTCGCGATTGAAAAGTCGGCGAGCGGTCACGCCCTCTGTCTCATTACGTCACGCGTTGTGTGTGGATCCTATTAAAGTTTAATGACGTCACACTCTTACGAGCAGATAGTCGCGATTCCCATCTGCCTCATTACGTCACGCGTTGTGTGCGTATGACCGTCCGCACGATAACTCACGTAAAAATCGTTCGATTTCGATGGAATTTTAGTATGTGAAAGAGGAACACCTGGGAAGGAACCTTATTGAAAGTGAACGAAATGGGGTCAAAGGTCAGGACAAAGGAGCGGGATCCATTCCACTGCTCTTATGCATCGTAACTAACGTAAAAAAGGTTCGATTTCGATTAAATTTTAGTATCTGGTAGAGGACTACCTGCGGACAAACCTTATTGAAAATGGACGAAATGGGGGTCAAAGTTCAGGACATAGGAGCGGAATCACTTCCATCGCCATTATGCGTCAAAACTTACGTGAAAATGTTTCGATCTGGGTGAAATGTTAGTATGTTGTAGGGGCTTGCCTGGGGACGAATTGAAAATTGGCGAAATGGGGTCAAAGTTTAGGACACAGGAGCGGGATCTATTCCATTGCCCCTATGCATCATAACTTACGTAAAAATGTTTCGGTTACGACAAAACTTTATCATGTTACTTCGGAGGTATACTGAACCGTTTCTGTTGAATATCATCGAAATGGTATCAAAGGTCAGGGCACAGGACCGATATTTACTCCACAGCCATTATCCTCATAACTTGAGTAATGATTTCTGGTATGTTGTAAAGCGTATTATAATCAATGCATTGCATGATTTTACTAACTTGTTTAAATGGATCCCATCGCGAAATAGAGAATTTTGTGAAATTTAGAAATTTAGTTTATCGTAAACGAAATCGGAATTCAAAAAAAGAGCAACCGGTTGCAAAAAATCGGTCATGGCACTACATGCCTACAAAATTTCGTGGTTCTGTTGCTATTAGTGTGTCCGGAATGCGACCTGATAGCACTTTTTTGCTTACCTTAACTTTGAAATGCAATAGCTCTTGAAGTATCGCTAGAATCGAGAAACTGTTTATTTCAGCGTGTTATCCTAAAAATTTCATACAAACGATGTACATTTCATATTTATGTGTTCAATGCGTTTTGCGCTGCGAGCTAGGAATGCAAGAGTGTTGCGAAATTTCTAAATCAGCGACAGCAGCAGCGGCGGCGGCGGCGGCGGCGGCAATTACTTATTTTAGAATAGAGAGATTGATTATATAATATTTTGGGTTTGACTTTTAACTCAATTTATAACATTTGTTATTATTTCTTTTTTCTTTTCTATGTGTTGTCAGTTAATTTGGGAGTTGGAAAATGTTGATGTTCAATTATTGTTGTGATTATGTAGAGTTTAGTTTTGTGTTGTTGAATACTTTTTTGTTTAACCTCCTTCTTTTGAAAAATTGTATTAATATGTGTATTTGGATTAGCGGAGCTTTTAGCCCGCATGCAATTGGTTCTGCTAATAGTCTAGTTGAATTGGTTCTGCTAATAGTCTAGTTGAATTGGTTCTGCTAATAGTCTCTGCCATTAGTCTAGTTGAGGCAAAGGTCAAAAAAACATGGACGCTCATTTGCGGGATAGTACCATTGTTGAACAACGCGCCGTAGTGAGATTTCTTTGGGTAGAGAGAGGGAAACCTGCTGAAATTTCCAGAAGGATGCTGGCTCAGTACGGAAATGAAAGCAGCATGGCTCAAAGAAAAAATTTGAATGAGTAGAAAGGTTTAGAGCGGAAAGAACAAATTTAACCGACGAAGCAGGATCTGGTCGGCCATCAACATCGCGCACACAAGTCCAAATCGACAAGACGAATGGCTTGTTCAGAGAACACCGACGGATGATGTTGTCCGCTGTTGTTGCACATTTGTATATCTACTACACATCTGCATACGTCATACTGCATGATGACTTAGGGTACTGTAAAGTTTGGGCAAGATAGGTACACAAACAGCTTACTGATATGCACAAGACATAGCGCGTGTTGCGATTCAAATCCTGAAACATAATGAAGAGGATCGGAATGTTTTGGAGCGGATTGTCACCGGCAACGAGACATGGGTTGATCACTGTGAACAGGAAAGCAAGAGACAAAGCATGCAGTGGAAACACCCGTCTTCTCTAGTATAAAAGAAATTTAAACGACACCTTCCACCAAAAAAATAAAAAAATAAAAATAATGCTGACCTTCTTTTGGGATATGAGGGGTCTTATTCTAGTGCATTTTCTGGAACATGGACAAACAATGACTAGTGCAACGTTCTGTGCTATGTTTAGAAAGTTTCAGAAACCTGCAATTCTAAGCAAAATAAGGGGAATGTTGTCAAAAACATTCTTGCAGTACCATGACAACCCACGTCCCCATGTAATCGTCGCAACGGTGGAGGCAATGCAACAACAGCGGTTTGAACGTCTTTCACATCCCCCTTAGAGCCCTGATCTGGCTCTTTAATCTATAACATCTTCGGTCCACTTAAAGAGGCTCCACATGGTCGCAGGTTAACTTCAGATGATGAGGTTAAGGGAGAGGTGCAGAGTGGAAAAGTTTGCCTTCTCCGACGAATCAAGGTTTCTACTCCGCAGAAGTGACGTGACAGTGGCGGATATGACGTCAGACACACGAGAACCAACACCCGGACATTCTTGTCGGCCACGTAGACGCCGGCGGTGGCAGTGCGCATGTCCGAAGAATGTTTTCCTGGTATGACGTGGGACCGCTGGTACCACTAGATGGGTCCCTGAACGTCAATGGCTACCCGTCCATCCTCGCTGATCACACGCATCCCTTCATGTTGGACGTTTATCCTGGTGGTGATGGTGTCTACCATCAGGACAATGCGCTCTTACACGTCGGTAAGGGGGTGCGCGTGACAGGTTCCAGGAACACGACAGCGATGTCTCCATTCTCCCTTGGCTGGAGGAATCGCCCGACTTCAATTCCATAGAACACTTGTGGGAGTATTTGGATCGACATGTTCGACGTACCGACCTATAGCCACGTCCTTTTTCGGACCTCCGTGTTCTGCTGCAGTCCGAATGTGCACGTGTGACTCGGGAAGCCTTCTAGATCTTCATTGCGTCCATGCCACGCCGTCTCGCCGCTGTTATCCGGGCTAAGGTTGATTATTCCCATTATTAGGTAGGTGGTCATATTATTCCGATATGACCATGCTTATATACAAAGGCGCATTTCATTTCAATACCGTATAATTTCGAGAAACGTCGTTCTGAAACATACACTGCTGACCATTAAAAGCGCAACACCAAGAAGATAGCATCCCATGGGCTCGAAATTTGGCACAAGGGCAGAACACAAGCGTACATGTAAATGATTAACCGCATGGCATATATGAAAATCATGTGGGACAGTAACGTTCCATGGAAGTCGTATAAGAGGGGTAAACAAGGAGTCAGTGTTAAGAGAACTCGAAGTGAATTTGCTTGCCGTTCCTGGCCACGGACAGCTGCAGCGTGCGCCGTCGAAGACAACGGCAGCCTTATCAGAAGGTTTCCGACTCCGATCGCGGGAGAATTGTGGCATATCGGGATTGCGGAATATCACTCCGAGACATTGGTGCTCGTGTGGGACTGCATGCGGCCACTATGTGGGGAATATGGCGTAAGTGAGTAGCGGAGGAACGAACGCACCGACGTGCGAGATCCCAACGGCCTCGTCACACCACCGAACGAGAAGACCGACATCTGGTGTTCATGGCTCTGACGGATCGCACAGCTACATCAACCACCGTAGTTCAACAGTTCAGGTGTGCGGCACAACACGCAGTCTCAGCACGGGCGGTTCGACGTTGTCTGTAGCCGCGGATAATTTTAGCGCGGCGCCCATTGCTTCGGCTACCTTTGACTATGTACAAAACGCTGATCATTCGTTTTTGCTATACTCCTCGTTCTTTTGCGGTTCTACTGTTTTATGAAGTTTTGTACCAATACTGACCAAGAAAGATGACTCCGAATTTTCGGATGTAATAAGCACGTCGTTTGAATCCATTCCAACAAAAAATTCCAACGAAAATTATACAAAGAATATCTTTAGAAAATCTCAAAACTTTCAGAAAAACCGAAAATACCTTTATAACAAATTGTAAGAAACTGTGCAATGTGCAAAATTTAAAATACGTGATACGACCAAGTTTGCTGTTAGTCAGTGGAACCAGTTTAAACAAGAAAGGTGACACCGAATTTTCGGGTGTAATAAGCACGTCTTTTGAATACGTTCTGACACAAATTAAATTTATCAAAGCTATTCAAAGTCAATGGAACCGGTATGGAAAACAATAGTATCTGACTAAAGAAAGAAGTTTTTCAATAGGGTTTTTAATCCCTCAGATATTGCTGTAAACGGAATCGTGAGCTTACGCCCTCAGGTTGAAGACTTGTGCGTTAAGAAAAACATGAATTTATATGAGAAATATTTCGCACCGGAAATGCTCTCCAACACTGAAAGAATTTTTCAAATCGGACTCTTAGAAACAGAGATATCGACAAAAATAAGATGTGGCTTTACGTCCCCTGGTGGGAAAACCATGCATTATTTTAGGAAGAAAGTATTCTCAAAAGGCTTTTCCAAATGAACGGTATCGGTCCAAGAAACAAAAAATTTAGTCGAGTTTTCAGGAGCCCAGATTTTGCTACAAATACATCAGAAGCAGAAATTACCGCTTATGCCCCCTGGTGACCTAACCATTCTTTACCAAACATTAGAAATCATGTGAAAAATATTTTCCATCAGGTCTTGTATGCGATACCGGAAGAATTTTTCAAATCGGAGATTTAAAAGCAGAAATAACGCAGAAAATGCAATTTACCTTTGTGCCCCTTTTCGGAAAGTCTATGACTTCCTTGAAAATTTTGGATGCATAGGAAAAACATTTCGCATCGGAAACACTATCCAACAAAGAATGATTTTTTTCACATCGGACTCCTAGAAGTAGATATATTGACAAAAATATGATATACATCTACGTCCCCTGGCGTAGAAACCATTCATTATTTGAAGAAGAAAATGTTCCTAAAAGGTTTCTCGGCATGAGTGGTATCGGTCAACAAACGACTTTTTTGCAATCGAGATTTTAGAAGCTCATACTTTCCTGCAAATACATGTACATCAGAAGCGGAAATTAAGACTTACGCCACCTGGTGGCAAAACCATTTTTTACATAAATTAGAAATTACGTGCAATGGATTTTTCATCAGGAGCTGTATCCTGTGCAGAAATTTTTTTCAAATCGGAGATTTAGAAGCAGAGATATAGGGGTAAACGCCATTTACCGCTACGCCCCCTAGCGGAAAGTCTATGAATTACTTGAAAATTTTGAAATCATATGAAAAACATGTCACACTGGAAACACTATCCAACAAAGAAGGAATTTTTCAAATCGGACTCCTACAAGTAGAGATATTGACAAAAATAAGATATACATCTACGCCCCCTGGCGAAGAAACTGTGGAATATTTTAAGAAGAAAATATTCCGAAAAGGTTTATCGATGTGAGTGGCATCAGTCCACGAAAGAATTTTTCAATCGATATTTTAGAAGCTTAGAATTTATGGCAAATACGTCAGAAGCAAAAATCTCACTAGCACTGTATTATATATATACACCTCTCATACTGTAACTTGCGCATTCGCTGTATATATACACCTCTCATACTGTAAATAGCGCACTTCTTGTATACATAATTATGTTTAATTATGTTTTGTAGTCCGCTCATCTATTTCACTTGCATTGTATATACCCCTTGCATAATGTAAATTGCACACACTTTATATATATCTGACTATTGTTATTATGATTTCAGGCATTGTAAAGGCACATGCCGCCTACCGCCTTCGTTCCCTGTAAATTTCGCTCAGAATAAAACATCTTGAAAGTTTGTGTGCTGGAGAATTTCGTTACTTACGGGGAGTTTGTGGCAAGACCCGTTCTGATTGTGTGAGGAATGCAGATGTATTGCACTTGTGTAATGTGAAACAAAACTTTGTTAGCAAGGTGGAGACTAATATGCTTTGGTGGTTTGGCCATGTTGAGAGAATGAGTGATCAGATGCTTACTAGCAAAATTTATTAGTCCAAGTGGCAGGAAGGGAAGGCAGAGGAAAGCCAAGGAAGTCATGGGAGGATCAGATTCAGGAGTGTCTGCACGAGAAAAAGATTATGAGTATGAAGTATAGAAGGTCTTGTGTACGTCGTGTGATGGATGTCATTGAAGCTCGAGTTGTGTGTCAAGATCGCTGTAAATGGAGAAGTTTGATACGGCAACAGTAACTAAATAATAAGTTAAAAATGTATCTTGTAGTTTGTATTTCTTTGTGGAGCTAACCTCTGAATCTCATAGAACAGCGTAGTGATATGTATGTATGTATGTATGTATGTATTAAATTCTAGGTTTCTAAGGAATTTGCTCGTTAAATTGGGTTCACCTTTCAGTGGAAGGCACGGAGAAACACCCCGAGAGACAGACCTATCACCCGTGTCTGCTCTGTGCCTCGAATCCGGGTTTAACTCAGACTCAGTCAGAATCACGTGACGTTGAACACCCGGCAATAGCGACAAAAGTGTGTTTCAAATTGTAAGCTTGAAATATTTGCGTTATGTTTAACGCGAAGCTATGAAATGGAGCCTCATTGACGTTAGTGTTTGTTATCGTGTATAAAATCCACCTTACGCAACAACTCGCAAGACAGGTCAACTCCTTCGATGCAGAGCCCCACTCAGCGATGATTGCGTAGCGTTAATCTCGAACAAGACTCCGGTTTCATGAGAAGTATTGAACGTAAACACCGTCTATCTGTGGAATTAGGGGTCTTAAGTGACTTCATTACAAGTTGTTGTCAACAGATGAGCTGTTGAAATAGTTCGACAGGAGCCGTTGATAAATGGTAATTAAATGCCATGACAGTAAGAACCTTTCCAGACACCAAACAGAAGAAAAAGGAAGGTTGACTTATCTCTGGATTTAAGAGCAGACAACAGTGAAAAATACCAACTGATTGTCTCCTGCAGCGAGATTTTGTAAGTTATGCTGAAATACGTCTCTGTTATCTCCATTTTCTTTGAATAAAAGAAGAAAAATGAAATGACACCGAAGAACTCGTGGTGATGAATACATCTCATGATGGAAAGAAACAAAAGAGAAAATGACTTAAGTATAGAAGTTCTCCGATCGTACAAAATCAGTTGCAGTTTCCAAAATAGTTCCCAGGTAATGACTGCAAAGTGTTCATATGAAGACATACCTGCTCTTTTTTCAACTGGCTGTATATTAGCTATTCCTTATGGAAAAGTACTATTTCAGGAAAAGATTTTATTTAGCTTTAATCATGCTCAGGTTTATACAAGTGAAGGTGTCTATCTTATTACAAGATTAATTGGATCAGAGAACTCGCAGCGTAAAGTGGATTGATTTTAGCGTGGGAAAAATCAGGACACTTTTCCGAAATAAAGAAAAAGAAGGATGACGCCGAATTTTCGGTTGTAATTAGCACGTCTTCTGACTCATTTCTGACACAAAAATAATATTTCAAAGCAGATTTTTAGAAAATCTAAAAATTCAGCAAAACTCTTAGACCACTTAAGGAAAACTGTTTGACCAAATACTCCTAGACAACCTAAGGAAAAACTCTTAGACCCAATACTCCTAGGCAACCTGAGGAAAAACCCTTAGACCAAATGCTCTTAGAGCACCTAAGAAAATCCCTTAGACCACTTAAGAAAAAACTCTTAGACCACCTAAGGAAAATCTCTTAGACCACCTGAGGAAAAACCCTTAGATCAAATACTCTTAGATCCCCTAAAGAAAAACCCTTACACCAAATACTCTTAGACAACCTAAGGAAATCTCTTAGACCACTTAAGAAAAAATTCTTAGACCAAACACTCTTTGACCACCTAAGAAAAGTCCCTTAGACCACTTAAGAAAAAATTCTTAGACCAAACACTCTTTGACCACCTAAGAAAAATCCCTTAGACCAAATACTCTTAGAACACCTAAGAAAAACCCTTAGACCAAACACTAAAAGCCACCTAAGAAAACATTCTCGGACCAAACACTCTTTGACCACCTAAGAAAAAACCCTTAGACCAAAAAATTTTAGAACACCTAAGAAAAATCCTCAGACCAAACACTCTTAGATCACCTAAGGAAAAACTCTTAGACCAAATACTCTTAGACCACCTAAAGAGAAATCATAGATTAAATACACCTAGACCACCTAAGGAAAAACCCTTTGACCAAATACTCTTAGAACACCTAAGGAAAAAGTCTTAGTCCAAATACTCTTAGGCAACCTAAGGAAAAACTCTTAGACCACCTAAAGAAAAACCCATAGACCAAATACCCTTAGGCCACCTAAGGAAATCTCTTAGACCACCTAAGGAAATCTCTTAGACCACCTAAGGAAATCTCTTAGACCTCCTAAGGAAAACTCTTAGATCAAATACACTTAGACCACCTAAGAAAAAATTCTTAGACCAAATACTGTGAGACCGCCTTAGGAAAAACCCTTAGACCAAATAATTTTAGACCACCTAAGAAAAACCCTTAGATCGAACACTCTTAGACCATTTAAGAAAAAACTCTTAGACCAAATACTCTAAGACCCCATAAGGATAACCTTTAGATCAAATACACTTAGACCACCTAAAAAAACCCTTAGACCAAATACTCTTAGACCACCTAAGGAAAACCCCTTAGACCAAATACTCTTAGACCACTTAAGAATAAACGCTTAGACCAAATACTCTTAGACCACATAAGAAAAACTCTTAGATCAAATACTGTTAGACCACCTGAGAAAAGCATTCTGACAAAACACTCTTAGACCACTTAAGAAAAAACTCTTAGACCACCTAAGGAAAACTCTTAGACCAGCTAAGGAAAAACCCTTTGACCAAATACTGTTAGACCACCTAAGAAAAACCCCTAGACTGCAGCTCTGATGGGCTAGTTGATGGGCTAGTTGCAAAAATGACAGCTCTGATGGGCTAGTTGCAAAAATGACTACGTCATCAGCAAAACGAAGGTTGGGTGACATTGATGAAGAAATTAATCGGCGTACAAAACTTGCCTGGAGAGCTTTTGGAAGAAACAGCATAATTTTCAAAATTTTCAAGAGCAATATGCCATTATGTCTTAAAAGAAAAGTGTTTGATCAATGCATCCTTCCAGTGCTTACGTATGGTGCAGAGACGTGGACCTTAACTAAAAGAGACATACAATGGCTGCAGACAACTCAAAGCAGCATGGAGAGGTGCATACTTGGTGTAACCAGGAGAGATAAGAAGAGGAACTCGTGGATCCGAAAAATGACAAGAGTGGAAGACATCATGATCAGAGTTAAATCCCTGAAATGGCAATGGGCTGGACATACTGCCAGAAGGACAGATCATCGATGGACAGCCGAAATTTTAGATTGGATTCCAAGGGACAGGAAAAGACCCAGAAGAAGACCACATGGGAGATGGGTGGATGAAATTCGAAAGTATGCAGGGGTGACATGGAGGACACTGGCACAAGACAGACCATTGTGGAGGAAACTTGGGGAGACCTTCGTCCAGCAGTGGATTGATAATGGTTGAAAATGATGATGATGATGATATATATATATATTATGTCTATATACCTTTTATATATATACTTTACATCTACATATCTTTTATATATATACTCATATAATATTTATATAGCTTGTATATATACAACGGCCGTTCCATAAATCCTGAGAGTAAAATCACACAAACTGAAGAAATATAGGTACAACAAAATATATCTTATTCTTTCTCAAAGTATCTTCTCTCGGATGATATGCAACTGTCCCATCGCTCGGTCCACTTCTCAAAGCATGTGGAGAAGGCATTTTGTGGAGGCTGTTTTAGCGACCCCTGTAGAGCTTGAACAACCACAGCATCAGTGTTGAATGTTGAACTTCTCCACGGAACTTCTCCTCCATTGTTGGAAACAACCAGAAATCGCACGGGGCGAGGTCAGGACTGTAGGCAGGCTGTGGCATGATTTCAAAACTGCATTTTGTAAGAACTGTTGAACACAAGCCGCCACATGTGGGTGGGCGTTATCATGGAATAGGGTCCACTTGCTCATCAGTTCCGGTCACTTAATCGATATGTGTCGTCGCAGACGCTTCAAGACTGAAATGTAATACTCAGCATTGACAGTAATTTGTAGAGGAACTGCATGCTAGTAGACTACACATTTTAGATCAAGAAAATTACCTAGACACATTTTTGATCAAAGAAAATTACCTTTTAGATCAAAGAAAATTACCTTTTTGATCAAAGAAAATTGCCATCATCACCTTCCCAGCTGATTTAGTTTGCTGGAGGGTTTCCGGAGGAGACGAGCCTGTGTGTTTCCAGACACTCGTTGTGCGCTTCGTGAGGGGTTCGAAATAGTGGACCCATGTTTGATCGGCAGTTATTACTGTGTTTAGAAAGTTTGGATCCTTTGCAATCATTTGTTTCCACTCATGACACACCTGAACTCTGGCTAACAATTGTTCTCTGGTCAGGTGATGAGGTACCCATCTGGAACACACACTATGTAGCAGTAATTTGTCGCGTACAATGCGGAATGTCGACGTTTTTGAAATATTAATTGACGCTGCTGTGTCTTCACAAATCATTCGTCGATCTTCTTGCAGGATTGTTCCAACAGTGTTACGATACGCTCCGCAACAACACTTTCAGGTCGACCAGGCCTAGGAGTGAGTTCTGCCGAAAAACGCCCTTTTTTTAAACCTTGATGCCGTCTAAAAACCGTTAACTCACCCAAACAATTATCTTTTTAAGATTTTTCATTAATTCAACTGTTTCTGGAGCCGTTTTACTCAAACAATAGCAAAGTTTTATCGCACAACGCATTTCACTTCTTAACTCTGAATCACTCACCTCCATAGCTGTATGGCGAAACGCAGACGTACCTTAAACAACTGCGCAATAACAAAACCAGAATCGTCTGCCACGACTAATAACGGTTGCCCCAGATACTTCCTTAATTGAGTTAGTCGTCTGCGTGGTTAGTTTCCCTTTCGTACTGTTGCGAACTCAAAAAAAAATACTCTCAATTTTTGTGGAACGGCTTTCTGCATTATACCTATATATCTTTTATATATACATTATATCTATATATCTTTTATATATACATTGTTATATGATGTATATGAGAGAATGTAAATATATATCTCTTTTTTTCTTGATGTCTATGCTTCTAACAGTCCGATCTGAAACATTCATTCTTCCTCAGAGAGCGTTTCTGGTGCAAAATATTTTAGATGTCATTTGAATTTTATTATTTAATGGGGAAAATCGTCTTCTTTAAATAATGCACAACTTTCCACCTAAGTGATGTAAATGTTTAAATAATATTCTCGCTATCTCTTCTTCCAAGAGACGTGCTAGAAAATTGTTTTTCTTTAGCATAACGTTTGCTCTGACTCCATTTCTACTTTGCCTCTATTTTTTACCTTTTTACGCTTTCC
This sequence comes from Macrothele yani, assembly GCA_039090855.1. Taxonomy (NCBI): domain Eukaryota; kingdom Metazoa; phylum Arthropoda; class Arachnida; order Araneae; family Macrothelidae; genus Macrothele; species Macrothele yani. Next base: position 26,951,898 of record CM077002.1, on the reverse strand, counting down.
AACCTTAGGTTGAAGAAGCGTATACACTGAGTGGCCACTTTATCATGACCACCCGTTTTTCGTTGGGCCACCTTTTGCTTTTAATACTGGGTCGATTTTTCGTGGCATGGACTCCACAAGATGTTGATAGGTGACTTGTGGAATCTGAGACCATGTTTGAAGAATAGCACTTTCCAGGAATGTGAAATTGCAGGGTTGTGGATCCAGCTGTCTGATGGCTCGTTCAACTTCATCCCACAAATTCTCAATGGGGTTGAGATTTGGAGATTGTGGGGGCCACCTAAGCTAAGTAAACTCACCGGCATGTTCCTGAAACCAATCGTGTACAATACGAGCACTATGGCAGGACGCACTATCCTGTTGAAAGTAGCCATCGCCATTGGGATAAACCAACCACATGACAGGATGCACTTGGTCCGGAACGATGTTTAGATATGATGTGCCAGTCAGACGTTGATCAACACGAATTAAAGGGCCCAAAGCATGCCAGGAAAACATTCCCCAAATCACAACGTTGCCTCCACCAGCTTGAAGGGTTGTAGCAAAGCATTTGGGGTCCATGCTTTCGTGCTGTTTCCGCCAAATTCTCACTCTGCCATCGGCATGGTACAACTGAAAACGTGATTCATGGGACCACATAATTTGTTTCCAATTATCGACTGTCTAATCCTTGTGCCCCTGTGCTAACTGGAGACGTTTTCTCTTGTGAACTGCAGACAGCAAAATTGTTCGAATAGGCCTTCGGCTGCCATATCCCATCCGATGCAATGTACAGCGAACAGTGCGTGCAGAAATCATTTGAGGGGATCCTTGATTAAGATGGTCTGTAATTTGCTGCACTGTTGCCCTTCTGTTGTCTGTTACCAGTCTGGACACTCTCCGTTCCGTCCGAGCTGTCACTAGTCGATGACGACCACACGTTGCACGTAGAGACCCAGTTTTTTGGCTGACAGTCCAGTCTTTAAACACTTTAACAACAGCTGCTCTAGAACATTTCACGAATGCAGCGATTTCGGTGATAGTCCGTCAAATCGCATTTTTTACCCATCTCGTCACCCCAAAATCACTTCTGCTACTCTCTCAAGCACTAAGCTTTCCCTTTTTATACTAGCCTCGCCCTCTGGTGGCAACAGCGTGCAGCCATAGCTCATTTGCTTAAAACTGTCAGGTGGTCATAATAAAGTGGCCACTCAGTGTATACTCCAGCTTTGAGCGCCTGTCTGTCTGTCTGTCTGCACGATAACACACGTACAAATGGTTCAATTTCGATGAAATTTAAGTATGTGATAGGGGACAACCTGGGGACAAACCCTATTGAAAATGGACGAAATGGGGTCAAAGGTCAGGACATAAGAGCGGGATCCATTCCATCGCTCTTATGCGTCCTAACTTACCTAAAAATGCTTCGATTGAGACAAAACTTTATCATGTTGTTCCGGAAATATACTGAACCAATTCTGTTTACTATCATGGAAATGGGGTCACAGGTGCGAGATTTATTCCACAGCCATTATCCTCCTAACTTAAGTAAAAAGGCTTCTATTGTGACAAAACTTTAGCATGTTGTTTCGGAGATATACTGAACCAAATCAGTTTAATATCATGGAAATGGGGTCAAAGATCAGGGCACAGGATTGAGATTTATTCCACAGCCATTATCTTCATAACTTGAGTAAAAATGCTTGTATTGCGACAAACCTTTAGTATGTTGTTCCGGAGGTATGCTGAACCAATTCTGTTTAATGTAATGGAAATGGGGTCAAAGGTAAGGGCACAGGAGCGAGATTTATTCCTCAGCCATTATCCTCATAACTTGAGTAATGATTTCTGGTATGTTGGAAAGCGTATCATAATCAATGCATTGCATGATTTTACAAACTTGTTCATTATTTAAAATTCTTCTGCCTTTGGGTGTCAGTTAATATTTCTATTTGAAAAATTCAATTCGCTTCTAAAAAAATCCCTAAAAAGTATCCTTGTTTCTGAGCACTGCCCCACAAACACCCCGGGACGATTAACTATAAAAACTAATGGGTTTAAACGCCCAGGGATCCCGTCTGCCCTCACCCTTAATAGGGGAACCGTCTAAGAGTGAATTACGTCTCCGCTAGTTACTACAAGACGAACCCCACTAGTAACTGGAAGACTGAAAGCGTTGTGAAGCGTATTACTATTCATTATAAAGCGTATTTTGCACATATTTTCTTCTTTAAGTAACAGTAAAGTTGTATAATGCTTTCCTTTATAAATCTTCTTCTAACTGCTCGATTTGAAAATCACTTTGTCTCTGATAACTTTCTTTCTCTATAAGAGATCTCTTTTGCACAATTTGTTAATTTTCATAATTTTCTACTTTCGAACTCTTTCTATTTCTGGATGATCTATGGTATGATCAATTGTAGAAATCTTGTTGACTTTCTTTCGTAGCCGATTCCAATTGACTATGAACAAACCCGCTCACACTCTGGGTATTCGGAATTCTGCGCAATTTTTCCTTAAGTGGTGTATGAGTATTTGGCCCAAGGTTTTCTCTTAGGTGGTCTAAGTGTATTTGATCTAAGAGTTTTCCTTAGGTGGTCTAAGAGTGTTTTGTCTAGGGGATTTTCTTAGGTGGTCTAACAGTATTAAAAATGAACTTTCATTTTTGGATTAAAAATGAACTTTCAGACTTTCAGAAGACAAAAGTGATGTTCAATGCTTTTACAAGAAATGAAGATTTATCGATTGATGGAGAAAAGCTGGAGATAACAGATACGTACGTTTATCTTGGACAGCAGATATATATATATAGGGATGTAAGGTCAGGTGATGCGTAACATCACAGCCTCTCCTTGACAAATGTCAACCCCGCCTTCTCGTGGTGCATCCTGTTCCCACTAAAGGGGCTCTGACGACCGCCCATAGCGGTATAACTATACCATCGGGATTAGAGGAAATTCTATCCCACACTCACCAACCCGCTTGGCCAGCGTGGTGAGTTATGGCCAAACCCCTCCAAAATGATTCCACAACTTAAATCTTGGCCCTCAGTCTCCGGCAGCTGGAATGTACCTGGCCAAGGCAGCGGCCAGTGCGACATGAAGGCAGAGGGTGCTAAGAATCCCCGGAGGACCGGACTAGGCTGCCATCTGATGCTGACCTTGGCTACTTACAATGGACGCTCCCTATCTTCTGATTCAAGGCTTCTTGAATTGGAAGAGGAACTACAAAGGATCAAGTGGGACATCGTGGGGCTAAGTGAGGTAAGGAGAAAAGGAGAAGATCTCATCGAACTGAAAAGTGGACATCTCTTCTACTATCGTGGGACAGATACTGGCAGAACTAGTGGTGTTGGATTTATAATAAACAAGAAACTGAAGGATAAAGTTGTAGAAGTTGAAAGTTCCTCTGACAGAGCTGCACGACTTGTTATCCAACTCTCGAAAAGATACCAGGCTCAGATTATTCAAACTTATGCACCCACCACAAGTCATCCGGAAGAAGAAATTGAAGAATTTTATGAGGAAATTTGTCATCTAAATAATAAAGGTAAGCAGCACTTGAAAATAATTATGGGAGATTTCAATGCAAAAATAGGGCAACGGCAACAGAATGAAACTTCAGTAGGTAAATTCGGTCATGGCAACAGAAACCAGCGTGGAAATACTCTCGTTGAGTTTGCAGAGGCAGAAGGGTTTTTCATCTTGAACTCCTTCTTCAAGAAAAAGCCACACAGGAAATGGACATGGAGACATCCAAATGGGACGACAAGTGAAATTGATTTTATTATGTGTAACAAAAAATTCGTCATAGAAGACTGCAGTGTGCTAAACAAATTCAACACAGGTAGTGACCATAGATTGGTGAGATGTAAGATGCACCTCAACACTGAACTTGAACGCGGCAAGCTCATAAGACAAACAAAATCTATTGACATAACCAACCTTAAAAAACACCATAATACCTTCAAGCTTGGAACTGAAGAACAGGTTCTCTGCTTTAGAAGGCATAACATCGGAAGAAGTGGACATCTCTGAAGTTAACAGAAAAGTAACCAAAGCTCTTATGGAAACAGCAACAAAATTAGCTGGGTCTAAGAACAAGTTGCATGTGAACAAATTATCAGGAAAACCCAAAATGTTGATGCAAAAAAGAAGAGAGATGAGGACAACTAAAGAAGATGTGACTTCCAAAGTGAAATATATAGAGCTATGCAAGACAGTAAGAAAAAGTATCACTGAAGACGTAAGGAAATTCAACTGTGAACTAGTGAGGAAAGCAATTGAAAACAACCAAAGCCTAAAGATAGCAAAGGGACATCTCAGTAAGGGAAGAAAACAGATTATGGCACTGAGAAAAGAAGATGGTTCTGTAACAAGAAATAGAGGCGAAATGTTGACAAGAGTGAAAGATTTCTACTCCAAATTATATGAAAGGGATGATATATGCACTCCAGACATCATGAAAGATACCAGTACCAGAGTTCCTCCAGTCCTTCCAGCAGAAGTTGCACATGCAATCAAGAACATGAAGCGAGGAAAAGCTCCAGGAGAAGATGGAATTACTGTAGACATCATACAAGAAGCAAGTGGAGAAATCGAAACAGTACTCGCCCAAATTTTCACTCGATGCCTTAATGAAGGAAAGATTCCTGAGGATTGGAACACCGCTACAATGATCCTGCTACATAAGAAAGGTGACATTGAGGATCTCGGAAACTACAGGCCTATCAGCCTCCTATCAGTAGTTTATAAAATCTTCACTAAAGTTCTTTCACACCGCTTGAAGGTAACACTGGACATGGCTCAACCGAGAGAACAAGCTGGATTCAGGAGTGGCTACAGCACAATAGATCATATCCACGTGCTGAGAGAACTAATTGAAAAAGCGAGGGAATATGAACTTCCATTGTGCATGGCTTTTATCGATTATGAAAAAGCCTTTGATTCGGTGAAACCATCAGCAGTTACAATGGCTCTGAAAACCTGCGGTATTGAAGATGCATACATTAATATTATTAATAACATCTATGAAAATGCAAGTGCAAAGATTAGGCTGTTTGAAAATACAACACACGTAAAAATTGGAAAGGGAGTGAGACAAGGTGACACCATATCTCCGAAGCTCTTTAATGCCACATTGGAGGGTGTTTTTCAGTCGCTGAGCTGGCAAAACAAGGGGATAAAGATTAATGGAGATTATCTAACCCACCTTCGTTTTGCTGATGACGTAGTCATTTTTGCAACTAGCCCATCAGAGCTGCAGAGTATGATCCAGGAACTTGCTGACAAGAGTAAAGAAGTGGGATTAAAAATGAACTTTCAGAAGACAAAAGTGATGTTCAATGCTTTTACAAGAAATGAAGATTTATCGATTGATGGAGAAAAGCTGGAGATAACAGACATGTACGTTTATCTTGGACAGCAGATATCAAGTGAGGGTCACATTGGTGAAGAAATTAATCGGCGTACAAAACTTGCCTGGAGAGCTTTTGGAAGAAACAGCATAATTTTCAAGAGCAATATGCCATTATGTCTTAAAAGAAAAGTGTTTGATCAATGCATCCTTCCAGTGCTTACGTATGGTGCAGAGACGTGGACCTTAACTAAAAGAGACATACAAAGGCTGCAGACAACTCAAAGCAGCATGGAGAGGTGCATGCTTGGTGTAACCAGGAGAGATAGGAAGAGGAACTCGTGGATCCGAAAAATGACAAGAGTGGAAGACATCATGATCAGAGTTAAATCCCTGAAATGGCAATGGGCTGGACATACTGCCAGAAGGACAGATCATCGATGGACAGCCGAAATTTTAGATTGGATTCCAAGGGACAGGAAAAGACCGAGAAGAAGACCACATGGGAGATGGGTGGATGAAATTCGAAAGTATGCAGGGGTGACATGGAGGAGACTGGCACAAGACAGACCGTTGTGGAGGAAACTTGGGGAGACCTTCGTCCAGCAGTGGATTGATAATGGTTGACAATGATGATGATGATGATGATATATATATATATATAAAGATATAAAAATATAATGCATATATAAAGATATATAGATACAATGTATGTACAAAAGATATATAGATACACTATCTACCAACAAGTAATTGGACACCTGTGATAGCAAAGGAAAACGAAGTTTATTCACCTTCAATAGTTGGTGGAGCCTCCACGAGCGGCGATTACAGCTACGACCTTCCGGGGCATACTCTCAACCAGGCGTTGTATGACGGCTAGCGGTATTTTCTTCCACTCGGCTTGGAGAAGACAGGTCAGTTCCTTTACCAATTTCGGACGGTGGGGGCACCCCTTAAGTCGACGCTCCAACTCGTCTCAGAGGTGCTCGATAGGGTTAAGGTCCGGGCTCTACGCAGGCCAGTCCATTCGATTAACCCCATTGTCAACATACCAAGCCATGCTGGACCTCGCAACATGACAGGTAGCATTGTCATCCTGAAAGTAACATAAGTCCACCCCGAAAAACTGCCACAAAGTAGGAAACGCATGGTCATCCAAAATGGTGCAGTAGGTCTCGGCGTTGAGTCTACCAGGAATTGCGACCAAGGGTCCCTTGCCATACCAGGAGAAACACCCCCATAGCATAATTCCACCGCAACCGAACTACTTCACAGTTGGCACAATACATTCCGGCAGGAGACGTTCTCCAGGCCGACGCCAAACCCAGACCCTGCCATCCGAACGGTAGAGGGTGAACCTTGATTCGTCGCTCCAGTGAACCTGTTTCCACTGTTCAACGGTCCACTGTCGACGTTCTTTGCCCCACGATAGCCGAGCAGCGCTATTGGACTTGGTGATCAAAGGCTTGTGGGCGGCAGCACGTCCATGATAACCGAGCAGATGGGCTTCCTTATGAATGGTATTCATCGAAAGAGCACTCCCGGATGCCTGTTGAAACTCCTCGCAGATGTCGTCCATCGATTAGGTGCGGTTCTTCCGAATTTCTGTGGCCAGCACCCGTCGGTCTCTAACTCCCAGTTTTGTGGATCTGCCGGGTCGGGGCACATTCCGACAGTCATCTCTCATCTTCCACTTGCCAATCACGTAGGTCACTGTCGATTTTGTGTACTTCAATTCGCCTGATATGTCACGTATGGATCGGCCATTTCTGTGATACCCGATGATTACACCTTTCTCGAAATCAGAGAGCTCCGAACTGCGTGGCATCTTGCATGCGACTGGTTGCGTTGTTGTTTCCCACACGATATTTAACGGCGGCGGCCGTGACGTGTATCAGGACCGCAGATATCTTCGATTGCAGGGGTGTCGAATTACTTGTTGGTAGATAGTGTATAATATGAATATATATATAAAAGATATGTAGATGTAATGCATATATATAAAAGGTATATATATATATATATATATATATATATGGGATGTAAGGTCAGGTGATGCGTAACATCACAGCCTCTCCTTGACAAATGTCAACCCCGCCTTCTCGTGGTGCATCCTGTTCCCACTAAAGGGGCTCTGACGACCGCCCATAGCGGTATAACTATACCATCGGGATTAGAGGAAATTCTATCATACACTCACCAACCCGCTTGGCCAGCGTGGTGAGTTATGGCCAAACCCCTCCAAAATGATTCCACCACTTAAATCTTGGCCCTCAGTCTCCGGCAGCTGGAATGTACATGGCCAAGGCAGCGGCCAGTGCGACATGAAGGCAGAGGGTGCTAAGAATCCCCGGAGGACCGGACTAGGCTGCCATCTGATGCTGACCTTGGCTACTTACAATCGACGCTCCCTATCTTCTGATTCAAGGCTTCTTGAATTGGAAGAGGAACTACAAAGGATCAAGTGGGACATCGTGGGGCTAAGTGAGGTAAGGAGAAAAGGAGAAGATCTCATCGAACTGAAAAGTGGACATCTCTTCTACTATCGTGGGACAGATACTGGCAGAACTAGTGGTGTTGGATTTATAATAAACAAGAAACTGAAGGATAAAGTTGTAGAAGTTGAAAGTTCCTCTGACAGAGCTGCACGACTCGTTATCCAACTCTCGAGAAGATACCAGGCTCAGATTATTCAAACTTATGCACCCACCACAAGTCATGCTGAAGAAGAAATTGAAGAATTTTATGAGGAAATTTGTAGTCTAAATAATAAAGGTAAGCAGCACTTGAAAATAATTATGGAAGATTTCAATGCAAAAATAGGGCAACGGCAACAGAATGAAACTTCAGTAGGTAAATTCGGTCATGGCAACAGAAACCAGCGTGGAAATACTCTCGTTGAGTTTGCGAAGGCAGAAGGGTTTTTCATCTTGAACTCCTTTTTCAAGAAAAAGCCTCACAGGAAAATGGACATGGAGACATCCAAATGGGACGACAAGTGAAATTGATTTTATTATGTGTAACAAAAAATTCGTCATAGAAGACTGCAGTGTGCTAAACAAGTTCAACACAGGTAGTGACCATAGATTGGTGAGATGTAAGATGCACCTCAACACTAAATTTGAACGTGGCAAGCTCATAAGACAAACAAAATCTATTGACATAACCAACCTTAAAAAACACCATAATACCTACAAGTTAGAACTGAAGAACAGGTTCTCTGCTTTAGAAGGCCTAACATCGGAAGAAGTGGATATTTCTGAAGTTAACAGAAAAGTAACGAAAGCTCTTATGGAAACAGCAACAAAATTAGCCGGGTCTAAGAACAAGTTGCATGTGAACAAATTATCAGGAAAAACCAAAATGTTGATGCGAAAAAGAAGAGAGATGAGGACAACTAAAGAAGATGTGACTTCCAAAGTGGAATATATAGAGCTATTCAAGACAGTATGAAAAAGTATCACTGAAGACGTAAGGAAAATTCAACTGTGAACTAGTGAGGAAAGCAATTGAAAACAACCAAAGCCTAAAGATAGCAAAGGGACATCTCAGTAAGGGAAGAAAACAGATTATGGCACTGAGAAAATAAGATGGTTCTGTAACAAGAAATAGAGGCGAAATTTTGACAAGAGTGAAAGATTTCTACTCCAAATTATATGAAAGGGATGATATATGCACTCCAGACATCATGAAAGATACCAGTACCAGAGTTCCTCCAGTCCTTCCAGCAGAAGTTGCACATGCAATCAAGAACATGAAGCGGAGGAAAAGCTCCAGGAGAAGATGGAATTACTGTAGACATCATACAAAAAGCAAGTGGAGAAATCGAAACAGTACTCGCCCAAATTTTCACTCGATGCCTTAATGAAGGAAAGATTCCTGAGGATTGGAACACCGCTACAATGATCCTGCTACATAAGAAAGGTGACATTGAGGATCTCTAAAACTGCAGACCTATCAGCCTCCTATCAGTAGTTTATAAAATCTTCACTAAAGTTCTTTCACACCGCTTGAAGGTAACACTGGACATGGCTCAACCGAGAGAACAAGCTAGATTCAGGAGTGGCTACAGCACAATAGATCATATCCACGTGCTGAGAGAACTAATTGAAAGAGCGAGGGAATATGAACTTCCATTGTGGATGGCTTTTATCGATTATGAAAAAGCCTTTGATTCGGTGAAACCATCAGCAGTTACGATGGCTCTGAAAACCTGCGGTATTGAAGATGCATACATTAATATTATTAATAACATCTATGAAAATGCAAGTGCAAAGATTAGGCTGTTTGAAAATACAACACACGTAAAAATTGGAAAGGGAGTGAGACAAGGTGACACCATATGTCCGAAGCTCTTTAATGCCACATTGGAGGGTGTTTTTCAGTCGCTGAGCTGGCAAAACAAGGGGATAAAGATTAATGGAGATTATCTAACCCACCTTCGTTTTGCTGATGACGTAGTCATTTTTGCAACTAGCCCATCAGAGCTGCAGAGTATGATCCAGGAACTTGCTGACAAGAGTAAAGAAGTGGGATTAAAAATGAGCTTTCAGAAGACAAAAGTGATGTTCAATGCTTTTACAAGAAATGAAGATTTATCGATTGATGGAGAAAAGCTGGAGATAACAGACATGTACGTTTATCTTGGACAGCAGATATCAAGTGAGGGTCACATTGATGAAGAAATTAATCGGCGTACAAAACTTGCCTGGAGAGCTTTTGGAAGAAACAGCATAATTTTCAAGAGCAATATGCCATTATGTCTTAAAAGAAAAGTGTTTGATCAATGCATCCTTCCAGTGCTTACGTATGGTGCAGAGACGTGGACCTTAACTAAAAGAGACATACAAAGGCTGCAGACAACTCAAAGCAGCATGGAGAGGTGCATGCTTGGTGTAACCAGGAGAGATAAGAAGAGGAACTCGTGGATCCGAAAAATGACAAGAGTGGAAGACATCATGATCAGAGTTAAATCCCTGAAATGGCAATGGGCTGGACATACTGCCAGAAGGACAGATCATCGATGGACAGCCGAAATTTTAGATTGGATTCCAAGGGACAGGAAAAGACCGAGAAGAAGACCACATGGGAGATGGGTGGATGAAATTCGAAAGTATGCAGGGGTGACATGGAGGAGACTGGCACAAGACAGACCGTTGTGGAGGAAACTTGGGGAGACCTTCGTCCAGCAGTGGATTGATAATGGTTGACAATGATGATGATGATGATATATATATATATATATATATATATATATATATATATATATATATATATATACACTGACGGAAGAAAAATCCCAACACCACGAAGAAATAGTTGTAGAGTAAAGAAATGGCGGCAATGCATTTATATAGGTAACATATTTAATCGATTAAAGTTTCAAGATCACAGCTTAATGTAAGCGCGAGAAGAGCCATTTTAAATGTGAAATACTGGTACATTAGTAACCGGTGTAACCGCCAGAATGTTGAATGCAAGCACGCAAACGTTCATGCATTGTGTCGTACAGGTGCTGGATGTCAGTTTGTGGGATGGAGTTCCATGCCTGTTGCACTTAGTCGGTCAATACAGGGTCGGTTAATGCTGGTTGGGGGTGACGCTGGAGTTGTCGTACAATGATGCCCTATGCGTGCTCGATTGGTGAAAGATCTGGTGATCTAGCAGGCCACGGCAACATGTCGACACTCTGTAGAGCATGTTGGGTTACAAAAGCGGTGTGAGGGCGAGGGTAATCCTGTTGGAAAACACCCCTTTAATGCTGTTCATGAATGGCAGTGCAAGAGGTTGAATCACCAGACAGACGTACAACTATGCCGTCAGGGTGCGTGGAGTAACCACGAGAGTGCTCCTGCTGGCATAGGAAATTGCTCCCCAGACCATAACTCCAGGTGTAGGTCCAGTGTGTCTCGGCCGCAGACATATTGGTTGCAGGCGCTCACCTGGCCTCCTTCTAACCAACACACGGCCATCACTGGCCCCCAGGCAGAACCGGCTTTCTTCAGAAAACACAACAGATCTCCAGTCCTTCCTCCAATGAGCTCTAGCTTGACACCGCTGACGTAGCAAACGGCAGTGGCTTGGAGTAAGTGGAATGCGCGCTACAGGGCGTCTGGCTCGGAGCTGTCCTTCAAGTAACCGATTTGTAACAGTTCGTTGTGTCACTGTGGTGGCAATTGCAGCTCGAATTGCTGCCGCAGACGCGGTACGATGCGCCTCGGCCATACGCCGTACACGGCGGTCTTCCCTCTCAGTAGTGCCACGTGGCCGGCCGGAATCCGGTCTTCTTGAGGCAGTACCTTTCCTTGTCCACCGCTGCCAACAATCATGCACAGTGGCTACATTCATGCCAAGTCGTTCTGTAATATTGCGGAAAGAAAATCCACCTTCTCGTAGCCCTATTACACGACCTTGCTCAAACTCCGTGAGCTGTTGGTAATGGCTTCTTCGTCTTCTTAAAGGCATTCTTGACTAACATCCACACAGCTAATGTTTCACGCAGCTAATGGACATGCAATCCGTTTTCTCGATGACACTGCAACCAGTCCTCGTGCCTGGAGCACGAGGACTGGTGCTCCAGGCACGAGGACTCATGCTCCGGGCACGAGGACTGGTGCTCCAGGCACGAGGACTCATGCTCCGGGCACGAGGACTGGTGCTCCAGGCACGAGGACTGGTTGCAGCTTAATCCTATATTCTCCTGAGCTTAATCCTTCAGGAGCTCGAAAATCATGGGATTGAATCGTTACAGTTGCCTACAAGGTCTCCTGAGCTTAATCCTATTTAGGACGCTATACAGCGACGTCTGAATAACCAGTTTCCATACCCCAATACATTGGAAGACTTCCAAAACGTGTTGCCTGTAATATGTGACGTTCTGCCACAGACACTCATCAATAATGTCATTGCAAGTATGCCTGGTAGGTGTCAAGACGTTCTTCGATACAGAGGTGGTGTTACTGGTTACTGAAATCAAGAACTATGGGCATTTCAGATTTAGGAGCGTCTGCATGGGTAAAAGATTATGAGTGTATAGAAGGTCTTGTTTACGTCGTGTGATGGATGTCAGTGAAGCCCGATCTGTGTGTCAAGATCGCTGTAAATGGAGAAGTCTGATACAGCAACAGTAAGTAAATAATCACTTAGAACAGCTTAGTGACATGTATGTCTGTCTATATTGCAGTGCTACTTTGTTGTATGCAGAAATTGCGCAATAAATTGTTTTTGTTCCCACACTCTTTAGCGTTTGGGTAACGTAGCTTTACTTATGTTATTCTTGCAATGCATGTTACTTCAGTCCGATATATACGTACATCCTTCATTTCATGCAATATGTCTAACTTTTTGTGGCCATTGCATTTGTTTACATACTTACACTGGTGTGCAAAAATTAAGGACGAAGAAAAAAAAAATTAGCATAACAGCGGAACGAGCAGGCAGAACGGACCGAAAGACCACTCAGGAGATAGACTAGGGTCCGGTACGGTAGGGAATGCGCATATATGCAGCACGACGTACGGGGAGGGGCAGTGTCGGAAGGGTATAAAGCACACGGGCGGTGTACACTCAGCAATTCGGTGAAATCTATTGCACGGTGCACATCGGTTTGAACGACGTCGAGTTGCTGCCATCGTGTGCTATGGCCAACAGGCAATCCAGTAGACGACATCTGGATGACTTTACCCGAGGTCGCGTCATTGGGAAGTTGGAAGAAGGTCAAAGTGTGACTAGTGTGGCCGAGGAGTTCGGGAATGCTCATAGCATCGTTTCACGAGCTTGGGGAGCACTTCAAACGACAGGAACAGCTGTCCGAGAGTTTAGCAGTGTTCGTCCACGAGCAACCACGGCGGCGGACGACCGGTATAGTGTCTTGCAGGCGAGAAGAGACAGGCGGCAGACAGCGGGAGAAATCGCAAGGCACATGCAACAGACAACAGGACGTCCGCTATCGCGTTTTACCGTGGCCAGGAGGCTGCACAAATGTGGTCTATTGGCACGACAACCAGTACGGGGTGTGCCATTAACGCCTGCTCATCGGAGGCGGTGGTTTTTGTGGCGCCAGGAACACAAGAACTGGACATATCAGCAATAGGGGCCGAGTTCTCCCAAACGGATGGGAGCCGATTTAGTCTGACGAGCGATTCTGGACGTATACATATCTGGAGAGAGCAGGGAACACGCAACCGCACCTCCAACATCATCGAAAGGGACCGGTTTGGAGGTGGCGGAGTTCTCGTTTGGGGCGGTATCATGCTTGGTAGCCGTACTGACCTCCACATCTTCCAAGGAGGTTCAGTCACTGGTGTCCGCTATTGTACCCAGGTTCTCCTGCCTCACGTGCGTCTGTTTAGAGGTGCTGTGGGTAATGAGTTCCTCTTCATGGACGACAACGCTACACCTCCTCGTACAGTGGTTGTCGCAGAGCTGTTGGAGAGTGAAGATATTCAACGCATGGATTGGCCCACAAGGTCCCCTGACCTAAATCCAATCGAACACGTGTGGGACTTTCTCGGGAGACGCTTGGCAGCATGTCACCAGCTGCCAGCAACGATTCCGCGGCTGCGATTGGCGCTACAAGAGGAATGGGCAGCGATGCCTCAACAGCTCCTTGACAACCTCGTCATCAGCATGGACAGACGTTGTAAATCCTGCAAAGCAGTCAGGGGTGAACATATCCCCAACTAAAGACTGGATTTTTCTTGGAAGCAGCCTGTCACATGGACGTTTCTGTCTTCTGTCAAGTTGTGCTCGAAGCTACCTTTTCAATAAAGCGCCTTTGCGTCCTTTGGATTCCTTGTTTGGACGGTTTTGCTCACTTTTCCCATATTCTTACATCTTGGGGATCTTATGGTATGATTTGAGTCGATGTGGAGCACTACTGCACTACGTTACATTCGAAAAAAACGTCTCGTCCCTAAGTTTTGCACGGCAGTGTATTTGGTGATCGAGGCTACCATGTTTATGCTTAGGTGTGAAAGAAAAATGGGTTTACATTTGTAACAGAAATAGGTAGTCAGGTCTAAACCTTATGAGCGTGTGTGTGGTGGTGGTGGTGGTGGGACGGGGGGATTCCTAAGAGAAATCGCTCCTCTCCCTGCATTGAATTTCGTTTACTGCGGGGGTAGTTTAATTTAGTAGCTTTGTTTTACCAGAGGAGCCTTGCGCTATTTGCAATAAGTGGTGGAGAAACAGATGCAAGTCCGAAACTAATCAGAGAAGACCTTAAACTGGACACCATGAGCAGCGCCGTGCAGAGGTGAGACCCATATGGTTCAGGTACGCTCCTTTCTAAATTAAGGACCGTTCAGACCTCTACTCCTTATTATCAGTTGTCGCATTTTAACGCATAATAATAGTACAACGGCTTTTGCAGCACGGAAATGATTTGCAAAATTTCATCATATAATCCTCTAGTTGTAGATTTCTATTCGTCACGACGCGACATCTATAAACGGTCAAGTTTCAAATTGACTGGAATTTCGAAACAATTTCATGGCCGAGGACATGACTCACTGTGGCAGAGCGATGAAGTAGACGCATTTGATGCCACTGACGATGAGAACGGCGTGTAAGACACCAACAACAGTAAAAGCTGCGGGTAATGTTCACACACAGAATATTAACTATGGCAAATACGTTATAGAGTTTTGCAAGATTAGCATTTATATATCAACCTGTACCGGTATAGGTCAAGAACAATTTCTCTACGCGTGAAGGTGCAGTGTTAAAATTAAAAAGATATTGACTTAGATAACAAGTGAAATAAAAGCAATTGAGTTTATTAAAATTCACTTATTGTTCAACGTTGTTTGGTACACTTTCATCCGTACATAATGATTGCATACTGCCAAAAAATGAGGCAACTGGGGTATTCGAGGAATTACACTAAACCCTTTAATTTAACAGTAGTTTATTTCCAAAGTGGGGAAGGGAGGTGGAAATTCGGAAATGAACAGCAAAATCATGAGATTTTCATAAAAAAAAATACATCAGCTTAAACGAATTCTTCATTTTCAAATTTTGTATCATGAAATTCGTCTTTAGACGAACAGGTATAGCTCAAATACGTTGGGTAAACCAAAGAATGGTCGACATCTGGAAGTAGATGGAACTTTTCTGAAATTTCTAGCTGCCTTGCACGCTCGCGGGAATATTGAAGACTGCTCTGTCGTGGAAGTACCTCAGGGATATGAAAAGAGATGTTTTGAAGAACGCGAAAAAAAGATGAAATATGATTCAAGTGCTAAAAAATCTTGAAAACTCAAGCCTGGAGGAACTTTGGGTGAAATGTTTCCCAATTTATCCGAAAGTTGGAGAAGGAGCTTTTCGTATTATTATTTTTTTGCATCGACGTACCTCTGTGATAAAAACTTTTCAAGTTTAATCACAATTAAAAAGTAACAAAGTAATCTACCGTATGCCGAAGACTTGTTACCTACGAAGTCTAGGATTTTCCAAACTTTGAAGAAAATGCAACAGCATCATTCACATTAAATTGGTTTTACTTCTGTTGTTGTTCTTGTTGTTTAAATCTAAACTGCATTTTTATGAACTTCGTGCGATAATGAAAACCATTTATGTTTATTTTTAATTTTAAATTACTTTACGAATTTAATTTTTTTTTGTTAAAAGGGTGTTGGTTTGTAGTAAAGGAGAAATAGGAAGACATGAAAATTTCTCAATAATCAAATCGGGAAGATCTGAAGTAGAAAAATAACATATTTATCATTTCTCTAAGATTTTTATCATTTTCCCAATATCTTTAGACAGTTGTTTTCTGACAGCATTTCTTTCAGTTCTTCTCTGAGTGCATCTTTTGTTTCTTCAGTTGAATCTAAGTTATTTATTTTTCCAAGAAATGACTTACCAAATTTGCTTTTATATAAAACGGGTATTAAGAATTATAATCCAAATTTTATTTATATTCATGAGCTTTTCCTATAAATTTGCAAGTGTTTTTCCATCTTCGATATACATAGTGTGATGTTAAAAATTTACCTCACTTTCAAATAGAAGTTCTAAAATTAACTTTAGGGAATCACTTAACTTATTGAAAGTTTCCAAATTTTTATTTGAAATTTTTTAAATTGCCAAGATAAAATTCTTTTACGACTTAAGAAAGGTCTCAAAATAGGGAAATAGATGTAGTCCATCATCAATGGCATCTTGGGAAATTCTTTTCCATCAAGCATCTAGTGCGGCTTGCTAGGTCTTAACCATAACCGAACAAGAAGATTAACGTAGGACATGAGTTTTCCACCAAAATTTGTTAATTTTAAATCCCATCTCTTGTAAACCCAATACAAAGGAATTCTCAAAGTACGGAATCGTTAAACAAAAATTAGAAATATCCAAATAAAATAAATTTAGTATTGCTCCTACTTACTTTTGATACTTGATCAAATGTGAAGAAAACATTTGTTTACTATCGAAAGTAAGACACAAATGTAAATCAATAAATAAAGAAGTAAATGTGAAAAAAAATCTTATAAGCAAAGAAAACATAAACAAATGTGAAAACAAATCTCTTGAAACAATTGTAAAGAAAACATAAGCTCCCTTTAATTCAAACGGCTTAGTAGTTTTCGAATTACACTGCTGGCCACTCAAAATGAAACACCAAGAAGGACACGAGATAGCAAAGCCAGATTTACTGGACACATAACAACAGATACAAAGATGAAACGATTGAGCTTACAGGCCCGTGCGACTTGCGGAACACGCAAACATCAATAGTTCGCGTGGCCCCCATGGCTGGCAATAACGGCCGTTACACGCCGCGGCATCGAACGAAAGAGGCTTTGGATGTGGGCTTGGGGTATGTCGGTCCAGGCTGCGCTCACACGTTGCCACAGTTCATCAGGCGTAGCCGCGGGTGGTGCTTACCGGGCCACTCGGTTGCCGATCAGCGACAAGACGTGTTCGATGGGCGACATATCGGGAGAACAGGCGGGCCACGGCAGCAGTGACACCTGGTGGGCCGTGAAGAATTGTTGCACGATGCATGTCATGTGCGAACGCGCATTGTCCTGCTGGAACATGGCCGCTGGCAGGTCCTGCAGGTAAGGAAGGATTACAGGCTCCAAAACGTCGGAGATGGTGCGGTGGCTGTTGAGTGTACCGGCGATGCGTACCAGAGGGTTGCGGGTGTCATATCCAATTGCGCCCCAAACCATAACGCCAGGCGACGGACCGGTATGGCGATGCATAATGCAGGCGTCATACAGTCTCTCGCCGCGGTGCCGCCACACGCGAATTCGACCATCGTGGTGTTGCAGGCAGAAGCGGGATTCGTCGGAGAAGACAATGTCGTGTAATTCCGTAGTCCAGGTGTGGCGTTCAACATCCCACTGCCGCCGCACTCGCCGGTGCTGTAACGTCAATGGTAATCGGAGCAATGGGCGCCGTGCGACAAGTCCCCGCTCCTGCAGACGACGTCTAACGGTACGTGCTGACACAGGTTGTTACGCAACACACCCTAATTCCTGCGCTAACGTTCGTGATGTGGCGGGGCGAGGCGCGAATGCTCGCCGCACAACATGCCGGTCCTCTCGTTTGGTGGTGTGCCGCGGCTGTGGCAATCGCTCACGTCGGTCCGTCCGTCCCTCCTGCACCCACCGAATCCATACTCGCCTCACTATGGCTGGATGTCGTCCCACACGGGCGCCCGATGTCTCGGTACGATAAACCATTTTCGCGATAAGCCTCTATTCGTCCTCTGTCGAACTCCGGAATGTGCTGGAATGACTGCCGTATTCTGCGACGAGGCATCAGGAAGCTTCCCACGCACAGGTCCGGCCGCACAACACACTTCCACTACTTACACATCGCCTTCTGTGCACCCTTCTTATAGTGCATCTCGGTGGCGTGCCGGGCGCACATGATTTGCATATGCCCTGCAATGCTAATCGCTTGCAGGTCCTCTCACGGGCGACGCATACTGCGAATTTCAGGCCAATCGGATGCTTCCTTTTGGTGTTGTATTTTGGGTGACCAGCAGTGTATATTAAAAAGAGTTTTGTATATTTTATAAAAAAATAAATTTCAGTTCATCTTTCAATTTAAACTTACAGCACTGAAAAACTAATTTTCAAAGAAAGAAAAATCAAGCAGACTAAAAGTGATACTGAAATAAATTCGTCTTAAAAATTCAACCTATTGCTTTTCTTTTTAAAAAAATCGTTTCCAATACTACCATTATTCCCTCTGAAACTTCATTAAACTGAGTGATCACTGAATTATGACCACCCCTATCAAAAGTGTATGCGGCCCGATTACCACGTGATTTCCTAAAGAGCACGATTACTAACAATCGCTGAATATCCGCCGTGCATCGGACGAGCACGTTAAGTGACGGCCCCCAGGCTGGACCCACTGGTTAAATGGGTATCCTTTCCTATGTCCCCCCTGAAATTCCCTCACCCCTCTATGTGCAATATCCTACTTGTACGGTGGCGCCATCTACTGTGCTCTAATCTCACTACAAACTGTTCTGTCCAAGTCGCTAGACTTGCTCTCATTCCTTCCTTTCCTGTGTCCTGCCCAAACGGCGATCTCGCTGTAAGTGGCTGGGACCTATACTCTACTCACTGTGGACGGAAGTCCTACAAGAAAATGACAAATACTTGATTGATTGATTGAGTAGCAAAATTCGGAGTGTGATGGGGGATCGGAAGGATTTTTGGACTTTGAAAAAGGCCTAGTATCTTAGGTCCGAGACCTGGGCTATCTCCCTCCCCCAGTGCTGTTTTTTTAATTGCGAAGTATAATTTTTAATTGTTAAGTAATAGAAGTAACTTTTTTTCTAAATTTTAGGTACATGCCGTTGTTAACATGATACCAAATAATTATGAGGATTAGGATTCGAACACTTATTTGTACATGAACTCCATTCTTCTTCTGAATACTTTCTCTGTACATGAACTGCATTCTTCTTTCCTTTTGTGTGAACTTGAGTGCTACGTTTTCATAAAATGTTTCTTCCGAGTACTTTTTCATATTTAAAAATAATATTTTTCTCTATTGACAAAAAAAAAAAACAGCCAAGTTTTTCGAATGTGCATGTCCTTGTGTGGCTCGAAGATATATCTTGATTCCTTTTTAATGCTGGAAAACTTCTTTCGGCAGTTGCAGTTGTTGATGGAAAGTTTAATATTAGGTCTGCTAATTTGTACACCTCACTCAGCGCTATGTCCAATTTATTCAACTTTATGTAACACGTAATATCTCTTACTGATTTTTTTGTATTCATGAAGGGAATAAAACGCTTTCAGTTCATTTTTTAATTGAGCTGTATCAAAATTTGAAGCATAGAGTTCTTTAAGTTCTGACAGTAGATGTTCAGGAAAGCTTTCACAAAATTCATCAAAACAATTCTAATCCAACACAGCCACGAAATAAAGATATAATGTCTCTGATTTTAATTCATTGACACTTCACAAAAATTGAAACAACTCTAGCGAAGCACTCTTATGGACGGGAGTATGCGAGTGACTGAGATAGTCTGTCTTCGTTTTTCGGAGCGAACCGTTTCCCAAAGCAATTGGCCAATCCCCTCTACCAGCTGATTCATGTTGTCATGGAAACGCTAGCAGGCGATGGTACGGAAGGTTTTCGCATCCGAACTGCGAAGACTCTGGAAGAGCTGCTTGCGTCATACCGTTTTTTGTCGTTTGCCAGACTGAGTCAAAGAAGCGAATCCGCACGCGTTTTTTTTCGCAGCAAAGGCATCGACATATTTTAATACCGTTGATAATTAATTTTTATTTGTGTATATTTATTTCAGTTTTATTTGTGCATTCTCTGGGCTTCACAGCTAGCCTCGAATATACGCCAATGGAAAGGACAGATTGTAGTAGATCGGAGAGCAGTTGCCTCGATTTTCCAAACGGGTTATTTGCAAGCCGCCATACCTAAAGTGTATCTGGACTGGCGTAAAAATGGTCAAACAACGACCCGGAGGCAAAACTGCACAGGATAGTAACACGTTGATGTGAGGGGTGAGCGCCGGGTTCGACGACTCGTACAGACGAGCAGACACAGCATTGTTCAACAGTTGATTACCCAATACAACAGATTTCAACCCGGAACAGTATCTGTCATGACCATGCGTCGCATGCTCGCAGGTATGGGCTATAACAGCGGACGACCCCCGACGACATGCTCTCCTTACTACGGTGCCTCGGCGCAAATTACTCTCCTGGTGCAAAGATCATGCAAGTAGAACGTCGGATAACCGGAAAAAAGTGTCCTGGTCGGACGAGTCGCACTTCCTGTACATATAATTTAACCGAAATAAATCGGTAGTAGTAGCAGCTCAGTCCTCGCCCAACTAAAGAATAAACTGTCCCAAATATCTGGGCTTGACTTCTGATAAAGGTCACAAGTGTTTTACCTTTTTGGCACGTCTTTTGTAAAAAAAGACCGTGCTTATGTTACCTGTTTGTACGTCCGTCTGTACCCATGATATCTCTGCAACTATTAGTCCGATTTGAAAACTTCTTTTTTGCATTGGGAAGCTTGAAATATGCAAATGACGATCCTTTATTTCGGTTTTTTTTTACGATGCACAATTTTGCCGCCAGAGGGCGTAAATGCAGAAGATGTCGAATTCAAAAATACGTTTTTTTCCACATATTTGCTTCTAATCATCCGATTGAAAAAACTCTTTTACCTTTCGATTCCATTTATATCGAACAGTATTTTAGATATAGTTACTTTTTCAAATTACGCATATATCCCCCGCTAGGGGGCGTAAAATTAAACTGCATTTTTCCCTATAACTCTTCTTCTAAAGCTCAGATTTGAAAAACTTTTTCTTCAGCGAATACACCTCCTGATGGAAAATCTTTTGCATATAATTTCAAACTTTTGGTAAAGAATGCTTTAGCCACCAGGGGGCGTAAGTGTTAATTCTTTCTTCTGATGCATTTGCCATAAAATCTGAGCTTCTAAAATATCGATTGAAAAAATTCTATCGTGGACTGATACCTCTCACGTCGATAAACCTTTTCGCAACATTTTCTTCTTGAAATAATCCCCAGTTTCACCGCCACAACGCATAGATGTATATTTTATTTTTTGTCAATAGCTCTACTTCTAGGAGTCCGATTTTAAATATTCCTTCTTTGTTGGATAGTGCTTCCAGTGTGACATGTTTTTCATATAATTTCAAAATTTTCAAGTAAAATTCATAGACTTTCCGCCAGGGGACGTAAAGGTAAATTGCTTTCTCCCCTATATCTCTGCTTCTAAATCTCTGATTTGAAATATACTTTCCGCACCGGATACAGCTCCTGATGGGAAATCCTTTGCACACAATTTCTAATTTTTGAAAAAAACCAAAAAATGGTTTGGCCACCAGGTGGCATAATTCTTAATTTTCATTTCTGATGTATTTGCAGCAAAATATGAGCTTCTAAAATCTCGATTGAAAAAAACGTCGTTTGTTGACCGATACTACTCATGTGGACAAACCTTTTAGGAACATTTTCTCCTTGAAATAACGCATGGTTTCTACGCCAGGGGCGTAGATGTATATCTTATTTTTGTCAATATCTGTACTTCTAGGAGTCCGATTTGAAAAATTCCTTGTTTGTTGGGCAGTGTTTCCTATGCGAAATGTTTTTCCTATATATTCAAAAATTTCGAGTAAATCATCGTCTTTCCGCTAGGGGGTACGAAGGGAAATTGCGTTTTCTGTGTTATTTCTGCTGCTAAAACTCCGATTTAAAAATTTTTCTTCCTGTGTCGCATCCAAGACCTGATCGAAAATATTTTTCACATATTTTCTAATGTTTGGTATAGAATGGTTTCGCCACCAGGGGGCATAAGTGTTAATTTCCGCTTCTGATGTATTTGTAGCAAAATCTGGACTCCTGAAAACTCGACTAATTTTCTTTTTCTGGACCGATACCGCTCATATGGAAAAAACGTTTGAGAATACTTTCTTCCTAAATTAATGCATGATTTTCCCACCAGGGGACGTAAAGTCACATCTTATTTTTGTCGATATCTCTGTTTTTAAGAGTCCGATTTGAAAAATTCTTTCTGTGTTGGAGAGCGTTTCCGCTGCGAAATGTTTCTCATATAAATTCATGTTTTTTTTAACGCACAAGTCTGCAACCAGAGAGTGTAAGCTCCTAAGCTCACGATTCCGTTTACAGTAATATCTGAGGGATTAAAAACTCGACTGAAAAACTTCTTTCTTCCGTCAGATAATATTGTTTTACATACCGGTTCCATTCTCCCCTATATCTCTGCTTTGAATAGCTTTAATAAATTTAATTTGCGTTAGAACGGAATCAAAAGACGTGCTTATTACACCCGAAAATTCGGTGTCATCTTTTTTGTTTATTTTTATATCAGAGTTAAAAACCACCGTGAACATCTGTGAAGCTTATAAGAAATCGTGCGTCCTTAGTACACGAATTAGCCATTACATTATGACCACCCCCAGCCTAGAGAAATAAGCTCGCCTGGAGACCGAATGGTGGCTCAGGTGAAATTCACGGAGCACTATATAAACAACCCGAGGACCGACTTTCGGTTAGTAGAGTGTTTGGAGTCAGAATGGAAAAAGCTGCCAATTTATCGGAGTCTGATAAAAGACAAATTTTGATGTCACGGCGTCACGGAACTACGATCTCGGAAACGGGTCGGCTTGTTCACGTGCAGCTGTAGTGAGTACGTATCAAAATTGTGCACAGGGGAGCGGAAACTGTCGCGCATTGTTCACAGCGACAAATCCCCCGCAGCGATGATTAGGGCAATGTGTCACAGCAAATAGTTCATCGCAGCCTTCTGCGCATGATCCTGCGTAGCCAAAGACCCAGCTGTGTCTCGATGTTCACTGCACGTCATCGCCAACGACGCACGAAATGGGCCCAAGATAATTGAGATTGGACCATGGATGATTGGAAGAAAGGGGTTTTGTCTGAGAAATCAAGATTCCTGGTGCCTCAAGTAGACGGCAGAGCGCGGATACGCTGATTACCAGAGGAAGCTATGGCACCTGGATGTACTGTTAGGCGGAAACAGGCCGGCGGCAGCGGTGTTATGCTCGGGGCGATGTTTTCTTGGGTCACTTTAGGCCCCATTATCCCAACAGCAGAATCCCTGACAGCTTTCAGGTATCTGAACATCGCTGCGGAGCAAATTCATCCATTCACGGCAACTGTAGTCCCTGCTGATGATGGCCATTACTAACAGGATAATACACCATGCCACCCTGCCAGAATCGTCAAGAAGTGGTTCGAGGAACACGCTGGTGACGTTTTGTTAATGACCTGGCCTCCATATTCACCTGACATGAATCCAATCGAACATTTGTGGTTTGACTTGGAAAAGTGGGTTCGTCCTAAATCACTACCTCCCCGAAATGTACGGGAACTGGATGACCTGCTGTTGACATATGGTACCAGATACCTCAGGATACTTATCGCCACCTCGTCGAATCGTTGCCTCGCCTAGTGGCTGCTGGTGTGCGGGTCAAAGGGTGCTCTACAGCTTATTAGGTAGATGGTCATAATGTACGGCTTATCAGTGTATGCTGCCACTGGTTCCACGGAAGGAAGAGCGCCAATACTGTAAGACAAACACATCATCCATGTTTCACCTGGAACTCGAATGCGGACACAACTAGGACGATCATCAAGAAATTTCCCCATTCGCCCATCGCCGTTGGACGATCATCTAGAAATTCTAGGGCGATCATCTAGAAATTTCACCATTCGCCCATCGCCATTGGAAGATCATCTAGAAATTCTAGGACGACCATCTAGAAATTTCACCATTCGCCCATCGCCATTGGACGATCATCTAGAAATTCTAGGGCGATCATCTAGAAATTTCACCATTCGCCTATCGCCATTGGACAATCATCTAGAAATTCTAAGACGACCATCTAGAAATTTCACCATTCGCCCATCGCCATTGGACGATCATCTAGAAATTTCACCATTCGCCCATCGCCATTGGACGATCATCTAGAAATTTCACCATTCGCCCATGGCCATTGGACGATCATCCAGAAATTCTAGGACGACCATCTAGAAATTTCACCATTCGCCCATGGCCATTGGACGATCATCTAGAAATTTCACCATTCGCTCATCGCCATTGGACGATCATCTAGAAATTCTAGGACGATCATCTAGAAATTTCACCATTCGCCCATCGCCATTGGACGATCATCTAGAAATTCTAGGGCGATCATCTAGAAATTTCACCATTCGCCTATCGCCATTGGACGATCATCTAGAAATTCTAGGGCGATCATCTAGAAATTTCACCATTCGCCTATCGCCATTGGACGATCATCTAGAAATTCTAGGACGACCATCTAGAAATTTCACCATTCGCCCATCGCCATTGTACGATCATCTAGAAATTTCACCATTCGCCCATCGGGACTGTAGCTACAGTTTACCATTCGCTCCGCATTTTGACATTTCTTTTCTGTTAGATTGTCTACAAGTTTGCAATTGTATACGTGATTGCTTTTACCTATGGACAGTAAACGTGAAGCGCTGTTAACACTACTAGAAACGTAAAAGAAGGTATGCGTTATATTCACGTAGTATAATTTTGAAATAACGCTAAATCTTGTTTTAAAGACAAATCTCTTTTACTGACAAAAATAAAAATCTGGAATGTCCTTAAATGAGATTTTTTACTGTACTTCTGTGATAACAAGATTTGCACATACACGTATATACGGACTCACACTGTTCATGAGAAGGAAAATGTTTCATGGCAATGAGGTTCATGTGTTACGCACAACCCAAACATTCTCTGCAGTAAAAATCAGAACATACAGATTGCACCTCAACCATTTTGCCCTGGTAGCCTCAGTTTCAATTCACTTACTTAATCTGTGAACATTTCAAAAATTCAGATACTTTTTCGTGCAGAATAATGGAGATTTTTCTCACCTGCACAGGCTAACATTGGCTCAGATATTATCCGCAACGAATGATTGTGTCTTGCTTTAAACATTATACCATATGCAGAAGTTGAATGTCCAAAATTAAATCCCGAAAGGCATTCGCAGTGATAAAAAGGAAACTCGTAAGAGCAGATACCGACGTTTGATATGTAAAGAAACACAATCATTAAGGACAATAACAATTGTATTACAACAGAGAAATACTTTGCGTACGCACACGTTCATATCCGCAAATGTCATCGAGATAAGAGTAGAATGTAACTTAAAGCTGTCTTAACAAGGAATATGATCACCTCGTACAGCCAGACAATTCTCACCACGATGATACATAATCACCACCAGGTTGTTAATGAAATCTGGAGCCAAAATATTCTATTCCTCGTGAGCAACTCAGGAAGGCTTCTGGGAGGGGGACTGAAGAACTACTACGAGTCGTCCCAGAGCTTTCCAGGTATGCTTTAAAGGGTTCATGTCCGGAGACCTGGCTGGCCTTTTCTTACGCTGAATGCCCTCGTTCTGCAGGTGATCCTTCTGTGGGCTAGCGTTATCACCTATCGAAAGGAACTGAAAGCCAACAGCTCTCCAACGTAGGGCTCTTGGTCCTGTTGTGCTCAGCGTTCACATTGCCTTCTGCAAAAATGTAGAGTGGTGGGCGGCCATCGAACATAATGCTAACCCACACGAACAGACCGCCGCCTTCGAAGGGATCTGGTTCGCCGCGGACGTTTGAAGCATCATTATGGGTTTCCTCTTTCTTCCACATGAAATGCAGAAGACAATCCATTTGTAGACTGAATCTTGACTCGTCTCTAAAAAGAATACCGGCTCACTCATCTGGGCTCCAAGAACGATGTTGCCTGCATCGGCTCAAACGAGCTGTTCTGTCACATGCGGTTTGCGGGCCACCAACCATTGGTCTTTTGGATTAAAGGCCAATTGCAAGCCTTCGAAATATCGTTTGCCTTGATACTGAACTGCCACTGGTAGCGGAGAGATCCGTAGGCAATTGCTGGGCTGTATAGGACTTACAACGTCGTGTGGTTAAAGCAACGTAATGGCCCTCAGGTGGTGTCGTACGCCTTCAGCTATCTTGGCCAGGCATTCGTGATAGTCCACCGGTGTTGTTGAATTGCTGCCATAACGGTGAAACGATTCAAAGGAAAATATTCAAGTCCCGACCTGCGCTTGCAATTGGCCTTGTTCTAGTCGTCCTATCGCTCACCACCATATAGCGTCCAATACACGCGTATGAGACATATGGAAAGCATTTGGAACGTTTCTTACATACGTTGTCAACGAAAATGCCACTTCCGCTCATAACGTCGGTCGTCTTTAAATATGTAACTCAATTATCAGACTAGACAGTGTTTTGCTCACTGAGAAGTCTTTGACTTTCTAAAGAAAACGACAAGCTACTGGATTGAAAAAATTATTTACTCTACATATTCTTCACTGAGCTCCACACAACTCGTTGTTCTAACCTTTTTAACACATAAAAAAATTCTCCTGGTTGGGCAGCAAACCACTCGCCTGTAGCTGTTGTGGCCTCCTCAATGCTTGAAATGTTTTTTTTTCCGTTGCGGTATGTTTTCGGGTTAGGAAAGAGGTAGTAGCCCGAAGGGACCAAATCAGATGAGTAGACCGGGTGTTTCATAATTTCAAAGTGAAGATCAACCAATTTCTGCTCCGTTATGACCGCTTTGTGAGGAGAGGCATTGTCTTCAAGTAACAAGATCCCTTTTGAGAGCTTGGCTGAACGTTTGGAGACCAGTTGTTGCTTCAGTTTGTCGAGACGTGCAACGTAGTTGTTGGCCGTGATAGTTGCACCCTTTTTTCAGATAATCTACAAGCAAACTTCCATCTTTCGTCCAGAAGACAGACGCCAACACCTTGCTTGATGACTTCTGTATCTTGAACTTCTTCACACGCGAGAAACCACTGTGTTTTCATTCTTTCCATCGTTCTTTGGTCTCGGGATCCTATATATGGATTTACGTTTCATCAATAGTTACGTGGCGTTCAAAACTCCCACAGGATCCCATCGAAATCGGTCCGACATGGCTTGTGAAGCAAGTACTCGATCACGCTTCCGGACAGCATTGTGATATTTGGGAACCCATTTGGCTGAGAGCTTTCTCATGTTCTAAATCTCGTGAATAACATAGCCAACTGGTTGTCGGGATACCGCCAGTATATCTGTTATTTTTTTAGTGGATAGTCTTTGATCATCCAGGATCATATAATGAATGGCATCTGCGTTTTCTGGAATTGTCACTTTAGTTGTTCTCCCAGAAAGTTCTTCGTCTTCGGTGCTCAGATGTCCTGTTCTACATTTAACAACCCAGTTCTTGACTGTGGAGTAGGAAGGGCACTTATCACCTACACTGTTAAAACTTTTGTGGTAGGTTGCACCAAAAAGTGGTGCTACACCAGCTGCACCATTTTCTGCGAAAAGATATACGATTGTGCGGTGCAAACAAAACCCAGTAACATGGGGAAACCTTGCACAATAATGTGGTGCAACCTTGTATTATAACGTGGTGCAAAGTTGCACCGTCTTGTTGGGTTTTGTTGGCACCACACAATGGCGTATCTTTTCTCAGAAAGTGGTGCAGCTGGTGTAGCAACACTTTTTGGCGCAACTTACCACAAAATTTTAACAGTGTAATGAAACCGACATTTCAGCATACATTTCTTTAGACAAGTTCTGTTTTAGGGAAAGATATTTC
The DNA here is from genome assembly GCA_039090855.1 of Macrothele yani. Lineage (NCBI taxonomy): Eukaryota > Metazoa > Arthropoda > Arachnida > Araneae > Macrothelidae > Macrothele > Macrothele yani. The sequence continues at coordinate 26,923,884 of CM077002.1, read as the reverse complement.
ATCACTGCTCGACACTCTCTTTCTCTCTCTTTCGCGGTGAAATCTGTGCTTTTTTGCACCATTGTAACTTCAGACCTGCAAACAAATGAAATAATCAGGTTACAATTATGATATTTGGTCAGACACATACGCAAAAGTCAATTTTGATGTGACAAAATTATTATCACTGTAAGATTATGTAAAATAGGAAAAGCGAAAGACTTATCAGCACCCCTGTTTACACAACTTTCACTGCTGGCATTTGTTTCTCGTGTCCATTTGCGTATGTCCTGTGAACATCATAACATTTCATTGAACTCTGGATTGTTTGACCGCTAATGCTTTTCGGACTTTAGTTATTGACACCAGTGTAGTTTTTCTTTCACTCTTCTCCGTTCGTTTCTCTGTTTTGTAAACTACACTGGTCGACAATTGCTAAGGAGCAACTTAATTTTAGAGTGAAGCATCAATGGAGCACATTATAAATATGGGGAAAAGCCAATAGATGGCGTTACGTAGTGCGTCTAATTAACTTCAGACATAAATGGACTGGCCGGATGAATACTTAAGGGCTAACACTCTCTCCAAGTTAGACCGTCATAAAAATCACGACCGCTGTTTATTTTTGCAAAGAAATTTTGTTGGTGACTGGGTAATTTCGTTTCGTTGGGTACGAAATGTCTCATCGTCGTCATTTAAGTGCTTATGACCGTGGAAGTGTCGTTGGACTACTCAAGAAACAGAAATTGCTCGAGACATGGGTGTAGCGAAAAGCTTCATATCTCGTTTGAAAGCTGTGGAAACCAGAGGAACTGGACTCCGGAGGCATTGTAGAGGCCGTAGAAGGGCAAGAGCAGCACAAGACGACCGATATGTGTCCCTCATGGCCAGACAAAACAGGGTTGCCAATCAAACAATCAGCCGACGATTCAACAGGAACCAGTTGAACAACCAGTCGACGATGCAACTGGAACCCAGGTGTCGAGTCGAGCAATCAATCGACGATTCAACAGGAACCAGTTGAACAATCAGTCGACGATTCAACAGGATTGGGTAGTATGTCAGAAAGCATGTGAGATGTGTCAAGTTATAATCCCAGCATCGTGGTGCGCAGTTAAGGTGGTGTAAACACATAGGTAGTGGGACACTCAGAGGTGACCCACAGTGATGATCTCAGATGAGAGTCGTTTCAGTTTATCGAGTGACTAACGACATCAGCTACTGTGGAAAGAGCGTGAAACACGATATCAACATCATAACATCCGTGAGCCACTCAGTTATCGTGGCCCTGGAGAATCAGTGTGGGCCAGTATAATGATGAATAGAAGAACGTCACTGCATGTGTTCAATGGAGGAGACAGATATTGTACAGAAATCTTATAAGTCCATGTTCGCTTGTTCCGTGTCGCAGTGGTTCCTAGCTTCATCCTTATGGATAATGATGCCAGACCTCACAGAAAGACCCAGGTATCTGAAGTACCGCAGAGCTAGGATATTTACCGAATGGGCAGGCCTGCCCACTCTCCCGATCTAAATCCGATAGAGCACGCATGGGACGCTATTGGAGCACGCATGGGACGCTATTGCTTTGCGGTCATCGCCACCTCAGAGTCTCGAGGAGCTTAAAACGGGATTGAGAGCGGGATGAGACAAAATCCCTACAGAACTTTTAAATACTCTCATTCTAAGTATGCCCAACAGGTATAATATGTATATTGCGGTCCAAGGGGGTCATTTGATGATACATTGTTGATAGTCAATATTGTTTGAAGCTTTTGTTTTGGTCACCGAGTCAAACCATTCCAAAGCTGACATTGTATATATCTTGCATTTGTTGTATTTGTGTTTGTTTGATTGTCTGTTCTTCGGGGTGAATAGTAAATTCATGGCCTCTGTATTGTTTCTATTTTGATTTTTGCCACAAGAGTCGCCCCCATTTGTTGTTTTACTCTAAAATGCGGTTGTTCCTTAGAACATGTCAACCGGTGTAGAATGCAAAGCAGTCCGGTCAGTCCAGGCAGCTCAGTGATGACCACAACAACACGGTGCAGCAATTACGGGTGGTGAAACTTTGCTGTTTTATGTTCCCTCTGGTGTTAGACTTTGTTACATTTCGGCCCAGGTCGTTAATTCTTATGAACCATATTGCTGTAATTATCGCTTATCCTAAGCGCAGCTGTAATGGGACTCATAGGAATGTGATGCTCCTGGCAAGTGTCCACTGGGTATCGTTGTCTTTAGTGGTCGCAGGAGTGCCGGCACTCGTCACAGAAAAACTAGCAAAAGGATAAACTGCTCTCATGTGTGCGCTCATGGTCAAGATTAAAACGGTCCCATATGAAGGATTCCCATAATATTACAAAAATAAATTTAACTACTTCCTATAAAAGCTGTGCTGTCCCAAATAAGAGATCCACATTCGAGAACAATTACCGAACTGAAAGGATACAGATGCCTTACGTTTCCAACGGAAAGTCTTCCTTTGAAAGCTATTTTTAACAGAAATAGATGCTGTGCTAAAAATATTTAAAGGAAGTAGTTGAACGAGAAAAATTTGTGTATACACAGTGTGGCAAAGAATTTTTAAGACTGGGTCTGTAAAATGAAATAGAAACAAGAAATTATAATTTCTTTTGGTTTGTTATTCAAAATAAGTCCCTCCGACTTCAATATACTTGTTACAGCGATTTAATAATGATTCGAATGCCTGTTCTAGTTCACTTTGCGGAATTGCCTCCAAAGCACGCGTCGAAGCTGTTTGTATGCTTAAAATGTCATCAAAATAACACCCTTTTAACGTCATTTTAATTTTTGAGAATAAAGAAACGTCGCAGGGTGCTAACTCAGGCGAATACGGTGGATGATTAAGCACACAGACGTTATTTTTCGCCAAAAATCTACGAACAAGAAGTGAGGTGTGACTGAGTGCATTATCGTGCAACAAACACCAACTGTTTTAATCCCGACATTCTGGACGAATGCGACGAATTCTGCCCATCAAACACCTCAAAACATTTAAATAATACTCACCAGTAATTGTTTGACCACTTGGAACAAATTCGTTGTAGATAATACCCTTACTATCGAAAAATGTAATGAGCATTGTTTTGATTTTCGATGGAACTTTTCTTGTTTTTTTTTGTCTTATGGTGAGTGTTTTGACTTCCATTCCGCACTTTGTCTCTTTGCTTTAGGATCATATTGAAAACACCATGTTTCATCACCTGTAACAATCGATTTTAAGAAGTTTGGATCATTTTCAGCGGCTGAAATGATATCTCTGCAATGTGCACTTCTAATTGACTTTTGTTCATTGGTTAACGTGTGTGGAACAAATTTAGCACAGACTTTTGTTTTGCCCAAATCTTCATGCAGGATGGTTCGAATCGTTTCTTTGTTGATGTTTAAAGACTCTTCCATCATTCTTAGTGACGCATATCGATTGTTTGCCACGAAATCACGCACTTTTTCAATAATCTCAGGTGTCCTAGATGAACTTGGTCTTCCGGTATGCTTATCATCTTCTAGCGTATCTCTTCCGTCCAAAAAACGTTTGTGCCACAGGAAAACATTTGATCTACTTAAAAAAACCTCACCGTAAACTTATTTCATCATTTGGTAAGTTTCTGAGTCACTTTTACCAAGTTTTGCGTTAAATTTAATAACAGCCCTTTGTTCCATCTTAATAATTCAACATGAAAAAAATTTTACTTCTCTAATGAACGCCCGTTTCGTTTGAGTTACTTTAACAACTGCGCAGTACCTTTGTCAGAAGGCAAGCAGATGGTCAAGGTTTACAACGCATTCGCGATTACACTGGTGGTGCCACCGTAGGCTGAAATCTAGCGCCAGTCTTAAAAATTCTTTGACGCACTGTGTATAATGACAGTAAATACTTCATTCCTATATTCTTCTATATCATCCTTCGGGGGATCTTATAATTTCATGCTCTGACTTTGTGAAAGGAAATTGCCACCATTTTAAACATTTACATATCTTTTTAAAATCTTTCAAGAGAATATGAGAAGCTCTCGTTACAGAAATTAATAAACTACTGAATGGTGAAGCACGGATTCGGTGTTGTGTGTGAGTGCTATTTCAAAATTGCAAGTCTACCATAGTCGGAATCACTTCGTTTAAAATTACTAGGAAGCTGTAAAGTATGTTGAAGCCAACAAAAGGAGATCCGTCCGTCTCCAATGTAAAAGCTCAGGTGTGTGTGTATGTGTGTGTGTGTGTGTGTGTGTGCGAGCGGGCGTGTGTGTGTGTGCGAGCGGGCGCGTCTGCAGCTCAAAATCCAAAATACAATGAAGCAGCAATTACTCAAAAATGTGCAATACTTCAATTAGCATTCCCTCGGCTAAAAATATGCATAGACTTCATCGAAAGATTCAAAATTATATTGTCCTGCTTCTTTCTTTTAGACAGAACCGCTTTCAGCACCGAGAGCTCAGGTGTGTATGTGTTTCCAGCAACTCAAGACCGAAAATCTCTATTTATTAAGAAATTTTAATTCATCAATAACCACGGTATTCCTCACATTCAAAGGTATGAATTGCGCAAATATATCGCTTCACCACGGGGAAACGGTGCAGAGTTTTTTTTTTACTCTTACTCTTGATTTTTACTAACGCTCCAGTAGAAGAATCTGAAACTACACTGCTCGACATAGAAAAAGTCACACCAAGAAGTATTTTTAGGAGCACCATGCAAATTGTTTGGCATACGACGATAGTTGGGATATGTACAGGATTGCAATTGTGAACCAATTGCGTGATATACACTGAAGTGCCAGAAAAACTGGTACACCAGTCTAATACTTGGTAGGTCCCAAACGGGAGCGCAGGACTGCAGAAATACGACGGGGCATGGACTCCACTAGTTTCTGGAAATATGCTGTAGGCAATGCACACCATACTTCCTGCAGAGCTTTCCACAATTCGGGTCTCGGATTCCTGTATTCGATAGCGCGTTGCATGGCATCCCAAATGTGTTCTATCACGTTCAGATCTGGGAACTTGGGTGGGAATAGCAACACCCCAAACTCAGACGAATGCTCCTCTAACCATAATGTGGCGTCCCGACACTTGTGTGCAAGTGAATTGTCCTTTTGCTACAGGCCGAATCCATCAGCATGAATGCAGGACATGAACGGGTGTACCTCGTCAGAAAGGATGCGCACATAGCGTTGGCCGGTCACAGACGTGTGTAGACGTACCAGGGGTCCCAGTGAAGTCCTGCTAAACACACTCCATATAATTACGGACCCCCCCCCCCACCAGCCGGAACAGTTTTCTGTTGACAGGCGGTATCCATGACTTCATGGGGTTTGAGCCACACACGAATCCTTCCACCTGCCTGATACAGTTGGAAACGCGACACGTCAGACCAGACTACTTGTTTCCAGTCATCAAGTGTCCAGTGGCGGTGTTGCCATGCCCAAGCGAGGCCCATAGCTCTGTGTCGTGCACCCATCAAAGGGACTCGAGTTGGGCGTCGGCTCCCAAATCCCATATCGTGCAGGGTACGTTGCACAGTCCGGACGCTGATGCTTGTTGAGGCTCCAGCATTGAATTGCGATTATACCTGCGAGAGTGTTGTACGCCTATCGCGTGAAACGATTCTTGACAGCCGACTATGGTTACGTTCACCCAATGTCATTTTACGGCCGCGCTGGTATCGTAGGTTGGAGGTTTTGCTTGGAATTCTTGTAGTCACGGATTTTCACGGACGACCCTTGCAATGGTCGTCCGTGAAAATCCGAACTTCGTTTCTACCTCCAAAATATTATGGCCCAGCTCACGAGCGCCAACTATGACACCGCGTTGAAAATCGCTTAAATCGTTATTACTTGTCATTCTCATGCCGAAAACAGCTCTGACAGCTGGCAAGGATGTCTTTCGCTTTATATATGCACTGGCAGACGCAACGGAGTACGCGCATAGGTGACGTTGCTATGTAATTTGCATAAGTCCGTCTGTACCAGTTTTTCTGGCACTTGAGTGTATGATATACCGACAAATTAGCAAAACGGCTCGGCGTAACTAAGCTGCTTTTTCCATTTTATCACCTGGGAATATGGACCACTAGATCGGAGTGGTCATGGTGGCTAAAGCATGTGCAAGGAGTGAGAATGACAGGTGCTAACGTCAAGGGGGATGCTACCATCACAGAAACACTTCTATCAGTGGAAGTGTGTGACTTTCGGCTTAAGCCTGTGGAGAAACCGAAGTCTAGCAGAGATCTGTAGACGTTTACCAGAGGCTTAAACCACTGTGTAAGATGAAGTTTTTTACACTGTGAGAGAGACTTAAGCCTCTGGTAGAAGTCTCTCTCACAGTACGTACGTACGGTTGGTCCCTCTGTCGCATAGCGCCAAAAAGGCATCAAGATGCGAGAACTGTGGGCCGAATGTTACGACACTGGTAGGAGAAAGGTCCCGTGCTTTGCCGTAGTGGGACTACTGCACGTGGGCGATGTCCGAAAGCTTCGATCGTCGCATTCGACGGCACGCCGTTGGCTGTAAATTGTAGGAGCCACAATTCACAACGGACGACAATCGATGCGATGCACAGGTCGATAATGTGACATTCCTGCATCGTCACAGACTGCGAATCGCAGACTGGCGTAGGCAGGTTCGGGCTCTCTCCAGCCATTGCGATGAGTTCAGCTCACGCTCAAGGTTGCACTGACTTCCTATCGGGCATGCGCGGTGGGATGAATGGGACCATGTCGTATTCAGCGACGAGTCTCGCTTCTGTCTTAGCGCCGACAATCGCATAATGAAAATATGGAGACCACGTGGTCACTTGGATGATCTTGCTGCCGTCTGTAAGGGGGTCCTACAGCTCCACAACTTGGTGCCATGGTTTTGAGTGCTAACGTTTTCAGCAGCCGTTCACCGCTTGTACGACACTGGTGTGCAAAACTTAAAGTCTAAGTGGAAAAAGCAAAATAACGCCGTAAATAGCAGCAAAACCCAAACACAAATTAACTCGGGACCGTGTCTGGGAACAGGAGCAACAGTACATTCGCAACAATGGAGCACAACTTGCGGTTTGCGTGACGTGAGAACAAAATGCGCTCATGCAGTTCACTAGCATCAGTTGAACGGAAGTCACAGGACGGTGTGCATAACTTTTACAGATGTTCGATTGTGCTTGTTATGTGTTAGAGACAACGAAATGGCCGGTCGAAAACATCTTGACGATTTTACTCGCGGTCGAATTATTTGGAGGCTCGAGAAGGGCAGAACTGAGATGAGCGTGGCCTAAGAATTTTGTATCGTCTACTGCATCGTATCGCGTGCGCGGTCGGCCTTCAGGATTACAGGTACAGTTGTGCGAAAGACAGGCTGTGGTGGTCCGCGAAAAACCAACACTAGCGAAGACCAATATTTGATCCTGCAGCCAAGACGGATCGACAGCGGACAGGGCGCACAATATCGTGGTTTACTGTGGCTAGGCAACTAAACAAAGGTGGGATGTTGGTGCGACGACCAGTACGCTGTGTTCCATCAAAAACTACTCACCAGAGACACCGTTTGCAGGGGTCTAGAGAATCTAAGGGCTGAACAGCAGAACTGTGGAGTGTGGTACTCTTCACTGATGAAAGTAGATTTAATGTCTCGTGCGATTCTGGAGTTAGCTAATCCGGCGTGACGTTGTCACTCGGAATCGCCAAGAAGATATCAACGAAAGGGACAGATATGGCCGCCATGGTGTTCTCGTGTGAGGAGGCTTTCTGACTGATGGATGTACAAAGATCCAGATACTGGAAATAGGTACCACCGTAATGTAGTAATCCATCGCCATGTTCGTCTGTTTTGGGGTACCCTTGGCCTATAGTTATGGTTAATGGACGACAACGCCATACCTTATCGTAGGGTGGCATTTGACGAGCTGTTTGTAAGTGAAGACATTCAACGGATGGGTTATCCAGCACGTTCCCCCGACATAAATCCTGTAGAACACATGTGGGACACCCTGAGGAGACGCGTTGCTGCACGTCAAAACCCCCGGAAACTGTTCAACAGCTGATATTCGGCGCTGATGGAAGAATTGGCTATTTTCTCACAAGAACTCCTCAAAAACCTAGTTCGAAGTGTGGACAGACGGCGCAAATCTTGCATCGACGTTAGGGGTGATCATATCCCCTACTCAAGGCCACCTTTTCCCTCCGTACAGTCTTTGGAAGTGATGCATCTGTGTCATGGTACCCAGTGCTATGTAGCCAATTCTGAAAAAAATTCAACTAAATCCTGTCTGCGGTTCTGTCGGTGCTGCTTCCGTCATCATTTCTGTAAGTAATGGAGTCCCCATGCTTTGAATTTCACATACCCAGGTCGTTCCTGTGCGACTCTGCTGGTCAAAACCAGGGTTGTCCTCCTTAAGTTTTGCACATCAGTGTATGACGGCACGGTAATGCTTCCATGAGGTTCGGCGATCATTTTATTCCTGTATCTCTGCGTAATTTTTGTTGCCCAGTTTAAAACCCCCACCCACACACTTCTAACATCAGCAGGCAGTGCCTAACATGCGCCCAGGTGCTACCCTGACCAGAGTGATCCCCAGAATTATTCACTATAGAAAACATGTAGGATGTCATTGATGGAGGATTTAAGGATTCTACACGACCCCTTTGAAGTGTCCATGAATCGTGGACACAGATCCGATGCATGGTCAGTGTTACCTCAGATCACAATCCGGGAACTTTTCTACTCGATTCCACGACGTACTTACTCAGGTCCTATTATACAGTATCTCACTCATAGAATTCATGCAATCTCTCAGAAATTAAGTCACTCCCTTTTCACCAAGTTGTCTACGTGAGTGTTAAGTTGGGTGCCACTTTGTGCATTCATTTATGGTGTGGCATTTTCAATGTTGAGCAGACTACACTGGTGCCCAAAGGTTACGCGTAGCTGGTAAAATATACAAAGTAAAGGGTTAAAGCCGATAGAACGGCGGTCATTGGTATATTGATTAGTCACACACCTAAACCAATCTCAGTGCAAGGTCAAATAACGTCCGCTAACGTTCTGTATACAATTACCTCGCAGTCCCATACAAACAGCTTACTCTACCCTGAGTGTCTTATTCCATTTTCTTGCAATCTCCGTGAGAATAGTTGTTGTCATTGGTAATCAGGAACTTAACATGAAACAAAGACGCCAGGTTGATCACTTTTTGCCGTGTAGAATAATCGAAAGGCTCGAATCGGAGCTGTCACGGACTGCGGTGTCCAGAGCATTGAATGTGCCACTAAGTATCATTTCCAGGCTTTGGAGAATATTCCAAGACACAGAACAGGTTAGACGATAACCAATACAATGCCGTCTAAGAGTCACAACCCCTCAACAGGACCGGTATATTGCATTAATTTCATGGTGCCATAGGACGATGTCTACCAGGCAGTGATTGCGACCGCCTCAGCAGAGCTTGCGGCCGCCTCAGGAGCAAGACTATCAAGACCAAGTGGTTCAGGGCAACGGGTCTCTATGTCAGAAGTTCATTATTTCTTTGTTTCGTTTTTTCTAGATCCTGCGAAAGAAGGGCCCGTTTAAACTACAGTCGGGAACATCGAAACTGAACACTGAATCAGTGGAGCAATGTGCTCTTCACTGATGAGTCCAGATTAACTTTACAGACTGACTATCGTCAAACCACTCTCTGGAGAGAACGGTGAACTTGTTACGATCCCAGTGATATCAAGGAAAGGGGCAAATTTGGTGGTGGTGGAATCATGGAATGGTCAGGCATCATGTTGAATGGACATCTTCGACATATGTACCTTTACTGCTCTGAGGTACAGAGACAAGATACTCGAACCTCATTTGATACTTTTCAGAGGTGCCGTGGCTCCAGAGCTGGTATTCGTGGACGATAATGCTCTCTTCCACAGAGCTGATCTCGTGGATGACTTTCTCCAAAGTGAAGATATCCAGCACATGGAGTGCCAAGCAAGGTCTCCGGATACGAATCCGATAGCGAATGCATAAGTTGCACTAGAGAGGTGAACTACACTGCTGGCCACCCAAAATGCAGCACCAAGAGGGACACGAAATAGCAAAGCCAGATTTACTCGACACATAACAACAGATACGAAGATGAAACGACTGAGCTTACAGGCCCGTGCGACTTGAGGAACACACAGACATCAATAGTTCGTGTGGCCTCTATGAATGGACATAACGGCCGCTACACGCCGCGGCATCGAACGGAAGAGGCTTTAGATGTGGGCTTGGGGTATGTAGGTCCAGGCTGCTTCCAGGAGTAGCCGCAGGTGGCGCTTGCCGGGCCACTCGGTTGCCGATCGGGGGAACAGGCGGGCCACGGCAGCAGTGACGCCTGGTGGGCCGTGAAAAATTGTTGCACGATGCGTGCCACGAGCGGGCGCGCTTTGTCCTGTTAAAACATGGCCGCTGGCAGGTCCAGCAGGTAAGGGAGGACTACAGGCTCCAAAACGTCTCAGAGATGTAGCGGTGGCTGTTGAGTGTATCGGAGATGCGTACCAGACGGGTGCGGGTGTCATATCCAATTGCTCCCCAAACCATAACGCCAGGCCGCTCGTGGCGGCATCGCGGCAAAAGCCTGTGTGACGCCTGCATTATGCACCGCCATACCGGTCCGTCGCCTGGCGTTATGGTTTGGGGCGCAATTGGATATGACACCTGCCACCCTCTGGTACGCATCGCCGGTACACTCAACATCCACCGCACCATCTCCGACGTTTTGGAGCCTGTAGTCCTCCCTTCCCTGCAGGACCTGCCAGCAGCCACGTTTCAACAGGACAATGCACACCCGCACGTGGCACGCATCGTGCAACAATTTTTCACGGCCCACCAGGTGTCACTGCTGCCGTGGCCCGCCTATTCTCCCGATATGTCGCCCATCGAACACGTCTGGTCGCTGTTCGGCAACCGAGTGGCCCGGCAAGCACCACCCGCGGATAAGCCTGATGAACTGTGGCAACGTGTGGAAGCAGCCTGGACAGACGTTCCCCAAGCCCACATCCAAAGCCTCTTTAGGTCGATGCCGCTGCGTGTAGCGGCTGTTATTGCCAGCCATGGGGGCCACACGAACTATTGATGTCTGCGTGTTCCGCAAGTCGCACGGATCTGTAAGCTCAATCGTTTCATCTTTGTATCTGTTGTTATGTGTCCAGTAAATCTGGCTTTGCTATCTCGTGTCCTTCTTGGTGTTGCATTTTGGGTGGCCAGCTCTGTAGAAACAACTACTTTGCTCCACCAGCGGCTAAAAAGCATGTTACGAAAATTAACAACCGGCGAACAAAAAGTTTCTCATACTACAAGCAAGGTATCGGAGACATAGAGATTTTCGAATCGAACAGTTAAAAGAAGATGTATAAACAAGTTAGTAAAATCATGCAATGCATTGATTATGATACGCTTTCCAACATACCAGAAGTTATTACTCAAGTTATGAGGATAATGGCTGTGGAATAAATCTCGCTCCTGTGTCCTGACCTTTGACTACATTTCGATTATATTCAACAGAGCCGGTTCAGTATACGTCAAGAATAACATACTAAAGTTTTGTCGCAATAGAAGCAGTTTTACGCAAGTTATGAGAATAATAGCTGTGGAATAAATTTTGCTTTTGTGCAATGACCTTTGACCGCATTTCGTTGATATTCAAAAGAACCGGTTCACTATACCTCCGAAACAACATGATAACGTTTTGTCGTAATCGAAACATTTTTAGGTAAATTATGATGCACAAGGGCAATAGAATGGATCCCACTCCAGTGTCCTGACTTTTGACCCCATTTTGCCCATTTTCAATAGGGTTCGTCCTCAGTGGCTCCCTACCACATACTAAAAAAATTTCATCGAAATCGAACCATTTTTACGCAAGTTATGACGCATAAGGGCAATTGAATAAATCCCGCTCTTATGCCCTGCCTGACCTTTGACCCCAATTCGCCCATTTTCAATAGGGTTCGTGCCCAGGTGGTTCCCTACCACATACTAAAATTTCATCGAAATCGAACCATATTTACGCATGTTATGACGCATAAAGGCAATGAAATGTATCCCGCTTTTATGTCCTGACCTTTGACCCCATTGCGCCCGTTTTCAATAGGTTTCGTTCCCAGGTGGTTCCTTACCACATACCAAAATGTCATCGAAATCGAACTATTTTTACGCAAGTTATGACGCATAAGGGCAATGGAATAAATCCCGCTCTTATGCCCTGCCTGACCTTTGACCCCAATTTATCAATTTTCAGTAGGGTTCGTGCCCAGGTTGTTCCCTACCACATACTAAAATTTCATCGAAATCGAACCATATTTACGCATGTAATGACGCATAAAGGCAATGAAATGGATCCCGCTTTTATGTCCTGTCCTTTGACCCCATTCCGCTCATTTTCAACAGGGTTCGTTCCTAGGTGGTTCCTTAACACATACTTAAATTTCTTGGAAATCGAACCATATTTACGCAAGTTATGACGCATAAGGGCAATGAAATGAATCCCGCTCCTATGTCCTGACCTTTGACCCCATTCCGTCCATTTTCAACAGGGTTTGTTCTCTGGTGGTTCCTTACAACATACTTAAATTTCATCGAAATCGAACCATTTTTACGCAAGTTATGATGCATAAAGGCAATGGAATGGATCCCGCTCCTATGTCCTGACTTTTGACCCCATTTCATTTATTTTCAATAGGATTCGTTCCCAGGTGGTCCCCTACCACATACTAAAATTTCATTAAAATCGAACTATATTTACGCAAGTTATGACGCATAAGGGCAATTGAATGGATCCCGCTCTTATGGCCTGACCTTTGACCCCACTTCACCCATTTTCAATAGGGTTCATCCCCTGGTGGTCCCCTACCACATACTATAATTCAATCGAAATCGAACCATTTTTACGTGAGGTATCGTGTCGACAGACGGACGGACAGACGGACAGACGGATGGAAGAAGCAAGAGCATATACGCTTCTTCAGTTCAACACAATTTTATTAACAAGGTTGGGTTCAGGAGGCGAACATGGGCGTCCTGATACATATATTGTACGGTAAAATATACAAACTCTAAAATTCTATGTACATTATATACAGCACGATGTATTGATTCACAAAGGAGCCTCGTGGTAAGAGAATAACGATGTCTTAGCACTGGTAGACAAAATGATAATCAAAGAGAAAAAACAAGAAAGACTATATACATTTGTACAGTATGGTGCATATTAAATTCACATGTGTTAGAAGATATAAGCTTTATGTTGAAGTTTGATTCCGAAAACCAATGGTGAGCATGCACGTTGAACTGAAGTTTAACAGAGCTAGGAACAACGAGGTTATAAATTACCGACAGTCCGTTGCAACGTCGCTGGCATGCCGGCGAACCAGGAAGCGACCGGAGACCAGGTGGAATGGAAAAGTGGTTCTCTCTGTTGGACAACGGCCACAAGGTTATCTACACGAAGTCTTGAGAGGAGACGCTCCCGAAAGTGGCAGAGTAGTTCCACAGCAGCTTGGTGGATGGTATAAGGAAATGAGATATCTCGGCAGCGCTGATGAAATACGTAGATGACGTGTTTCACCAGGATGAAAATATATGAGCAGATGGGTGGAAGCTTGACTGGCGGAGAGACCTGCATGAGGAGTGTCTTATAGGCATCGAAAGGAAGATCAGCTGTGGCTGAACGTTGAGCAATGGACAATGCAAGATGGAGTAGTGGAAGGAGGATGACACAATGTAGATAAACGTGAGAGACATCAGCTACTTGAGCACAGAAGGGGCAAAGAGGTGAGTCAAGAATGGTCATGCGGTGGAGGATGGATGGAACGGGAAGACGGCGGTGGAGAAAAAGCCAGTGAGTGTTTATTTCAAGAGAAGCTGAAAGAGGAGAAAGGGTGGCAGACCAGACAGCGGTGAGAGAGGATTGGGAGACATCAGGGATGTGAAGGAGAGAAGTAGAGTGGGATTTTAAAAGTAACCGATAGAGAACTGAGGTTGAAAGAGAGGAGAGTGGAAGTGTAGATCTGCCGACTGAAAGAAAGAAAGGAAGGGGGAGGGAGACGGAAGGAACAAAGGTCAGGCCGGTGGTGGTTGCGAGATGAGGAAACTTAGCAATGATGGTAGAGAGTAGGGAGTCATAGACAGAGCGAGAGGAGGGTGAAAGTAGAACGGTGGGTGGGAGGCTGGCGTAGGGTCGCCAGGTTACAAGGTCTTTGACGGTTAAAACTCCGACTCGGAGCCAGGAAAGATAGGCGAAGCATGAAAGATGAGGGGGTGAAGAAGAGAGGAGAAGAGCAGGGGTTCGGCAAGGAGTTCAGTGGTGGAATCGGGTGGGGATCGAGTGAGCGGGAGAGAGCGGAGAAAGGTAAGAGTCTCCCGTAAGGCAGGAGGAAGGCGAGAGTGAGTGGAAGTACGGAGGTCCATTAGAATGAAAGAAGTGAAAGTGAAATTAGTGTTGCTGGAAGAGGTGATGACATTCCTTGCGGTAACGGCGTCGGCAACAGGTGAGGTATGAAGACGGAGGAACGAAGTAATCCGGAGAGCTTGATAGTACAGTCGTGTATCAATTAGGCCAATGCCACCTTGGTCAGGAGGAAGGCTGAGCTTGGGGGCACTGAGCCAGTGGTGTCCGGTCCAGATAACTGAGGTGAAGCAGCGAGTGATATCATTGAGACGAAGAAGTTGGGATTTAGTAGCAAGCCAGGAATGGGTGCACATGGAGAGAAGATAGGTTTGCGCAAGACGTGCACGTTGAAAATATGAGGTGCATAACTGCGCTTTTCGCCAAAACGCAGTTGACCGATGAAGACGTGGCTGGATGGTATTCCACGTTGTGCTGGAGGCTTCACCTGGGACGTCAAGATGTGCGCCAAGGAAACGTTGAGAGGCTGAAGACCAGTGCACTCCCCATGGGGAATCCAAGCGGTCAACCCATGAGCCGGACCACAGACCTGTGCTTTTGGTTGTATTAATCGCAGCTCCGGAGCATGAGGCGTAATCGGCGAAAAGACTTTGGAGCAAAGAGAACTGTGAATCCAGGCGTATACAGAAGGTAACGTCGCCTGCATACACCACGGAAGTGGTGACATGGTGTCTCGTGCGGGCGATGAGTGGCGGCAGGGTGGCTTGAAAGGAGCATTGAACGGAGCGGAGAAAAGGTTCTAAGGCTATAGCGAAAAGTTGACCGGAGAGTGGGCAGCCTTGCC
The DNA here is from genome assembly GCA_039090855.1 of Macrothele yani. Lineage (NCBI taxonomy): Eukaryota > Metazoa > Arthropoda > Arachnida > Araneae > Macrothelidae > Macrothele > Macrothele yani. The sequence goes on along the minus strand of CM077002.1, from coordinate 26,908,701 downwards.
TCACTCCACGGCGGAAGAGGATTGGTGCTGTAAGAAAGGTGGGCAACTTGACCTGGAAACTGGCGTCCTGGTAGAGGGAGGTGAGGAAAGAAATAAACGGAGATGGAAATCCAAATCGGAGAAGTGTGGCGGAGAGATAAGTGTGGGAGATATTATCAAAGGCGGACTGTTGGTCTAAAGGGAGGAGGGCGAGGGGTTCAGAGCGGGAGCGCGCAAGGTGAATTAGATCAGTCAGGAGATGGATGTTGTGAGATAGGGAACGGCTGGGAACTGTGTAAGTCTGGTTAGGGGAGAGGATGTAAGTGAGATGGGATTTAGTCGTTGTGAAAGAAGCTTGATATAAAGTTTGTAGTCGAGATTCAATAGGGAAATTGGGCGCCAGTTCACCAAGTCAAGGAGATCACCTTTCTTGGGGAAAAGGACAACGTATGCAGTTATGAATCCCCTCGGGAGAGGAGAGTAAGTAAAGGCAGCAGAGAAAGCGGATAGGAGAAACGGAAGAAGAAGAGGCAGAAAAGTTTTATAAAAGCTAAAGGTTAGGCCGTCCAGACCCGGAGCGGCACTAGAATTCAGAGAAAAGAATGTAGTGTTTAGTTCATAGGTCGTGGGGGAAAGGAGAAGAGAAGAAGCGAGATGGGGGGGACCTGAGGTAGATTAGAAAGGAGAGAATCCATTGCTGCAGAGGATGGTTGAGGAGGTTCACTGAACTTCATGGAAAAGTACTGACGGACATGGGAACAAAACGCAATCGGCTCATCTGATACCTCTCCAGAAGAAAGGCGTAGATGATGAAGTATGGATTTAGCTCGCGGGTGTTTTCCACCGACGTCAGGAACTCATAGTTGTGAGCATCCGGCGTCAGGTGTTGCAAACGAAGTCGGCGGAGAGCTTGTTGCGCCAGAGGAGTGAGAAGAGATCGAAGCTCTTCTTGAAAGGAGGAGAAGAGAGGATTACTGAGACTGAGCATGGATAGCATTGAACAAACATAGTCTAGCCGCATGTTCTGAAGTGTCTTTAATTGGAAAGAGTAGTTTCGGACATGCAGAACGAGCTGTTGCTTGATCTCCAACCAAGAATTTAATCCGCAGAGTGCAGATTGTAGCTGCGGTCGTCTGTCAATCAGGAATGACCGGACCGAAGAGCAGAATGCCGGGTCGGAGAGAAGTGCATCATCAAATGTCCACGGGCGAATTATCCTGGGTTTGAATGGTGCAGTATGGACTATGATGGCAGTGGCGCAGTGGTCAGATGAGGCCGTGGGATGTACACTCGATTCTGTCACGGCAGGAAGTAGAGTACTGGAGGCATAAAACCTGTCAAGGCGGGCTAAGAAAGGATTTTGCGCATGAGAGGAGCGCCAAGTGTAATTAGTCGACCATGGATGAATATGCCGATGTACATCATGAAGAGCGTTGTTGGTGACAACTGTCTGGAGCAGGTTCGCCAGGGCATGGCGGCGCTCTCTATTTGTAGAAGACATATCCAGAAGAGGATCCAGGGTACAGTTAAAATCCCCACCAACGAGAACATGGTCTGACGGTGGGATACGGTCGAGTGCTCTGCGAAGACGCGCGAAGAGAATTGATAAAAGTGTTGTAGTGCTTGGAATATAGATATTGAATAAATGGTATCTGGAAGACGCGATGGTAAAGGATGCATGCTGTAAGAGATCTCGACAAATATTTCGCACAGAGAGGGATGTGATAATAGAATTGAGAGTATGACTAATGCCGATGGCAAGACCGCTATGAGATGTTAGTCCATAGGCGTGATGAAACACAAAGTTCCACTGGTGCCGTCGAGAATAGACGGTAGTTGGTTTGCAATTTGTCTCTTGAAAGACGAGAATATCAGCCCTCAACGGGTTGAGATCTTCATATGCCAGAGAGTTGCTGAGGGGGGGGAAGCGAATCCCCTGCAATTAAGTGACACGATCTTGAATTGTGGGGTTCCTTGCCTCTAGCTGAAGATCTTTCAGAGCTGGAGGAAAAGACTTGAGACGATTATAGAAGATTTGTGCCCACGGATGGGTGGGAACATTCTGGCGGCAGAAATGCGACACATTGAAGATCTGCTCCGGCACAAGTTGGCGAAGCGATATTCTTGACTGCTAAGGCACGCGCTATTGCGTAGCTTGTCGGATTCGTTAAGTATGTATGGAGATCAATGTATGAGAGTGGTACGGGAGGTATATTGGCTGTCTGGAGAAATGCAGCGAACTCTTCGACCGTGGGAAAGGAGACTTCGGCTGGCGAGGTGTGTCGAGGAGAACTGCTGGAGAGGGAGGTTGAACGAGATGAAGTAGAGTTTTGCTTCTTCGCTACTCGCCTGCTGCGGCCAGAGCCGCGGCGCTTCAGTGGAGGCTCGGTCATCTCATCCTCACACTGCGTCTCTGGACCAACGGACTCCACATCAGCTGTTTCGGAGGTTCCAGTGGTAATAGCTGGTTGTAAACCTTCTGAAAGGGACTCAGTGGTGGAGCGACGACGTTGCGGGAGTGAGGAGGCAACTGTAGGAAAGTCCTCTAGTGAAAAAGAGGAAGCGGCTGTGGGAGCGTTGCGTTGACCAACGTCTGTAAGCGAACTTTTTCATCATATCTTGGCTCCGAGGCCTGCTGCGCTGAAGTATATGGTGTAGTACACTTCGAGGTAGGAACAGTACCTGTAGGAACGCCAGTCGGAGTCGGTGGAATGCACGCGAAGATGGTTTTCGCCATGGCAAAGCGTGCAGTGCAAGGAGGTAATGACGTCGATTCTCCGACGTTGCAGGCCACACCGTACGGTTAGGATCTTCGGGCACGCAAGCAGATGATCGTCCGACGGAAATATGACACGGGCACTTCGACGAAACCCTGCAATGGATTTGTCATCGGGATCTCTGGGCGCCGCCGAAAGGGTCGTTATTGGTCCAACCACTCGGCCAAATTTGCTGAGTAAAGTGCATAGAGCGACATCTGAGACTTCAGGCGGGACTGGGTGGAAAGTGACCTGGATAGGTCGCTGCGCCACAGGTTCAGCCAGAAGATGCACAACTTTGATGGATAAGCCATCAGTCATCACAAGGTCTGCATGTTCTTTACGGGAAAATACACTAATACGGCCCGTGGCTTTCGAGCCATATGAGTAATATAAGCTCCTGTAGGAAGCATCTTCTTTAGGGCAATACTATATTCTTTGAGTTTCGTGTCTGGTAATGCATCAAAACAGACACCGAAATCCATTGGGGAGAAAAATTGTTTCCCGGCTGGGGAATCCTCTGGGATATCGATGGTGGCAGAACTACCCTCAACACTGACGTATGAGTCAGGAAAAACGGGAGCAATAAACTTGGAAGGAACTCTCGCTCCGGAGGTCACTTTGGAGTAAGTGAGAGACGTAGAGTTGGCAGCGGAAGGATGCGACACAGTGCTGATTGCTAGTAGCGGCTTGGTAAACTGAGTTGAGCCAGTTGAACGCAACGCAACCATGCAATCGATCACATCCATAGCTTCGGCAGATGAACCAGGGACGTGCGTCAAGGTAGCGTCACTCTCCTGGGCAGGGATATCAGCTTGAGCCTTTGCAGAGGAGTCGCGCGTCACATCTTGTATGCGTATGACGTCTCTGACGTGCATAAATGCTGATTGGTCTCCTGAGAGTGAGGAGGAGGAGGAGGTTGAATGAGCATCACTGATGTGGGCGTGGACATCACCCTTCTCAGTGCCCGCCATTGTAAATGGCAAGGATTAACTTAAGGATCGATCAGCTTGATCGAAAATAATAAAACGCTGAATGCAAACAAAATATGCAACTCACCGACTTGGGAGCTGAGCTAAAAGAATGTACAGATCTTCTTCTTGAAGGGGAACACAAAAATAGGAACAAACACTCACTATACACTTCCAAAAACTGGGCACAAACACAGAGCTCAAAAGGAACGTGACTATATCGGTTATACGTTTCTTCAACCTACGGTTGGAAAGCGTAAAAAAAGAAACATGATGCGAGTTTACGTCTGCCAGCGGAAGAAATTTGCATAGCGGAAAAGTTGAAAATTGGCAAAAATTATTCTTCATTGAAAGAGCGTTCGACCTTTACGCAGCTAGTGAAAAATCTTTACATTACTTAAAGAGGATAATGCTCCACATCTCTGTTGTAGCGAATGGAAGCATTTTACACCAGAAACGCTGTCTAACAAAGAAGGAATTTTTAAATCTGACTTTCAGAAACAGAGATATTGACAGAAATAGGATATACATCTACGCCCCCGGGCGGAGAAGCCATATATGATTTTAAGAAGAAAATATTTTCAGATGTTTATCGACATGAGCGGTATCGGTCCATGAAAGAATTTTCTCAATCGAGATAGTAGAAGCTGAGATTTTGATGGAAATACCTACGAAGCAGAAATTTTGATGGAAATACCTACGAAGCTGTTGGCTAAATCATATTTTATAAAAAATTAGAACTTACAATAAAAATATTTCCCAGCCTTAGCTGTATCCGGCGCAGGAAAAATTTTTTATCCTGGTATTTTAGAAGCAGAGATATCGTGCAAAGCGCAATTAACCTTTACTCCCCCTAGCGGAAAGTCAACGAATTACTTGAAAATTTTGAAATTATATGAAAACCGCGTCGCGCTGGAAACTATCCATCAAAGAAATTCTTCAAATTGGACCATTAGAAGCAGAGCTATTAACAAAATAAGATATACATTTACGCCTCTTGGCGGAGAAACAATGCAATATTTGAAGAAGGAAATATTCCGAAATAGTTTGTCGATGTGAGTAGTATTGGTCCATGAAAGAAGTTTTCAATCAAGATTTTAGAAGCTCAGATTTTGTTGCTTCAAACACATCAGTAGCAGAAATTAACACTTACGCCCCCTGGTGGCCGAACCATTTTTTTATCAAAAAGTAGAAATATATGCAAAAGATTTCTCATCCGAAGATGTATCCTCTGAGAGAGAAAATATTTAAAATCGGAGTTTTAGAAGCAGAGATATTGGGGTAAACGCAATTTACTTTTACGCCCCTAGCGAAGAATCTATGCGTAACTTTAAAAAGTGTCTATACGTAAAATAATTTTCGCCATGAGTAGAATCGAAAGACAAAATAATTTTTGAATTTAATGCTTAGAAACAAATGTGTGGAACAAAATGTATTTTGAATTCGATATCATCTGCATTTACGCCCTCTAACGGCGAAATTGTGCATCGAAAAAAAATCATAATAAAGGGTCATCATTCGCATATTTCATGCTTCCTAATGCAAAAATATTTTTTTAAATCGGACTATTAGTTTCAAAGATATCATGTACACAGGCGGACGGACGGACGGACGGAAAAAACCGATAACATAAGTACGATATTTTTTTTACAAAAGACGTGCTAAAAAACTGGAAGAATGCATTGATTGAACACTTTTCTTTTCGTCAGTACAAAAAGGAATTTTTGGAGACGGTCACCCTTGTTTTAATAGCTGCTCCGCTGCACGCAGCCAGGCACACTTTTCAATGGAATGGGAGCTTCAATGGATCACAGCCCAAGTTTCTATACATCTGTCATATGTTTCGGGACAGTTTGGCCAAATATAGTAATTGCGTCTGGATTCTTTTCACATGAACAAATTAACAAGTTAGTAAAATCATGCAATGCATTGATTATGATACGCTTTCCAACATACCAGAAATTATTACTCAAGTTATGAGGATAATGGCTGTGGAATAAATCTCGCTCCTGTGTCCTGACCTTTGACCCCATTTCGATGATATTCAATAGAACCGGTTCAGTATACCTCAAGAACAACATACTAAAGTTTTGTCGCAATAGAAGCAGGTTTACGCAAGTTATGAGAATAATGGCTGTGGAATAAATATGGCTTTTGTGCAATGACCTTTGACCCCATTTCGTTGATATTCAAAAGAACCGGTTCACTATACCTCCGGAACAACATGATAACGTTTTGTCGCAATCGAAACATTTTTAGGTAAGTTATGATGCACAAGGGCAATGGAATGGATCCCACTCCAGTGTCCTGACCTTTGACACAGGCGGACGGACGGGTGGAATTTTCAATAGGGTTCGTCCCCAGTGGCTCACTACCACATACTAAAATTTCATCGAAATCGAACTATTTTTACGCAAGTTATGTCACATAAGGGCAATGGAACAAATCCCGCTTTTATGCCCTGACCTTTGACCCCATTTCGTCCATTTTCAATAGGGTTCGTCCCCAGTGGCTCCCTACCACATACTAAAATTTCATCGAAATCGAACCATATTTACCCATGTTATGACGCATAAAGGCAATGAAATGGATTCCACTTTTATGCCCTGACCTTTGACCCCATTTCGTCCATTTTCGATAGGGTTCGTCCCCAGGTGGTTCCTTACCAAATACTAAAATTTCATCTAAATCGAACGATTTTTACGCAAGTTAAGACGCATAAGGGCAATGAAATAAATCCCGCTCTTATGCCCTGCCTGACCTTTGACCCCATTCCGCCCATTTTCAACAGGGTTCGTTCCCAGGTGGTTCCTTACCACATACTAAAATTTCATCGAAATCGAGCCATTTCTACGCAAGTTGGGATGCATAAAGGCAATGGAATGGATCCCTCTCCTATGTCCTGAACTATAACCTCATTTCATTTATTTTCAATAGGGATCGTCCCTAGGTGGTTCCCTACGACATACTAAAATTTTATCGAAATTGGACCTTTTTTACGCAAGTTATGACGCATAATCGCAATGGAATAGATCCCGCTCCTATGTCCTGACCTTTGACCCTGTTTCGCCCATTTTCAATAGGGTTCGTACCCAGGTGGTCCCCTACCACATACTAAAATTTCGTCGAAATCGAACCGTTTTCACGTGAGTTATCGTGCTGACAGACGGACGGACAAAGCTGGAGCTTCATCCTACGGTTGGAAAGCGTAAAAAAGCAAATATCGTTTTCATGTAAGAACTGTTCCTAGGGAATGTTGACCACATAAAATATTCGTAAAGCTCCCAAATTAAGTTCTGTTGTTGGGAAAGAAAGCAAACTCATAGTATGTCTGAACAAAGCGTATGAGTGACCATCGGTGCCAATAGCTTATTTGTTTACAAAGTTTTTATTTAAAATCAGGAGGGAAATCTTTATTTAAAGAAATCAGTTTCGAAAGTTCTAGCTGCTGTGTTATTAAAACCTACTAAAAAAAATAGTGTTATGTTTCCATGCTAAAATTGAACCTTTTGGTTTCAGTGTGTCACTAAATGCTTTTGAGATTTTGATTGAAAGGGATTCTGATGCACCTTCTGTTGTCTCCTACTTCCTGGTAGATTTGTCGCAAAGTTAAATCATCGATAAGTACTATGACTACGTACTACTATACGTGAGACCTTCATAAGACCTATGTACTAGGTTACGTATGTCCCTAACGCTCTGATGTCATTCAGTACTTGCAGCGCCATTTGCTTATATCCGGTGTCCGAAATCGGAGCTAAGCTCAGGCTACGTCTGTTTCTAACGCTCTGACGTCATGCAGTACTTGCAGTGCCATCTGCTTTTATCGGGGTTCCGAAATTAGAGTTAAGCTCAGGCTACGTCTGTTTCTAACGCTCTGACATCATGCTGTACTTGCAGCGCCATGTGCTTTCATCCGGGGGCCGAAATTGGAACTAAGCTCACGGATGTAGCACGATACGTAAAATCAAGGAGAAATACCAAAAAATAAAATAAAGTTCTGTTACGTAGGTGTTATGTCGTGTTTTATTTCATTTTCTTCGCATTGCAGAGTAATCTACTTTTGTTCGGTGGCCGAAATCGGAACTAAGGTCACCGCAATCATACGACACGTAAAATCAAAGAGAATACCGGAAAATAAAATAAAGTTAGTAAGACAAGAGACTTAATCTGTTGAAACACGAGCGTGTTCGAACACAACTGTCTGCGACGTTCGTTCTGTTACGTAGGTGTTATGTCGTGTTTTACTTCATTTTCTTCGCGTTGCAGTTTAATCTTCTTTTATCCGGTGGCCGAAATGGGAACTAAGCTCACCGCTACCGCTCGATACGTAAAATCAAGGAGAAATACCGGAAAATAAAATATAGTAAGACAAGCGTCTTCATCTGTTGCAACACGCACGTGCTCGAATAACTGTCTGTCATATTTGTACTGTTACGTAGGTGTTATGTCGCGTTTTATTTCATTTTCTTCGCAGTAGTAGAATAATGTCATCGTAAAAAATAATAAAATAGCAGAATACCTTCATAAAAAGGAATCAGCGGGCCGGGCCATGTTTGTTCCCCATGCAGTTACGGCAGGGCCGAGTCAAGTCGACCCATTTTTGTATCTCAATTGTAAAGAAAGGAAAAGTCGTGTTTCCCGATTCCCTGGTCTGTTTAACTGTTTTGCTGGCTTTACTTACTTCCATGACATAGCCCAGGGCGTAATCTCAGAGACGAGGGGAGACACTCACACTGTTTTTACCATCTGTAGGTATTAAGATGGTAAAATCACTTAGGGGCTTGTTGACAACAAAAAGATTCGGCTCCGACCGAGTTTGTGTGTGTGTATTTGTGTGTTTGTATGAGTGAGTGGGACGTCATCGATTGTTTCTCCTATCCCTAATGTGTATAGGGATTGATCTTTGTAGTGTTACCGCTTGCTAGTTCAAAGAAAGAGAGATCCTGAACGCGATTAGTGTTCCTTTTTCTCTCCTTTTTAAAGGTAATATTTTTCAACAAATGTCAAAGTTTATTTAATATCTTTAGGCTTGCATTCAACTAAATATTTTCAATAATATTTAATTTCATTATTTAATTTTCAAAATTTAATAAAATACAATAGAAAGACAAAATAATACAAAATGGCACATCATGGGCCGAGCTCACCAAATAAGGCCTTTGCAGAATTCTAGTAGCTGCATATCAAAAGATCGAGGGTTGTTTTATACAGGATGGAAAGGAAAGACCGCATAAACACCGCAGGGGATGATTCCTTGGATCAATTCAAGCATAAAATGTTGTCTGACATTCTTGGATTTAGGGCTTAGTTTTCCAGATATAAGCCCCCAAATGTGCGTGACGTCACGCCTGGAAACCGCCTCTTTTTGAGGCTGCAAGCTCAACCCGATTGCCATGCAGGAAAGCTCGTGGCGGATGCCTGATTCTGCAAGTTCAGTACCTTGGCAGTCATCCCGTTTGATTTACATACCGCAGTGGTCTCCAAGGCCGTATTTCACGCAACAGGGCGACCAATTGCATTCGTCTCAACAATTGCCGACGTAACACGGCTCCGAAAACAATCTGGATGACTGTTGTTGTACTGCGGTTGCAGCATCAGGCATAGGCCACAACTTTTCCTGCATGACACTCGGGTTGTGCTTGAAGCCTCAAAAACAGGCGATTCCGGACGTGCCGTCATGCACCTTTGGGGGCTTATATCTGGAAAACTAAGCCCTAAATCCGAAAGGGCCGTGGGTGGCCAAGTGGGCAATGTTCGTGACTGCCACGGAAAGAACTTCAAGTTCGATCTCAGGCAGGCACGAACGCTCAATCCACTAAATATCCGCCGTGCGTCAGATGGGCACGTTAAGCCGTCGGACCCCGGGTACTGCCCCCCAGTAGTAAATAAGGGCGTCTTCTACCTCGCTTCCGGGTCACTTTCCTATCGGGCACTTTAGCCCAAATCTCCTAGCTTCCTATTTCTAAGGGTTGTTTAAGACCTGGGGTCAGATACTGCCTTCCTAAAATCCTCTACATATGATCTGATCTGATCTAAATCAACAGATCAGATAATAGGTATGCTTGAATTGACCCAAGGAATCACCCCCTGGGGTGTTTATGCGGTCTTTTCTTTCCACCCTGTATAGAGTACGTCTGTTCTCACTCATCAGGTGGCGTTATGCAAGGGTACGGGTAAATCGAGGGGCTGGTACGTCGTGAGTTCAGTAAATTACACCGAAGAGCCAAACCACTATGACCGCCTTCCTAATATGATGTTCGTTCTCCACGTGCCATCAAAAAAACTCTTACCCGGCGATTTCTAAAAGTGTCTTGTGGGACCACGCGTTACCAGCAGATTCTTCAACTCTTGAAAGTCACGTGGTTGTGTCGATGCAGATCGGATTTGCTTTTCCAACACAAACCATAGATACTCGATTGGATTGACGTCTGTGGATTTGTTTTTTTATTGGAGGGGTTTAACGACCACCGTGAGCAACTCAATGGGCTATAAGCAGTCTCCCGTCCCTAATTTAGGTCCACTGGCTCCAGGGGAGGGAGAGGAGAGCCAGTGCCATAAGACAAACACAACATCCATGCCTCACCGGGATTCGAACCCGGGCCCCTTTCGGACGAATAATCAGAGGCTATCGCTTAGATCACTGCGCCACAGGGGCGGCACTCGTTCTTTACATCTGCATTTCGATTTTAGATTTTGTTGTATTCATGCATGTGTTTATTGATGTTAATTTTTCACTGCGTCACGGTACCATTTTGCTTTTTCTTCGAATAAATTTCTAGGCGTAGGGTTTCCCACGCACTCTATTGTTAAACACACACACACACACACATTCTGTATTTTATGCCCTTCTCTCGCTGTGTTTCAAAATTTCCGCGCCGCCCCGGTGGCGCAGTGGTCGTTGAACAGACAAGTCGCATATTTTTTCGGCTCCTGCGTAGAAGTCAACGTTCGTTAGTTTACTTGTTCTTTTTGTGGTATTTCGTCGTTTTGTGTTTTGGTTGCAGTGTTTCGTACCCTCGCTTCACGAGCAGTGAGGCTGAGTGCCCAGTGGGTGCTCATTTTTTGTTTTTTTTTTCATTTTCGTGTGTCGTCAGTTACGACGCATGAGGTTTGGTGGGCCAGTGGTCGAGAATGTCCACTACCACTGTGAATAAGTCACCGTCGTCTACAGCTGCTTCGTCGATTGCTGATATGTCTTCGCTTCTTAGTTCTGTGCTTTCTTCGGGGAATGTTGCGTCGACTAGTGTTGCTGGACTTCCAGAAACTGTGCTTCTGGCCACCCGTGTGCCGGCTGCGTCTAATATTCCTGGTTCTGCTAGTTCTACTTCAACGTCGTTCGCACAAGCTGTGGGAAGTACCTCATATATTTCTAGTGATTCTGCACCACATTTTAAACGTGTAGCTTCGGCATTGAAAATTATTCTTCCAAGTGATTCGCCGCAAGGTAAGCAGTTGTCGTCTGCCTTATTATTAAGTGTTTTCATTCCTGCTTTGCGTGACACCCCCTCCCCCAGTATCTGCATGCTGTGTCGAAGATCGTTCCAGCCGAAAGCATTGTGTCCATTATTCGCTTGGGTGGAGGGGTGGTTGTTCACTTCACCCACCAGCAAGCAGTAGATTTAATTATATTTCATGGGGTTGATATTGGGTCCTTTCATCTACAACCTGTCGCTGCAGCCCAAAGACCAGTTACGGTGACCCTCTCTCCTGTACCAACGGCTGTTCCTGATTCTCTGTTGATTGATGCCCTCAACACGATGGGTCGTGTTGTGGGAGTGACCAAGATTCTTCCAGCTACAGCCCGTGATTCCCCCCTGAAACATGTGCAGGGTGGGCGCCGCCAGTACCGGGTTATTTTTCCAACTTCTCAGTCAATAGCGGAACGCCCTGCAACTCTGGAATTAATCACTGATACCCGGACGTACATTTTTAATCTTTTTGCAGGGGTTCAGTGCTTCCGCTGTAAAGGGGAAGGTCATCTCGCTTCTGCTTGTCCTCGTGCTACTCCTGGTGCTAGATCTGATTCTTCATTAGCTACTACAGTTCAGGTGGCCGCTGTCCCTGCGGATGTTGTGCAGGCCGCTGAGGCACCTGCGCACATTCTACCTTCATCAATTCTGCCTGCTGTTTCTCCAGTCGTTCCTTCCCTCCCGGTTCCTGTCGTCGTACTGAATGGTTTGGAACCCTCCAATGAGGATTTTCCATCGCTGGAAGTGTCTGCACCTAAATCACAACGTAAACGCCCCAGCTCACCTGGTGTTCCTACTCGCTCTTCTCGTTCGTCTCAACGTCTTCGGTCCAAGAAACCAGCCCATTCTACCTCGGGTTCACCTAGCCATCATGAGCCAAATTCAGAATTACTAGTTTCGAACCGATTCGCATGTCTCCAGGATGATGATGTTATGGACACGGTTGCCCCTGATCCTGATGACACTGCAATGGTTGACTCTGACGATGATTCTCTTTCTCCTACACTTCTTGACATTTCTACTATGTTTGAAGAACTTGCGGTGCCTTTGCACCCTCTTACCTTAACTGATCTGTATGCATTGACCACTCGCCCGCGTAAGGCGAAGTTGATCACACTGCCTTGCATTAAGAGTAAGCTTCACTTGCTGCCTGAAATGATTGCACAGCTAAACCAGTTCCATGCATTTATAACTAATGTTACTTTGCCTGGCAGGACTGAGCAATATGCTCGCCGTCTGGGATACTTACTCAAGATTTTGAGGGCTGAACTGGAAGGCTGGATGCAACCTACCAGTGATGTCCTTGTTAACACTACTTAGCTTTAATTGTAGAGGGCTTGCGTCTTCTGCGGCGAATGCTTTGGTTTACGAGGACGTTCGTTACCTGGGGGCTAATATCCTCCTTCTCCAGGAGACGAACTGTTCCTTGGATGCCGGGTGTTCCCGCTGGAGACGCTGGCCGTACATTTTTTATCATAATTACCGGACCCATCTCAAGTCTGGTACCGCTATAGCGTTTTATGTGCGTTTTCATTCTTCCCTTTCTGATCTTGTTGAGTCACAGAGTCTGCTGGGTTCTTTTCAACATATTTCTTTTTGTTTTTGTTCTAAACGTATTCATGTTTTCAATATCCATATTCCGCAATCTGCTACGGATGCAGAAACTCTCCTCCAACATCTTTCTTCTATCCTTTCGACCCTCCATCCAAATGATACAGTCATTGTTGCAGGCGATTTCAATTGCACTTTGCAACCCGGTTTTGACCGAGATGGTTCAACCGAAAGCCGTTCCGACCTTGTTTCCAATCTCACTCAACTCGTTGTTAATTTTGATTTGATTGATGCATTCCGTTCCCTCCATCCCCGGTCCAAGGAATTTTCCTGGTTCCCCCGGCTGCTTCACGCTGTGTCGCTGCACGCCTAGATAGATTCTATGTTTCCAGTTTTCTCCATTCCTCTCTAGTTGAAATTACTCATCATCCTTCCGTTTCGTCAGATCATCGCCCCGTTCTTTTAAAACTTTTTTTGCATTCTTCCTCTGTTCCCCTTTCCCCAGTCTGGTCGCTCGACGATTCAGTTTTAACTGATCCTGTTTTCTGTGCTGAAATTCGCTCTATGATCTCGTCTTCTGTGCAACAACTTTCTTCGTCTGACGACCCAGTGGCTCTGTGGCTTTCCACGAAAATTTCGATTATTTCTTTCACACGTCAGTTTTCTTTCTCTTCCCGTACTTCTCGCTTTCAAGATATTGATGTTCTCCGTCGTAAATTGCAGACTATTTCTCCTTCTGATCCTTCTTTTCCCGTGTTTCAAGCTCAACTTCGTCGTATTCTGTTTACTTTTGCTTCAACAGCCATTACTCGTCTGAAATTCACTCACTTGCGGTCTCACGACGACCCCTTTTCTAGAGGAGTATCATGTTAAAAGCAACACAATTTCCTTTCTTTCACTACCTGACGGATCTACAGTTACCGACCCTTATCGTATCTGTGAACTTACTTTTTCCCATTATTCGGATCGTTTTCAACACCGACTACTTTCTCCTGCAGATACCTCCACTCTTCTTCATGTCCTACCTCAGGTTCCTCATTGTTTTTTTGATTCTCTTGTTTCTCCTATCTCTCCTTCTGAAGTCCGCTCTGCAATTTCCAGTCTGAATGACCGTTCTTCGCCTGGCGCGGACGGTCTTCCGCTCTCATTTTATAAGAAGTTTCTTCCTTCTCTCCTCCCGCTTCTGGTTGCTTGTTTTAATGCCGTTTTTACTTCTTCAAATTTTCAGTCTTCTGATTTCACTTTTGCTCTTCTCCGTCTCATCCCCAAAACCGGAAACCTTGGTCTTTTTTCTAACTGGCGTCCTATCTCTATTCTTAATACTGACTACAAAACCTTTGCTAAAATTCTCGCTTTTCGCCTCAATCCCGTCTTGCAGCATTTAATCCACCCCGATCAAACTTACACTATTCCCTCTCGTTCGATTACTACCAACATTTCCACCATTCGCAACTTATATTTTCTTGCTTCCCAACTTTCCGAACCTCTCGCAATTTTTAATATTGATCAGAAACAAGCTTTTGACTCCATTAATCACTCTTATCTCTTTGCTGTTCTTCGTCATTTTGGCTTTCCTACTCTTTTCTGTCAAGCTCTTATTAATCTTTACTCTTACTCTTCTTTCCGTATTCGCACTTCCACATTCATGACAGCTACCATCCCCTTTGACAACGGGATCCGGCAGGGTTGTCCCCTTTCGGGTCAACTTTTTACGCTTGCCTTTGAACCTCTCTTAATTTGTCTGCGTTCTCGTTTGTTTTCTGTGATTCCTCGCAGTATTGCTCCTACTCGTCACCACCGCTTAGTGTTGTCTGCGTATGCTGATGACCTCACTCTCTTTCTTCGCACTGAACGTTCTTTCGGTGTTGTCCTTTCTGCTTATCGTGAGTATGCTTCAATTTCCGGTTCCGAACTTAATATGTCTAAATCTGTCGGTCTGTGGGCCGGATCGGGGTGGCACACGGTGATCGCCCTTGGGGTGCCCGTTGGTCATCCTCGGTCATTAAACTTCTTGGTGTGTACGTTGGAAATCCCGTGGCTGTTGCTGATGCCACATGGATTCCTTTGGTTCAGCAGCTCAATCGCCGTCTTGCTCCTTTTTGCCGGTTCAAACCTTTTTTGTCCTTTTTTAGCAGAGCACATCTGGTTTCTTCCTTTCTTCTTCCCATTTTGACACATTCGTGGTTCGCTTATTTTCCCTCGCCCATTTTTCTCCAATCCGCTCAACGTTTGATTACTGATTTCATCTGGAATAAAGTTCACTGGGTTCATCGTTCTACTCTCGTCCTTCCTCTGCCCTTTGGAGGTCTTGCCCTCCCAGATCTTTTTCAAAAATCTAATGCTATTCATCATCAGACCTTTCTCCGTTCTTTTTCTCATCCTCAGATTTCATCGCTTACTATTGTTGATAATTTACTTTTCCCTCGCAGTCCGTTTCTCACTCTCGCTACTTTCCTCCGTATGGATCTGTTCCCCCTCATTCCAGATCACTTTCCCGATACTTATCGCACCGTTTTTTTCCCTCTGGCATTCCTTATGTCCCGTCCGTCTCCCACCTACCTCAACTAATGATCTGCTTGCGGAACCTCTCTTTTACTCTTCTGCACTCCGTTCTCCCTCTTCACCGTACTTGTGCTTCTCCACCTGGTTCGCCAGTGGCGTGGTACAGGTATCCCAACTTGTAGATGCTTCTCTCCGCTGGAAGTCTCTTTCCCAAATCGACCCCCTCTTGCTGACACTCCCTTACATCGCGCCCAACTCCGGTTGCTTCATTTTCAGCTTCAACGCCTTTACCCGTCCCTCGTGAATTCTCTTGGGTTAATTGTTTCTTCTTCGGCGTCCCCTTGCCTTCCTTTTCTGGTTTATTTGAATGATGTTCCCTTTCTGGTGCATCAAGTTACTGCAAAACTCTTGTACCGCCACTTTCTTACTTATTTTCGAGCACCTCTCGCTATTCCTTTTGTGCCTCCTGATGAAACCTCTCGGACATGGGTCGATTCACACATTTCTCTGGCTTCCCCAAAAGCAACTGATATTCATTGGCTACATCTTCATCGCCGCTTGCTCACACCACGAACTCTTCATCGTTTTGGTCGCCTGTCTTCTCCCTTGTGTTTTTTCTGTTCAACGCTCGGCGATGTTCATCACGCATATGACTCCTGTTTAGTTTTACAGCCTCTTTTTTCCTTGATGTTTGCTCTTCTCTCCAAGGTTTGTCCTTCCTTTCACTCTGTTTCACATTACTATTTTCTTCGCCGTCATCATCCTTCCGCTGCTGTTCACAATCCAGTATGCGCGTTTCTAATTTTGCAGGCCAAACTGACTATTTATTTATACTATCATACCAGTGTTGATCGGCCTGCTCTTCGTCGATCTCATCCTGCGAGAGTTTTTCTGTGCCGTAGGTTTCGTTCCTCGATCAAGTCCGTCATCCAACTTGAGTACGAGGTAGCTCTGGCCCGGCAGGCAGTTCCTGCTTTCTCCTCGATCTGGTCCCCCCACCTCCCCTGGTTTCGGGTTGAGCATGGGTTGATTCAATTCGTTTGATCAGTTGTTTTTTCTTGTTTTTGTTATGGTGTACTGGTTTCTTCACTTTGTTTGTTTTTGCTTTTCCGGGTTGTTGTCTTGTTCTGTTTTTGATTGAGCTGCAGGTTTTTTTTGCCTTGTATTCATTCTTTTCTTCTAATCCTGTTGTTTTTCCTTTTTTTTTACCGTTTTTCTTTTCTTGTTTTTATGATGGCCCTTTGGTAATGTTGTACTGTTTTGCTTCCTTGAGATTCCGGTCTTTTTGTTGTTTTTTCCTCTGTGCTTTGTTAGCTCATTCTACTGGTCGGTATATTCTTTCTTGGATAGTGCTTTTCTACACTTTTCCTCTTACTAGCGGCCTCTGCCTCTTTGTCTGAATTTTCTTGTCGTTTTGCGCTGTGATTGGATGTTTTACAGATAGTTGCTTTGACTTTTTTCTGTCCGGAGTCCGTGGGCATTTGTGTTCCTGTGTTCTGTGTGTATTTTTTTCTGGTTCTTGGTGGTGCTGTGCAATCGGTTATTGTTTTTTGTGTCGGTATTTTTGTTGAGTTGTTTGTCTATGTATTATTGTGTGCTTGCTTTCAATGTCTTCGTCGGCCACAGTTGTTGGTCGACGCATTTCTTGTTGTGGTGTTTTGTTGTACTGGTTGGCCACCAATTGTTTGTGATCACTGTTATTGTTTGGTATTAGTGTGATGCTTGTTGGGTGTTGTTGTTTTCCGTTGGGCTAGTCTGTGTTGTCTAGTTTTGCAAAACTTTTTTGGCGTGTTGTGTTTCTTTTGTGCTTGTTTGTTTGTTGTTGTTCCTGATCTTCTTTTTTGTACTGTGTTTCCTTAATGTGGTATTACCGTGTTTTTGTAATTGCTCTTGCTTTTTGCACGTGTTGTGCTTAGTTGTTCCGATGGCGGCTGTCCTACTCACTCTGCTCCTGTGTGAGTTTTTTAATACTGTGATTGTATTTTACCTATACTGCTAATGTGATAATCTTGTTTTTTACTTGTTTGTGTATGTTCTACTTTCGTGTTTCAGTTGGCTCCGCAGTTTAGGGAGACTTTTTTTTTTCTCATGCCTTGTGTTTCATGTTCACTTGTTTTGTCTATTGGGTTACGTTGACACAAGGAGTTGGTCAACGCTCTATTTGCCTTGTACTTTTTTTTTACTGTGCCTCTTGTGTTTTTTTTTTCTTGCCTGTATGTGACTACATGTGTAGTGAAGTAGTCAGTTGAGGCAGTTTTGTCTTTGATTATGTTTTAAGTGCACTTTTTGTGTTTTCGTTTTTGTGTTTCTTGCACTCAAGCTAGGGTTCTACGTCTTGCTTCGTGCTTCTCCTGTCCGGGTTTTTCCTGTAATAATGTATTTTTTCTCAGCACAGTCTTCTGTTGCCGTGCACGACTGGACGTACTTTGTGTTGTTTTCAATGTGTTATGATGCTATGCGATCTTGTTTCCGTGTGATTCTCTCTATAGCGCCACGTCGGCTTCTGGGGTTTGTCAACGCGCGTCTTCTTGTTTTGAGTATGAAATTTAAATTGAGTGCGATTTTTTTTTGTGAACCCCGTGTGCCTGTTTGGCTACATTTATTTTGTGTGATGCAGCGGTTTTTCCCCTTATCATCATGTATTCTTCTGTACAGTGTTCCTCCTGACTAACATGCGTCACTTCGTATTTCGTTTTTAGTTCTAGCGGTTGGTTAATACCCCTCTTTATGTGCACGGTTTTTTTTTGTTTTTTATGTTCTTCTTGTACTAATGTTTTGGCCGCTGCTGCATGTTTTCAGAAGTACAGTTTTGTTTCTCCTGTCGCTGTCTTGCAGTGTCAGTCAATTTGTGTTGTGTTGTATTGTTGTTGTGTTTTTTACCTGTCACCTTTGTGTTCGCGCTGCTAGGTACTAGTTTTTGGAATGTGTTTTTCTTCCCTCACTCTGGGGTTTGGGTTTTGTAATGTGTGTGTTTTTCGTTTTTTGTTTTCTGTGTTCCTTTTTTATCTGTATATATTTTAATCTTGTTCTGATGTTACCAGTTTTCTTTCCTCCTTTCTTTTGTGTTGAGACTTCTTGGCCTCGTCTCTTTTAATACAGTCTCATGTGACTGAAGCGTATCACATGTACCTTGCGTTTAGACTAATAAAAGTTTATTTTGAAGGCAGTGGTCTAAGCGATGGCTTATGACCATTCGTCTGAGATGGGTCCGGGTTCGAAACCCGGTGAGACATGGACGTTGTGTTTTCCTTACAGGCGCTAGCTCTCTCCCTTCCCTGGAACCAATGGCCCTAAATTAGGGACGGGTGACTGCTTAACTTCAATCAAAAAAAGAAAAAAAGATTGCCGCGAATTTGTTTTTATATAAAAACAATTATATAAAAACAAATTCACGGCAATAAAAAAACATGGCTTGAACTTGTTTCTCTTTGTGCTAATGATGTCATGGTAACGACTTGATTTTTGTTTTTGTTTTTGATTGGAGGTTTAACGACCACCGAGAGCAACTCAATACACTATAAGCAGTCTCCCATCCCTAATTTAGGGTTGCCGCCCCAGTGGTGCAGTGGTCTAAGCGATGGCTTCTGATCATTCGTCCGTAAGGGGTCCGGGTTCGAATCCCGTGAGGCATGGATGTTGTGTTTGTCTTACGGCACTGGCTTTCTTTCTTCCCTGGAACCAGTAACCCTAAATTAGGGACGGGCGACTGCTTATAGCCCATTGAGTTGCTCACGGTGGTCGTTAAACCTCCAATCAAAAAAAAAAATAGGGCCAATGGTTCCAGGGAAGGGAGAGAGCCAGTGCCGTAAGACAAACACAAGATCCATGCCCCACCGGGGTTTGAACCCGGACCCCTTTCGGACGAATGATCAGAGGCCATTGCTTAGACCACTGCACCACTTTGGAATTTGGAGGATACCTTGAATTCTTTTTCATGTTTCGGAAACCATTCTGGAACAATCCAGACAGAGTGGTATGGCGCATTATTCTGCTGGAAGAAGGCACTACTCGATGGGAATACCGTTTCGATAAAAGGATATTCCTGGTGTGCAATGATGTTTAGGTAGGTGGTAGACGTCATACTTTTCCTGTACACGAATGACTGGAACCAGTGTTTCCCAGCAGAACACTGCCCAAAGTATTGCACTTCCTCCATGGCCTGTTTTAGCCCAAAGGTTCATCCTGATGCTAACACTTTCTCAGGTAAACACCTCTCATGTAACCTGACGTCCACATGGTGCAACAGGAAACGAGATTCATCAGACCATACAACCTTTTTTCAATCACTAAACTTCTAGTTTTGATGCTTGCGTGCCCATTGTAGGCACTTTTGGCAGTTAACCGCGGCTAACATGGACACTCAGAGATGCCTGTAGCAACTCAGCCTCATTTTCAGCAGGGTTAGATGTAATGTGTGTTGCGACACAATGCTCCCATCACCAGCGTTCAAATACCGGGCTAGTTGCGCCCGAGTATCCCTTCTGTTTGCTCGAAATTGGAACTAAGCTCATCGCTATCGCACGAAGCGTAAAATCAAGGAGAAATACCGGAAAATAAAATAAAGTTACTAAGACAAACGACTTCACCTGTGGCAACATGTACGTGCTCGAATAACTGTGTGCCACGTTTGTTCTGTTACGTAGGTGTTATGTGGTGATTTATTTCATTTTCTTCGCATTGCAGATAAATCTGCTTTTATCCTTTTAATCATACAGGCTAACCTTCGCTCATTTCTAGCATCAACTAGCCCATAGCCCATCCTAGGATGGTTGTTTTTAAGCTTTAAATAAATATTAATATACAGGGGATGTTTCCTGTCCAAAGACAGGTTGAAATTTTTAATTGAAGCAGATTGAAAACAAATCAAATAGTCGCCTGCTTTTTGTGTAAGGAAATATACACTGCTTGCCACCCAAAATGCAACACCAAGAAGGAAGCATCCGATTGACCTGAAATTCGCAGCATGCGTCGCCCGTGAGAGGACATGTAAACGATTAGCATTGGAGGGCATATGCAAATCATGTGCACCCGGCACGCCAACGAGAAGCACTATAAGAAGGCTGCACAGAAGGTGGGGTGTAAGTAGTGGTGTGCTGCCGGACCTGTGCTTGGAAAGATTCCTGATGCCTCGTCGCAGGATACGGCAGTCGTTTCAGCACATTTCGGAGTTCGACAGAGGATGAATAGTGGCTTATCACGATAGCGGCTTATCGTACCGAGACATCGGCACCCGTGTGGGACGACATCCAGCCCAGTGAAGTGAGTATGGATTCGGTGGGTGCAGGAGGGACGGACGGGCCGACCTGAGGGATTGCCACAACCGCGACACACTACCGAACGAGAAGACCGGCATGTTGTGCGGCGGGCATTGATGGGTCACACCGCCACATCACGAACGTTAGCGCAGGAATTAGGATGTGTTGCGCAACAAACTGTGTGAGCACGTAACGTTCGAAGTCGTATGCAGGATCGGGAACTTGTCGTACGGAGCCCATTGCTCCGATTACCATTGACGTTACACTACCGGCGAGTGCTGCGGCAGTGGGGTATTGAACGCCGCACCTGTACTACGGAACGGCACGACATTGTCTTCTCCGAAGAATCCCGCTTCTGTTTGCAGCACCACGCTGGTCGGATCCGCGTGCGGAGGTACGGCGGCGAGGGACTCTATGACGCCTACATTATGCATCGCCATACCGGTCCGTCGCCTGGCGTTATGGTTTGGGGCGCAATTGGATTTGACACTCGCACCCCTCTGGTACGCATCGCCGGTACACTCAACAGCCACCGCTGCACCTCCGACGTTTTGGAGCCTGTAGTTTCCCCTTACCTGCAGGACCTGCCAGCGGCCACGTTTCAACATGACAATGCGCGACCGCACATGACACGCATCGTGCAACAATTCTTCATGGCCTACCAGGCGTCACTGCTGCCGTGGCCCGCCTGTTCTCACGATATGTCGCCCATCGAACACGTCTGGTCGCTGATCGGCAACCGAGTGGCCCGGCAAGCACCACCCGCGGCTACGCCTGATGAACTGTGGCAACGTGTGGAAGCAGCCTGGACCGCCATACCCCAAGCCCACATCCAAAGCCTCTTTCGTTCGATGCCGCGGCGTGTAGCGGCCGTTATTGCCAGCCATGGGGACCACACGAACTGTTGATGTCTGCGTGTTTTGCAAGACGCACGGGCCTGTAAGCTCAATCGTTTTATCTTTGTATCTGTTGTTATGTGTCCAGTAAATCTGGCTTTGCTATGTCGTGTCGTTCTTGGTGTTGCATTTTGGGTTGCCTTGACATTCTGTTCAGTATTATTTTCGGTCGAATTTGCCTTGAATGGTAAACTAAACATTTCTTCCTTCAGTTCATTCATGTTTTCAGGACTTTTCGAGCAATGGAACGCAAAGGTATTTCTCCCAATTTTTTTGTTCAATCACCACTGCTCCGTGTCTTGAAAGTTGTTTCATAAAACACTTCTACGATTTGGACCCAATGTTTCGATTAGTTTTGATTGGATCTCATCAAAGCTTGGCGAGTTTCTCCATTTCAGTTAATTTATTGTTTTTCGCTTGATGCATAATCAAGAATATTCCAATGTAATTCTTCTTTGAATATAATTTCACACCAATAAACTGAGTTTGTGTAGATTTGTTTATTCCAATGTATGTTTTATTCTTTTCGCACAGGACTATTGTTCATTCTATAAGGATCGGAACTATCGTTTGTTGGGTATTGTAGCTGCGGGCAGGGCTTGTCTCTTGATAAAGCAAAATTTTTTAGCACAAGACTGAAAGGCAGAGGAGCCTAAGAACGGCAAAATGGGTAGAGTGAGATCGATTGTATAAATACACTGTTCGTTGGATGAGGAAATGGAAAGAAGAATCGTATAAGAAAAAAAAGCGCATTGGGATGCTTAACACAGAGCAAACATCTTCGGAGACACATACACACACACACAAAAAAGGGGAGGGGGAGGGAGGGAAGAAACAGCACATCTCTTTGAAACAAATGGAAAAACGAAAGCAGGGGAAAAGAACACATTTTCGCAGCTAGGGTGAAAGATAATGCTTTATGAAGTGATGAATAGGACAATCTAGAAGTCTAACAAAAGAAATTATTTGCTACAGAAATCAGGGGCGCACCCAGGAATTCGGATCAGATCAGATCATATGTAGAGGATTTTAGGAAGGGAGTGTCTGACCCAAGGTCTTAAACAACACTTAGAAATAGGAAGCTAGGAGATTTGGGCTAGAGTGCCCGATAGGAAAGCGACACGGAAGCGAGGTAAAAGACGCCCTTATTTACTAGCGGGGGTAGGGGTAGGGGTAAGGGGCAGTACCCGGGGCCCGGGGTCCGACGGCGTAAAGTGCCCATCCGACGCACGGTAGACATTTAGAGGATCGAGCGATTGTACCTGCCTGGGCTCGAACCTGAGATCCTTTCCGTGGCAGTCACGAACGTTGCCCACTAGGCCACCCGCGGCCGCACCCAGGAATTCCTGTTGGGGAGGGGCTATATACACCAATGAGACGTTACATTATGATCACCTACCTAAGAAGCTGTAGGACCTCCTTTCAGCCCTCAAAACAGAGGTCACTCGGCGAGGCGTCGAATCGATGAGGTATTGATAGGTATTCTGCGGTATCTGGTACCATAATGTCAACTGCAGATCCTCCAGTTCCCACACTTTTCGGTGTGGTGGTGATTTAGCGCGAACCCGTTTTCCCAAGTCGAACCCCAAATGTTCGATTAGGTTCATGTCAGATGAATTTAGAGGCCAGGGCATTAACTAAAAGTTACCGGCATGTTCTTTGAACCACTTCTTGACGATTCTGACAGTGTGGCATGGCGCATTTTCCTGTTGGTAACGGCCAACACCAGTAGGGAACACAGTTGCCATGAATAGGTGAACTTGGTCCACAACGATGTTCAGATACCTCACAGCTGTCAGGGATTGAGCAATTTGGATAATAAAGCCTAAAGTGTCGAAATAAAAAACATCGCCCACAGCATAACACCGCTGCCGCCGGCCTGTTTCCGCCCAACAGTGCATACAGGTGCGATAGCCTCCGTTGGTAATCGGCATATCCGCGCTCGGCCGTTTACGTGATGCACCAGGAATCTTGATTCCTCAGATCAGGCCACTTTCTTTCAACCATCCACGACCCAATTTCGATGATCTTGGGCCCGCTTCACGTGCTGTTGGCAATGACGTGCAGTGAGTATGGGGACCCGACTGGGTCTTCGGCTACGCAGGCCCATGCGCAAAGGGCTGCGATGAACTGTATGCTGTGACCCCATTGCCCTGATCACCACTGTTTTAGCTGCGGGTGATTTATAGCAATGCGGCCCTTCGGTCACTGGGAACAATGCGCGACAGTCTCTGCTCCCCTCTGGCATCAACGAGCAGCGGACGACACACGATTGGACAACTGTTCGTCGTTTGGCCATCGGTACATCACTTTTGATAGGTACTCGCAACAGCGGCACGAGAACAACCACAAGTCGCGCCGTCTCTAGGATCGTAGTTCCGTGGGGCCGTGCCATCACAATTTGTCCTTTATGAAACTCCGATAAATCGGTAGCTTTTCCCTTTCCGACTCCGAACACTCTACTAACCTAAAGCCTGTCCTCGGGTAGTATACATACTGCTCTGTGAACTTTACCTGCGCCACCGTTCGGTCTCCAGGCGTGCTCACTTCTCTAGGCTGGGGTGGTTATAATGTAATGGTTCATCGCTGTATGTTTATGTATGTATATGCATACGCACATAGTATATACGAGTACATTGCTCTAATTGGATATATTGACTTTGATCGTGATCTATTGGCTTCGATCATTTTGGTGCGCTCTTGAAACTTCTGCTGTGACATCATCATTATGATGTGAAAATGCGTAGAGCACATTTTTGACTCTGTCGTCTAAAAAGCACCATACATACACAAGAAAACAAGTAAAATAAAGCTAAATCTTTTTTTAGGGTATTATTAGAAAAGTATAAACTAATTTATTCCAATACAGTCGAAAATTTTATATCCAACTTAAGGGGAATGTCGTACTTCTTCGATGTAGGGAATAATTCAATATATCCGAATTAGCTGGATACGTAGGGCGTTCAGTAAGTTCTAAGCCAAATATAATAAAAAAAAATTTAAACGTATAAAAACTTTTTTTATATTATTATTTCCAAACATAATACAGAAAACATTTTTTCCAAGAACGCTCATTTAGTTGTACCCATAGTCCCCCTGACTTGGATAAACTTGTTGTCGGGGCGGATCCAGAGGGGGCGCGCGGCCCCTCCTCAGGAACCAAGGAACGCTTCCATTTGTTATGTTTAATAACATATTGAATGTTTTTTCATAAAAGAAAATATTAATTTAAAGTATATTACTTTCTTTAATTAATTGGAAGAATTTATGTACGTACTAAGAATACTTTTTCATTTTGTGGGCAAATGTCAGAAAGGTCCCCGATTATTCTCGAAACGTGCCCCCTCCCCTCCCTCTCACGAAAATCCTGGATCCGTTCCTGCTTGTTGTACTAGTCATACAGTTAGCGAATCCCCACTGCCAAAAACTTTTTTATCTTTCTCCTCAAAGCGCAACACTTCGTTGACTCCTTCAGTACAGAAGTATCCGAAAAACGCCTACCACGCAGATGTTTTCCCAGTTTGATTCGTTGAGTACTGTGGGTGCGGAAGCAGTTGGAAGCCATATTCTGTCACAGTTTGCACGGAAACACTGGCGGTATGAATTGGAGCATTTTTCTGGAGAAGCAGAACACCCCGCCGCAATTTGTCTGGCCGTTTACACTTGATGGCTTCACCCAATCGCCACAGTAGCGCGACGTAATATGCAACATTCATAGTTCTTTTGTGAGACAAGAAATCAATGTACAGCAACCCTTCTGAGTCCTAATCCAGGAGGCCATAAACTTTCCTGCAGATGGTTGCTTTTTGAAATTTTTTGGGTTGGAGCAATCCATGTTGTTTCTTCTACATGCTGTCTTGTTTGTATCAGGGTCCCCATGGTGAAGGCACGTCTTATCACCAGTCACAATCCATGAATACAAGTCATCCGGATCGCAGTCAATACGATCAAGTTGAACCCGACTTGCTTCAACACCATTATTCTTCATCTCAGGTGTCACCATTCGAGGAAGCCATCCGCCACAGACCTCACAGACCTTTGACATCATTTACCTTTCCTGCAGATGGTTGCTTTTTGAAAGTTTTGGGTTGGAGCAATCCATGTTGTTTCTTCTACAT
Source organism: Macrothele yani (assembly GCA_039090855.1). Classification (NCBI taxonomy): domain Eukaryota; kingdom Metazoa; phylum Arthropoda; class Arachnida; order Araneae; family Macrothelidae; genus Macrothele; species Macrothele yani. Next base: position 26,883,201 of record CM077002.1, on the reverse strand, counting down.
GCTGTCTTGTTTATATCAGGGTCCCCATGGTGAAGGCACGTTATATCACCAGTCACAATCCATGAATACAAGTCATCCGGATCACAGTCAAGACGGTCAAGTTGAACCCGACTTACTCCAACACCATCATTCTTCATCTGAGGTGTCACCATTCGAGGAAGCCATCCGCCACAGATCTCACAGACCTTTGACATCATTTAACCTTTCCTGCAGAAGGTTGCTTTTTGAAACTTTTGGGATGGAGCAATCCATGTTGTTTCTTCTACATGCTGTCTTGTTTGTATCAATGTCCCCATGGTGAAGGCACGTTTTATCACCAGTCACAATCCATTAATACAAATCATCCGGATCGCAGTCAAAACGGTCAAGTTGAACCCGACTTGCTTCAATGCCATCATTCTTCATCTCAGGTGTCACCATTCGAGGAACCCATTCGGCCAAAGACCTCACAGACCTTTGACATCATTTACCTTTCATGCAAAATGGTCCTGCTGCAGGTCAGCACCAGTCGCAATCCATGAATAGAAGTCATCTGGATCGGGGCTAATACGGTTAAGTTGAACTCTACTTGCTTCAACACCATCATTTTTCATTTCAGGTGTCAATATTTGAGGGACCCATCTGCCACAGACCTTTGATATTCCTAACCTCCATGCAAAATGGTTCCACTGCATTCAGCACCAGTCACAATCCATGAATTGAAGTAATCTGGATCGGGGTTAATACGGTTAAGTTGAACCCGACTTGCTTCAACACCATAATTCTTCATCTCAGGTGTTAACATTCGAGGAACCCATCTGCCACAGACCTCACAGACGTTTGACGTCCCTAATCTCTCATGCAAAATGGTCCAACTTCTGGTCAGCACCAGTCACAATCTATGAATACAAGTCATCTGGATCGCAGTTAATACGGTCAAGTTAAACTCGACTTGCTTCAACACAATTTAGGTGTCCACATTCATTGGAAGCCATCTGACACAGATCGCATAGACCTTTGACATCCATAACCACTTATGTAAAATAGTATCACTGCAGGTACTTAATTTCAGTACCTCAGCAATGTGTACGACACGGATTTACCGGTTTGACATTACCAGGTCCTCCACTTTCTGGCACATTTCATCTGTTGTCACCTCCACTAAGTGACCCTCTTGGAGGTCGTGTTCGAACGAGTCCCTTCCCCGCTTACGTCTTTTTATTGCGGCACATAAAGGTGCGCCATCGACGTACACAATGCCTTCTGTTCATGAATACCACGGGATGTTTCATCTTCTTTCGTGAAAAATTCAATCACCCTCGGTTTCACAATTTCATGTGTCGCTCATCCATTGTCACATTACAGACTTTAATACTCTGTGGTAGAGATGAATCGTTCACGACTGATCCGTTCCAAATAACCCGGTTAACATAGTGAACGAAAATATCCGTTCAGTAGTCCCGGCAGATCTCGTTCGCCGTTCGCTTCAGTTCTCGAGCCGATGATCTGAAAGATCCAAAAGATCCCGTGAATCCGGAGGTCTTACCAAAGACATTTAAGTTGTTAAAAATCTTTGGGTTTTACACATTTCTTTCTTCCCTCGGTCGGAGCTCGTATTTCATTGCCCATTGGTTAGTTACTGAATCGAAAAGTTTTTCGTGTTACTACTGGTCCGTTTCATAATTTTTGGCAGATTCGGACACAAATAAACAAAAAGCAGCAACAGACGACGAAATACGTTGTATTCTAAAAAATATCTACCCTCGGCAGCAATACACTGTGACCAGCAAGTTTTCAGTGCAAAAATGCCACGGTGGCAGAAACTGGCAACACAGTGGTCCAAGAAAGCGCTAACGGCATGAATCACAACATCCTGGTTAGCGAACTGTTCGTTTGCCCCCTCAAGAAGTGGTCCAAATGGCGAAACATATAAAAGTCTGAGGGGGCGAAATCAGGTGAATAAGAAGGGTGAGAGGACCTCGCACCCCAAAGCGTTGATTTTTCGCATGCTTTTAATAGACGCATGCAGTCGTGCGCCATCCTGTAGCAGTATGGGACTCAAATGATTTTCGAGCGATGGTTGTTGCTAATTTCTGGTGACATTCGTCCAGCTGACGGCAGTACACGTCCGTTGTGATTATTTGACCTCGCGGCAAAAATACATAGTGAACCACAGTCTTGGCAGTCCACCACACAGAGATCAGAAACTTCTGTGGGTGCAACTCGGGGTTGGACATGTGTTTGGGTGGTTCCCCTTTGTCAAGCCACTGCGCTGTTCTCTTTCCGTTGTCATTAAGCACCCATTTTTCATCAACCGTAAAGATCCCATGCAGAAAGGGAGGAGGGCAATGCAGGTTTCCAGACGTCGTATCTGCTGCTGTTCGGTGAATTCGTGTGGAAACTAGGTATCCAGTTTTTTAACCTTGCCCATAGCTGCCTGGTGGTCTGGAAACTGTCGCTGATCAATGAAAAGGTCGGCACTGAGCTTACGTACTGTGAACGTTAGTTTTTCTTCCACTTTTCTCCTTAACTGTACTGTGTCGCACACAACCGGACGACGGCCTCCTGCCTTATGGTCAATGGCAACATCCCCGGCACGGAATTCGTAAAACAGTCTACGAACAGTTCTGTCACTCGTCGGGCCGATACCCCACGATCTGTTGACATTTCGACCGTTCCGGACACATTCGAACCAAGTTGTATTCGTGCAAAATCACTAATCTAAAACACATCGCGTTTCTCCATCACGTCCCCAACTGCTGAGATCTGTCTGAAATATTGTTTTATACAGCGTGGACTGAACCGATTCACTTTGGAGGGGCGGTTGGTAGTTCCTCCTAATGAGGCGTCCCTTGTAACCGCCTATGCAAATTTGCCTTGCCAGCATCGGCCAATAATTATGCAAAGACCCAATGGAGCATCTTACACTGCTGGCCACCCAAAATGCAACACCAAGAAGGACACGAGATAGCAAAGCCAGATTTACTGGACACATAACAACACATACAAAGATGAAACGATTGAGCTTACATGCCCGTACGACTTGCAGAAAACGCAGGCATTAATAGTTCGTGTGGTCCCCATGGCTACCAAAAACGGCCGCAACACTCCGCGGCATCGAACGAAAGAGAGGGCTAGCGGTATGTCGGTCCAGACTGCTTCCACACGTTACCACAATTCATCAGGCGTAGCCGCGGCTGGTGCTTGCGGGGCCACTCGGTTGCCGATTAGCGACCAGACGTGTTCGATAGGTGACATATCGGGAGAACAGGTGGGCCACGGCAGCAGTGACACCTGGTGGGCCGTGGAGAATTGTTGCACGATGCGTGCCACGTGCGGGCACTCATTGTACTGTTGAAACGAGGCCCCTGGCAGGTCCTGCAGGTAAGGGAGGACTACAGGCTCCAAAACGTCGGAGATGTAGCAGTGGCTGTTGAGTGCACCGGCGATGCGTACCAGAGGGGTGCGGGTGTCATATCCAATTGCGCTCCAAACCATAACGCCAGGCGACGGACTGGTACGGCGATGCATGATGCAGGCGTCTTACAGTCTCTCGCCGCCGTGCCGCCACACGCGGATTCGACCATCGTGGTGTTGCAGGCAGAAGCGGGATTCCTCGGAGAAGACAAGGTCGTGCCATTCCATAGTCCAGGTGCGGCGTTCAACGGCCCACTGCCGCCGCACTCGGAGGTGGTGTAACGTCAATGGTAATCGGAGCAATGGGCGCCGTGCTACAAGTCCCCGCTCCTGCAGAGGACGTCGAACGGTACGTGCTGACACAGGTTGTTGCGCAACACACCCTAATTCCTGTGCTAACGTTCGAGATGTGGCGGTGCAAGCAGTCAATGCCCGCCGCACAACACGCCAATCCTCTCGTTCGGTGGTATGCCGCGGCAGCACCAATCGCTCCGTCCGTCCCTCCTGCACCCACCAAATCCATACTCACCTCACTGTGGCTGGATGTCGTCCCACACGAGCGCCGATGTCTCTGTACGATAAACCGCTGTCGCGATAAGCCACTATTCGTCCTCTGTCGAACTCCGAAACGTGCTGGAATGACTTCTGTATTCTGCGACGAGGCATCAGGAAGCTTCGCACGCTTAGGTCCGGCAGCACAACACACTTCCACTACTTACACCCCGCCTTCTGTTCACCCTTCTTATAGTGCTTCTTGGTGGCGTGCTGGGGGCACATGATTTGCATATGCCCTGCAATGCTAATCGTTTGCATGTCCTCTCGCGGGTGACGCATGCAGCGAATTTTAAGCCAATCGGATGCTTCCTTCTTGGTGTTGCATTTTGGGTGGCCAGCAGTGTATAACCATTTTATCTTCGGTTTTATTAGCACGTCTTTTGTAAAGAAAGATTGTGTTTCTCTTATCTGTTTGTTCGTCCGTCCGTCTGTGGACACCATATCTGTACTAAGTCTGATTAGTCCGATTTGAAAAATTTTTGCATTAGGAAGCTTGAAATATCAGAATGATGATCCTTCATTTCGTTTTTTTTTACGATGTATAATTTTCGTTTTTTTTTTACGATGTATAATTTTCGTTTTTTTTTTACGATGTATAATTTTCGTTTTTTTTTACGATGTATAATTTTCGTTTTTTTTACGATGTATAATTTTCGTTTTTTTTTTACGATGTATAATTTTCGTTTTTTTTTACGATGTATAATTTTCGTTTTTTTTTACGATGTATAATTTTCGTTTTTTTTTACGATGTATAATTTTCGTTTTTTTTTACGATGTATAATTTTCGTTTTTTTTACGATGTATAATTTTCGTTTTTTAATACGATGTATAATTTTCGTTTTTTTTTACGATGTATAATTTTCGTTTTTTTTTACGATGTATAATTTTCGTTTTTTTTTACGATGTATAATTTTCGTTTTTTTTTTTTTACGATGTACTGTTTTCTATACCGATTCGATTCACTCTGAATAGCTTTGATAAATGTAATTCGCGTCTGGAAGGATTCCAAAGGACGCTCAGGTGACAGAAACCTCGACGATCAGCCAAGGACAAGTAAGCCGCGAACCGCGAATTCGGAGGCCGTGCGTCAGGCAGCAGAGGCAGATCTGACAACCGAGACTCGGTGATTATCAGGTGAGCTGGGCATATCACAAAACACCGTGGTTCTTCACCTTCAGGGCCTCGGCAAGGTTTACAGGAGCTGCCACATTGTCTCTCACGAACTGACCACCGGTGAAAGGGAGAAGTAGGAACACAATTCATTTAAACCGCCACCGGTGAAAGGGATTCGCGCTAAATCACCACCAACCCGATTTTTATGGGAACTGGAGGACCCGCTGTTGACATTATGGTACCAGATACCCCAGGTTACCTACCGCCATCTCATCGAAACGATGCCTCGCCGAGTGGCCGCTGTTCTGAGGGCTAAAGGCTGTCTTACAGCTTACTAGGTAGGTTGTCATAATCTAACGGTTCATCGGTGCAGAAAGGAAAGCAAATACTCAGCAATCTTAAAAAAGTATTCATGTGGCATACAATGACTTAATTAAAGCATGCAAACATTAAATCCCTATTTAGTGTACGACATTGTGTTTCACGGTTCTTGAGAACCGATAATTTTCTTCAAATATTTTAGATTTGCAAAATTCTCAAAATGTTAAGGGCCTTTTTATGTGCTTCTCAAAACGTTTCCTTTGTTGGGTGTATAAAAACCACCGAGAGCAACTCGAGGAGATATAAGCAGTCGCCTGTCCCTAATTTAGGGTCACTGGTTCGAGGAAGGGAGAGAACCTTCGCCGTAATACAAATGCAACATCCATGCCTCACCGGGATTCGAACGCGGACACATCTCTGACGATTGGTAAGAAATCACAGCTTTGGCACCTGCGCCAGCAGGAACCCCCTTAAAAAACTATTTACGTGTTTTGAATATAAAGAGCTCATAAGGCAAGGAAGTTCTCAAGCCGAAATCCTAGAAAACCTTTCGTTTGTGCATGCGTCTCAATACTTTAAACATATGTTTGAAATATTAAAATGCATGTGTAAAGACATATATAGTAAATCTGATTTCATATTACGACTTAATTCGTAATTATTCTAGATTTGTTTCGGAAAGTACAATCTCCAAAAATTGATGGTATTGTTCGGTTTAAGCTCACAATTTGATTCCAGATGCTAATAAAATTTCCGTTTCAGTTCAGCATTCGACAAATACGACATGGTAATTTAACTTCTTCCTAGAGATGAGTTTTTTTTTCGGTTTCAGTTTGTAATTTGATTTCAGAACTCAAGAACAAAAATAAATTATGTTTCGTTATTGACAATCGGGAAACACAATTCTTTCTCTGACCGTATTTTAAAACTGATTTCCCATTTCGTTTTCAGTTTAAAATTTTATTTTCGAGTTCAACGGAATTTGTGCTTCGCTATAAGTTTTCCGCAAATACAACCTCATTCTTAACCTCTCTCCAAATTTGAATATTTCTTTAACCATACGTAAGAATTAAGGCCGATTCCGTGAGACGAATTTTCTCTCTCTTGCTCTCGTGTTAGTAACATGGAACATTTCATCTAATATATGAAGTTGAATGTTTGTTTGTTTGCCCGCTGTACAAATCTACAGTTCTGAATTTAGAACCACCAAATTTGTTATACTATCTCATGGTACTCGAACTTAGATCGTAGACGGTTTTTGGAAGGGGTCGGTCGGAGCCCGGAATCAAGGGGCCCCCGTACAAAATTTTCGTAAAAAGCTCATTTTTTGCTTTTTTATTTTGAATTGGTATAGCATCTAATGGCACTCTAGCTTAGACCGTACCCGGTTTCTGGAAGTAGTCGGAGCCCGGGGTCAAGGGTCCCCATATAAAATTTTCGTAAAAATTTTCAGTTTTTTCCTTTTTTTATTTTGAATTCGAATTTATTGTTTGTTTGTTTGTTCGCGATGCAAATTTATAGTTTTCAATTTAGAACCACCAAATTTGGTATACTATCTCTAATACTCTTACTTAGACCGTAGACGGGATTTAGAAGGAGTCGCAGTCTTGGGTCAAGGGGCCCCCATAAAAATTTTTCGTAAAAGTTCCATTTCTTACTTTTTTATTTTGAATTGGTATACTATCTCATAGTACTCTAAATTAGACCGTAGACGGTTTTTGGAAGGAGTCGGATTCCGGGGTCAAGGGCTTCCATATAAAATTTTCGTAAAAATTTCCATTTTTTACTTTTTTATTTTGAATTTGAATTTATTGTTTGTTTGTTTGTCCGCGATGCAATTCTACAGTTTTGAGTTTAGAATCACCAAATTTGGTACACTATCTCATAGTACTCTATATTAGACCGTACACGGTTTTGGAAGGCGCGGAGTCCGGGGTCATGGAGTCCCAATGCAAAATTTTCGTAAAAAGTTCCGTTTTTAAACTTTTTTATTTTGAATTGGTGTAGTATCTTATGGTACTCTAACTTAAACAGTAGACAGTTTTTGGAAGGAGTCGGAGCCCGGGGTCAAGGTGTCCCCATGCAAAATTTTCGTAAAAAGTTATATTTTTTACTTTTTTATTGTGAATTCGGATTTTATATTTGTTGTGATAAGTGCAAGAATTGATTTTTTATGACAGGTGCTTTCCAGTGAAGAACTGCAACAGAATTCAGCATCGGAATTGAAGGTAAGTAAACAACAAAATCAAACGAAAACTAAAAATACTGTTTGCCTAAAAACAAACAGAGAAGAAATAAAGACACCTGAAGAAATGAAAATACAGTATTAAGTACGGTTCATGCCGTAAAAAATTAATCGTTTTCATTTGATTTGTTCAAAATTTAGGGAGTAAATTATCACCAATTTCTGCCGAGCAACGCCTAGTAATTCAGCTAGTTACTTAACGACGCAAATTATGGTTTATTAATAAAAAAATCATATCATCGAGGTTAAATCGTAGATATGATTTCTATTGTGGACTAAGTGATGTTCTTTCCCGTCTTGAAAGAAGTGCCTCTCATTAATTATAATATGTGTTTCCTCCTGCATTTCGATGGTCACACGTGCAGCTGAAATACGAGGAAGAGTCACTAATCATCTGCAGTGTAGTTCTGAGTTTTTTCTGTTGGCTGCAGTGTTTGTTGCGCGCACATGTCTAGGCCTAATACCGCTGTCGTCTCTCTGATGAAGGTTTGACACTGATCGGTCAGTTCTTGTGCTGTCGTTCCCTTAATATAGCCACTCTGCTTTCGGTATGCGTCAGAGAAAACAGTGAGCAGTGATCCGCTTTTTGACGTAGAACTACGTCTTATGGTACGAACGATACAGAGTAGCTGTGGGCGCGACATAATTGTGTAACCGATTCCAACTCGTAATAACTCCAAGGTTATCGGGGGTGTGGCAACGGCCCTAGTGTCGTTTGATGGCGCACAGAAGATATTTAGTGACAATTACAAGTGGTGGGGTCGGCGGATCAATGGCAGTTCGTGACAGCGCGCCGAAGTGGATGGTCATTTTTGTGCTCTGTGCCGCGAGTATACTTTTGTTTTCGTTTTCAATACTTCTGAGCTAAAGGTGATTGAACATTGATTTTGGTATGTAATTAATGTTAATATAGCGGACTAGTTGTGTGAATTGAAAAAATTACAATTGCAATTGTTAACAATAAGAGTAGATGGTAACGTAACTGCACTCCATTATTCTTTTTCTTTTTGAAGATTTGTTGAGTATGATGAAGAAAAATTCTCCATCATTTCTATGCCTGGGATGGGATTCGAACCCACAACTCTCGGGTCCGGAGATCCGAGTGCTATCTACTGTACTACACTGGCATATGCTCTCACTGCTATCTGTCTTTATCTCCTGTGCGTCCTGCAGGGCAGGCACGTCACAAGAGTTAACGGAAAACAACATCAAAATACCACGCAAATGCGAATTTGAGCGCAGAAAAGAGCTACGGAAACTGAAAAGACTGGCAGAAGAGAAAATTTGTGAACCCAAGAAACCCCGAACTACCAATGCCAAACGCTGCATACGCTATCGCGCTGCCAAACGAGCGAGTCAAATTGAGTCCGTCGCGAGCACTTCTGGGGGACCGGTCGACACCGCGGAGCCAATGGACGTTCGTATGGACTGGAATATTTTGGAATATATAAAAATATTTATGAAAAAAGCCACAGAGGAATTCTAGAAAAATTCATCAACAACGAGTTTGGTCGAGTATGCGACGTCTGCGACTTCCACTGTGTATTTTATTCACGATCTTAGATAGACGCAAAACAGGGCATACCTAGTTCTAGGCTTAAACACAGCGGGCTAATCCACTTCGGCTCCATCGGTTTTTTCTGCGTTGAAGGCGCGCCATAGGTTGAAGTTCTTCGAATGCTTTCAAATACACTGTGGGAGAGCGTTTTATCGCAGCGGAAATGTCTACGTATGAACTTCCAAGTTCAACAAGTTCGTGCATGAGTAACACATGAAGATACGCGGCGCTAGTCGTCGTACACTGCTGATGACGGTATCTAACAAGTCGGTGCCATGGTTCCAGCGAACAAACAGGTGACTCTTGGTATGCAAATTCGTCATGGTTCTGCCTATGAAATCATCCTTAGAAGACTTGCCTTACAAATTTTTAAGTAGTGAATCCGTTTATTGGGGTGAATATGACATGAATGGTAAGTCAGATATTATCCTAAAACATGAAAATTTCGTCGTCCTGGAGCGGAAATCAAACCGCGCCTCTCGGTTAGTGCACGAGTACGCTAACCGCTAAACCACCCAGAACTACCAAGTTTCGAGTTTCCGAAATTTTTAAGTTTTCGAATAATACCTGTCTTACTATTCATGCCATATTTGCACCAATAAACGGATTCACAATTTCAAAATTTGTATTGTACAATGGTGTAATCCCGTATTTCATTCATTGGACTTGACTTAGTTCCCAAAATTTCTGACAGAAAAGCACAAAAGTTATTGTTTCATTAACTATCAACTTACCGCTGTGATAACAAAGGTGGAGTCGTTTGAAAAGAATCATCACTGGGGACCAAATATGGACTCACTTTTTCGAGCTGGAGTGTAAGCGTCAGAGTTTAAAATGGAAATACCTAAGATGTCCGTCAGACACAGAGTTGAAAACTAAACCAAGAGCTAAAAAATGCAAATGGGATTGACAAAAGCCAATATTACAATGTAATTACAAAAGAGGATGAAAGTGAACAGTGCGTGTTGCATTGAGACGATTTGTGACGAGCACATACCTGTTATTCACTACAGTCGGCTAGGGTAACCGCAGGAAGGCGTAACCCTAACTGATTGTAGTGAATAACAGGTATGTTACACGATGATTCCCGTCCTCATGCTGCTACCCAGACTGTTCAAACCCTCCAGCAAATGAGGCTTGAATTATTGAACTATCCAGAGAATGATCACGATACTTCTGACCACTTCCTTTCGGACTATAGCTGTTTGGCCCACTCAAACACTTTAAGGTACCGTCTGTTTACTACGGAAAAAAAAAATGAAGAAAGTGGCCCTTTTTCTGCAAAAGGAATAATTTTCTGTCGGCATAAAATAGAGATTCTCGTGCTACGCTGGACTTTGAGTGGGAAAGCAAGGAGACAATGTTGAAAATTGATGTTCTTGTAAGTTTTTAATCTCGTGCTACGCAGGACCAAGTGCGTGGGAAAGCAAAGATACTATGTTGAAAATTGATGTTCTTGTAGTTTTTTATTGTTATGATATACAAAGGATGTACATACATTTTTAGAAAGTTCTCATAAAAAATGACATAAAATAAAAGAAGTGCAAAGAAACTGGAAAAAGCGTGTTAGAAGAACACGAACGAAACACCTTCTGCAGTTAAATATCGTCTGCTAAGAAAATGACGCACGTAAACAAGCTGTATATAGAAGGTTATGTTTTTGATAAGAAATTACAGAAAATAAGAGAATTGAAAGTGGCAACAGCGTGTTAGATGAACACGAAAGAAACATCTACTGCAGTTAAATATCGTCAGCTAAGAAAATGGCGCACGTTAACAAGCTGTGGATAGAATGTTATGTTTTTGATAAGAAATTACAGAAAATAAGAGAATTGAAAGTGGCAACAGCGTGTTAGAAGAACAAAAAGAAACATCTGCTGCAGTTAATTATCGTCTGCTAAGAAAATGGCGCACGTAAACAAGCTGTGCATAGAAGACTATGTTTCTGCTCTTTACGAAGAGAAATATTCGTGCTCTGTAATTAAAAAACGCTGTGAAAATCATGGCATAGCATTTCTAAATGCAAAATCAGCAATATTATTGATAACAAAGGGAAACATTGTCAAGCATTGCTTTAAGTAGGAAAAAGAACACCAAACGAATATCCGTTTACAACTACATATTTCAAAAGTAAGGTCTCCGGTCTTAAAAGAAAATTAACCGACCCAAAGAGCAATCGCTAAGTCGTTGTATCGTCTGTAAACAAGATAATAAACGAAGATTTAAATCTTGAAAAAATCCCCAAGAGCCTCATGTTCACCGTCTTTTGTCTAGGCATGTTGCTGAGCGCAGAACGCGGTGTAGACTTCTTCATCAAAATCACTTAGCCAGAGGCAGATCGAAATTTATTGTGATTATTGATGGATCTTCTAAACGATTGTAACAGAAAAAGTTCGATTTACTATCTCAAAGGAAGAGAAAAAGACTTTCAAACTTGATTCGGAGAATCTAAAGAAAGCTTCAGTAAAGGATTGATGATTATTGCTGGTTTCTCGTACAATGGGAAATTAAAGTTAAGAAAAGTTGAAAAGAATGTTAAAATTCATTCTGCATATTACCAAAATAATTTTTTAACTCCCATATTTAAAAAGAAAGTACCATTCCTTTATTCTCAGAGCATTCGAAGAGTTGAACTCCATCAGGATAAGGTCATACATCCAAATCTACCTCTCTATTTCTTGAAACAATGAAAAAAGAGACGGTTGTCAAGTCTGTACTTTCTGCTGACATCCATTCAAAGTCCCCTGATGTGTCACTACTGGACTATTGTGCTTTCGGACTGCTAAAAAGAGCGCTTTCTAAACGCAGACCTAAAACAATGATTGGGCTATGGAAAGCAATGGAAGATGAATGGAATAAAGTACCACTACCAATTTTAAAAAATGCTATACTCTTATCCTGGAAATGTAGATGTAGGTTAATAGCCCAGAGAAAGATATGTCAGATAAAACATTTACGAAAGAAATACTTTCATTTTAAACATTAATTATATTACTGGAAAATCGTTCTAAATCTGTGCAAACATTCTCTGCATTTTATAAATGCATTGTGTATAAATATGTTAAGTGTTGGAACTAATCTACTACTGCTTAAAACATTTCTGGAAAATCTTAGAAATTGCATTGCGTGCTTTGCATCATATTCTCTTGAATGACTTCAATGTTGGCCAATTTTTTTCTTTGAAGTGTATTTATTTTTTTGAATTCTTCAATAATACATATACTGCGGTGTGGTTGAAAATTATTTGGCAAGTATGAACCATGTCTGTTGAACACGATGGATTACAGCTAGAGTAACATTGCTAATGATCAAGAATCGTATTAAAGAAGATGCATTAAGATATCTAGGGTAAAACAAAACAAGAAAAACTTCGTGTGTTGTAACTGTTGACACACGATAAATATGGGGCTTAAAATGGCAGCTGTTGAAATTCAGTCTGCCATGAACGCGGCTGCTCCATAACTCACACGCGAAATGATTATAATTCCTTTATGGTAAGACTAGACATTCTTTATTTATTTCTCAGATTCGTCCAAGTTATAATGTCTTATTTCTCACACTACAGTCAATGATGTCATCTGTCCATTTTATCAGCAGTAACTGCTTTTGATTAAGCAAACACTAATTTTTTTACTCGGTGTTGAACGACCACCGTGGAAAACTACATGGTATAAAAGCAGTCGTTCGTCCCTAATTTAGGGTCACTGGTTCCACGGAAGGGAGAGAGAGCCAGTGATATAAGACAAAAACAACAGTATGCCTTACCGGGATTTAAACCTGGACCCATTTCCGACGAATGGTCACAAGTCATCGCGTAGACCAATGCGACACCGAACCGGCTTTTCGGTTTTTGAAATAACACAAATGAAAAACAATTTACGTTAACATATTTGTATCTTGCTACGACCACCGTCAGTAATTTTCTTGATTTTCTTCTTCGTTGTTTTTCACCCGTCAATTGCAATCACGACGCGTGCAAGTGTGTAGAAAAGAAAGATTGGTCTTTCCGGTTATGTGCATCTCCACGACAACTCGCTAATGCTGACTTGATTTTTGTTGGCTCGTTACAGCCTATTTGGCTTGCCGCTTTTCTTCAGGTGACGTCACTGAGAATATTACCGCGACAGTCTCTAAAATGTTCACCAGATCTCTGCAGACATTTTAGAGACTGTAGCAGTAATATTGTTTAAAAAAAAAAAACCATATCGTATTTCAGAAAAGACGATATGTTTTTCTCACATTGATTGCGGCACTCAAAATAGTGTACTCTACTTGGAATATTTAAAACAGGTTTTTCTCTCAACAAGCACAACGTGTAATTATCAGTTATTTACATTTCACAGCAAAACCTACTACTGAAGTTTATTGGGAAATTGTGTCATTAAGTCTTATAGTTCTGAGGTCGCCCCGGTGGTGCGTCGGTTGGTCTAAACGCTGGCTTCTGGCCATTCGTCCGAGATGGATTCGAATTCGAATTCTTCAGAGGCATGGATGTTGCGTATTTCTAACAGCACAGGCTTTCTCACTTCGCTGGCTTTCTCCCTTCCATGAATTTGGAACGGGCGACAGATTTTAGACCATTGAGTTCCTTACGGTGGTCGTTAAGCCCTCAAACAACAACAACAACAACAACAATGGTTGTGAGACACCATGGAATTTATATATCATCATCATCATCGTCAACCATTTTCAATCGACTGCTGTATGGTCTAGCTTAGTTTATTCCACAACGGTCTGTCCTGAGTTCGTCTCCTCCGTGTGACTCTGGCATGCTTTCGAACTTCATCCACCTATTTCCCACTTGTTCTTCTTCTTCTGGGTTTTTTTTCTGTCCCATGCTATCCAATCTAAAATTTCAGTTGTCCATCGGTAGTCCGTTCTTCCGTCAATATGTCCAGTCCATGGCCACTTCAGGGATTCTACTCTGATCAAGATGTCTTCCACTCTTGTCATTTTCCTGATTCACGAGTTCCACTTCTTGTCTTTCTTGTTCACACCAAACGTGCGTCTCTCCTTGCTTCTTTCAGTTGTCTTCAGCATATGTATGTCTTTCTTAGTGAAAGATCAAGTCTCCGCTCCGTACGCAGGAGTTGGAAGTATGCATTGACTAAACACTTTTCTTTTAAGACATAATTGTGTATTGCTCTTGAAAATTGGAGTGTTTCTCCTAAAAGCTCTCCAACTAAGTTTTATGCGCCAATTAATTTCTTCATCCATGTGACCCTCGCTTGATATCTGTTGCCCAAGATAAATATGTAGGTATTGTGACGTGCCTGCCTTGCAGGACGCGCGTGAGATAAAGGCAGATAGCAGTGAGAGCACATGTCAGCGTAGCTCAGTTGGGAGAGCGACTTACTCTGGAGTGAGGGGACCCGGTTTCGATGCCTTGCGCAGACAAACTTGTACGTTATATTGGCCCCCGAACTTTCAGGAAGACCCGGCTGTTATGCTTCTCGCAATGATGTGGTGCTCTTTCCACACGGCGAGACAGGAAGAATGAGAATCCCTTCTTCAGTGCTTCAAAGAAATAAATCAGTGTGATGTTACGTTCCACACACTAAATTGTCTGGGATTTCTCAAATGCACGTTCTTCATGGGATGACTGCCTACAGCGACACATAGTCCCGACTGACCCTCTTCTGGGGGAGGGAGAGATGTGATATGCCTGCACCGCAGGACGCAAATGAGATAAAGGCAGATAGCAGTGAGAGCACATGTCCGCGTAGCTCAGTTGGGAGAGCGACTTACTCCGGAGTGAGGATGCCCTGTGCGGACAAACTTTTACGTTGTAGTATCGATTATCTCCAGATTTCCGCCATCAATCGATAAAATTTACATTGTTTCTAAAAGTATTATACATCAGTTTTGTTTTCTGAAAGTTCAATTTTTAATCCCATTTCTTTACTCTTGTCATCAAGTTCCTGGACCATACTCTGCAGGTCTGAAAGGGTTGTTGTAAAAATGACTATGACATAACCATAACGAAGGTGAGTTAAATATTCTTCATTATTCTTTATCACCTGGGAAAAAAACATTCTGCAATGTGGTATTTAATAGCCTTGGGAGATATGGTGTCACTTTGTCTCACTCCTTTTCAAATTCTTATTGGTGCTATATCCTTAAATAGCGGATCCTTGCACTTTGCATTTTCGTAGATGTTATTAATAATGCTAATGTATTCTTTTTCAATACCACCGGGTTTCAAAGCCATCATAGCTACTTGTGTTTTCACGAAATCAAAGACCTTTTTATAATCAATGAAAGCCATTTATAATGTGAGGACACATTTCCTCGTACTTTCAATTATTTACCTCGGTACATGAATATTGTATATATACATCATCATCATCGCCATTGTCAACTATTATAAATTCACTGCTGAATGAAATTCTCCTCAGGTTTCTTCCAGAACTGTCTGTCTTAAGCCAGCCTCCTCTATGTCATATAAAAATTATGCTGTTTTATCAATATTCTAATTCATGTGTTTCTTTCCTGTAGGAAAAGAATGAATACATCTTATTTGAATCACACAGCGCCTTTCACTGTACTTTTTATTTAGCACAATTAGTATTTGAATTTTTTTATGACAGAGAATGTTGCTGCTACAGGAGAAAATGTTCATTCTATTAAAGCGGTTTTAATTAATACTTCGCCAAAGTAAAGCAAAATGCGCAGATCAAGTATTCTAAAATGGAGCAATTACGTGTAACCCTTGATGAATAGATATTGCAAACACAACATTATAATTTTCTGAAGACGCTCTTCCTAGGAGCAGTAGATAACACAAATGTCCTGGCTTTATCATTCCATTCCACTTCACCTGTTCGGTCTTGCTAGGAGTATTCCAAGTTTTCAGACTTGTAGCAGGACGCAAAGTATACAAATTAAATAAATTAGCAAGGTGGTTTCCGCTTGTGTTTAGTAGTTCGAATGGCTGCGCAAAATATTCATCAGATGGGTGAAGCCATCCGAATATATCCTGTCCCCCTCGAAAAATGATCGGATTTCGGAACTTTCTTACTTTTCTCCTCCCCAGGATGATGGAAAGAAAAAAATAGCACTCCCTTAGGTAGCCATTCATTGATACTTTTGGGTGATGGAATTGCTAAAGGATTTTTCTTTACTCTTTAGTCTTAAAGACGTAGCAGAGTGACATAAAAGAATGTCCCCATGCTCTTTGAGGGATACCGTTTACCTTAGGGTGTTCTAAGCTGTCCTTTGACATCTTGCTGTAGTCGAAAGTGCACGAAACGGATGAATAATTTATGTACTATATATACTAACAGAGATGCACATTCAACTGTGAATCTACAAAATCATTTTTTGGATATAACATTAAAGAAAGGGAAAAGTAATCAAGAGAAAGAAAAGTAATTTAACCGTGTCTTGACGGAAATGCAGTACGGTTTGGCGTAAAACGGTTGCAGCTTAGGCACCCCTTAATTTTAAATCAAAACTTCATGGAATTTTTACAGGATTTCAACGTTGCTGGCATAATTACCTTTACACCTATTAGGAATTTGAACAATAAAGCTAAGCCATTATTTTGAGTTTTTGAGTTTCAGACTTTTTTTAGGTACAGAAGTGGCAAAAAAAAAAAAAAAAAAAAAAAAAAATTGAATCAGACAATATTCCAAAGCCACCATTTTGGGTGTTTTGGTTTTTGGATTTTTCTGGGTAACCGGAAGTTAACCCCTATCGACATTTTGAACAGTAAAGCACGCCACTCTTTTAAATTTTTGTTTTCAGACCTTACAAGGTGTAGAAATGGCAGAAAAATTCTATCACACAATCTTCCAAATTCGCCATTTTGATTTTTGATGACTTCTCTAGGTGTCCGGACCATAACACCTATCAACATGCCAAATTTAAGATCTCCGGGTAATTTAGAAATGGCCAAACAAATCGCGAAAAATTTAAGCAGACAATGTTCCAAAACCACCATTTTAATTTTTTGGATTTATGGACTTTCAGAGGTATCAGGACCTTAAGACTTATCAGTTTACCAATTTTCAGATCCCTAGGTCATTTAGAAGTGGTCGAACAATTCGCGGACGGAAACACTAGCATTTTCCTATTTTTCCACTTTGCATTTTAAGGTAAATGCAGAAAGGCATGGGCATAGGATAAGAATATACTGGTCGATGCGACCCTGTCACGTGTTAGGTACAGAGAGCATCTTCACTTTACGTTCTAGGATCACAGCCGAATACCCGATGAGCCATTACATTATGACCGCGCCCAGACTAGAGAAATGAGCGCGCCTGGAGACCAAACTGTGGCGCAGGTGAATTTCAGAGAGCACTAAATATACAACCCGAGGATCGGCATTCGGTTAGTAGAGTGTTCGGAGTCAGAATCGGAAAAGCTACCGATTTATACGGAGTTTGATAAAGGACAAATTGTGACAGCACGGCGACTCGGAATTACAATTTCGGAAACGGCTCACCTTGTGGGTTGTTTACATGCGATGCAGTGAGTACGCATCAAAAGTGGTGCACAGATGGCCAAACGACGAACCGTTGTCCAGCCGTGTGTCGTCCACAGCTCACTGATGCCAGAGGGGAGCGGTGACTATCGCGCATTGTTCACAGCGACCGTACGCCAGGCAACTGTGTTCCCTGGCAAATCACCCGCAGCTACAACAGTAGTGATCAGGACAATGTGTCACAGCAAATAGTTAATCGCAACCTTCAGCGCATGGGCCTGCGTAGCCGAAGACCCAGGCAGGTTTCCATGCTCGCTGCACGTCATCGCCAACGACGCAGGAAATGGGTCCAAGTTAATCGATATTAGACAGTGGATGATAGGAAGAAAGTGCCTTGATCTGACGAATCAAGATTCCTGATGCATCACGTAGACGGCCGAGCGGGGATATGCCGATTACCAAAGGAAGCTATTGCACCTAGATGCACTGTTCGGTGGAAACAGGACGGCAGCGGCGATGTAATGCCGAACGATATTTTATTGGGACACTTTAGGCCCCATTTTCTCAATAACGCCATCCCTGACAGCTGTCAGGTATCTGAACATCGTTGAGGACGAAGTTCACTCATTGATGGCAACTGTGTTCCCTGCTGGTGATGGCCATTACCAACAGGATAGTACGCCATGCCACACTGACAGAATCGTCAAGGAGAGGTTCGAGGAACATGCTGGTGACTTTCTGTTAATGCCCTGGTCTCTAAATTTACCTGACATGAATCCAATCGAACATTTGTGGTTCGACTTGAAAAAGCGGGTTTGCGCTGAAACACCACCATCCCGAAATGTAGGGAACTGGAGGACCTGTTGCTGATATTATGGCACCAGATACCCCAGGATACCTATTGCCAGCTCATCGAATCGATGCCTCGCTGAGTGGCTGCTGTTTTGCGGGCTAAAGGGGGTTCTACGGCTTATTTGGTAGGTGGTCTTAATGTAATGGCTTATGCGTGTGTGTCTCCGTAGAAAAAAGGTTGATTTGGTAGCATCAAGATAGTTCCTAAAGCATATTGATGTTGCATTTGGTGAGAACACAAAAAATTGAAAAACACAAAACATACATGCATGATACTAAGATTTTCTGGTTTATGGAACCTGTAGGGGCAATGCCCACACATGCTTTGATCTACTGGGGGCATGTGTCCCCACTGCTTCACGATTGCAATTGTGCGTATACTTCCTCCATATTGGAATGAACTGGTACCTAGTAACACATTCGGTTGTTCATAACATCCTCCACAATTACCTTACTGAGGATCTCTCAATAAATATTATTTGTGACTGAAAATTTCCTTCCCGGCTTTTGCTTTTTAAGAGGACGTGTTTCAACGTACTTTCAAAGAAGGGTATTCAGAATCAATGTAAAAAGTGTATGTAGCTTCAATACGACTACGTTGAAAACAAGATAGATATTAAAACTGTATCAACGAAGTTAGAGTAGATGGATGAGGATGACGTCACAAACTTGAAGCAATTTGAAGAGACGACGCGGATCTCGTGACCACGCCCACTGCGTCGTTGCTTGTACTTTTTCCGTCTATATAATTAAAACACAAGGCCGTTTCTTTCTACAGTCCACAGCGCCATCCGCCTCAGCGAATTTCATGATTTTTTTTAAATGAATGCATCTGACCCACAGATTTGTCATCGCTAATTTTTGTTGTCAAAAGTATTTGTTAGCGCTAATTTTTGTTGTCATAAGTATGTACAAAACGCCGTAAGCGGAACGATACACGGGAAATCGGGAACTACTTGAAAGCGTTCTGTTTCGGTAGTACAGCCAAAAATAATAAAAAAAATAAAGGAAATAACCTATGTCCACCGAAAAGATATTAGCTTCCCAAAGGTGAAAGAATTATACAAACCACTTCAGTAGTTTCGAGATTACCCTAAACACACAAAGTTTCTCTCTTTATACACGGTGGTCACATTATTGTGACCACCAACTATTATCCAGAATAACCGCCGTGTGCAGCGCGCACAGCCACTAGACGGGCTGGAAGTGACTCAATAAAGTGCTGGAAGGTGTTCGCAGACATGCTGACTGCATTGTACCTGACAGTTACTGGAGGGTGCGTGGAATCCAGAGGGAACAATACGATCGAGGTGGTCCCACAGATGCTCAATTGGGTTTAAGTCTGGGGAATTAGGGGGCCAGCGAAGTACTTTGAAATCTTCATCGTGCTCTTCCAACCACTCTCTACCATTTCCAGGCGTGTGGCACGTCGCATTGCCATTCTGGAAGATTCCATCTGCTCCAGGGAAGACAATCAGCATGTATGGGTGTACATGGGCTGCAAAGATGTGTTCATAACGAATTCAGTCCATAGTGCTTTCCACATGTATGAGTGGACCCAGAGAATGCTACGAAAACTATCCGTGGACCATAACGCTCCCACCACCAGGTTGTGTTCTTCCAGCAATGGTTAAAGAATATTTGTTACCCGATGTTTCTCGCCTTATATGCCAACGCCCATCCGTTCGACGAAGCAGAAAACGTGACTCACCGGAGAAGGCAGTCCATTGCCACTCAGCAGAGGCCCAATTCCGTAAGCCTTTTCTGCCGACGCACTTTCGTAACAATAGGTGAAGTGACCATCCGTCTGCATTCGAGCTCCATACGCAGTACGGTTTGCTGAACTGTCGTTCCAGACTCACTCCGGTAGCCCCTTGGTTCATTCGGCGAGGAAGCTGCTCCATTGTAGGTAGCGTGTCAATCGGCCCTCACGCACCTTCAAAGCCGAGGTCACCTGTCACATCAATGGCACGTGGCACTCCGCAGTTTTCACGTCACTTATTCGTAATGGTGCCATTTCTCCAAGCACGATACACTTTTACCACAGCAGCACGCGAACAGTTCGAAACTGCGCTTTTTCAGAAATACTGCCACATTTGGCCCGAAGCCTGATAACCATCCCATTTTGCAAATCTTATAAATCGCTCCTGTTATCCATGACAGCAACATTTGATATGTTTCAGGTCATATATATGTAGAGGATTTTAGGAAGGGAGTGTCTGACCCCAGGTCTTTAACAACCCTTAGAAATAGTAAGCTAGGAGATTTGGGCTAGAGTACTCGATACCCAGCAAAAACAGTCTTGCTGGGCCAGCAGTGGGCCATTGATGGCAGCCAGCACTGCCAGCAATGGCCCAGTACTATGTTGCCGCTGCCGAACCGTCAATAAAATGTCCGGGCGGCCAACAGAAGGGCCAGCAGTTCAGGCCAACAGCTGGCCAACAGTTGGCACCCCAATCAGTTGTCATATGCCACAACAGGGCCATCAGTGGTCCATCATAGGCAGTAGCTGCCACAAGTGGCCCTTCAGTGGCCCTGCAAGCACGTGCCAGAAATGATGGCTAGCCTAATGTGGTCCGCTAGTGGGCTGTTAGTGGCAGCCAGCAACCACGTGATGTAACTGGTGGCTTGCCGAATCTTGTCCGCCAATTTCCCAGTAGTAGCCATAATAATAATAAAAAAAAAGCAAGGATAACACCAGATTCCTAAAGCTACAATGTTTTTTTTTTCTACTCATACAAAGCTTGTAAATTAACGCACTGCGCAGGGGAAATTTTCTCGTCAGACCGGAAAAACGGCCGCTTGCATTTGACTAGATTCGATCCTGGGCCGTTTGCGTGGAAGCCGCACTCGCTACCGACCGGACTAATTCACTACGCTTGGATAGGTGCTGGAAGCTATCTGTTTGGCATGCAATTTGTAATCGAATGCTTCCCTCTTTCATTTTACAATATTGCGAGGTATTTTTCATAAAAGTCAGTTTCATACAATTGATAAATTGATTTTTTCAACGTAACGATAGCATTTTTTTTTTTTTTACGTTAAGGGAACTTCACTCATTTTCAGGGCGTGTACATACTTAGAGTCGCTTTCCAAAGTTTTGTACTGTCCTTGCCGTCTTGAAATGAGATTGTTGAATAAATATATATTTACCCGGGTTCATGTCACATTCTGTTACATTTTTAACGTTGTGTCTTTCCTTTCCGTTTTCCGAAGCTACATTTGTTTTGAAGAGTAAAAGATATTTTATTTTACTTCTCGTTATTTTTAGAAGCGAATTCCTCCCAGTCTTGTGTATTCAACCCATGGATGAGTACACCACATAGCGTTGCTTTTTTTACTTTCAAATAATTAATAAATTTTGCACGCGTATAATTATTTTTGTTTTCCCAACAAAAGCTGTTTTAATGGTTTTCCAGGATATGTGTTTCAAGCGGTTTAAATTTTTTCTTGTTATTCATCCACTCCATTCCATGAATTGTTATTCATGGGAATGGAGTGGGTGTATTTCATGGCTGTAATCTAGTATTTCACGGCTTAATTTGATATCTTCGTCGACGTAAAATTTCATTAGGAAATTAATTCGCCTCTCCACATATGGATTTTTTTCTTAACATCCACTAAAATAACACGATGGCGATAGCGTCGTCTTCAACTAACTGGTACCATGAGAGACACAGCAAGTGTTGCTTCTGCGCATGCGCAGTCCCGATGCTTCCACCTGCTGTTGGGGGTTGCATTGGTTGCCAGCAACGGGCCACTAGTGGCACTTGCTTGGAGGCCCACAATTCACGGCGATGCTGCAGGGCCATCAATGGCTCGCCAACTGATAGCGCTGCCACCAACGGACCACTACCGGGCCGTGAGCGGCAGATTTCAGCCAGCAGTGACCCATCACTGCCAGCTGGTGGCCAGCAGTTTCCTGCTGGGATAGGAAAGTGACACGGAAGCGAAGTAGAAAGGAGGAAGAAGACGCCCTTATTTATTACTGGGGGGCCAGTACCCGGGGTCCGACGGCTTAACGTGCCCATCCGACGCACGGCGGATATTTAGTGGATCGAGCGTTCGTACCTGCTTGGGATCGAACCTGGGACCCTTTCCGTGACAGTCACGAACGTTGCCCACTAGGCCACCCGCGGAATGCCTGCAGGGCACCTTATATAGCCTCCAAGCCAGCTCACGACACGTGCCTTCTTTCATTGGCTACGCGCTGTTGACGTCAAAAGTTGGAGGTGGCCACAATAAAGTGACTCATACATACATATCACTAAGCTGTTCTCTGAGATTCAGAGGTTAGCTCCAAAAAGAAATAAACTTCCAGATAATTTTACTTATTGTTGTCGTATCAAACTTCTCCATTTACAGCGATCTTGACATACAACTCGTGCTTCACTAATATCCATTAACGCCGTACACAAGATCTTTTATACTTCATACTCATAATCTTTTTCTCATGCAGACACTCCTGAATCTGATCCACCCATGTCTTCCTTGGCCTTCCTCTGCCTTTCCTTCCTGCCACTTGGGCTAAAAAGATTTTCTTAGTAAGCATTTCATCACTCATTCTTTCAACATGGCCAAACCACCGAAGCATATTGGTCTCCACCTTGCTAACACCATTTTGCTTCACATCACACAACTGCAATACATCTTCATTCCTCACACAATCACATCGTGTTTTGCCACAAACCCCACGTAAGTAACGCATTTTCCCAGCACACAAACGACTCCTATGTTTCTTCTGCAGTACCCAGGTTTCACTGCCATACATCAGAGTAGGAACAATTACTGTTTTACACACAACCATGATGGACTCTCTACAGAACCCATCATTCCTGCGAAAACCTCCCAGAGCAGCTATGACTTTCAAAAAGAATTCACTCACCTACTGATTTCACCATTCAACTTGTTCTCTCTGTCAAACATGCTTCCTAAATACACAAACCCACTCACCTGGTCAATCATAGTGCCATTTATACTTACATTACATTCAGTGCTACCCGTTCCTCTCTCAAACACCATAACTTTGGTTTTTCCCTTATTTGTACTGAGTTTGAATTTCATGCAAGCTTCGTGCATCCGTGTCAACATACTCTGCAACTCACTTTTGCTCTCTGCCAACAGGACAGTGTCATCAGCATACAGCAATCTGCACACATGGATATCACCAAGACATAAACCACTATTATCTATTTTGGCATCACGCATGCATGCATCCATAAATATATTTTACAGCTATGGTGACATTACATAACCTTGTCTAACTCCTGCACCAATGGAAAACCAATTTGATAAAACACCATTCACTTGTACACAAGCTCTACTGCCAACATACATGGCTTTTACACTATTAAGTAGATTCCCAGTAACACCATGTTTATTCAATACTTTCCACAAAAGTGTCCTATTCACTCGGTCGTAAGCTTTCTCTAAATTTATGAAGGCCGTAAAAACTTTCTTCCCAACAGCCAGATACTTTTCAATCATCGTGCGTAATGCAAAAATCTGGTTAGTGCAGCCTTTACCAGGCATAAAACCACTCGGAACATCCTACACTTTCAATGATCTAAGACCCCGTACTTTTTCAATAACAACCTTACCAAACACTTTCCCTGGCACACTCAGTAGGCTAATACCACGATAGTTCTTGCATTCAGTCTGATCACCTTTTCCCTTATACAAGGGAACAATGATGGCATCCTTTCAATCCCGAGGGACCATTCCTAACTCCCAGCACAACTGGCAAATTTCAGTTAACCAGTCAATTATAGAGTCACCACCATATTTCAGCATTTCTGCAGCTATGCCATCAACTCCCGGAGCCTTACCATTCTGAAGAGATTTTAGAGATTTACACACTTCTTCTCTTGAGATCCCTCCTGTGCTTTCATCCTTCATTGTTACATCATCTGCGTCTGTCTCAGAATCATCTTTGCTTTCCTGATTCTAATAACTCACAGAAGTATTCACCCCATCTGTCACTTAACTCATTGAGCTCCCATATCATTTCCCATTCTCATTCTTCACACAACTTACTACTTTGTTTCCCCTATTTTTCCTGAGCCTCATGTACTTCCAGAAGGACTTTCTATCTTTCCAAAAAGCCAGTTCATGCCTTTCCACTTTCTCTTTCATACCTTTTGCCTTAGTGTGGCGATCCAGCTTAGCAGCTTCACGCTTCTTACAGCTTTATTCATTAACAGAGACTCTACCTTGCAACATCCCCAAATAGGCTTCCTTCTTTCTCTTTACTGCCTCTTCAATCTCACTATTCCACCAAGCATCATCTCTATTGTTACCCTCTATTGTGGTGCCACAGACCTCTTTAGTAGCAGTAACAACACAGTTCTTAAAACATTCCCACTTCTTTTCTACACCCCTCTCATCAGACTTCAGATCCTTTAGTCGTTCTCTGAGTAAGTCAGAATACCTCTGATGATCTTCAAGGAGCCTATTAACCTTTATTCTTTCTATCTTGGGTCTTTTCCTATTCCTTTTGCTCCAACCAACATTAAGTTTCACTTGTGACACTACCAAGTAATGATCAGAACTAACATCCGCACCTCTCATCACACGGGTGTGAACAACTAAGCGTTTCAAACGCTGATCGTTGACAAAAAAATCTATCACACTTTTGTGATCAAGAGTACGATTTCCCTAAGTATATGTGTGGATATACTTGTAGTTGAAAAATGTATTAGATACACACAAACCATTCTCAATGCAGAGTTCAATTAATCTTTCACCATTATCATTCACACAAGGATCATTAAACTTACCCAGAACATTGTCAGAAATTGCATTCTGCACACCTACTCTAGCATTGAAATCCCCTGCTATTATAACTTTTTCTTTAGCACCAAACTGGCTCAAAACAGCTTTTAGCTCATTCCAGAAATCTTCTTTCTTATCAGAAGGTTCCGAGTCACAAGGAGCATACACTACAACAATTACAATTCTCTGAAGTTTCACTTTCGAACGAATCCAGAGAATTCTCTCACTTATACAACTATAGTGAATCAAGTTGTTCTTCATCTTTTCACTTAAAATCACACTTACACCAGCCTATCCTCTCATATTATCCAATACTCCAGACCACACACTCACCGTGCCATTCACTTCTTCTACCCCAATTTCCTTCTTTTTGGTTTCACTTACACACAGCACATACAGTCTATACTTATTCATCTCCTCAATCACCTCACTCATCTTGCCATTTATACCTCTAGTATTCCATACACCAATCTTACATTCACTCAGCCGAGATCTCTTTCTCATACGCCGTTTAGAAAGTCCAGGTCGATTCCGTTGTGGACCGTCCTTCTCAAGTGTGGTAGGTTCACCATATCCCATACTGAAGTCATTCTTAATATTTCTTTTTGTCTTTTTAATCAGGTAAGTACATCAGTGTGGGGGATTAGCCCACAGCTGAGGGTTCCATTTGGTCATTCAACCGAAGGATTCTGGAACAAAACCCAGTGAGTTGGGGTCTTTTCGCCAATGTCACACAGAACTAGCTTGCACCTCTCCAAAATTCACAGAGGCCCTATTTGCTGTTGTGTGTGCCATTGTTACCACCGGTCCAGGACAATTCGTCCAACGACGATTGGTCCAATGCCGATTCGTCCAATGCCGATTCGTCCAATGCCGATTCGTCCAAAGAGACGATTGGTCCAATGCCGATTGGTCCAATGTCCGATTCGTCCAATGTCCGATTCGTCCAATGCCGATTCGTCCAATGGTACGATTGGTCCAACGCTGATTCGTCCAATGGTATCATCTTACCAACGGTAAAATTTTTTATTTTCCAGAAAGGAATAATAATTTAAATTATTCTCCTCTTTATATTCTTTTGAAAGATAATTTTCGTATAATTAGTAATTGTAAACATTTTACATAAACCTGGCAAAAGGCACTCAATGGAGCATTTCTCAGCTGTTTGCAAAGCACCTAGGACGCGGGCATTTTTTGAAGATTTTAATTTACTACCTAGATATTTGGTATTTGTAAATATGTTATAAAACCTAATAAAAGGCACTCATCGTATCATTCCTCAGGTCTTTACAAGGCACCTAGGCCTCGGGCCTTTTTAAAAGTTTTTAAGTCACAACCTAGATATTTGGTATTGGTAAACATTTTATAAAACCTTACAAAAGGCACTCAACGAATCATTTCTCAGCTATCTACCAGGCACCTAGGTCGCGGGCCTTTTTAGAAGATTTTAAGTTACAACCTAGATATTTGTAAAAATTTTATAAAACTTTATAAAAGGCATTCATCGTATCATTTCTGAGGTCTTTGCAAGGCACCTAGGCCGCGGGCCATTTTAGAAGATTTTAAGTTACAACCTAGATATTTGGCATTTGTAAACATTTTATAAAACTTTATAGAAAGCACTCATCGTATCATTTCTGAGGTATTTGCTAGGCACCTAGGCCGAGGGCCCATGAATTATTATTTCGTGCTTAAATGAAAGCGCAATATTATTAACTTGATTTAATATGTAAACGTTATGAATATGACCTCGGTAGAATAAAAAGTCCTAGGCCTAGAGCCTATGAATTAATATTTCGTGCCTAAGTAAAAGCTTAATATTATTAACTTGATTTGATATGTAAACGTTATGAATATGACATCGGTAGAATTAAAACTGTTAAAAAAGCCTAGGCCTAGGTCCTATGAATTAATATTTCGTGTTTCAGTAAAAGCGCAATAGTATTAACTTGATTTAATATGTAAACTTTATGAATATGACATCGGTAGAATAAAAACTGTTGAAAAGGCCTCTGTCCAAACCCCGACCAGTTGTTTCCATTGGGCAGTTGGCAGAAAACCCCACTGCATTCTACAAACAGAAACGGAACACCAGTATTTTATATTATTTCATGCAAAAGAGTAACATTGAAGTTGATAGAACGACTCGTACATCAGTAAGTTCATACGGTAGCATGGACAGTATAACAAGAAAACGCGATTCCAAAAAAAAAAAAAAAAAAAAAAAAAAGAAAAGTAATCTATAAACACAATAAATATATTTTTTTGATTGGAGGTTTAATGACCACCGTGAGCAACTCAATGGGCTATAAGCAGTCGCCCGTCCCTAATTTAGGGTCACTGGTTCCAGGGAAGGGAGAGAGCCAGTGCCGTAAGACAAGCCCA
Organism: Macrothele yani; assembly: GCA_039090855.1. NCBI lineage: Eukaryota > Metazoa > Arthropoda > Arachnida > Araneae > Macrothelidae > Macrothele > Macrothele yani. The sequence goes on along the minus strand of CM077002.1, from coordinate 26,855,574 downwards.
ACATCTATGCCTGACCGGGATTCGAACCCGGACCCCTTACGGACGAATGATCAGAGGCCAGCGCCACCGGGGCGGCAAACACAATATTACGCATGAAATGTAACATTATTTTACATTCTTTGGACTACCGGTACTTTCGTATAACATCGGAGATAGAATCAGAACAGATGAAACTTTTATAGCACGAGTAGCACTTCGGACAGATAGGACGGATTTGGACCAATCGTCCATTGGACGAATCGGCATTGGACCAATCGTACCATTGGACGAATCGTACCTTTGGACCAATTGTCCATTGGACGAATCGGCATTGGACCAATCGGCATTGGACGAATCGGCATTGGACCAATCGTCGTTGGACGAATCGTACCAGACCCGTTACCACGGAGCGCCCCGAGGAGGCAAACCCATCGCTCACTACGACCTCCCGCCTGACTCAACTGTGTATATTATTAGTATCGGTACTGATAAACGAAATAGCCTATGTCCACTGGAAAGAAGTAAGCTACCCAACGGTGAAAGAATTATCCGAATCTGTTCAGTAGTTTTGGAGATTAGTAAAAAAATCCGCATGTTATAGTGATCTACTTTCTTTCACGTTGGGTGTTATGAGGTTGTATATGTAAACAAAGCGGAACGATACGCGGGAAATCGGGAAATAATTCAAAGCGATTTGATTCGGTAGTACAGCCAAAAATAATAAAAAATAATAAAAAAATAATAAAAAATGAAGCCACCACATTTTTAACCCCGTTGTGTAGTTAGTTATCCAGACACGATAGCATTTCGGGTCACTGAAAGAAGGCCTCAATACTCCATTGCAAGCCCACCAATGTTTATACAATAATGAGGAACGCTATCGTTAAACTCGTGTACGTGTAGTTAGAAAAAATAAAAATTAATGGAAAAATTACAAATATTTTTTGTTGGTGACCCTTCTTATACACTGCTCATTAATAATTCAACCGTGTATTATAGTTATGTATTTCATTACGATTTGTGTTACATGACAAGAAAAAATTCAGTCATAGGTTTTTCAGCCATGCATGTCACGGGTTACGGACTAGTGTTATGTTTAATTCTCAATCGTCTCACCAATATGGCGGCTGTGGCGTCATTACCGTGACGTTTCGGTGGCTTCATTGTGATTACACGAGGGGCACGGTTCGCCTTTACTCCATCTATTCTAGCCTCCTTGGTCTGTATCGTGTGCATTTCTCAAAAAAAGAAAAAAAAAACATAAGGGTCCTGTAAACTAAACGCACATCTGTTGCCTTCCGGACTTTAATTTTCCTGGTGTCCCTGTATGGACTCGTGCCCAAAATTAAAGTCAGGAAGGCAATAGCGAGCAAATAATCCAGAACGCTCAATGAAATGTTACGCTGTCCACAGGACACATGTAAATGGGCAGAAGGAACAAATGCCCGTAGAGAAATTTTGCATACCAGAAAGCAGAATGCGATCCAATATGTAAATCGAGCTACACACTTTAAGCCAATGAGGGAAAGGCAATAGCATTTCTCGTTGACAGCGCGTATAAGAAGCATTCCGCGAGCTCCAAATGCTTTTACGTTTCACACACGTGTACCCGATGCTGTACGATGGCGAGCGATAGGATTATTAGAAGCAGGCCAGTATCAGGCCCACGTCGCAAGATATTTGAATATATGCACTACTGGCCACCCAAAATGCAACACCAAGAAGGACACGAGATAGCAAAGCCAGATTTACGGGACACATAACAACACATACAAAAAGGAAACGATTGAGCTTACATGCACGTGCGACTTGCGGAACGCGCAGACATTAATAGTTCGTGTGACCCCCCATGGCTGGCAATAACGGCCGCTACACGCCGCGGCATCGAACGAAAGAGACTTTGGATGTGGGCTTGGGATATTTCGGTCCAGGCTGCTTCCACATGTTGCCACAGTTCATCAGGCGTACCCGCGGGTGGTGCTTGCCGGGCCACTCGGTTGCCGATCAGCGACCAGATGTGTTCGATGAGCGACATATCGGGAGAACAAGCGGGCCACGGCAGCAGTGACACCTGGTGTGCCGTAAAGAATTGTTGCACGATACGTGCCACGTGCGGGCGCGCATTGTCCTGTTGAAACGTGGCAACTGGCAGGTCCTGCTGGTAAGGAAGGACTACAGGCTCCAAAACGTCGGAGATGCAGCGGTGGCTGTTGAGTGTACCGGCGATTCGTACCAGAAGGGTGCAAACCATAACGCCATGCGACGGATCGGTATGGCGATGTATAATACAGGCGTCATACAGTCTCTCGCCGCAGTGCCGCCACACGCGAATCCGACTATCGTGGTGTTGCAGGCAGAAGCGGGATTCATCGAAGAAGACAATGTCGTTCCATTCCGTAGTCCAGGTGCGGCGTTAAACCGCCCACTGCCGCCGCACTCGCCGGTGGGGTAACGTCAATTGTAATGGAAGCAATGGGCGAGGTGCGACAAGTCCCAGCTCCTGCAGACGACGTCGAACGGTACGTGCTGAAACAGGTTGTTGCGCAACACACCCTAATTCGTGCGCTAACGTCCGTGAGGTGGCGGTGCGTGCCGTCAATGCGCGCCGTACAACATGCAGGTCCTCTCGTTTGGTGGTGTGCCGCGGCTGCGGCAATCGTTCGCGTCAATCCGTCCGTCCCTCCTGCACCCACTGAATGCATACTCACCTCACTGTGGCTGGATGTCGTGTCACACGGGCGCCGATGTCTCGGTACGATATCTCGCTGTCGCGATAAGCCACTATTCGTCCTCGGTAGAACTTTGAAACGTGCTGAAATGACTGCCGTATTCTGCGACGGAGGCATCAGGAAGCTTCCCACGCACAGGTCCGGCAGCACAACACACTTCCACTACTTACACCCCGCCTTCTGTGCACCTTTCTTATAGTGCTTCTCGGTGGCGTGCCGGGCGCACATGATTTGCATATGCCCTGCAATGCTGGGCATATGTCCTCTCGCGGGTTTTCATGTCCTCTCGCGGGCGACGCATGCTGCGAATTTCAGGCCAATCGGATGCTTTCTTCTTGGTATTGCATTTTGGCTGGCCAGCAGTGTAGGTACTTGAATATACTTGATATAGTTGAAAATCCACCCCACAGTGGTTTCATGGTTATGGCAGTGACCCAACAACACCGGTTGTGTGTCACCAAGAGCTGGTCAGGTTCGTGAAGCCTCTCCGGTGGTCTAAGCGCCGGCTTATGACCATTCATCAGTGAAGTGTCTGGGTTCGAATCCCAAAGAGGCATGGATGTCGTGTTTGTCTTGCGGCGCTGGTTCTCTCCCTTCCCTGGAACCATTGACCCTAGATTAGAAACGGGTGACTGCTTATAGCCCATTGAGTTTCTCACGGTGGTGGTTAAACCTCTAATAATAACAAACAAGTTTGTAAAATCATGCAATGCATTGATTATAATACGTTTTCCAACATACCAGAAATCATTACTCAAGTCATCGCTCAAGTTATGAGAATAATGGCTGTGGAATATATCTCGGTCCTGCGCCCTGACCCTTGATTCCATATCTATGATATTCAACAGAACCGGTTCGGTATACCTCCGAAATAACATGATAAAGTTTTTTCGTAATCGAAACATTTTTACGTAAGTTATGATGCATAAGGGCTATGGAATAGATACCGCTCCTGTGTTCTAACCTTTGACCCCATTTTGCCCATTTTCAATAGACTTCGTCCCCAGGCATGCCCCTACAACATACTAACATTTCATCCAAGTCGAAGAATTTTTACGTAAGTTATGACGCATAATGGCGATGGAAGTGATTCGGCTCCTATGTCCTGACCTTTGACCCCATTTCACCCATTTTCAATAGGGGTTGTCGACAAGTGGTCCCCTACCACATACTAAAGTTTCATCGAAATCTAACCTTTTTTACGTTAGTTATGATGCATAAAATCACGGGAATGTATCCCACTCCTATGTACTGACCTTTGAACCCATTTCGTTCACTTTAAGTAGGGTTCCTTTCCAGGTGATCCTCTACCAGATACTAAAATTTCATCGAAATCGAACGATTTTTACGCAAGTTATCGTGCGGACGGACATACGCACACAACGCGTGACGTAAGGAGGCAGACGGGAATCGCGACCATCTGCTCGCAAGAGTGTGACGTTATAAAACTTTAATAGGATCCACACACAACGCGTGACGTAATGAGACAGAGGGCGTGACCGCGCGCCAACATTCTCAAACGCGTGATTGTGACGTCATAAGATTTCTAAGCATTGGTAACATTAATGGAACGACGCCATGACACTAAAAATGTTATAATTCGGGGTGGTTATTTAACCCACTAAATGAATTCTCCTAAAGTCGAGATCAAGCTAAATCGATTTCTACTACCAGAAAACGGTAGGTTAACGACTTTCGTCAAAATTCTTAGAGCCGTTTTCAAAATAAAAAAATTCTACTTTAAGGTGGACGTCAAGTAATTTTGCTTCCTATACTTCCAATGGAAAAACTTCTGTACACATTTTCTTCACAATTAATGCGTTCCCAAGGATAAAAATTTGAACATCGATTAAAATAGCTTCATTTCATAACTTGGAATACTTAAGATTTTCTAAACCATAACCGTAATAATATTTTCTAAACCATAACCGTAATTTTGCAATCCAACATTTATTTGTCTACTGACGTCCTCAAAGTACAGATCGCGCCATCTTTTTTCTGGTTTTAACACCACCAAAGGAAACGTTATTGTTTTTTTAATATAATTATGCTTATGTTTTAGAAAATGTTAAGTATTCCAAGTTATAGTATGAAGTTATTTTAATCGACGTTCAAAGTTCCATCTTTGGGAACACACTAATTGTGAAGGAAATGTGTACAAAAGGTTTTCCATTGGAAATATAGGAAGCAAAATTACCCGACGTCCACCTTAACAGTGTGAGATAAGGGCTATGGAATGGATCCCGATCCTATGTCTTGACCTTTGACCCCATTTGTTCCATTTTCAATAGGTTTCCTCTCCAGGTGGTCCCCTTCCACATACTAAAATTTCATCGAAATCGAACAATTTGTACGCACCTTATGACGCATAAGGGCAATGGAATGCATCCCGCTCCTATGTCCTGACCTTTGACTCCACTTCATCCATTTTCAATAGCGTTCGTCCCCAGGTGGTCCCCTACCACATACTAAAATTTCATTGAAATGGAACCATTTTTACGTGAGTTATCGTGCCAACAGACAGACAGACAGACAGACAGACGGACGGAAAAAGCTGGAGCGTATACGCTTCTTCAACCTACGGTTGGAAAGCGTAAAAAAGGTCGTGCAAGGTGAACAAACTCTCGTGAGGACGATTATGTCGCTGTAACCGCACTGCGCCACAGTGGTTCTGTACATCCCAACAATTGTCCTCGGAGGTTTTATTTGCCACTGACACTACTGCATCAAGGCAAACGATATATGGAAGGCTGAATGCAGTTGGCCTTTGTGACAGGAGACATATGGTGTGTGTCCCTCTAATCACATGTCACAAGAGAGCTAGCTTGAACTAGCGCAAGCAACATTGTTCTTGGAGAGAAGTTGGCCTGTGTTCTTTTTACAATCAAGTCAGATTCAATTTACAAATGGATTCTCGTCGGCATTTCATCTGTAGGTAAAAGAGAACCAGTAATGATCTTTCAAAAGTCCACGTTCGAGGCGGTGGTCTGCTCTTGTGGAGTGGCATTCTGATTAACGATCGCATATCACTTCGCATGTTCGCAGGAAGCTATGTAATTGCTGTGCAGTATAGGGAAGAGATCCTAACTCCCTATGTTATACTTTTCATGGAAGTTGTAGGACCCCGATTCGCTTTAATACATGATAGCACTTGTCCCCACAGTGCTCAGCTTGTCAACAATTTCTTGAAGAGTGAGGATATTTGGCGTGTGGACTGGCCAGCCAGGTCTCCAGACCTGAACCTTATAAAGCATGCCGAGATGATAACACTCGTCCCTACATGGCTCATCTCGTCGATGATTTCGTGCAGGACTCAGCTCGACGATGATTTCAAGTCTCCGGATTTGAAACTTATAAAGCATGTCAAATGCTCTGCTCAGCACGTCGATGATTTCAATTCTCCGGATTTGAAACTTATAAAGCATGCCAAATGCTCTGCTCAGCTCGTCGATGATTTCAAGTCTCCGGATTTGAAACTTATAAAGCATGTCAAATGCTCTGCTCAGCTCGTCGATGATTTCAAGTCTCCGGATTTGAATTTTATAAAGCATGCCAAATGCTCTGCTCAGCTCGTCGATGATTTCAAGTCTCTGAATTTGAAACTTATAAAGTATGCCAAATGCTCTGCTCAGCTCGTCGATGATTTCAAGTCTCCGGATTTGAAACTTATAAAGCATGTCAAATGCTCTGCTCAGCTCGTAGATGATTTCAAGTCTCCGGATTTGAAACTTATAAAGCATGCCAAATGCTCTGCTCAGCCCGTCGATGATTTCAAGTCTCCGGATTTGAAACTTATAAAGCATGTCAAATACTCTGCTCAGCTCGTCGATGATTTCAAGTCTCCGGATTTGAAACTTATAAAGCATGCCAAATGCTCTGCTCAGCTCGTCGATGATTTCACGTCTCCGGATTTGAAACTTATAAAGCATGCCAAATGCTCTGCTTAGCTCGTCGATGATTTCAAGTCTCCGGATTTGAAACTTATAAAGTATGCCAAATGCTCTGCTCAGCTCTGCTCGTCGATGATTTTGTGCAGGACTCAGCTCGTCGATGATTTCAAGACTCCGGATTTGAAACTTATAAAGCATGCCAAATGCTCTGCTCAGCTGGTCGATGATTTTGTGCAGGACTCAGCTCGTCGATGATTTCAAGTCTCCGGATTTGAAGCCTATTAAGCATGCCAAATGCTCTTAGACGTAACGTTGCATTTCGCAAGCCACTCCCAGAACACTTCGAGAACTATTCACCGCCCTCTTCGAGGAAGGGAATTATTTGGATCAAGTGTTCATCACCAACCTGGTGATTAGTATGTATCGTTGTTGTGAGAGTTCTCTGTCCGTACGAAGTGACGGCATTCCATAGTAAAGTCATTTTTTCGCTGCATTCTTACATCACACCTTGGCGACAGTTGCGGATTTTACTCTCTATAAGCAAAATGTGCACATATTTATATGTTATAAAATGTTTATTACCCTTGTGTCCATTTACATGCTAAACGACTCTAAATGCTGTTCTGGACATTATATTTGGACACCAGTGTATCTGCAATTCAAAATGGCCGGTGGCGCAGTGGTCTAAGCGATGGCTTATGACCATTCGTCTGGGAGGGGACCAGGTTCGAATCCTGATGAGGCATGGATGTTGTGTTTCTCTTACGGCAATGGCTCTCTCCCTTCCCTGGAACCAGTTGCCCTAAATTAGGAACGGGCGACTGCTTATAGCCCATTAAGTTGCTCACGGTGGTCGTTAAACCTTCAAAATTAAAAAAAAAGTAAGCTATCTACGAATAATATTCTAAAGTACTGCGTGACGTCAGCGGAAAGAAGTTTGAAAAATGCCAGTTTTGCATTATCTGTTGTTGTAACTGTTTTTCTCTTTAATTTCGTTACATTAAAGAAGCCTTTGAATAATACGTGTCGAGTAAAGATCCGATGTCGCCCATAGTCATGGCCCTAAATCTCTACTAAATTAGAAACGAAGCTCTCTCAGTGAACTCTGACCCCTGTGTCTTTAAGGAAATTAGCATAAAAGAGGAAAAAGGAGGTGTTGCTGCGAATTCTAACCAACAGGGTCTTCCGTCGGGAGATGGAGGCTTTGAAGAGGAGGGAACGAGAGAGGGGGGGGATTCGCCGGTGGTGGTGAGCGAGGATTTCGTCCACGTTCTTTCTGTTTCTCAAGTAACGAAGTAATTTGGGTCGAGTTGTATTTGCTAGCTCCCCCAGGATTGGTTGATGAGATACAGTCAGTACAAGACGCTCGCAGGGGGATTTCATACGACGGAAAGAGGGACTGTGGCCTCGAAAACACCCACCTCATTACAAGACGTCATCGAGAGTCTCTAGTCAAAGAATGGAAAACTTTTGGTTCTTCATTAGTCTTGCTGAGAGAGTTCTATTTCTAGATAGGTTCAACATTTTGCCACGCGTCTGGATTACCGACCGTTTCTCCGTTTCCGGTGTTGCTGTGAAATTAATCTTTGAGTCAGAGTAGAAGTTAATTTAATTTCCGCTTCTGTAAAGTTTATTTTTACTCAAATTCTAACTGGCATTTTCGTTTTTTTTGTGCGTGTAATTTAAGAAAAAGTTAACATTTCAAAATGTAAATCAAATTGTCCCCCCCCAAATCTACCTTAATAAGAAATTAATATATTGTATTTGCTAAATCACTGGTGGGAAATGAACGGCTAAAATACCAGTGACTCGTAAACGCAAACTAAATTCGCAAATACACTATCTACCAACAAGTAATTGGACACCTGTGATAGCAAAGGAAAACGAAGTTTATTCACCTTCAATAGTTGGTGGAGCCTCCACGAGCGGCGATTACAGCTGCGACCCTCCGGGGCATACTCTCAACCAGGCGTTGTACGACGGCTAGCGGTATTTTCTTCCACTTGGCTTGGAGAAGACAGGTCAGCTCCTTCACTGATTTCGGACGGTGGGGGCACCCCTTAAGTCGAAGCTCCACTTCGTCACAGAGGTGCTCGATAGGGTTAAGGTCCGGGCTCTGCGCAGGCCAGTCCATTCGATTAACCCCATTGTCACCATACCAAGCCATGGTGGACCGCGCAACATGACATGTGGCATTGTCATCCTGAAAGTAACATGGGTCCACCCTGTAAAACTGCCACAACGTAGGAAGCGCATGGTCATCCAAAATGGTGCAGTAGGTCTCGGCGTTGAGTCTACCAGGAATTGCGACCAAGGGTTCCGTTCCATACCAGGAGAAACACCCCCATAGCATAATTCCACCGCCGCCGAACTTCACAGTTGGTAAAATACATTCCGGCAGAAGGCGTTTTCCAGGCAGACGCCAAATCCAGACCCTGCCATCCGAACGGTAGAGGGTGAACCTTTGATTCGTCGCTCCGGAGAACCTGTTTCTACTGTTCAACGGTCCACTGTCAACGTTCTTTGCACCACGTTAGCCGAGCAGCGCTATTGGACTTGGTGATCAAAGGCTTGTGGGCGGCAGCACGTCCATGATAACCGAGCAGATGGGCTTCCTTACGGATGGTATTCATCGAACGAACACTCCCGGATGCCTGTTGAAACTCCTAGCGGATGTGGCTTATCTATTTAGTGCGGTTCTTCCGAATTTCTGTGGCCAGCACCCGTCGGTCACTAACTCCCAGTTTTGTGGGTCTGCCGGGTCAAGGCACATTCCGACGGTCACCTCTCATCTTCCACTTGCCAATCACGTAGGCCACTGTCGATTTTGGGTACTTCAACTCGCTGGATATGTCAGGTATGGATCTGCCATTTCTGTGATACCCGACGATCACACCGTTCTCGAAATCAGAGAGCTCCGAACTGCGTGGGATCTTGCATGCGACTGGTTCCGTTGTTTCCCACACGATATTTAGCGGCGGCTGCCGTGACGTGTATCAGGACCTCAGATATCGTGGATTGCAGGGATGTCCAATTACTTGTTGGTAGATAGTGTATTTTCAGAGCAAAACTGAACAAGAGTATCCGCAGTGGAGGAAGGAGAACTGCTTGAAAGCAATGTAGTGTTTCTTCTTGGAAAGTATTTATATAATATACTGTGCCCACACAAGCACACATATTCACTTCACGCATGCACACACACTGGTAGACGTAAGCTAAATTACTTTCGTTTTGTTTCAGGGTCTAAATAACACCATGAGCAAATCTAAGAGCCGTAAGCAGTTGGATGTCTCTTATTTCGGGTCCCAGAGCTGGAAGAAAGCCATATCAGTAAAACAATGCCCCATCCAGGACTTCAAAAACTAGTCAGGAACCCACTCTTCGGACCACTCGACCACCGGGGTGGCAAAGCTCCGTTCAAAACATAAAAATTTATACATCAGTGCAACAGCTGGCTAGAATTTAATGAAATTCTGTAGAGCGGCATATGAACCCAATGACAAATAACACATTGGGTTGAAAAATAAGTAATGCCTGCAAATGCAAGGCAACAGAAACCTGATAGTTACCGTTTTTACAAGTACACATCAGTCCAAAATGTAGTCGCCATCGTTTGCCACGATCTACTTCCATCATCTGGGCAGCTATGGGATATCGTCCCTGTAGAATTGTGCCGGCTTGGACGTAAAGAAGTAAGTGCGCGTTCGACATCGTCCCAGTTGGTGAACATCTGTCCGTCTAGGAAATGCTGAAACGACGAGGAAAGTTGGTAGTCGCTTGGGACAATATCCGGGGAGTAGGCTGGGTAAAGCAGCAGCTCCCAAGCCGGGTTCCTGATCTGGAGATAAGTCACACGTGCTGTGTGAGGCATGGCACCATCCTGCTGTTGGAAGGCACCCTTGCGGTTCAACAGTGCAGGTCGTTTCGACGTGAGCTATGCCTGCAGATCGTCGAGCTGACGGCAGTACATACAAGGATAGTGGTGTTGTGTCCGGAAACAGATAAAAAAACAGGATATATCATACCAAACAGACAGCAGGACTTTATCCCACCAAAAAGACAGCAGGACCTTGCTACTGGCTGCGAAAACATTCTGTCTAGTTTTCATTAATTCATAGATCTGCATAATCGTCGGATTAAAACCCAATCGAGGACCTCTCGGATGATGTGGAACAGGCCTTTCGCTGAGAGACCGTGCTATCGTCAAATATGCAGAATGAATTATTTTCGCATGACAAAATATTCCTGCACGATGCGTTATCTTCCATGCCCTGAAGAATTCGGGCTGCTGCGCTTATCAAGAGCGGCATAATACTCTACTAGGTAGGTGTACGGATCTTAACGAACATCAGCTGTTACACATCTCCTTTAAAACGCCTTGCTGCACCTCGAACCATTTGAACAAGAATCTGTTAGTTAATCAAAAGATTTCCACATGTCGATGCTTGCCGAACACCTTTCACTCCATCCCAATTTCTTGTCTGTCTTCACCGATGACTCGAAATCCCGTGATGTTGTAGGCTCAGCATTTGTGTGTGGTGACGAGACCTATGCTGAGAGGCTTCCTCCGGAAGCGAAAGCCTTCTCGGCAAAGACGCATGCGGTTCTCGTCGTCTTGCGTCACATCCAGTCTAGACCTCATATACCCGTCATGCTTCGCATTGACTTCCAGTCTGTCATCCAAGTCTTATCTTCTCCGGTGGGCAACGATTCTCCAACAACCAGAAATGTTCGTCGCCTCCTGCGGACTTTATCTGCTGTTGGTTTCCTGGTTCGATTCTGTTGGTTTCCTGGCCATGTTGGAATTCGGGGTATCGAGCTGGCTGATGCCTTTGCCAGATCCATCGCCTCCATGCCGATCACTCGACTGCCACTGTTTTTTAGAGATTTTAGTCTTGGCATCCGTCAACTCAACATAGTTGAGTGGCAGTCCCTTTGGTCACAACAGGGCAGGAACAATTTTCTCTCTATCAAACCGCAGATCGCAATATGGTCATCTAATTTGCGAACAAACCGTCGTAAAGAAGTTATACTTGCGGTTCTCCGCATTTGGCATCCTTTCACACAACGCTTCTTGCTGTGTGGCGACACTGTCCCGATGTGTGAGACGATCGACTGCAGACTCACTGTCGCTTACGTTTTATGTAGTTGTGTTCGTTTTCGTGATAATCGGTTTCGCTCTTTTCATTGTCATTTGTTAGACGACGGCGCAGCTACTCTACAGAGGATATTATATGACCACTTCTACTCAGCAGAGGATTTAGATGACCACTGCGATACGTTCGCAGTTCTTTTCATTTAAAAAAAATGACTTTTTTAAACTTATCTAGCTTTTACACTTTTCATCATTCTCATTTTCCACTTTTACCGAATCAGCCTGCTTTTAACAATCACCATCATCATCATCGTCGTCGTCAACCATTATCAATCCACTGCTGGACGGAGGTCTCCTCAAGTTTCTTCCACAACGGTCTGTCTTGTGCCAGTCTCCTTCATGTTACTCCCGCATACTTTCGAATTTCATCCACCCATCTCTCATGTGGTCTTCTAGGTATTTTCCTGTCCCTCGGAATCCAGTGTAAAATTTCGGTTGTCCAACGATGGTCTGTCCTTCTGGCAATATGTCCAGCCCATTGCCATTTCAGGGATTTTACTCTTATCATGATGTCTTCCACTCTTGTTATTTTTCTGATCCACGGGTTCCTCTTCTTATCTCTCCTGGTTACACCAAGCATGCACCTTTCCATGCTGTTTTGAGTTGTCTGCAGTCTTTGTATGACTCTTTTAGTTAAGGTCCACGTCTCTGCACCATACATAAGCACTGGAAGGATGCATTGATCAAACACTTTTTTTTTAAGACATAATGGCATATTGCTCTTGAAAAATATATTGTTTCTTCCAAAAACTCTCCAGGCAAGTTTTATAAGCCAATTAACTTTTTCATCAATGTGACTTTCACTTGATATCTGCTGTCAAAGATAAATGTAGGTATTGGTTATCTCCAGCTTTTTCCCATCAATCGATATATCTTCATTTATTGTAGAAAAACATTGTACGTCATTTTTGTCTTCTGAAAGTTCATTTTTAATCCCGCTTCTTTACTTTTGTTAGCATGTTTCTGGATCCTACTCTGCAGCTCTGATAGGGTAGTTGCAAAAATGACTACGTCCAGCAAAAAGAAGGTGAGTTAGATAATCTCCAATAATCTTTATCCCTTTGTTTTCCCAGTTCAGTGATTGACAGACATTTTCCAAAGTGGCATTAAAGAGTTTCGGAGATATAGCCTTGGCTTGTCTTGTTGCTTTGTCTCACTCCCTTTCCAATTTTTATGGGAGCTGTATTCTGAAATAGCCGAATCTTTGCACTTGCATTTTCATAGATGTTATTAATAATATTAATGTATGCATCTTCAATACCGCATAATTTCAAGGCCATTGTACCTGCTGATGGTTTCACCGAATCAAAGGCATTTTCATAATCGATAAAAGCCCTGCATAACGGAAGTTCATATTCCCTCGCTCTTTCAATTAGTTCTCTAAATACGTGAATATGATCTATAGTGCTGTAGCCACTCCTGAATCCAGACTGTTCTCTCGGTTGAGCCATGTCCAGTGTCACCTTCAAGCGGTGTGAAAGAAATTTAGTGAAGATTTTATAAACCACTGATAGGAGGCTGATAGCTCTGTAGTTCTTGAGATCCTCAATATCACTATTTTTATGTAGCAGGATCATTGCAGCACTGTTCCAATCCTCAGGAATCTTCCCTTCATTAAGGCATCGAGTGAAAACTTGGGCGAGTACTGTTTAGATTTCTCCACTTGCTTCTTGTATGATGTCTACGGTAATTCCATCTTCTCCTGAAGCTTTTCCCCGTTTCATGTTCTTGATTGCATGTGCAACTTCTGCTGGGAGAATTGGAGGAATTCTGGTACGGGCACCTTTCGTAATGTCTGGAGAACATGTATCCCTTCCATATAGTTTTGAGTAGAAATCTTTCATTCTTGTCAAACTCTCGCCACTATTTCTTGTTACAGACCCATCTCTTTTTTTCAGAGCCATGATTTGTTTTCTTCCCTTACTGAGATGTCCCTTTGTTCTCTTCCGGCTTTGATTTTTTTCAATTGCTTTCCTCACTAGTTCACAGTTGAATTTCCTTACGTCTTCAGTGATACTTTTTCGTACTGTCTTGCATAGCTCTATGTATTCCACTTTGGAAGTCACATCTACTGTAGTTGTCCTCATCTGTCTTCTTTTTGCATCAGAATTTTGGGTTTTCCTGATACTTTGTTCATATGCAACTTGTCTTTAGTACCAGGGCCCGATTTAGGTCAGCTGAGGCTCTGTGCACATCATATGCCTAGGGCCCCCTCGATTAAAAGTTTCAGCCAGCAGTTGAAAATAATATTTGCTAGTAAATGTTTTTTTTGCAAGCAATTTTTCTAGTAGTAAAACATTAAAATACATCCCACATGCTAGTCAACTTTATAGCCAAAGTGGCTTGTAATAAACGAGCATTCACACCGCTTGTACTTCCCCGCATCCGCAGAGCTTACAGCTGTAACATTAGTTACTCTGAAATTCTTGTTTTGTTTTATAGTATCATTTACAAAACAAAAAACAATCCTCCCAGAGATATAATTTAAAACCTCTAGTCTACCATAAATTTAATGGAAATGATGAACCGATGGTGGTTTAAGATGTAAGAAGTAATCCCTCACAAAATGTTACAGCTGACAACACACATTGTGGGATAAAATATTGGAACAGCCCATGTAAATTATTACAAGTTTTTAAATAAAGTAGTGTCGCTTGAACTTTTTCCGTATTTTCATTTATGTGAAAATAAACTCTACATAATTATGAATATTGATTCACAAATCCTGTTCTCACAAAACTAATATTAATAAAAATATTTTTAGTAAATTCTACATGCTTGGCTGAAATGATTTTCATGTATAAACATACCGTACCGCTCCGAATATAGGCTTAACCCATGATATGAGATCTCAAGGAAGAACAAACGATACCTACATGTTATTACAGGAGCGTGATTATACGCTGAAGAGCAGTTGAATTAGAGACAGCTGGCGTTATGAAAATGTGGCGCTGTGGGCGGCCCTGTAAACGAAAACGACATGACGTATGCAGAGATCAGACAATATAAGGAGTGATGTGACGGGAATCAGTAAAAGTCGGACGCAGTATGGGTAAGACGAATGATCTACGCGCATTTGATCGTAGGCAAATTGTCGGGCCCCACGAATGAGTCACTCCGTCTCGGAAGTCGTGCAGGCACTGGGATTTTCACGAGCCACTGGGTCACGGGTGCACAGTGAGTACATCGAATCCGGTAAAACCATCCCTGCAAGGGCCAACTGCCGTGGACCATAGCGTGTGGATGAGCGGGGTCATCGTCGGCTAGCTCGCATTATAACAGCGGACAGACGGGCCACAGTGCAAGAAACGGTGTTGCACAAAAACGTGTAAGCAGCTGCACCATCCAGAACCATCTCCTCACTATGGGGTACAGAAGCCATCGTCCCACGAAGGTACCGTTGCTGACCGCACAACACAGGGTGCAAAGATTAGCATGGGCGCGGGAACATCGCCACTGGACCCTAGACATGTGGAAAACTGTTACCTGGAGTGATGAGTCGAGATTCACGTTGGTACATGCGGATGGCAGGATACGAGTATGGCGCAAACCACATGAAGCGATGGATCCTTTTTGCCAGCAGGGTACACTTCAAGCTGGTGGGGGTGGCATTCTTGTCTGGGGACTGTTTATGTGGACTGAAATGGAACTCCTGGTACGTGTGACAACGTCCCTCACAGGTCAACGTTATCGGGATATCCTGGACGACCATTTGCTCCCGTCTGTGCGTCTTCAACATCCCACTGGGGACCTCATCCTGCAACAAGGCAATGCACCGTGCCATCGCTCCCGAATTGTATCCGAATGGTTGGATGAACACTCCACCGACGTGACCTCGCTTCCCTGGCCAGCTAGGTCTCCTGACCTCAATCGCATCGAGCACATCTGGGGTGTAATCGAGAGAGATGTTCGAGGCTCTGACTCCCCTCCATCAAATCTTCGTGAACTGTAGGAGCTTGTTCAGGGGTCGTGAATCCGTACGGCTTCCTAACGCTTCCGGTGTCTTGTCGAGTCCATGCCGAGACGAATCGCCGCCATCATCAGGGCGAAAGTTGGTGCCACACGTTACTACACAGGTATTTCTAATTCAATTGCTCTTCAGTGAAAGTCACACCCATTTTTAAACAAACCGTTAAAACTTTTTGAATAAAAATATTTAAAAATACTTGATATTTTTTAACTGTTGAATTGGCAGCAGGACATTGAGAATGGCTTTTTTCTACCTTTTGTGGTTGCAAAATCAAGAATTATATCGTCAAAACTTAAATCTGCTGTTACATCACTTTTAATGGGCAGTATATGAAGAGCATCAATTGACTCTTCTTTTAAATTTTAATGTTTTGTTCCTTTCAGAACCTCAAACGAGCGTTCGTTTGAACAATTGGAAGTTGGTATTGGTAAAAAAACCCTGAAGTATGTGTCACCAATGGGAAAAATATGAACTAAATTCAAGTCCCTTAAATTCCCAAGGCAACTGAAGAGATCTGTGCTCTCAGTGAATTAATTGTTTCGTCAGCAATCGAAACTGAAGGAACTCTTCAGCAAACTCTTCTTCAAAAGATTGTCTCATATTACCTAAAAAGTTTGAGTGATGAAGGAATTTCGATTATTAAAAACAACGTCTGGAGTTGATGAATCATATAGAAGTCGCTTCTTTTGTGTTTTCTTCACTCTTGAGGATTCATAATCCATTTCTCTCCCTAACAACTGGTTGGATTCTTTATCGAACAGTTCGAAATTTTTTCTCACAAAATTCAGGATGAGGTCAATAATTGACTCATATAATGGTAAAACTAACGACAAATTGCCCATGGAAATTGTCCAGAAAACGGAAGTGCTCACTTTGTTGATTCGTTGCAATATTGTCCGAGATAATCGTTAACAAAGCAGTCTCTTTTTTCATTAATTTGGCATGAAGAGACTTAAAAATATATTTGGTTTTTGGAGTTAGTTTGGAGGCCCTCCAAATTCTGCGGCCCTGTGCATGGGCACCGCGTGCACGTGCAGAAATCAGGCCCTGCTTAGTACCAGCTATTTTTGTTGCTGTTTCCATAAGAGCCTTGGTTAGTTTTCTGTTAACTTCAGGTATGTCCACTTCTTCCGACTTTAGACCTTCTAGAGCAGAGAATCTGTTTCGGAGCTCCAATTTGAAGGTATTTAGGTGTTTTTTAAGGTTGGTCATGTCAATACACTTTGTTTATTTTATGAGCTTGCCATGCTCGAGTTTAGCATTGAAGTGCATTTTGCATCCTTATATAACCATTATAACACGTTTTTAAATATCTTCGTTTAATGGTCTTGTGTCTGGTGCCCTTTGGCTAAACATTGCCTTCCGCCATAAGAAATCAACCAACCAACAATGTTGATACATATTTTACAGTAACGCATATTATTTTACTTGAAGTTACCTTTTACCCAGCTGTATGTGGGGATATAATAGCTGTTGTAGAGGAAATGCTAGCTCTTGTGTTTCATGGATGTCAGTATTGACGTTCCTTCATCCAAAATAAGAACAGCGAAACATCTTACTTAGCTGATAGTTAGTTTTCGCTTCTACTATTAAAAGCCGAGTGAAACAATTAGAAAACAACGTTTCTACGCCATGTACATAGAATGTTGCATTTTCTAGTGTTTTAGCGTTTACGAATAGCGCTAACGATGAGAGGAAAACAAACATACCAATGAAGTGCTTCACGAAGAAAAGCTGAACGATAAGAACTTCTAGAAATTTTATACTCTTGTCTGAGTAAACCCACGGGCTTGTAATTTCTTTTAACTTTCGTTCTGACATTGCTTTAAAACATATAAAGGCTCATATGAAGACAGCTGTTGAACTAAATATTTCTCATGAAATCCGTAAATAAGAACTGAATGAATAAAAAGTCTCTGAAATAATTGTTTTAACTGTTTCATTTTTTAAATCTTGGAATTTATTGTCTTCTAATTCATCGACATGTTATTCTTTGATCGATTTGGAAATTCCGCATGTGGCGCACATTATGTCCACGCAAACAAACGGGAAAAGTAACCCTGAATTTGATGAATGGCCTGGTTGAAAATTTCTAATATCTAAGATGGTGTAATTAATAACAAAACGGAACTAGACCATTCATAACATCAAGAATGCTGGAAGGTTTTTTATCAGAAATCGCATCAAAGTTACAATACCAGGAATTTCAGTGTGATAATAAGCGTAAAAGTATGAACTTGGCAATTATATTTAAATTAACAGTTTCCTTAGTGAACGCCAAGTGTGTTCATCCCAGAGGAGAAAAATGATTGATATACACCGTTCAGTAGCGGATAAGGAAAAGTTAATAAAGGAGGAAGAAGAGGATATATATAAGTAAAAAATGGAGAGTTAACTTCAGCAGTGCTTGATCAGAGTACTGAACGCCATGTGACAACTTTATCTCAGACAATAAAAAAAAATGAGGTATGACAAAATGCGGCATTAATCTTGCTCCAAGACAGTTTTCTTTGAAATAATAGAACGATGACCGGTTTAAACAGCATTAAACGGGAAATGTATGCCATCAAAGCCTAAAGAACGGAAACCGAACTAACCTCTGAAAGTGGAGTTGCTATGTTTCTTCAATACGAATGCGATATGAACAAATAAACAAGAAAGATGATACCGAATTTTCGGTTGTAATGAACACGTCTTTTGAATCCTTTCTGACGCGAATTAAATTTATCAAATTTATTCAAAGTCAATGCAACCGGTTACAAAAAAAAATCTACTTGATTTCTACAATCTTTAAAACATCCAGAAATAGAAAGACCTACTTACTTCCATTAGCCGCTAAATTGTATGTTACGGAGATTGACAAATGTCGCACAAAAAGTTTATCATGGTAGAAGAATACAGAAACAAACAGATTTTCAAACCGAACAGTTAAAAGATGAAATATAGAAAGAAACACGATAAAATTCGGCGTCTTCTAGCGGAAGAATTTCTCACAATGAGAAAGTTGAAAAGTTGAAATTTTGCAAAAATGGGAAAGTTGTAGGCGAAAAATATTCTTTATAGAAAAAGTTGTGCTAAAGAGAACTTCTCAAATACGTCTCCCGAAAGCAGATATAGCGAAAAAAAAAAAAAAAAAGGGGGTATTGCCATCTACGCCCTCAAGCGGGAAATCTGTGCACTATTTGAAGGGGATAATGCTTCACATCTCTATTGTGGAAAATGGCATACAGTAAAGAAGAAATTTCCCAATAGGCTTTTAGAAACGGGCATACAGCTACAAACAGAAGTACAAAAACACCACATACCGACAGAACTGTGAGCTATAAGATTCATCAAATACTAACCTAAAGTGTTCCACAAGGTAAATGCCATCCGGTGTTGCAAGAATTTTTGAAATCGCACATTTAGAAGCAGAGGTATTAAGAAAAGCCGATTAAGTATTACCGCCTCATAGCGGCGAAATTTTGCATTATTTTGGGAAGAAAATACACACAGTATTTTCTTCCCAAAATAATATTTAACCGGAAAATAATTTTTTTACATCGGGTTTTTAGTCCCGCAGATATTGCTGTAAACGGAAACGTGAACTTACGCCTTCTATTGACAAATTCGTGCGTAAAAAAAAATTAAAATTATGTGAGAAACATTTCGCAGAAGAAGCGTTCTCCAACAAAGAAATAATTTTTCAAATAGGACTCTTACAAGCAGCGATTTAGACAAAAATAAGGCATATATCTGCTACCCTGGCGGAAAAACTATGCATTGCTTTAAGAAGAAAGTATTCTGAAAAGATTTTATCAGGTGAATGATATGGGTCCACGAAAGAATTTTTGAAATCGGACTTTAGAAGCAGAGATATCGGGCGAAACGCTATTGACCTTGACGCCCTCTAGCGGAAAATCTGTGTATTACTTGAAAAACAAACTATGTTTAAAATAGTCTTCGTCGTAAATAGAATCGAAAGCAAGAAATAGTTTCTTCAATCGGATATTTAGAACCAAATATATGGGATAAAACGTATTTTGCATTCGATATCATCTGCATTTACGCCCTCTAGCGGCGAAGTGGTGTATCAAAAAAAAAAAAATCCGGAATGCAAGGATCATCATTCTCATATTTCGTATTTCCCAACGCAAAAAGATTTTTTTAAATTTGTACTAACAGTTGCAGGGATATGGTGTTCACAGGTGGGTGGACGGACGGACAAACTGAAAACATAAGCACGACCTTTTTTTGTTTTTGTTTACAAAACACGTGCTAAAAAAGGAGTTTGAAATGAAATCTACTGGAAACATGCACCGCTCGACACATAAAATGCCACACTATGCAAAATCTCACGAAATGAGAGGAAACCTACCACACATGTAGACAAATGCCATACCAGGAAATGTTTGTCAGAGCTTCATGCAAACTGATGGATATGTGTCGACTCATGGATTGCGAACCCATCACGTGATGGATGAGGGAGATAAAAGGGGAGAAAAGATCGGAACAGCTAAGTTTGGTCGCTCTTACCTGGGAGTGAGGACCCCAGCATCGGAGTGATCTCGGTGGCAAAAGCACGTGTGAGGAGTAGGAATACCTGAATGAGGCCATCGGAAATTCGGCTATCACACGGATAACTTTATCAGATGCTTCATGGTTGGTT
This sequence comes from Macrothele yani, assembly GCA_039090855.1. Classification (NCBI taxonomy): domain Eukaryota; kingdom Metazoa; phylum Arthropoda; class Arachnida; order Araneae; family Macrothelidae; genus Macrothele; species Macrothele yani. The sequence continues at coordinate 26,835,203 of CM077002.1, read as the reverse complement.
CGTGCGTCACATTGCCGTAGAAACCCATCGGAATGCCAATATTTGTTGGATAAATATGGCGACAGTGTTGGAGGATAGCAACGTGCGTCTCCAAAGTGAACTTGGCATGGTGCACATACGCTGACGTCCAAGCGCCTTAATTGCCGCATTCGATGGCAAGCCCCAGCAACCCAAGAATCCACAGTGGACGTCATTCGACGTGGTTTACGAGCAGCTATGGACATCCCAATGCCGACAGTGAATCGCAGATTAGGTGAGGGGAGCTCATTGCCGCATATTGTCGCGCAAGTTTGCAGTGATGGCTTACCAGACATGTTTGGCTGGACGAATGGGGATGTGTGATATTCAGCGACGGGTCTCGCTTCTGTCTCTGGATAGACGATCGACGACTAAAAATTTGGATACAACGTGGTCATCGGGATGATCTACCAATGAATGAGCGTCATACGGCTCCACAGTCTGACGTCACGGTTTGGGCGCTATGGGTTTCAACAGCCAATCACAGCACGGTGATACGTCAGCGAGGTGTCGCAGTCTGTTTCGTAGCTGTATATCCGTGGTATTCCTGACGCCCAGTCTCAAAAAGATAACGCCCGAACACACACAACCAACATCAAAAGATAATGACTGTCGAAAAACTGTTCTGGCCAGCGTGATCTCCATATTTTGCCCGAATAGAGACTGTGTGGAACTTCATTGGTAGACGACTTAACGCTTCTGCACGACCACCTAACAACAACAATGAATAGTGCACAAAGGTCAACGACGTATGGTCACCCATACCTCATGACACCATCCACTGACTTTTCCATTCGATGCCATGCCATATTGCCATTCGTATAACCCAGCACAGTGGTCATACGATGTAATGAATCAAGCTACATTATACTGTACTCTCGTCCATCGCATTTATGTAATCTCACAGATATTAAATCACTTTTTTCCCACCTACTTGTCTACATGTGTGACATGTTTCCTCTTTGTGCGTTTATTCAGGGTGTGGAATTTCATGTGCCTAGCAGTGTTAATACGATCACACACGGTCGAGTCACATCATTGTGACCACCAGCTAATATCCAGAGAAGCAGTTGTGTGAAGGATTCTTTACCAAAAATTTGAAATTATATGCAAAAGATTTTCAATCAGGAGATGTATCCGCAGAAGAATTTTTCTTTTCCAATCGGAGTTTTAGAAGAAGAGTTATCGGGAAAAATGTAATTTACTTTTACGACCCCTAGCGGAAAATCTATGCGTAATTTGAAAAAGTAACTATATCTTTTATTTCAATCGGATATTTAGAAGCAAATATGTGGAATAAAACGTATTTTTGAATTCGACATCATCTGCATTTGGGCCCTCTAGCGGCGAAATTGTACATCGTAAAAAAAAAACCAAATAAAGGATCATCATTCGCATATTTCAAGCTTCCCAATGCAAAAAAAAATTTTCGGACGGACGGACTGACGGACGGACAAACCGATACATAAGCACCATCTTTTTTACAAAAGACGTGCTAAAAATGCAGGGGCCGCCCCGGTGGCGCAGTGGTCTAAGGCGTTGGCCTCTGATCATTCGTCCGTAAGGGGTCCGGGTTCGAATCCCGGTCAGGCATGGATGTTGTGTTTGTCTTACGGCACTGGCTCTCTCCCTTCCCTGGAACCAGTGACCCTAAATTAGGGACGGGCGACTGCTTATAGCCCATTGAGTTGCTCACGGTGGTCGTTAAACCTCCAATCAAAAAAAAAAAAAAAAAAAAATGCAGGGAATTGGAACACGTTCTTTACATGTTCCAATCTATTCAGGTTAAGGGAAGACACTTCAGTTTTAATGAACCTCGGACATAGTGAACGAAATATACTAGTCCGCGGAGGTTCACTATGAACGGAGTAGACTAATCAGATTTTTTGTTTCGGTATTTAACGCTTCCTGTCAGCAACTCTGAGGGCTATAAGCATACTTCCGTCCTTAATTTTGGGCCCTTACTTCCAGGAAAGACAGAAACCCAGCTCCGCAGGACACCCATGCTTTACATGGAATTATAACCCGAGGCCAATTCGGACGACTATCCAGAAACCAGCGCCTCTGACCACTCTGCCACCTGGACGGCAAAAAGGAACAGTAACCTGTTGCATTTCTACAAAGAAATAATATACAACTGTGCCCTTAGATTGCCTCCTCTTTAACTAAACGGTTTCGCGCAGGAATCCTTGTTCAGAAAACAACTACAGAAAAGTCCTTTCTCCGTAACACCAAAAGATTGAGCCTCCCCGGTGGCGCAGTTGTCTAAGCGAAGGATTCTGATCATTCGTCAGAAAGGGGTCCGGTTTCGAATCCATGTGAGTCATGGATGTTGTGCTTGTCTTACGGCACTGGCTCTCTCCCTTCTCTGGAGTCAGTGGCACTAAATTAGGGTTGGGCGAATGCTTCTAACCCATTGAGTAGTTCACCGTGGTCGTTAAACCTCCAATAACAACAACAAAAAGTATTTGAAGAACGGAGTAACCTTCTTTGTTCTTTATTTCAAACAAATTTTCTTTTCGTATTCATTTTATCCCCCATGCAATATCTCGAAATGTTCGGTCTTCAGTTCGCTCAGGAAAGTCCGAATTCGATGTACGAAAGGCAGTACGAGAATACTGTTGTACACAATACAAGCGCAAGACAACAGAGGTCTGTCTGAACCACTGTAAAGTTGTAGCAACCCGAAGGAGAATTAGACTCTCGGAAAATTTGAAAAAATAATATGAAAACTCATGGGCATGTTAACGCATATAGAATTCGAAACGGATTCCACGGAAACTATGCAAGACATTTTATTTATGCCCAAAGAAGTAGAAAAATAGTAATGAGAAGAAATTCCCTGGGAAGTCATGTTTTGGGAGAATTCTTCATCAAAATAATTAATCATTATCAAAACTTTCATTACGCAAAAGTAAAAAATATTACCGCAAGCACTAAAAATGTTTTTAAAAATCATGTAACTTTTGAAATCATAATTTGGTAAAGAGACTGTCCTGAGAGAAAGGTAAACTTGAAAAGAGAATGATGACACCAAATTATCGGACGTACTGAGCACATCTTTTGGATCCTTTCCGATTCGGAAAAAAGTGAATTTTTAGAAAGAGGGAAAAACAGCAAAAAGAGAATTCATTTACGTCTCTTGCGGGAAAAAACGATCACTATTTAAAATACAAAATGTGCACAGTGATTTAATAGCGAGTTGAACTAGTTACGAAAGAAATATTTCGAAAATTATTTACATTTCTTAGTTATTCAGATGTATTATTATAAATAAATATTATGTGAAAAATGTTAATAAAGGTATCAGAGGCATAACGCACTTTCAATTCGAACAGCTGTAGAGATTTTGAGTAAAACTTAACACAGCTTTACTCTTCCTAGATGCGAAATTGCGAGAGGTTTTTGAAAAAGAAAATGCCTCCCAAATTTTCTCAGTAGTCAAGAATATTCGACTGAGAGAGGAATTTTTAAATAGAATTTAAAATCGGAGATGCTTTTCAAAATAGAAGTACATTCTGACGTGCCCTAGTGGTGTATTTTTGCACTTTGAAAAGGAGAAAATATGCATGCAATATATTCTTCATAGCAGGAGCTATGCGATGGAAATTTGGTTTTGCAAATACGATCATTAAAAAGCGAGACTCCCAGAAAACAGCTTAAACGAATACACCTTTTAGTGGTAAAATTGTGCTATTGATAGCGATAATGCTCTTAATCATTGGGAATAATGCTCGTAATCATTGGGAATTTCGTATTTTTTCAATGATTTATGCGGAGATACAGTTTCCAACAAACATACATACGCACGCCACCCAGCAAGAGAGCTGTGCACTATGGAAAACTTAAAAAAATGAATGCAAATTTTTCTCGAAAGCGAATGGTATCCGAAGTAAGAAAACAATTTTCAAATCCGACATCTGGAAGAAGCGATATTTGGAAAAATAAAATACGTATGCCATTTCAAAAGTTTCGCACACTGCGCAGACGCTGTCGGTAGGATGATGCAATTGCTCCAATCGTTGCGCCAGTTTTGAGTCAGACTTCAGTATACAAAGTTTTGCCTACGTTTGCTGCCTAATTTGTTCCTGTTCCAAAAAATTCTGCCTGGAAATGGAAGAAAGTGAATCAGGTCATATGTTGCGTAGCGACCTGCGGTCCTACATTAAAATTGAAACTTTGCGAGGAAACTTTCCCTCCGAAATTCATAAAGCTTTGTGTGAAGTTTGTGGGGTTAGAGAAGAGGATCGTAACACCGTGTCGGGCTTCTCGTTTCCGCCAAGGTCGTGAAAGCATCGAAAACGATCCAAGAAGCGGCCGGCCATCAGATGCAACGGGCGACGCTTCTGTGGTTATCGTCAAAAGTATTTTCGAAGAACGGCGGAAGACATGTAAAGAGATTGCATATGAAGCAAACATGTCTACCTCCTCGGTTTTCAGAATTCTAACTGAAAATTTACAGAAGAGAAAAGTGACTGCCAAATGGTTTCCTCCTAATCAGAAGAACTGCTTTAGCGATACTGGACAGAAGGCGAGAAGGTTTTGGGCAGAATTGTTGCTACAGACGAAACCTGGATACGAGATTTTGAACCAGAATCTCATTTCGCTGAGTGGAAACATCCAGAATTACCTCGCCAGAAAAATATTCCGCCGCCAACAATCGAAGGTTAAGCTGATGATGATTATGGCCTACGCCAAGGTTGGAGTCATAGCAACAGAGTGCCCGAGGGCACCACTGGAACAGAGAAATACTACAGAAGGTTTCTGCAAAATGTTTTGCACGCAAAGATTTCGCCAAAGGAGGTACGACATGTCCGAAGCTGGTGTCATCATTTTGCACGACAACACGAGGCTGCATGTTGCCCGTACAGTAAGAGGTATCCTAGAAAAGTATGTATGGGAATTGATTCCCCGCGCCCCATACAGTTCTAACCTGAGCCCACCAGACTATGACTTGTTCCAAAAACTGAAGAAGCCACTCCCCGGAAAATCATTCAGTACGATTCTGGATGTTTCTAATGATAAGACCCGGGTAATCCAACGCTTCAACAATGGAGGTGTCCTGACTGGAATTCAAGACTTGGGCAAGTCTTGGAATTCAAGACTTGCCCAAGACTTGTCCGCTGTCATAAAGAAACATGGAGATTACTTCGAAGGCCTGTAAAGGTATGTTGAGGTGACCCGAGTAATCCGACGCCTCAACAGTGAAGGTGTCCTGACTAGAATACAAGATTTGCACAAACGTTGGGCCGTTGTCATAAAGAAACATGGAGATTACTTTGAAGGCCTGTAAAGGTATGTTGAGGTGACCTGAGTAATCTGACGTCTCAACAATGGAGGTGTCCTGACTGGAATTCAAGGCTTGCCCAAACGTTGGGCCGCTGTCATAAAGAAACATGGAGATTACTTCGAAGGCCTGTAAAGGTATCTTGAGGTGAACCGAGTAATCCGACGCCTCAACAATGGAGGTGTCCTGACTGGAATTCAAGACTTGCCTAAACGATGGGTCGCTGTCATAAAGAAACATGGAGATTACTTCGAAGGCCTGTAAAGGTATGTTGTGAAATATATTAGTTTCTTAACCCTTTAAGGACCATAACGCCCGAGCGTACAAACGGCCATAGCCGTCGAAACGCGCGTTTAGAGTGAGTCAGATTTCCTACCGTTACTTGTTCTTCAAATTTTCTTGACCTATAAGTGATCAGCAGGAATCATTCTCAGTCACTATTGTTTTTATTAAACAAAGAAGTGAAACAGCAGACAGTTTCGGGCGTTATGGTATTTAGAGTGATACGATATTTTTGAGTCATGGTCGTTAAAGCGTTAAGAGATGACTCACAGTGTGCAAAACGTTTGAAATGACCCTCGTAAATACAGTACTATTCGCTATAACAAAGAGCTGTGAACAGACGGAAACCGTCGTTAAATCAGGGCGTCCCCTAAATCCATTTTTTGGGTGAAATTTTTCATGTAAAAATATACGTACGTGATAGAATGCATATACGTTTACATTACACTGAAACCGGGCTCCGATGACAAACGTTATATGTAAACGTTACTTACGAAGCGTGTATTCGAAATACGTTGTATAATACATAAATACGTGGATCGCTATTGGTAGTCGCATACGGAAATCGCTGATTCTACTTTATACGGAAACCACTGATTTCTGCGAAGAACCGGAAATTTCGTCTACAGCGGTGTCAGGAACACCGTGACTGGACACTGGAAAAAAATAGTCTGATTCGTCGAGTCCTATACGGAAACCACTGATTTCTGCGGAGAACCGGAAAGTTCGCCTACAGTGGTGTCAGGAACACCGTGACTGGACACTGGAAAAAATCATGTGGTCCGACGAGTCGTATACGGAAACCACTGATTTCTGCGAAGAACCGGAAAGTTCGTCTATAGTAGTGTCAGGAACACCGCGACTGGACACTGGAAAAAAATCATGTAGTCTGACGAGTCCTATACGGAAACCTCTAATTTCTGCGAAGAACCGGAAAGTTCGTCTACAGTGGTGTCAGGAACACCGTGACTGGACACTGGAAATATAACTATGCCGTCCGACGACTCCTATACGGAAACCACTGATTTATGCGGAGAACCGGAAAGTTCACTTGCAGTAGTGTGAGAAACATTGTGACTGGACACGGTAAAAAAATCATGTGGTCCGACAAGTCCTCTACGGAGACCACTGATTTCTGCGAAGAACCGGGGATTTCGTCTACAGTGGTGTCAGAACACTGTAGTTGGACACTGGAAAAAAGTCATGTGGTCCGACGAGTCCTATACGGAAACCACTGATTTCTGCGAAGAACCGGAAAGTTCGTCTACAGCAGTGTCAGGAATACCGTGACTGGGCACTGGAAAATTGAAAAAAGCCATGTAACTTGAAGGGTCGCCGTACATCTGTAATGTTCGTGTAGATACACCTGACTGAACACTACTGCGTCGTTCCTGCCCCGCAGGGCGCACATGATATAAAGGCAGATAGCAGTGAAAACACATGCCAGTGTATTATAGTAGATAGCACTCGGAGCTCCGGAGCCGAGAGTAACAGGTTCGAATCCTTCCCCTGACATAAAAATGATGGAGAAATTTACTTCGTCATATTGGCGCCCGAACTTCAAGGATGACCTGGCTGTTAGGTTTCTCGCAATGGTGTGATGTTCTTTCCACACGGCGAGACAGGAAAAATGAGAATCCCTTCTTCAGTGCTTTCAAAAAATAAATCAGTGTGATGTTACGTTCCACACACCAAATTGTCTGGGATTTCTGAAATGCAAGTTCTTCATAGGATGACTACCTACAGCGACACATGGTCCCGGCTGGCCTGTAGGCCACGCCCTCGTGTCAGTGGCAGCGCTGTCGCTTTCACAGTTCAGGTTTTTCAATGCAGAAATATTTTTTTTTATTGAAGTTATACGAGCGTGTCCATAGATTGACAGACGGGCAAATGATATTATAAGAAGCACGTTCTTTTTCCTCCCAGAAGATGTTCTGAAAACATCCTTAGGGTAATCTTATACAAATGAACGAACCCCATTTCATTGTGAATGTTCATCCTAGGTTTCAGAGACAATAGAAATCAAAATTCTGTGTTCTGTTAAAGCTGTTTAATATTTTCCGTACCTCATCACATCTGCTATTCCACAACAGAATTCATCAAAATTTCGGTGGGCAGTATTTTTGACATCGAATGTATTTTGGTTTCGCAATTGCTTTATGATATGCTGAGCATCACTTCGGGATCACGACTCCTGCTAAATCAGAACTTCATTTTATATGCAACTCCAAGCGTTACTGAATCTTGATCAGACGATTCCCTTTATTTTTCAACAGTCTTTGTGTTAGCGCGTGCCATGGATAAGTAAAAGGAGAAACAGCGTTTCTATTATATTGATGTCACGTAGTATTTTCGAAATTGCTGTTATATAGCTTATTTTCATTAATCGATTTTTATCGCAGCACAGTTTCATTGTAATAAAGACGCAAAAGTATTTGAAAACCTTTCGCCATTCATTTTGTTTGTGTTTAGCAAGTTATGCTGAGTTGTTGCGCATTTACACGTTTTATATTACGATGTTATTCGTCCGTCAGTCGCACGATAAATTAGACTTATTTGTCCAATGGAATAAAGCAAGGGCCAAAGTTTTTCGTACATGCTTTTCCTTTTCATGATGTACTGTTTTCCTTTAAGGTAACGTAAACTTATGTATAAAATAATAGCTTCAAATTGACTGCCGAATTATATACGCTTAAAGGTTCACTTCAATACCTTGATTATTTCAAGTCCTTCGTAATAGCTGCTGGCTAAAGGTGAAGCCTCAATTAAAACATGGAAATCGCTTTTAAGTAGGCTGACCATACCGTTTTGAACGGGACAGAACCGTTTTTTTAAACGAGACCAAACGTCAATTTCGTCCAGTTTTAAAAAAAACTGTAAATATACTTGCATATTGGTCAAGCAAATTTTTTCTGAAATAAGAAAATATTCCTGTATCTGATAGATGTGTATAAATATTTTCTAAAATGAGAGGAAAACGCCCAGACTTTCAGGACTTTTGTAATATTGTAGAGTTTATTCTTTGTCTTCCAGGAAGAACAGCACCTGTTGAGAGAGTATTTTTTGTTATGAACAGTATGTGGTCAACATCTTTAAGTTGATCTTTTAGTTGATTTAGCTCATCTCAACACTGCTCATCTGAACATAGCTCATCTGAACATTGCTCATCTGAACATAGCTCATCTGAACATTGGTCACCTCAGCTCTCTAAACATCAACTTTTATTTCTTTAGATGTATACGTCACATCCCAGCAAAAACCTGGGCCAACACTCAAGCCATCACTGGCAGCCAGCAGTGCCAGCAGTGGCCCAGCACTATATTGCCGCTGCCGGACCGTCAATAAAATGTCCCGGCGGATACCACATGGGCCTGCAGTTCTGGCCAGCAGCTGGCCTACAGTTGGCACCTCAGCTCTCTGAACATCAACTTTTACTTCTTTAGATGTATACGTCACATTCCCAGCAAAAAACGTCTTGCTGGGCCAGCACTCAAGCCAGCACTGGCAGCCAGCAGTGACCCAGCGCTATGTTGCCGCTGTCGAACCTTCACTTAAATGTCCCGGTGTCTACCACATAGGCCAGCAGCCGGTCATCAGTTGTCATATGCCAGAACAGTGCCATCATTTATTCATCACAGGCTGTGGCTGCCACAAGTGGCCCTTCAGCGGCCCTGCAAGCACGTGCCATACATGATGGCTAGCCTACTGTGAACTTTATTTTAAAAACGCCAGACTTGAATAATCGTGAAACGCATATAGCATATTAAATCCGTTTATTTTTGTAGTGTAGTCAGCACAAAGATTCACCAAGCTTTCGCACTAGCTAAGCTTTGACACATGTCTACCATTGTCTTGAAAAAGCCTCCCAGTGGAGTGCGAAAGCTTGGCGAATCTTTGTGCTGACTACACTACAAAAATAAACGGATTTAATACGCTATATGCACTTCATGATTAGCCGACTGTTGTCCGCCTGTTTCCCGGCAGTGGCAGACGGCAATCACGTGACGTAACTAATGGCTTGCCGAATCTTGTGCACTAATTTCCCAGTAGTAGTAAAAGAAAGAAGTTAGTCACAGCTCGCCAAAGGCGCAACTCCTCTTCCTTTCCCGATGAAACTTCTGCATGACGTCACGGCGCTGGGGAAATTTCCTCAACAGGCCCGGGCAAAACGCCCGTTGGATCAGGTTAGCATCGAAACAACGGCTGCTTGTTTGCGAAGCGGACGCATTAGCCACTACACTAGTTTGATACGTTTGAACGTCTGCTTGAAGGTGAGCCTCTTTCCTGCGCGATGTGAAATGAATGCTTTTTAATTTTACAATATTGCGAGTTACTTTTTGTAAATGTTCATCTTCATGTAATACATAATTTTTTTTTCAACATAACAATTTTGTTTTATCTACCTTAAGGGAACTTCACTCGCTTTCAGTGAGTGTATCAACTTAAAAATGTTTTCCAAAGTTTTGTGCCGTCCTTCTGGTCTTGAAAGGCGATTGTTTAATTAATATATTTACCAGTTCATGTCACATTCTGTTATATTTTTAGCGCTTTATCTTTTTTTCCACGGTCCGAAACTAAATTTGTTCTAAATAAGAAATATATTTTATTTTACTTCCGGTTATTTTTAGCAGCGAATTCCCCCAGTCTTGTGCATTCAACCCATGGATGAGTGTATTGTATTCACATAGCGTATGCATCTGTGACGTACCTGCCAGCAGGACGCACATGACATAAAGGCAGATAGGAATCAGAACAAATGTCTGCGTAGCTCAGTTGGTAGAGCGACTTGTTCCGGAATAAGCGGCCTCGGGTTCGAATCCCGGCGTAGACCAAAAATGACGGAGAAATTTACTTCGTTATAATGGCGCCCGAACTACCCGGATGACCCGACCGTTCAAAATCTCGCATTGGTGTGATGTTATTTCTACACCGCGAGATAGGAAAAATCAGAGAATCCCTTCTCCAGTGCTTCGAAAAATAAATGTGTGTGACTTTGCATTCCACACACCAGATTGACTGGGAGTTCTCAAGTGCACGTTCTACAGTGGTTGTCTGCCTGCAACGATTCATGGTCACGGCTGACCTGTGGGCCATGCCCCCAGCCCTCTTTCGGGGGGGGGGGGGAGATGTGACGTACCTGCCAGCAGGACGCACATGACATAAAGGCAGATAGGAATCAGAACAAATGTCTGCGTAGCTCAGTTGGTAGAGCGACTTGTTCCGGAATAAGCGTACTCGGGTTCGAATCCCGGCGGAGAAATTTACTTCGTTATACATCTTAAACATAATGGAATAGCTGTACAAAAGGAAAAGCAGAAAATATTGTTTTTACAACAATTCCAGCAAAAATAGTTTCACATTTGTTGCAGGCGTTTCTATTAATATGTCCATCACCTGTACATTATGTATCATAATGCTAGGTGTCCCTCAACCATGAATCCGCGACTTCTGCCCAAATGTTCTTCAAGTGGAGCAGGGTTACTTTTATTGGCTACGCATATGTCACCAAAAGTTAGCAGTGAATAACCTCGACAAGTAAAAAGAGAATGAGTTCTGGACGTACATTTTATCCAAAAGATCGGAGACCCAAAGACCAGTAACTGTAGAGTTCATGTTTCGTCAACTCAGTGTTCGGCTGGATGGCTACGAAGGTAAATTCCCTTCTATCTCATTCACAATGTGATCTTGCAGAGACCCCCTTTCAGTTTTGTTCACTACAAAAACCAAAAATATACAGCCTTTACATATATGTGTACACTGTGGAATTCTTATGCCTTCGTGTGTTTAGTGAATAACTCGAAGAAAAAAATTTCTCACGCTGTGCTTACGGGAGATGCTGTCATGTGTTATACTTTTGCATCACTTGTATATGCTCTGAGACGAGGGGATTAAAAAGATATCTTTTGGGCATCGCAGATAATAGAATCAGTTCCTTCATGCTACACTCAATGATAGCATGAATTCCTTGGATAGGGCTAACAAAAAGATCTAAAAACTTCGGTTGGGCAAGGTTTCCGCGTCCACAAAAGAGGTAAAACATGCTATTAAATGCTTCTCTTGGAACTTTCTGTTTCATTAAGGGGACATGATATTTCTGTATTTTTCAATATTCTTTTGCCGAGATCGCAAGCATTTTCCGTCCTGAAAAGATTTTCGTTTCATACAGTGTTTCATTTAAGGAGGTTTCACTATATTTGTTTATTAATAACGAGACGTATTTTATGCACGGAATGTGTAATTAAATGCAAGACATATATATCAGGGATATGCAAAAGTTTCCGCCCTTTTAAGGATAAAGGAGACAGGAACAATCAGGAAACCAGTATACATTTATTCAACGAAATATTGGCCGTTAGCATCAATAACCTTTCGCCATTTTTCAAGCAACAAATGAATGCCCTTGTGATAGAAGGACTCGGGTTTTTAACTGAAGAACGCAGTGACGAAATTTTCCACTTCTGGAACTGTGGTGAACCGTTGTTGGGCTAGGGAATGTTGCATAGAGCGAAACAGATGAAAGTCTGAGTGTGCAATGTCCGGGGAGAAAGCTGGGTGTGGTAAAACCTCCCAGTGTAACTGTTCAACGGTTGATTTCGTTATGGCACCGACATGTGGTCTGGCATTAACGTGTAACAGGATGACTGGGTGGCGTTTTTTACCTGTCCATGCGCGTTTTTGCTTGATTGCGGCGTTCAGTTTCATCAACTGATCGCCATATCGTTGTGCAGTGATTGTTTCGCCCGGTTTCAACAATTCGATGTACAGCACTCCATGCATATCCCAGCGCACACACAAAAGCACCTTTTCCCCGTGGATATCCTGTTTTGCAGTGGATGTTAATGGCTGGCCTGGATAGACCCAGTATCGCTTGCGTACATAGTTGTCGCAATAGACCCTTTTTATACCCACGGTGACAACCTTCAACAAGAAATTTTCCCCTTGAAGCCTCTTCAGCAACGATATGCAGATGTCCAATCGTTGACCAATATTACGCTCCGTTAAAGTATGCGGAACCCACTTACCAATCTTCTGGATCTTCCCCAAGGCCTGTAGACGCCGTACCACCGTTGTTTGAGCCACTTTTAAACGTTTCGTAACAAACAGTGCAACAAATGAACTTTATCGACCGCCATGCTTGGCTTCATGTACGAACTGACAGCACGGGTTGAGGGCCGGTTAGACCCCTACAGCGCCCACTAGCGGAGGCAGCGGAAACTTTTACATACCCCTGCTAATTTAAAACTACATACTTCTGGTGTTGAGATAGAATAAATTATCAACGTTTATTCACAATGAAATGTTTTATTAACATCGACTATAGTTTAGTAGAGCGTTTGGATCGGCATCATCAGGACGAATGGAGTGTAAGCATTCAAATCATTGTGACATCATCAGAGTTCTGACGGTCACGAATTTTGATGAGTTGTTTCCACGCGCTTGAAAGAAATGGAATGGACGTCATATCGTTGACAAGCTGTGAAGAGTTCTGGTATATATGGAAAGCTTCTAATATATTAAGCAAGATAGTCGAATCAGGTTTATCAACAAACGTAGCGTTTCGAAACAAACATTTATGGTTATTTTAGTGACAATGTTGGGCTATTGATGACTTCTTTAGTTCATAGTTCCGTACGTAAGTCTTGTATTCCTTCACACGGAAACTTGAAGCTGTCCAAAAATTAAGGAAACCGAAGCTTGTCTGTTTGCTCACGCCAGCAGACCTCCCAGTACGAACCAATTGGGAGGTTATCCCATTTGCTCCTCAGATTTGCTTCGGAATTTCAAGAATTCTCAAAAGTTTTAATTTCAAAGTTATTTTCAAACCCACAAACAAGGTGAACAGATTACATCGAAGACATAAATTCCTGGGAAATTTATCAGATACCTTGTGAACGTGGACTTTCATATATAGGACAGACCCGCAAGGCTTTAAGTTTCTGTGTGAAGGAATAGGAGAGTTACGTACGGAACTATGAACTGAAGAAGTCATCAATAGCCCAATATTGTAACGAAAATACCGATAGATTTTTATTTGGAAACACTGCACTTATTGATATATCTGATTTGCCAATCAAGCTTAATAATGTATTAACAGCTTTCCACATATACCGGAACTCTTCACGGTTTGTCAACGATATGACGTCGACTCCATTTCTTTCAAGCCCGTGTGAACATCTCATCAAAATCCGTTACCGTAAGAACTCTGATGATGTCACAACAATTTGAATGTTTGCGCTCCATTCGTCGTGATTATGTCGAGCCAAACGCTCTACGAAACTATAGTTGACTAGCAGGGTTACCCGGTATTTCCCGGGAAAATATTACTATTCGCGCAAATCACCAAGTTCAGCGGGTGAAAGTTAATAAATAAAACAGATATTCCTGTAATTTTCCGGAAAATTTATTTTAATTCATTTAGATTACTACTTTTTGGTAAACAATATTTTTGTTTTTTTCACTATGAGCGAAAATGTTGAAATTTTTAGTATTGCCAACCGTTGAGCAGACGATGTAGGGTTGCCCGTATGAAAAGCAGGGTTCCTCCAAATTAATGCCAGCTACTGCCAATGACTGGCTGATGCAGTAATATTTCTGCCAAAGAAAAAACAAGAAAGATGACATCGAATTATCGGATGTAATAAGCACGTCTTTTGAATCCGTTCTGACGCAAATTAAATTTATCAAAGCTATTCAAAGTCAATCGAACCGGTATGGAAAACAACAGTATCTGACGGAAGAAGGAAGCTTTTCAATCGGGTTTTTAATCCCTCAGATATTGCTGTAAACGGAATCGTGAGCTTACGCCTTCTGGTTGCAGACTTGTGCGCTAAGAAAAATATGAATTTATATGAGAAATATTTCGCACCGGAAACGCTCTCCAACACAGAAATAATTTTTCAAATCGGACTCATAGAAACAGATATATCGACAAAAATAAGATGTGACTTTACGTCCCCTGGTGGGAAAACCATGCATTATTTTAGAAAGAAAGCATTCTCAAATGGGTTTTCCATATGAGCGGTTTCGGTCCAAGAAACAAAAAATTTGTCGAGTTTTCAGGAGCACAGATTTTGCTACGAATACATCAGAAGCAGAAATTAACACTTATGCCCCCTGGTGGCCAAACCATTCTTTGCCAAACATTAGAAGTTATGTGAAAAATATTTTTAATCAGGTCTTGTACGCGATTCAGGAAGAATGTTTCAAATCGGAGTTTTAGAAGCAGAAGTAACGCAGAAAACGCAATTTACCGTTGTGCCCCCTAGCGGAAAGTCTATGATTTACTTGAAAATTTTGAATTTATAGGAAAAACATTTCGCATCGCAAACACTATCCAACAAAGAAGAAATTTTTCAAATCGGACTCTTAGAAGTAGAGATATTGACAAAAAAAAAAGATATATATCTATGACCCCTGGCGTAGAAACCATGCGTTATTTCAAGAAGAAAATATTCCTAAAAGGTTTGACAACATGAGTAGTATCGGTCAACAAACGACTTTTTTTCAATCGAGATTTTAGAAGCTCATATTTTGCTGCAAATACATCAGAAGCGAATATTAAGATTTACGCCCCCTGGTGGCCAAAGCATTTTTTTTACAAAAATTAAAATTACAAGCAAACGGTTTCCCATCACGAGCTGTATCCGCTGCTGAAAGAATTTTTCAAATCGGAGATTTAGAAGTAGAGATATAGGGGGAAACGCAATTTACCTCTACGTCCCCTAGCGGACAGTCTATGAATTACTTGAAAATTTTTGAAATTATATGAAAAACATGTCACACTGGAAACACTGTCCAACAAAGAAGGAATTTTTCAAATCGGACTCCTAGAAGTAGAGATATTTACAAAAATAAGATACACATTTACGCCCTCTGGCGGAGAAACTGTGGAATATTTTAAGAAGAAAATATTCCGAAAAGGTTTATCAATGTGAGTGGCATCAGTTCACCAAAGAATTTTTTCAATCGATATTTCAGAAGCTCAGATTTTATGGCAAATACATCAGAAGCAAAAATTAACACTTACGCCGCCTGGTGGTCATAGTATCATTTACCAAAAATTTGAAATTAAATGGAAAACATTTTCCATCAGGAGGTGTGTTCGCCGAATTTTTTTTTCAAATCGGAGTTTCAGAAGAAGAGTTATCGGGAAAATGTAATTTTCCCGATAACTCTTCTGAAAATCTATGAGTAATTTGAAACAGTAACTATATCTAAAATACTCTTCGACATAAATGGAATTGAAAGATAAAAGAATTTTTTCAATCGGATGTTTAGAAACCAATATGTGGAATAAAACTTGTTTTTGAATTCGACATCATTTGCATTTACGCCCTCAAGCGGCGAAGTTGTATATCGTAAAAAAAAAACGAAATGAAGGATTATCATTCGTATGTTTTTCAAGCTTCGGAATGCAAAAAGAATTTTTCAAATCGGACTAATAGTTGGAGAGATATCGTGGGTACAGGCGGACGGACGGATGGACAAACCGGTAACATAAGGACGATCTCTTTTTACAAAAGACGTGCTAAAAATTGAGCTGGGATGGCTGCAAATGTGAAAAATCAAATATAAAAAAAATTATTTAGTCTATTTCTTTTCCGGAACAAAGAAAAAAAAAAAAGGGAAGAGGAATGGAAATATTTACCTTCGAGGACATATCTATAGAACTGTCGTACATCTGGCGTGCCCTTCTGAGAATCCATCTCACTGATTTTTTTTTTATTATTGGAGGTTTAACGACCACCGTGAGCAACTCAATGGGCTATAAGGAGTCGCCCGTCCCTAATTTAGGGTCACTGGTTCCAGTGAAGGGAGAACACTGAAATTCAATGTACCTATGTCATATCGCGTGCAAGCGACTTGACATTGATTATCCTTTTGTTTACCGTATTGAATTTTGAATATCTGGAACTCTGTATTTAACGTTACATTGTATTTCTGCCTGATGAAGCCGCCCGTTGATGGTGAAAGCTAACGTTTATTCATTTGTGTTTTTAATACACCACTAAACGGATATTTTTGCACGTTATCATTGTTTACGGTCTCTAACTTAGACCGTAGATCGGGTATTGGAGTGCTGAATTGTCTTGCAGTTCTTAAAAGTAAAAAGTGGAACTTTCTACTAAAATTATGTATGAACGCCCCTTTACCCAGGGCCCCAACCCCATCCGAAAGCCATCTACGGTCTAAGTTAGGGTACCACGAGATAATATACCAAAGTTAGTGTTTCTAAATTGAAAACTGTAGATTTTACGAAAATTTGGTGTGGGGGCCGTTTGACCCAGGGCTTCCACCGACCCAGGGCTCCGACTCCGTCCAAAAACCGTCTACGGTCAAAGTTAAGGTACCGGTGAGATAGTATACCATATTTGGTGGTTCTAATTTGAATACTGTAGATTTACGAAAATTTTGTATGGGGGTATCTTGATCCCGTGCTCCGATCGCTTTCAAAAACTGTCTACGGTCTAAGTTAGGGTACCATGACATAGTATACCGAATTCGGTGGATGTAAATTGAAAATTGTAGATTTGTATAGGGGACATTCAAGCAAACATTTAATTTTATATATGTAGATGTTAATAAAACATTTAATTGTGTATAAATGTTGATAATTTATTCTATTGTGTTGGTGCGAATGAAATGTCCGGTGCGAACGAGCAGTGGAGACAGGCCCCCACCACAGCGGAATGGAACCACCCACAGGTGTTGCGGGTATTACGTCACAGAGTTACTATAAATAGCTAGCACGTGTGGGAAGAACAAGGTTCAGGCGTGGTTTGTCTGAACGTAGCGTGGCTTGGAAAGGAAACATGCAGACGTCAGATTTGAGAGTCATCTTCCTGCATAAATTTAAACTGTGCCATTATGCAGGAATTGCCGCTCGAAATGTTAACAAAGCGTTTGCGGACAATACAGCCAACTAACGAACCATTCGGCGATGGTTTGTGAAGTCTCGAAGAGGAGATACGGACCTGCAAAACGAAGCACGTGGTCCCCGACCTGTTGCTGTTTCTGACGACGGATGTTCTATTACGTGTGGTTGAGGCGCACCCCGAAAAACGTATCATGAGATAGTGGCAGAGGTAGGTGTTCACCACACGACAGTTGTTCGGAATCTGGCTGTGCAGGGTAAGGTCAAAAGACTGGGGCATGAGTTGACATCAACCAACAAGACTAGGAGTTTGGAAGTCTGCACGTCGGCGCTTTCCAAGAGTAAACAGGAACCTCTACTGCATCGAATCGTCTCCTGCGACGAGAAATGGGTCCTTTATGTTAATCGGAAACGATCTGCACAATGGTTAAGCAGGGCACGGCTTGCTGGACGGTAACCTAAGCCGTCCCTACACACCAAGAAGATGATGCTCTTTGTCTGGTGGTCCACAGCCGGGATAAGTCATCGGAGTTTCTTGGCAAGAGGCCAAACCATCA
This sequence comes from Macrothele yani, assembly GCA_039090855.1. Taxonomy (NCBI): domain Eukaryota; kingdom Metazoa; phylum Arthropoda; class Arachnida; order Araneae; family Macrothelidae; genus Macrothele; species Macrothele yani. The sequence continues at coordinate 26,817,184 of CM077002.1, read as the reverse complement.
CTGCAGAACATTATTGTGCTGAATTACACCAGATGCACCGGAAATTGCTGCAGAAACAACTGGCTTTGGTCAACAGACATGGTGTTCTTCTGCTCTAAGACAACGCCCATCCTTATGTCGCACAACGAACGATGCTGACACTAAGCGCCTTAGGCTATGAAGCACTGCTTCATCCTACCTAAATTCTGGACTTGTCTCCGACAGACTGTCATCTGTTTCGTTGCCTGGGTCACTTCCTGTCCGGGAAACAGTTCACGACAGACAACGAGGTTCAACGTGCAGTTGATGACTTCTTCGGGTCCCAGCGACAAGACTCTTTTCGTTCCGGTATCATGGCCTTGCCGGGCAGATGACAACTATGTGTCGATGCCGAGGGGGATTATTTTGCCTAGGTAAGTTGTCCTACTTTTCCGTTCTCGCCGTACACGTGTGCTGGTCCTTTGCCGGACATTATATTCGCACCAACCTAATAAATACATGAAATATCATTTTTGCACAATAATTTATTTTATGTTAAATATACGTACATGAAAACATAAGCAAAGCTTTCGTGTTTAATCAGCGCGTAGATAATATTTCCAAGGAAATAAAAAAATATTCCTCCACTCCAAGAGAGTCCATAAGGAATAAATAATTCAATGGTCATTCAATCAGTCAATTGAACTCTTGTTTTGAATTTTATATTCTTTGGACCAGAGAACAGTTGTTCACAAACGTACGTGTTGCCAAAAAGTGATGATACGAGAAGAGCACATTCCATTTCTGAAGTTGCTCAGGTCAGGTTCTGATATTGTCATTTTAATACGAAAAACAAAAACAATGGTGACAGTACAATAATAAAGTAATTTTCGTTTTATGTGAAGTCAAAAAAACTTATCGGAGAGCTGTGAGAAAAGAAATAGAGAATCGACAACTAGATTTTGTCTTCCTGGAATTATTCTCCTTCTACAGGACACATTCATTCACCATTCATTCGCTCCAATGTCGCATCCACTTCTTGAAGGATTTCCCAAGCTGATTGTGGCTCCGTAGCACTTTGTTTGATTGCGCCCACAAGGACGAATCTTTTGCCTTTCAGTCTTTTCTTAGCTTGCAGGAATGGGAACAACAAAATCGTGGGATGCCGATGTTAAAGATCTATGTGCGTTCAAGCGGGTGAGTATCTGTCGGTAAGCAGTAATTTTTCTGATTCTTAGTTAGCATCGATGGGTTGAATTTGGACAGAATACATCTCATGAAGATGTGCCGGACGAGGCACGGCTTACTCCTATATCTACAATCAAAATCCTATTCCCAAGACTATTGTTTCTACTCGTTGATAGAAGTCGAGGACACTCAACACTTTCATAAGTTTTTGAGTGGTTCTTTTGCCTTCTGAAAATGCCAGAACCACACAAAAACATGTGCACAGAAAACACACACATCTTTGCTAGAACACATCTTTTGTAAAAACCAGATCGTGCTTACGTTATCGGTTTGTACGTCCGCCAGTCCGTCTGTGGACATTATAAGTCCGATTTGAAAAATTCTTTTTGCATTGGGAAGCTTGAAATATGCGAATGATGATCCTTTATTTCGTTTTCTTTCTTTTTCTTTACGATGCACAGTTTCGCCGCCATAGGGCGTAAATTCAGATGGTATCGAATTCAAAATACATTTTATTCCATACATTTGCTTCTAAACATCCGATTGAAAAAAATATTTTACCTTTCGATTCCACTTATGTCAAAGATTATTTTAAGAATAGTCACTTTTTCAAGTTACGCACAGGTTTTCCGCTAGGAATCGTAAAAGTAAACTGCGTTTCCCCCGATATCTCTGCTTCGAAAACTCCGATTTGGAAAATTCTTTCTGCAACGAATGCAGCTCCTGATGGAAAATCTTTGGCATATAATTTCCAATTTTTGGTAAAAAATGGTTTGGTCACAGCGGGGCGTAAGTGTTAATTTCTGCTTGTCATGTATGTGCAGTAAAATCTGAACTTCTAAAATCTTGACCGAAAAAATTCGTTCGTAGACCGATACCATTCACGTCGATAAACCTTTTCGGAATATTTTCTTCTTAAAATAATGCATGGCTTCTCGGGTGTAGTTATACATCGTATTTTTATCGACATCTCTAGTTCTAACAGTCCGATTTGAAAAATTCTTTTTTGTTGGACAGAGTTTTCAGTGCGAAATATTTTCCATATAATTTCAAACTTATCAAGTAATTCATAGACTTTTCGCTAGAGGACCTTAAGATAAATTATGTTTCCTCGATATCTCTGCTTCTAAAATTCCTATTTGAAAAATTCTTCCTGTATCGCATGTAGCTGATGGGAAATGTTTTTCGTATAATTTCTAATATTTGGTACGGGATGGTTTGATGACCAGGGAACGCAAGTTTGAATTTTTGCAGCAAAATTTGAGCTCCTGAAAACTCGACCATAAAAATTCTTTCCTGGACCGATACCACTCATATCGAAAAATCTTTTGAGAATACTTTCTTCTTAAAATAATGTCAGTTTTTCACGACAGGGGGTGTAGATGCGTATCTAATATTGTTGATATTCCCGCTTATAAGAATCCGATTTAAAAAATTCTTTCTTTGTTGGAGAGCGTGTTCTCTGGGAAATGTTTCTTACATACACAGTGCGTCAACGAATTTTTAAGACTGGCGCTATATTTCAGCCTACAGTGACGCCACCAGTGTAATCAAGAATGCGTTATAAACCGTGGCCATCTGCTTGTTTTCTGCCAAAAGTACTGCGCAGTTGTTAAAGTAACTCAAGCGAAACGGCCGTTCATTAGAGAAGTAAAATTTTTTCATGTTGAATTATTAAGATGGAACAAAGGGCTGTTATTAAATTTAACGCAAAACTTGGTAAAATTGCTTCGGAAACGTACCAAATGATGAAACAAGTTTACGGTGAGTTTGTTCTAAGTAGATCAAATGTTTTCCTGTGGCACAAACGTTTTTTGGGCGGAAGAGATACGATAGAAGATGATAAGCATACCGGTAGACCAAGTTCATCTAAGACACCTGAGATTATTGAAAAAGTGCGTAATTTCGTGGCAAACAATAGATGTGCGTCACTAAGAATGATGGAAGAGTCTTTAAACATCAACAAAGAAACGATTCGAACCATCCTGCATAAAGATTTGGGCAAAACAAAAGTCTGTGCTAAATTTGTTCCACACACGTTAACCAATGAACACAAATCAAGGAGAAGTGCACATTGCAGAGACATCATTTCAGCCGCAGAAAATGATCCAAACTTCTTAAAATCGATTGTTACACGTGATGAAACATGGTGTTTTCAATATAATCCTAAAACAAAGCGACAAAGTGCGGAATGGAAGTAAAAAAACTCGCCACAAGCCAAAAAAAAACAAGAAAAGTTCCATCGAAAATCAAAACAATGCTCATTACATTCTTCGATAGTAAGGGAATTATCCACAAAGAATTTGTTCCAAGTGGACAAACAATTACTGGTGAGTTTTATGTAAATGTTTTGAGGCGTTTGATGGGCAGAATTCGTCGCATTCGTCCGGAATATCGGGATGAAAACGGTTGGTGTTTTGTTGCACGATAATGCACCCAGTCACACCTCACTTATTGCTCGTAGATTTTTGGCGAAAAATAACGTCTGTGTGTTGAGTCATCCACCGTATTCGCCTGATTTATTACCCTGAGACTTTTCTGTATTCCCAAAACTTAAAATGACGTTAAAAGGGTGTTTTTTTTATGATATTTCGACCATACAAACAGCTTCGACGCGTGCTTTGGAGGCAATTCCGCAAAGTGAACTGGAACAGGCATTCGAATCATTATTAAATCGCTGTAACAAGTGTATTGAAGCCGGAGGGACTTATTTTGAATAACAAACCAAAACAAATTATAATTTCTTGTTTCTATTTCATTTTACAGACCCTGTCTTAAAAAATTCTTTGCCACACTGTGTAATTTCAAATTTTTCTTAACACACAAGTCTCCCTCCAGAGGGAATAAGTTCACGATTCCGTTTACAGCAATACCTGAGGGATTAAAAATCCGATTGAAAAACTTCTTTCTTCAATCAGACGCTACTGTTTTCCGTACCGGTTCCATTGCCTTTGAATAGCTTTGATAAATTTAATTTACGTCAGAACGGATTCAAAAGACGTGCTTATTACACCCGAAAATTCGGTGTTATCTTTTTGTGTTAGGTTGTGGTGAGCATCTTTCCCAAAGCTTGTGATTCCTATGCGTGCTTACTTACTTAACACAATGATCTGCATCCGCCCCGGTGGCGCAGGGGTCTAAGCGATGGCCTCAAGTCATTCGTCCGAAAGGGGTCCGGGGTCGAATCCCGGTGAGGCATGGATGTTGTGTTTGTATTATGGCACTAACTCTCTCCCTTCCCTGGAACAAGTGACCCTAAATTAGGGACGGGCGACTACTTATAGCCCATTGAGTTGCTCACGGTGGTCGTTAAACCTCCAATAAAAAAAAAAAAATGAACTGTGCTAGGCTTACAGAGTAATGTTGAAAGGATGTAATGAGCTTCAGGGACTTTCAGAACGTCGTCTAGTTAACCTAAAACTATGAAAGGGTTGAACTTACTTTTGGTTTCTTTCATAATCAGACATTGTATGTGGTTATAACGCGAATGGGAAAGAATATTGTACACTGATTGAAAACTTATGTTTTAGGAAATGCATTCATCTGAAAAATGTTGTTGCAATCACATTTCATGCTTTCCAGCCAATAAAAATAAAGGAAAGAACACATGAAGCTCTTTCGCTTCACGTGATTGGCGGACTGAAAGATAAAGCGACTGCGATCGGTCACACTCATCAGTTTCTTTGTAAACCTAATTTTGTAAAGCACGAATCAACAATATTAAAGCTTTCTTCCTGTCAGTGATTATAAGAAGTGTCTTCACACACTTTCTGAATAGATGGGCTATTTGTATTCCTGGCATGTATCGTACCATTTAAGGATAAGGACTTTACTACAGCCTCATTGTTAGAGCTCTTTAATCCTTATTCACGGCATCGGGCTCTTTCTCGATCATGTGCTTTAGAAAGAAATGCAACAGATAACGCGGTTAGCTCCTAGTCCGAAGGATTAAGCGGTTGTAATTAGAATTCCAACAGTTTCTAAAGGATTATGAAAGGAATTAGTGAGCGTGTATGAGCATTAAAGTAACGAATGCAAAAGGTAAGGAGGTTGGTGAGTATGCCGTTGCCATGGCGACAGCGAATCAGCCCGGAGCACACTTAGGCTAAAGCGAATGTGCTTTATGCGCCCTCTGTCGGAAGAAATGACCCTCAGAAAAAGAAGATTTAGACTAAGAGCCAACACGAATGCTTTTCCATCAAAGGCAAGCGTGATTTATTCGTCCCCGGGGACATTTTGGTTCCGTGTCGTCGAACCTTCGCTTTCCAAATCCCTTTGTTTACCTTAAAAACCCGCTTGCAGTGAGATCAGACTGACTCCAGATCCACAGAGGGGATTAGAGAAATGCCAGGACATTTATACCCAACCTGTTTGCACAGAGGATTGAGCCGAGTTTAAGGTAAACTACGTTTGGGCAAAGGATTTATGCAATTCGAGGTGTTCTTTCCTGGTAGTAGAATCGAATCACTTTCCTTGGGCTCCCCCTTCTTTGCGGTTCTTCGAATACAAATGGCGACGACAGGGTTTTTACATTTTCCTGTTCCCATTTGCGAAGAATAAATTGAAACCTTCTTAGATTTGCTATCCATTTTAATCATGCCAACAAAAACAAAACGGCCTTGGTAGTCTATAAATAAACCAAGTATGGGCAATTTAGATCGGGAAATTCTTCAAAGGCATCCCAAGAGTAAAACTGGTTTGTAACTTCTGAATAGATCACACGCTAAATATATTAACCTGAGATTCGGAAGGATAATGGCTTTCTTTTAAAGCAGAGGGGGTTCGAAGAAAGAAAGGGATTACTGCATCAATTCAATTTTTTTCGAAGAACGGTAAACAAGTCAGGGTGGCATCAGGTCATAAACTATTTTATATTAGATGTTCATTCTTTGCAAACTATTTATACATTACCTTTCACCCGAAAGGATTTTTGTAACAATTCATTTTTTCAGTATCAAATTAAGGAACTGAAATTCAGTGTGCAGGCGTTGTTAGTGCATCACTTTTCATCAAGTATTTTGAAAGAAACAACAACAACAACCATACTAATTAATAATGAGGAACTGTACATCAACTACACTTAAAATAGTAAAACTACAGTAGTAATCCAAATTTATTGGCGTAAATAGAAATAAAAGTTTCCAACAGCTTTCCTACATCACCCAGATGGCTTTTTCAAGAATGGCAGATAAGAAACTGCCAACTGATTAACAGAACGCTTCAACTGTTTGAACGCAGTGACTTGTGTGTGTATAAACAAGTCACCATGTTCTTGACAGAGAAGTCACCGCACTCTGTTATTTAGTTTTCTGCCTACCTTCCTTGAAAAACCATCTGGTTGATGTGCGAAAGATTGTAAACTTTGATTTTTATTGTATGCCAATAAATTCGGATAGCTAATGTAGTTTTACTATTTTAAACAACCATTCGTTTAGCACCAGTTGTCTGTCTGTCTGTCTATATAGTCGATAGCATTGATAAAATAAAAATTCTTTCTGCATCGCTAACCATCATGGTTAGGCCCATTTACTTTCAAATTTTCCCGCTAGATCGCGTGAAATCTAAGTCTGTTACAGAATTGTTTTGATTTTATAGTGTGAAACGCCCTTACATCCAAACAGTCTACGGGATTAGCAGAAGTCACGATCAGTCTCCATTTTTCGCTACTTTCATGATATCGCATGCCTTCTGAGTGGAAGGATACAGTGATCTCTCCCGGGAAGCATCTGAAGGTCAATGCACATCAAGACTACTTTCTTGATCGCATGCCTTCTGCGTGGAAGAATGCAGTGATCTTTCCCGGGTAACATCTGAAGGTCAATGCACATCAAGACTACTTTCATGATATCGCATACCTTCTGCGTGAAAGAATGCAGTGATCTCTCCCTGGAAGCATCTGAAGGTCAATGCACATCAAGACTACTTTAATGATATCACATGCCTTCTGCGTGGAAGAATGCAGTGATCTCTCCCGGGAAGCATCTGAAGGTCAATACACATCAAGACTTCTTTCATGATATCGCATGCCTTCTGCGTGGAAGAATGCAGTGATCTCTCCCTGGAAGCATCTGCAGGTCAATGCACATCAAGACTACTTTCAAGATATCGCATGCCTTCTGCGTGGAAGAATGCAGTGATCTCTCCCGGGAAGCATCTGAAGGTCAATGCACATCAAGACTTCTTTCATGATATCGCATGCCTTCTGCGTGGAAGAATGCAGTGATCTCTCCCGGGAAGCATCTGATTTTCAATGCACATCAAGACTTCTTTCATGATATCGCATGCCTTCTGCGTGGAAGAATGCAGTGATCTCTCCCTGGAAGCATCTGCAGGTCAATGCACATCAAGACTACTTTCAAGATATCGCATGCCTTCTGCGTGGAAGAATGCAGTGATCTCTCCCGGGAAAAATCTGAAGGTCAATGCACATGAAGACTACTTTCAAGATATCGTATGCCTTCTGCGTGGAAGAATGCAGTGATCTACAGTACAATTTTTAAGAGCAATGTGCCATTATGACTTAAAAGAAAAGTGTTAAATCAATGCATCTTTCTCGTACTTATGTACGGAGCAAAGACGGGGAGCTTAACTAAAAAAGACATGGAAAGAATGAAAAACGAAGCACGGAGAGATGCATGCTAGGTAACGTTATTTTTAATACACCACAATGTGAATGCTCAAGAAACGCATATAGCGTATTAAATCCGTTTATTTTTATGGCGTAATAAGCACAAAGGTTGGCCAAGCTTTCGCACTCCACTGGGGGGCTTTTTCAAGGCAATGGTAGATATATAAATGTAGAAATGAATGTTTATGTCTACCACTGCCTTGAAAAATCCTCCCAGTGGTGTGCGAAAGCTTGGCGAATATTTGTGCTTATTACGCCATAAGAATAAGCGGATTTATTATTCTATATGCGTTTCTTGAGTATGCGTACTTGGTGTAACCAAGAAAAATAAAGAAGCAACTTGGGGATGAAGAAAATTACAAGAGTGGAAATACATCATGATCAGAGTAATATCCATGAAATGGCCGTGGTCTAGGTATATTTCCCAGAGAACGAACCAGCAATGACCAACTTATATTTTTGACTGGATTTTAAGAGACAGGAAAAGACCCAGAAAAAATACCACGTGGCAGATGGGCGGATTGAAGATATTGGCAGAAAACAGTCCGTTGTTGAAGAAACTGGAGGAGACCGTTATCCAGCACTGGTTTGATAATGACTGACGATGATGATTATATATTCGAATTTATAATTCAAAGCAGATTTCTCCGGGTCAGGTCCGGGTTGGGTTCCGGCAGGGTCTAATTATTTGCCGGGCGGGTCCGTGTCCAAAATTTTCGTATACATACCCGTGCGTTCGTGAATTAATGACGTAAATTTCAGTTTAAGCACATGCCTCATATGTTGTACATAGAGATCTGAAAGGGACATAAAAGGACTGCCATAAAGCTTATAAAAAGCAGTGATAGAAAAAGAAGGGAAAGAACAGAATCTCAGGACGAAGCATCACAACAGACGCTTAAGACATCACTCAGCAAACCGGAAGAGAACACGTTATTATTATTTTTTTTTATTGGAGGTTTAACAACCACCGTGAGCAATTTAATGGGCTATAAGCAGTCGCCCGTCCCTAATTTAGGGTCACTGGTTCCAGGGAAGAGAGAGAGCCAGTGCTGTAAGACAAACACAACATCCATGCCTCACCGGGATTCGAACCTGGAAACCTTTCGGACGAGTGCTCAGAGGCCATCGCCACCAGGGCAGCAAACACATGTTATTTCCGGTTGCGGCTGCAAAGTCTTTGGTCTTGGTTTACGCAGAACTTTCGTAAATAAAAAATAAAAATCATATTCATTCCCAGTAAGATAAATACTGTGGAGACATAATTTTTGGAAAAATACATTCGTAAAACGTGCAAATTTTTCTTGAGCTTTAACTGGGTAACGTTTGCTGTTTACGATAGAAGATGTCGCCTCATCTGACAGTTTCGTTTTTATTGTTTTGCTGTTCGCCAACCGTTCGCTTCTTTGGCGATACTGTTTTTATTTCGAACGGTTCTTTGCAAGGTTTCGACTAAAAAGAACGATTCTCCGTTCCCAGAAGCTGTTTGTATGACACGGAATGCCGAGAGACTACAACCAAGGCGATCTTACTTTGATGCATCAGTCGTGCGAAGAGAATAGCCATCAGAACCAATAACGAAGGCCATTGGCTGCATGAAGATGTGACGTCATTGGAAAATCCTGCAACATATGTACGGCATTAGCTGGTGAACTGAGTGGCATTTCTCTACGTTGGTTGTTTTTTACGCTTTCCAACCGTCGGTTGAAGAAGCGTATGTACTCCAGCTTTGTCCGTCCGTCCGTCCGTCTGTCTGTCGGCACGATAACTCGCGTAAAAATAGTTCGATTTCGACGAAATTTTAGTATGAGGTAGGGAACCATCTGGGGACGAACCTTATTGAAAATGGACGAAATGGGGTCAAAGGTCACGGCATAGGAGCGGGATCCATTCCATTTCCCTTATGCGTCATAACTTGCGTAAATATGGCTCGATGTCGATGAAATTTTAGTATATTGCAGGGGACCACCTGGAAACGAACCCTATTGATAATGGGTGAAGTGGGATTAAAGGTCAGGACATTGGAGTGGAATGCATTCCACTGCCTTTATGCATCATAACGTGCGTAAAAATGGTTCGATTTCGATGAAATTTTATTATGTGGTAGAGGACCACCTGGGAATGATCTTATGACGTCACAATCTCGCACTTGAGATGTTGGCGCGCGGTCACGCCATCTGTCGCATTACGTAACGCACTGTGTGTAGATCCTATTAAAGTTTTATGCCGTCGCACACTTGCGAGCAGATGATCGCGATTCCCATCTGCCTCATTACGTCACGCGTTGTGTGCATATGTCCGTCCGCACGATAACTCGCGTAAAAATCGTTCGATTTTGATTAACTTTTAATATGTGGAAGGGGATCACCTGGGAAGGAACCCTATTGAAAGTGAACGAAATGGGGTCAAAGTTTAGGACATAGGACCGGGATCCATTCCACCGCTCTTATGCGTCATAAATAACGTAAAAAGGTTCGATTTCGATGAAATTTTGGTATGTGGTAGGGGACCACCAGGGGACAAACCTTATTGAAAAATGGGCAAAATGGGATCAAAGGTCAGGATATAGGAGCGGAATCACTTTCATCACCATTATGCGACATAACGTACGGAAAAATTCTTCGATTTGGTTGAAATGTTAGTATGTTGTAGGGGCCTGCCTGGGGACGAATCCTGTTGAAAACGGGCGAAATTGGGTCAAAGGTTAGGACATAGGAGAGGAATCTATTATATAGCCCTTATGCATCGTAACTTAAGTAAAAATGCTACCATTGCGACAAAACTTTATCATGTTATTTCTGAGGTATAATAAACCGGTTCTGTTAAATATAATCGAAATCGGATCAAACGTCAGGGCACAGGACCGATATTTATTCCACAGCCATTATCCTCATAACTTGAGTAATGATTTCTGGTATGTTAGAAAGCGTATTTTAATCAATGCATTGCATGATTTTAACAACTTGTTTTTATTGGAGGTTTAACGACTACCGTAAGCAACTCAATGGGTTATAGCAGTCGCCCGTTCCTGATTTAAGGTCACTGCTTCCATGGAAGGGAGAGAGCCAGTGCCGTAAGACAAACACAACATCCATGCCTCACTGAGATTCGAACCCGGACCCCTTTCGTACGAATGATCAGAGGCCCTAGCTTAGATCACTGCTCCACCGGAGCGGCGTTGCTTTTATCAGTGTGTAACGTACCAGGAGATGTTACGTACCTACCAGAAGGACGCACACGACATAAAGGCAGATAGGAATCAGAATAAAACGTCCGCGTAGCTCAATTGGTAGAGCAACTTATTCCGGAATGAGGGGACCCGGGTTCGAGCCCCGGCGCGGATAAAAATGACGGAGAAATTCACTTCGTTATAATGGCGCCCGAACTATCCGGATGACCAGACCGTTCAAAATCTCGCAATGGTGTGATGTTATTTCCACACCGCGAGATAGGAAAAAAAGAGAATCCCTTCTGCAGCACTTCGAAAAAAATAAAAATAAAGGGGAGATGATGTAACGTACCAGGAGATGTGACGTACCTACCAGAAGGACGCACACGACATAAAGGAAGATAGGAATCAGAATAAAACGACCGCGTAGCTCAATTGGTAGAGCAACTTATTCCGGAATGAGGGGACCCGGGTTCGAATCCTGGCGCGGATAAAAATGACGGAGAAATTCACTTCGTTATAAGTGGTATCGCACATTGATAATTTCGAAACTTCGTTGTTTTATCAGTGGTATCGCACATTGATAATGCGCAAGGAATTAGTGATTTATAAGCTGCTGTTTTTACGCATGAAATGTAATTTCCCTTCGTAATATAAAAACCTATAAAATACCATTTCAGATTTCCTATTAAATTTTTCTCAAAAATAAGAGTGCGTCTTATATACCGATGAGACATTACATTATGACCACCTACCTAATAATCTATAGGACACCCTTTATCCCGCAAAACAGCAATAAGTCGGCGAGGCATTCGATGAGCTGGCGATAGGTTACTGGGGTATCTGGTACCATAATGTCAACAGTAGGTCGTCCAGTTCCCATACATTTCGGGGTGGTGGTGATTTAGGACGAACCTACTTTTCCAAGTGGAACCACAAATGTCCGCTTGGGTTCTTGTCAGGTGAATTTGAAGGCCAGGGCATTAACAGAAAGTCACCAGCATGTTCCTCGAACAACTCCTTGATGACTCTGGCAGTGTGGCATGGCGCATTATCCTGTAGGTAATAGCCATCACTAGCACGGAACACAGTTGCCATGACTGGGTGAATTTGGTCGGCAACGATGTTTAGATACCTGACAGCTGTCGGGGATTGTGTTATTGGGATAATGGGGCCTAAAGTGTCCCAAGAAAACATCGCCCCCAGCATAACACTGCAGCCACCCCCTGCCTGTTTCCGCCCAACAGTGCATCCGGGTGCTATAGCCTGCATTGGTAATCGGCGTATATTCGCTCGGCCGTCTGCGTGATGCACCAGGAATCTTAATTCGTCAGACCAGGTAACTTTCTTCCAATTATCTACGGTCCAATCTCGATGATACTGGGCCCATTTCATACGTTGTTGACGATAACGTGAAGTGAGCATGTGAACCCGTCTGGGTATTCGTCTGCGCAAAAGGCCGCGATGAACTGTGTGCTGCTGTGACGCATTGCCCTGATCACCAGTGTTGTAGCTGCGTGTGATTTGTCGCACTGTGACCCTGCGGTCGCTGTGAACAATGTGCGACAGTCTCCGCTCCCCTTTGGCATCAGTGAGCTGCGGACGACACACGGCTAGAAGATGGTTAGTCTTTTTTCTATCTGTGCACCACTTTTGATACGTACTCACTACAGCGGGGCGTGAACAACCCACAAGCCGCGCCGTTTCCGAGATCGTAGTTCCGAGGCACCGTGCCAACACAATTTGTCCTTCATCAAACTCCGATAAATCGGCAGCTTTTCCCATTCTGACTCCGAACACTCTACTAACCGAAAGCCGGTCCTCGGGCCACCCGTCTGCTTCTAGGCGCGCTCATTTTTCTAAGCTGGGGGTGATCATAATGTACTAGCTCATCGGTGTATAACGTCATATATTGCGCAAAAATATGGAATATTTTCCAACTTTCGTATCATCATCATCAACTATTATCAATCCACTGCTGGACGAAGGTCGCCCCAAGTTTCTTCCACAGCGGTCTCTCTTGTGCCAGTCTCCTCCATGTTACTCCCGCATACTTTCGAATGTCATCCACTCATCTCCCATATGGTCTTCTTCTGGGTCTTTTCCTGTCCCCTGGAATCCAATCTAAAATTTCGACTGTCCATCGATGGTCTGTCCTTCAGGAAGTATGTCCAGCCCATTGCCATTTCAGGGATTTAACTCTGATCATGATGTCTTCCACTCTTGTCATTTTTCGGATCCACGTGTTCCTCTTCTTATCTCTCCTGGTTACACAAAGCATGCACCTCTCCATGTTTTTTTGAGTTGTCTGCAGCCTTTGTATGTCTCTTTTATTTAAGGTCCTCGTCTCTGCACCATACGTAAGCACTGGAAGGATGCATTGATCAAACAACTTTCTTTTTAGACATAATGGCATATTGCTATTGAAAATTATGCCGTTTCTTCCAAAAGCTCTCCAGGCAAGTTTTGTACGCCGATTAATTTCTTTGCACTTAATATCTGCTGTCGAAGAAAAACGTACGTGTCTGTTATTTCCAGCTTTTCTCCATCAATCAATAAATCTTCATTTCTTGTAAAAGCATTGTACATCACTTTTGTCATCTGAAAGTTGATTTTTAATCCCACTTCTTTACTCTTGTCAGCAAGTTCCTGGATCATACTCTGCAGCTCTGATGGGATAGTTGCAAAAATTACTACGTCATCAGCAAAACGAACGTGAGTAAAATAATCTCCATTAATCTTTATCCCTCTGTTTTCCCAGTTCAGTGATTGAAAGACATTTTCTAATGTGGTATTAAAGAGCTTCGGAGATATGGTGTCACCTTGTCTCACTCCCTTGCCAATTTTTATGTGTCTTGTATTTTCAAACAGCCGAATCTTTGCACTTGCATTTTCATAGATGTTATTAATAATATTAATGTATGCATCTTCAATACCGCAGGATTTCAGAGCCATTGTAACTGCTGATGGTTTCACAGAATCAAAGGCCTTTTTCATAATCGATAAAAGCCATGCACAATGGAAAGTTCAGATTCCCTCGCTCTTTCAATTAGTTCTCTCGGTACGTGGATATGATCTATTGTGCTGTAGCCACTCCTGTATCCAGCTTGTTCTCTCGGTTGAGCCATGTCCAGTGTTACCTTCAAGCGGTGGGAAAGAACTTTAGTGAAGATTTTATAAACCACTGATAGTAGGCTGATAGGTCTGTAGTTCCTGATATCCTCAATGTCACCTTTTTTGTGTAGCAAGGATCATTGTAGCGTTGTTCCAATCCTCAGGAATTTTCCCTTCATTAAGGCATCGAGTGAAAAATTTGGGCGAGTACTGTTTCGATTTGTCCACTTGCTTCTTGTATGATGTCTACAGTAATTCCATCTTCTCCTGGAGCTTTTCCCCGCTTCATGTTCTTGATTGCATGTGCAACTTTAGCTGGGAGGACTGGAAGAACTCTGGTACTGGTACCTTTCATGATGTCTGGAGTACACGAATTATCCCTTTCATATACATTGGAGTAGAAATCTTCCACTCTTGTCAAAATTTCGTCTCTATTTCTTGTTACAGAACCATCTACTTTTCTCAGTGTCATAATCTGTTTTCGTCCTTTACTGAGATGTCCCCTTGCTATCTTTAGGCTTTGGTTGTTTTCAATTGCTTTCCTCACTAGTTCACATTTGAATTCCCTTACGTCTTCAGTGATACGTTTTCGTACTATCTTGCATAGCTCTATATATTCCACTTTGGAAGTCACATCTTCTTATGTTGTCCTCATCTCTCTTCTTTTTTGCATCAACATTTTGGTTTTTCCTGATAATTTGTTCACATGCAACTTGTTCTTAGACCCAGCTAATTTTGTTGCTGTTTCCATAAGAACTTTGGTGACTTTTCTGTTAACTTCAGAAATATCCAATTCTTCCGATGTTAGGTCTTCTAAAGCAGAGAATCTGCTCTTCAGTTCCAGTTTGAAGGTATCATGGTATTTTTTAAGGTTGGTTATGTCAATATATTTTGTTTGTCTTACGAGCTTGCCACGTTCAAGTTTAGTGTTGAGGAGCATCTTACATCTCACCAATCTATGATCACTACCTGTGTTGAACTTGTTTAGCACACTGCAGTTTTCTATGACGAATATTTTGTTACACATAATAAAATCAATTTCACTTGTCGACCAATTTGGTGTCTCCATGTCCATTTCCTGTGTGGCTTTTTCTTGAAAAAGGAGTTCATGATGAAAAACCCTTCTGCCTCTGCAAACTCTACGAGCGTATTTCCACGCTGGTTTCTGTTGCCGTGATCGAATTTACCTACTGAAGTTTCATTCTGTTGCCGTTGATCTATTTTTGCATTGAAATCTCCCATAATCATCTTCAAGTGCTGTTTACCTTTATTATTTAGATGACGAATTTCCTCATAAAATTCTTCAATTTCTTCTTCAGGATGACTTACGGTGAATGCATAAGTTTGAATATTCTGAGCCTGGTATCTTCTCGAGAGTTGGATAACGAGTCGTGCAGCTCCGTCTGGAGAACTTTCAACTTCTACAACTTTATCCTTCAGTTTCTTGTTTATTATAAATCCAACACCACTAGTTCTGCCAGTATCTGTCCCACGATAGTAGAAGAGATGTCTACTTTTTAGTTCAATGAGGTCTTCTCCTTTTCTTCTTACCTCACTTAGCCCAACGATGTCCCATTTGATCCTTTGTAGTTCCTGTTTCAATTCAAGAAGCCTTGAATCAGAAGATAGGGAGCGTCCATTATAAGTAGCCAAGGTCAGCATCAGATGGCAGCCTAGTCCGGTCCTGCGGTGATTCTTAGCACCATCTGTCTTGATGTCGCACTGGCGCTGCTTTGGCCAGGTACATTTCAGCTGCCGGAGACTGAGGACCAAGATTTAAGTTGTGGAGTCATTTTGGAGTAGTTTGGCCATAACTCACCACGCTGGCCAAGCGGGTTGGTGAGTGTGGCATAACATTTCCTTTAATCGCGATGGTATAGTTATACCGCTATTGGCGGTCGTCATAGCCCCTTTGTTTGGAACAGGATGCACCATGAGAAGGCGCGGTTGACATTTGTCAAGGACAGGCTGTGATGTTGCGTATCACCTGACCTTACATCCCTATACAGTATATCATAATAAATTAATGATGCTATAGTCGAACCAACATACACTGAAGAGCAATTGAATTAGAGATACCTGTCTAGTAACGTGTAGCATCACCTTCTGCCCTGATGACGGCGACGATTCGCCTCGGCATGGACTCGACAAGGCACCGAAGGCGTTAGGAAGCCATACGGATCCACGACCTCTGAACAAGCTTCCACAGTTCACAAAGATTTGATGGAGGGAAGGAGGGGGGTCAGAGCCTCGAACATCTTTCTCGATGGTATCCCAGATGTGCTCGATGGGATTGAGGTCAGGTGACCTAGCAGGCCAAAGAAGCAAGGTCACGTCGGTGGAGTGTTCATCCAACCATTCGGATACAATTCGGGAGTGATGGCACGGTGCATTGTCTTGTTGCAGGATGAGGTTCCCAGTGGAATGTTGAAGACGCACAAACGGGAACAAACGGTCGTCCAGGAAATCCTGGTATCGTTGACCTGTGAGGGACGATGTCGCACGCACCAGGGGTCCCGTTTCAGTCTAGGTAAACAGTCTCCAGACGAGAATGCCACCTCCACCAGCTTGAAGAGTACCCTGCTGGCAAGAAGGATCCATCGCTTCATGTGGTTTGCGCCGTACTCGTATCCTGCCATCCGCATGTACCAACGAGAATCTCGGCTCATCAATCCAAGGAACATTTTTCCACATGTCCAGGGTTCAGTGGCGATGTTCCCGCGCCCATGCTAATCTTTGCACCCTGTGATGTGCGGTCAGCAGCGGTACCCTCGTGGGACGATGGCTTCCGTACCCCATAGCGAGGAGATGGTTCTTGATGGTGTGGCTGCTTACACGTTGTTGTGTTAAGTTGCCGCGTGATTTCTTGCACTGTGGCCCGTCTATCCGCTGTTACAATGCGAGCTAGCCGACGATGACGCCGCTCATCCACACGCTGTTGTCCACGGCAGTTGGCCCTTGCAGGGATGGTTTTACCGGATTCGATGTACTAACAGTACACCGGTGACACAGTGGCTCGTGAAAATCCCAGTGCCTGCACGACTTCCGAGATGGAGTGACCCATTCGTCGGGCCCCGACAATTTGCCCACGATCAAATGCGCGTAGATCCTTCGTCTTACGCATACTGCGTCTGACTCTTAGTGATTCCCGCCGCATCTTTCCTTATCGGGATCGCTGCATACGTCATGTCATTTCTGTTTACAGGGCCGCCCACAGCGCCACATTTGCATAACGCCAGCGGTCTCTAATTCAATTGCTCTTCAGTGTATAATGAGCTCTCATAATACGAAGTTTCACATACTTAGAAGCTTTTCTAGATTCCTTGGACTTCATAATATTCTCTCTTGTTGTTTTGACCGCATGTAGTGAAAAACAAATTTCGGAAATGATGCATATCTAGATTTTCCGCGTAGTTGTCAGCAAGCATAATAAGTGGCATTCGCTCCGCGTTTTCAGCAGAAAACAAGGAATTGCCTACTGTTGAAACGTTCCATGGTGTTCTTTGCAGGTAGGTCAGTTTGCTTGTAGGCAAGAATCTTTCAGATGCTTCTTTACTACCTTCACATCCCCTCCTCCCAACGCTTGGTAAATGTACACCTCCTGGGCAAATCCTGTAATATTTTCTACTCCGGTTGCCAAATTTCAATCACTGAATCTGTGTTTAGAAAAACATGTATTTCATTTTGCATCTCGAAATATCATAAAAGCCGCGTCAAAGGAGTTGAAAAAAACATTCAAAACGGCGATCATAATAAGCACAAAATAAGCAACAAATGGCTCATATATCCAAGAACAGGAGAAATGCCAAATTTAGCAGTTACTTTAATTTTTACATTTCTGTTTGATATGTTAAATGTTTTGCTTATTGCAGATCTCACTCTCATATTATTTTGCCATCTATACTTTGCAATTTACAAGTAGCATTTAAATAAAATAAAAATACCAACGTTTACTACAATCAAAGGTTTATTGTATATCGACTATAGTTTCGCAGAGCAATTGGCTCGGCATCATCAGGACGAATGGAGCGTAAACATTCAAATCATTGTGACATCATCAGAGTTCTGACGGTCACGGGTTTTGGTTAGTTGTTTCCACGCGCTTGAAAGAGATGGAGTCGACGTCATGTCGTTGACAAGCTGCGAAGAGTTCCGGTATATGTGGAAAGCTTCTAATACATTAAGCTTGGTAGTCGAATCAGGTTTATCAATGAGCGTAGCGTTTTCAAACAAAAATTTGTGGTTATTTGCGTGACAATGTTGGGCTATAGACGCCTTTTTTAGTTCACAGTTCCATACGTAAGTCTTGTGTTCCTTCACACGGAAATTTAAAGCCCTGCGGGTCTGCGAAACTATAGTCGATATTTAATAAACCTTTGATTGTGGTAAACGTTGGTATTTTTATTTTATCTCAAAACCACAAGTTTTGTAGTCATAAGTTATATATAAGTATCATTTACTTCAACTAGTTGATAAATACTTTATGATTGACTTGACATAATGTAATATGACCAAAATAGTCAATTATATGTATATCAGCATTTGGATCTACCTACTTAGAAACAATCAACTATATTGAGTTCAAGTTACTATATGCACAGGTTTTTATGAAAAAAGAATGGTACATAACCACATATTGTGAAAATACTGCACTGTACCCGGGTACTGGCCCCCGGTAATAAATAAGGGCATCTTCCTCCCCCTTTCTACTTCGCTTCCATGTCACTTTCCTATAGGGCACTCCAGCCGAAATCTCCTTGCTTCCTATTTCTAAGGGTTGTTTAAGACTTGGGGTCAGACACTCCCTTCCTAAAATCCTCTACATATGATCTGATCTGATACTGCACTGTAGCTATACATGGAGAAAATATGGAGAAAACTCAGTTCCACACTTGCTGACCATGAAAAAAATGGTTATTTTTTCTATTTTTTTTGCACGATCCTTTTGAGAAAAAGAAGCTTTCAATTTCATTTCTACAGTGACAGCATAGTTCATAATACAGGGTAATTCCAAATGATTCATCCGATTTCATTAGATCATAGCTCCGTAAAAATCAAGGTAATAATAGCGTATCACGCATTAAAATGAAGCGAAACGCACCAAGTTTACGAATGTAACCGCTAGATGGCGCAAAGTAACCCGTGTATCTGTCACCTGGGCGAAAGACGGCGACTCACCTAAACTCAGTGTGTTCTGTGCGGTTTCTCCTGCAAAGGTATATGACCCTTTCTTTTTTCAGGAACAAACAGTAACAGGACACTCGTATTTATTGTAGATATGTTGGAGACATGGCTATTTCCGCCATTAAATGAAGATTCACGCGTTTGCGTCTCTCAGCTCGATGGAGCGCCGTCACATTAGGCATCTGGATGTTTGTCGTTACCCTAACGAACAGCTACGTAACTGCTGGATTCGTCGATGTGGACACGACGACACGGCGCTGTACAGGTGGTCCGCCAGATCTCCGGACCTGACCCCTTGCGACTTTTTCATATGGGGGTACGTTAAGGAAAAATGTGTATGTGACACCATTGCCCACAACGCTCGATAAACTGAAAGTTCTCATTCGTAGTGCTCTGCAGTCGTTGACAACAGACATGCTTGAACACTTACGGCAGGAATTTGATTATCGCCTCGACGTAGTTCTCGTGACCAACGAAAGTCACGCAAAACATTTATAAGGTATGAAAACAGAATTTGGACCGTTTTTTCTTTATCACTGGCGACCCGGCCCGGTTTCGCACGGTAGCAATTTAGAATTTACGGCGCATCTAAAGAGAGACGATTATTACGTTCAACAGGCGACTGCCTATCTCTTTGTAAAACCATTCTTTGTCTCTCACTTGCCAATCGAGACTATGTTTCTTGGAAAGTTTCATTATGACGGGATAAACAAATTCTTTTAGCGTCCGATGTACTACGACCTATATTCGATTTTCATCTCGGCATAATGTTAATACCATATTTAAATTTTAATTAAAGAGCTACTCAAGCAGATACATACGTGTGGACGAAAACAACTACGCGTTTAGTCTGTGCGAGCGCCGATAAACCAATTCTTTCAGCGTCCGATGTAACTACGCATTTAGTCTGTGGCTTTACATGCTGTCAGACCGGCCGCGGCGCATGCGCCTTCCGTCTTTTTCCCGATGAGCAAAAATATTTCGTACACCGGTCGCCGCGCATCGTTGTTTAGGCAGTGGAACCCACGTAAGAATGAGGTCAGCGGTATTTTCTTTGACTTGTCACTAAAATCGTTACTTCTAGGCACCCTTTTGTCATAGATTAATGTTTCACACACCTAAATCTTCCTCGACAAAGGCTCTACGGAATGGTGAAAACCGCATCAAAATCCGTCCAGTTATTCTCGAGATTAGCCCGAACGAACATATAGACGACTACCGGAGACTTTATTTTATACTATGTACAGATATGTGCATTTATTCGCTCTATATTTAGAAACACATAAAATACAGTCAGTTGAAATCGGATGAATCATTTTGAATTACCCTGTACTTCCATACATAACTTCAACGTATGAAATGTCGTATTGAATTGACAGCTTTCAATGCCTCATGAACCAAAGGAACAGGATCCAACTAGAACAGTCCTCATCCATCGGTATCAAAGCTGACATCATAACTACTTCGCATTTTAGAATAAACAAACGCTACAAGAGTTCAGTTGTACAGAGTTGTTAAAAAGTTGAAATATGCTACTGCAGCAGAGGGTTTTCACTTTCATCAGCCCCCTGGTAGGATGCATGCAACTTAAGCTACATCTGCGAAGTCATGCAACGGTTCCATCCTTTTGTGCTGTCCCAGCCTCCTTCTATTGCCCTTTATCTTGAATATTGTAACGTCAATTCTTCTTAATGTATTACAACTTCGTTTTTTTTTTTTTTTTTTTTGATTGGAGGTTTAACGACCACCGTGAGCAACTCAGTGGGCTATAAGCAGTCGCCCGTCCCTAATTTAGGGTCACTGGTTCCAGGGAAATGTGAGAGCCAGTGCCGTAAGACAAACACAACATCCATGCCTCACCGGGATTTGAACCCGGACCTCGTACGGAAGAATGATCAGAGGCCATCGCTTACACCACTGCGCCACCGGGGTGGCATTTATTACAACTTCCCCACGTGAATTGGAAGCAGTAAAGCCAACCTGAGGATATATAACTTTTGGCAGCGGGCCGACGCATCCCTCCTCCCGTGAACCAGTATTCTGGTAAATTTCCAAAAAATAGTAGACGAAAAATAATTACACTGCTGGCCACCCAAAATGCAACACCAAGACGGAAGCATCCGATTGGCCAGAAATTCGCAGCATGCGTCGCCCGCGAGAGGACATACATACGATTAGCAATGCAGGGCATATGCAAATCATGTGCGCCCGGCACGCCACCGAGAAGCACTATAAGAAGGGTGCACAGAATGCGAGGTGTAAATAGTGAAAATGTGTTGTGCTGCCGGACCTGTGCGTGGGGAGCTTCCTGATACCTCGTCGCAGAATACGGCAGTCATTCCAGCACGTTTCGGAGTTCGACAGAGGACGAATAGTGGCTTATCGCGACAGCGGGCTATCGTACCGAGACATCGGCGCCCGTGTGGGACGACATTCAGCCACAGTGAGGAGAGTATGGATTCGGTGGGTGCAGGAGGGACGGACGGAATGACGCTAGCGATTTCCGCAGCTGAGGCACACCACCGAACGAGAGGACCGGCATGTTGTGCGGCGGGCACAGCCACATCACGAACGTTAGCGCAAGAATTAGGGTGTGTTGCGCAACAACTTGTGTCAGCACGTACCGTTAAACGTCGTCTGCAGGAGCGGGGACATGTCGCACGGCGCCCATTGCTCCGATTACCATTTACGTTACATCACCGGCGAGTGCGGCGGCAGTGGGCCGTTGAACGCCGCACCTGGACTATGGAATGGCACGACATTGTCTTCTCCGACAAATCCCGCTTCTGCCTGCAACACCACGATGGTCGGATCTGCGTGTGGTGGCACCGCGGTGAGAGACTGTATGACGCCTACGTTATGCATCGCCATACCGGTCCGTCGCCTGGCGTTATGGTTTGGGGCGAAATTCGATGTGACACCCGCACCCCTCTGGTACGCATCGCCAGTACACTCAACAGCCACCGATACATCTCCGACGTTTTGGATCCTGTAGTCCTCCCTTACCTGCAGGACCTACCAGCGGCAACGTTTCAACAGGACAATGCACGCTCGCACGTGGCACTCATCGTGCAACAATTTTTCACGGCCATCCAGGTGTCACTGTTGCCGTGGCCCGCCTGTTCTCCCGATATGTCGCCCATCGAACACGTCTGGTCACTGATCGGCAACCGAGTGGCGAAGCAAGCACCATCCGTGGCTACGCCTGATGAACTGTGGCAACGTGTGGAAGCAGCCTTGACCGACATAACCCATGCCTACATCCAAAGCCTCTTTCGGTCGATGCCGCGGCGTGTAGCGGCCGTTATTGCCAGCCATGGGGACTACGCGAACTATTGATGTCTGCGTGTTCCGCAAGTCGCACGGGCCTGTAAGCTCAATCGTTTCATGTTTGTATCTGTTGTTATGTGTCCAGTAAATCTGGCTTTGCTATCTCGTGACCTTCTTGGTGTTGCATTTTGGGTGGCCAGCAGTGTAGAACCAGTGTTGTCATAAACGGCATAAAATTACTTTGCTCTTATTGATAATGCGATTGCTACAAACAGCTTCTCTTCATAGAGAAAGTCATTAGAAATAAACTAAATTAAAATTATTTCAAAGGACTGTTGGGAACGATGAAAGCGATCGTAATACCAGGGAGAAAGTTTTAAATCATCATCATCATCATCATTGTCAACCATTATCAATCCACTGCTGGACGAAGGTCTCCCCAAGTTTCCTCCACAACGGTCTGTCTTGTGCCAGTCTCCTCCATGTCACTCCCGCATATTTACGAATTTCATCCACCCATCTCCCATGTGGTCTTTTTCTGGGTCTTTTTCTGTCCCTTGGAATCCAATCTAAAATTTCGGCTGTCCATCTATGGTCTGTCCTTCTGGCAGTATGTCCAGCCCATTGCCATTTCAGGGATTTAACCCTGATCATGATGTCTTCCACTCTCGTCATTTTTCGGATCCACGAGTTTCTCTTCTTATCTCTCCTGGTTATACCAAGCATGCACCTCTCCATGCCTCTTTGAGTTGTCTGCAGCCTTTGTATGTCTCTTTTAGTTAAGGTCCACGTCTCTGCACCATACGTAAGCACTGGAAGGATGCATTGATCAAACACTTTTCTTTTAAGACATAATGGCATATTGCTCTTGAAAATTATGCTGTTTCTTCCAAAAGCTCTCCAGGCAAGTTTTGTACGCCGATTAATTTCTTCATCAATGTGACCCTCACTTGATATCTGCTGTCCAAGATAAACATACGTATCTGTTATCTCCAGTTTTTCTCCATCAATCGATAAATCTTCATTTCTTGTAAAAGCATTGAACATCACTTTTGTCTTCTGAAAGTTCATTTTTAATCCCACTTCTTTACTCTTGTCAGCAAGTTCCTGGATCATACTCTGCAGCTCTGATGGGGTAGTTGCAAAAATGACTACGTCATCAGCAAAACGAAGGTGGGTTAGATAATCTCCATTAATCTTTATCCCTTTGTTTTCCCAGTTCAGTGATTGAAAGACATTTTCCAATGTGGCATTAAAGAGCTTCGGAGATATGGTGTCACCTTGTCTCACTCCCTTTCCAATTTTTATGTGTGTTGTATTTTCAAACAGCCGAATCTTTGCACTTGCATTTTCATAGATGTTATTAATAATATTAATGTATGCATCTTCAATACCGCAGGATTTCAGAGCCGTGGTAACTGCTGATGGTTTCACCGAATCAAAGGCTTTTTCGAGTGGTATATTTCCATTCTTTTTCTTTGTGGTAATAAACTACAGTTACAAACTTTTTCTTATTGATAACATGTGACGCTTAATCATACACTGCTTTAGCTTTGAATTAAGAACACCTACCTAATAACGAGTTGGTCAACCTATTTGTGCAATCGCAGCTCGCAGACGACTAGGAACAGATTCATTCTTCCGTGCTAACTGGATCCATGTCCACTGCAGCCGCGCAGTCAGTACAGGCTCACTCCGTGAGGAGGATCAGAAGTTATAGGACCCCTTTCCAGCTTATCCCGTAAATATTCAATTGGGTTATAGTCGGGGAAGTTTGGAGGCCAAGGCAATGTGGCGCAATCGTGTTCCACCTACCACTAAGCATTTTTACGAGACCAATAACAAGGGGCGTTGTCCTGTTGAAAGATGGCACTGTGGTACTGGTAAACCTCTTTCAGATATGGATTGAGATCGTCAGCTAGCAGGTCACTTCAGCGTCCACCATAATTCAGGGTTTGTGGGATGAAAACCAAAGGACCTAGGGCTTGACAGGGAAAAGCTCCCCAGACCATAACACCACCCCCTATGTGTAACAAGTGATTGGTTCACATAACACCTCCCCATTGGTTCGCATAAGCCCTATTCCCTGGTTGCACACTTGTTGAACGCCAACTGTGCAACCAGGGGATAGATCTTCATACTGTTTACACCATATGCGAACTCGGCCATCAGCATGGTGCAACAGAAAGCGAGACTCATCACTCTAGATGACCTTCTTCCATCTGTATAGGGTCCATTGCTGACGTTCCTTTGCCCATGCGAGGCATTGTTTGAGATAACTGGGCGTCAGCATGGGTACCCTCTTTGGTCTCCGGCTGTAGAACCCTAGGCGAAGTGAGGTATGGCACATGGTGCATGTGGAAATAGGTTAAATAGCACACCCCTACTGCAGTGATAGGTTTGCTGGGTGATTGTTGCACGTCATTGCTGAGATGCCAGTACTGACACTCGACGCTCACCTCTAGGATCAACTGCGCGTGGTTAAGTCCTTCTGCTGAATATCTGTGCATGATCAACCCAGTCCTAGTACACCCTCGAGACAGTAGTACGGGAGCAGCCAACACGTGCGGATGTTATCGAAATACTGGCACCTGCTCTCCAGATCACAAAAATCTGGCCGCGGTAAAATTGGCCTACGTCGCCACATTTTCCCCATTACCAGGAAACGTTTACTGATTACGTGCAGAGGTTAGGTGTGAACAACTTATAGTAGCCGCACGTGACTTTGATATCACGTGGTATTTCGTTAGCGTTCTAAATATTTTAAACGGCAGAGTTCCTAAGGCAAAGTTAACTCAGTGTATATGCGATACAAGTAATTTTCCATATAACAATGGAATTATTTTTTCCTTACAGTCTCAGACAATAAAGCCAATAAATATGGATATTTTAATCGTATCTGATCTGATCATATGTAGAGAATTTTAGGAAGGGAGTAACTGACTCCAGGTCTTAAACAACCCTTAGAAATAGGAAGCTAGGAGATTTGGGCTAGACTGCCCGATAGGAAAGTGACACGGAAGCGAAGTAGAAAGGGGGAGGAAGACGCCCTTATTTATTACCGGGGGAGGGGGCAGTACCCGGGTCCGACGGCTTAACGTGCCCATCCGACGCACGGCGAATATTTAGTGGATCGAGCGTTCGTACCTGCCTGGGATCGAAGCCAAGGTCCTTTCCGTGGCAGTCACGAACATTGCCCACTAGGCCACAAGCGGCTCTTTTTTAATCGTGATCATGTGATCATATGTAGAGGATTTTAAGAAGGGAGTATCTGACCCCAGGTCTTAAACAACCCTTAGAAATAGGAAGCTAGGAGATTTGGGCTAGAGTGCCAGATAGGAAAGTGACACGGAAGCGGAGTAGAAAGGGGGAGGAAGACGCTCTTATTTATTACCGGGGGGCCAGTACCCGGGGTCCGACGGTTTAACGTGCTCATCCGACGTACGGTGGATATTTAGTGGATCGAGCGTTCGTACCTGCCTGGGATCGAACCTGAGGTCCTTTCCGTGGTAGTCACGAACGTTGCCCACTAGGCCACCCGCGGCCCAACCTATTTTAATCGTATAAACCACGATCTAAGGTTAAATTTTGTTTTAAAAATAATATAACAGTGATGATGGTAACAGTATTTTAGATCAGACACAGTTGAAGAATTCCCCATTTCTTAAAACACAAATGTTTAGTTTGAGGTCTTTTTAAAGATAATAACAGATCCTATTTTCATGCGTCGTCAGGTTTTTATCTGTTATGAAGCGGTGCTCTAAGAGAGAAAATTTGAGCATTCTTCCTTATGTGTTTACCCTATGAAAGTAAGACATTAAAACATCTTTTGATGTCACGATAGATATCAGATGAACGGAAAGAAATCCCAACTGCTGCACTTGTCGTGCAAGTCTATACTGTTTTTTTTAGGAAGAAATTTTTAAAGATCAGTGCTATTTTTTGTCATCTGCTTAATATATTGTCAGTTTTTCAGAGAGAAGTGCATGAAACACACACAAAAAAAAAAAAAAAAAAAAAAAGGAAGAACGCGCGCATACGGTTACACTTAAAAAAGTAGCCAGTCCTCCGTTTTGGTGAGAACACCTTGCCGAGTGGAAAGCTAAATTTCAGTGCCCGCAGCAGGAAAACAGCTTCCTACCTTTTTTCCGCATATTTTTCACGATTTCTCTCTTTCGGCGTTCCTTTTTCAGTTTCCACTTCCTTACAATTTTTTATAGACTTACGGAAGCAGCTGGCACAGAGAACGCCCTGCGTCAATTTTTTAAACCGTCAACTGTCGAATGTCACCTAATTTATTCCCCAGTCGCGCAGTTCTCCGTCATATCTCTTGGCTGAACCCCAACAGCAAGGTGTTTTCGCAAGCCGTTCCTCAACGGACGAAAGTCTTCTTCAGACCATTCATCAGTTAAGAGTGATCTTGTTTTCATTTCTCGTGGTAGATGCTGCAGTGCAACTTACATATTTTATTCCATTTTTACGCTTCAGAGTACATATATGAAAATGGAATTATTCAAGATTTTTCAGTAATTTCGAATAACCTTACACCGTGTGACATCCCAAAGAATCGGAGAACACTTCGTTGTTTCTCTGTCCTGAACACGGTCAGGAGATGTGTCTCTTCATGGCATACCGTTAGGTCAATTACGATACTGCAATCTGCCAGAGAAATGCAAAAATAGCAACGAAGATTCACTTTCATATTCTCCAATGTTTATAGAAGTGAGAGTAAAGGCGTAGTCAAAAGCATAAGCATTCATAGTCACCCGCGACCCATTGAAAATAAATTATAGCCAACATAACCCATCAAATCGAAAAATCGGGTTGGCGTTCTGCGGTATTTAAGGCTTTTAATTTGCAGTCAAACGAACTGCCCATACGCCGGGCCTTTATGAATAAATCTAGAGCAAATCTAAACTTAATTTGTTCTTTCGAATGAAATATAATCTTATTTTGTACTTTCGAATGGTAACACTTGCCATGTGTTTGTTCTCTTTACGTTGTGTGTTCTATTGTGTGTCTTTTTGTGTGCTTTGTTGTGTGTTTTATTGTGCGTTCTTTTTCTGCGTTCTTATATGTGTGTTCTTTGTTTGTCCCGTTGTGTGTGTGTGTTTGTGTATTCTGTAGTTTGCGCTCTTTTGTGTGTTCTGAGGAGTGCTTTTTGTGTGCTCTTTATGTTTTTTGCTGTGTGTGTATTTTGTGTGTTCTATTGTGTATTTTTTCCTGTGTGTTCTTTTGTATGTCCGTAGTGTGCCTTCTTTTGTGTGCTCTGTACCTTAGGCTCCTTTGAATGTTCTGTTGTACGTTTTAATTGTGTGTTCTTTAGTGTAATCTTTTGTGTGTTCTGTAGTGTGTATTCTTTG
Source organism: Macrothele yani (assembly GCA_039090855.1). Lineage (NCBI taxonomy): Eukaryota > Metazoa > Arthropoda > Arachnida > Araneae > Macrothelidae > Macrothele > Macrothele yani. Next base: position 26,789,310 of record CM077002.1, on the reverse strand, counting down.
TGTGTTCTTTTGTGTAATTTTTTGTGTGTTCGTAGTGTGTATTCTTTGTGTGTTCTGTTGTGTGTGTGTTCATTATGTGTTCTCTTGTGTGTGTCATTTTGTGTGCTCCGCAGTTTGTGCTCTTTTGTGTGTTCTATTTTGTGCTCTTTTGTGTGTTCTATTTTGTGTTCTATTTTGTGCTCTTTTGTGTGTTCTATTTTGTGTGCTCCGCAGTTTGTGCTCTTTTGTGTGTTCTATTTTGTGCTCTTTTGTGTGTTCTATTTTGTGTTCTATTTTGTGCTCTTTTGTGTGTTCTATTTTGTGTTCTATTGTGTGTTCTATTTTGTGTTCTATTGTGTGTACTGCATGTAATGTGTGCTTGTTTGTGTGCTTTGTTGAGTGTTTCTGTGTGTTCTATTGTATGTGTTCTTTCGTTGGTTCTGTTGTACATGATCTTTTATGTGTTCCATAATGTGTGTTCTATCGTGCTTTCTGTTGTATTTTCTGTTGTGTGTTCTTTTGTGCGTCCTGCTGTGTGTGTTTCTTTGTGTCTATGTTTTTGTGTGCTCTTTTGTGTGAACAAGACCGTGCTTGTTTTTGTTGCGTTTGTCTTCAATGGTCGATATATTCTGCTGTCACTGCATATTCACATATTTTCTCTAGAAGGCGAAATACTGTGAGTGACTCGTAGAAACCTTCACTCAAAGTAGTATTGAAAAATCGCCGAAATAAGCACAGAAGTGTAACTACACTGCTGGCCACCCAAAATGCAACACCAAGAAGGACACGAGATAGCAAAGCCAGATTTATTGGACACATAACAACAGATACAAAGATGAAACGATTGAGCTTACAGGCCCGTGCGACTTGCGGAACACGCAGACATCAATAACTCGTGTGGCCCCCATGGCTGGCAATAACGCCCGCTACACGCCGCGGCATCGAACTAAAGATGCTTTGGATGTGGACTTGGGGTATGTCGGTCCAGGCTGCTTCCACACCTTGCTACAGTTCACCAAGTGTAGCCGAGGATGGTGCTTGCCGGGCCACTCGGTTGCCGATCAGCTACCAGACGTGTTCGATGGGCAACATATCGGAGAACAGGCGGGCCACGGCCGCAGTGACACCTGATGGGCAGTGAGGAATTGTTGCACGATGCGCGCCACGTGCGAGCGCGCACTGTCCTGTTGAAACGTGGCCGCTGGCAGGTCCTGCAGGTAAATGAGAACTACAGGCTCCAAAACGTCGGAGATGTAGCGGTGGCTGTTGAGTGTACCGGCGATGCGTACCAGAGGGGTGCGGGTGTCATATCCAATTGCGCCCCAAACCATAACGCCAGGTGACGGACCGGTATGGCGATTCATAATGCAGTCGTCGTACAGCCTCTCCCCGCGGTGCCGCCACACGCGTATCCGACCATCGTGGTGTTGCAAGCAGAAGCGGGATTCGTCGGAGAAGACAATGTTGTGCCATTCCGTAGTCCAAGTGCGGCGTTCAACTGCTCATTGCCGCCGCACTCGCCGGTAGTGTAACGTCCATTGTAATCGGAGCAATAGGCGCCGTGCGACAAGTCCCCGCTCCTGCAGACGACGTCGAACGTTACGTGCTGACACAGGTTGTTGCGCAACACATCCTAATTCCTGCGCTAACGTTCGTGATGTGGCGGTGTGAGCCGTCAATGCCCGCGGCACAACATACCAGTCCTCTCGTTCGATGGTGCGCCGCGGCTGCGGCAATCACTCACGTCGGTCCGTCCGTCCCTCCTGCACCCACCGAATCCATACTCGCCTTACCGTGGCTGGATATCATCCCACAAGGGCACCGATGTCTCGGTACGACAAACCGCTGTCACGATAAGCCACTATTCTTACTCTGTCGAACTCCAAAACGTGCTGGAATGACTGCCGTATTCTGCAACGAGGCATCAGGAAGCTTCCAACGCACAGGTCCGGCCGCACGACACACTTCCACTACTTACACCCCGCCTTCTGTGCACCCTTCTTATAGTGCTTCTCGGTGGCGTGCCGGGCTCACATAATTTGCATATGTCCTGCAATGATAATCGTTTGCATGTCCTCTCGCGGGCGACGCATGCTGCGAATTTCAGCCCAATCGGATGCTTCCTTTTTGGTGTTGCATTTTGGGTGGCCAGAAGTGTACATGCATATATACGTCATCATCTGCTGAGATGTAGATAGGAGACTTGGCACCACCGCACTTGGTGGGAGTTATAGCTGGAGAAGAAGAGGTGTCCATGACGTCGCAATGACGCTCGGGAGCCACCTCATTAAGCTGAGCAGGAGCTACAGCGGTAGAAGAAGAAGAGGAAGCTGGCTGATCTGCCAAGATAAGGATGTGGGCGTAACCCTTGTCTGCCTACGCCATCGAAGCAATGGCGAGACTTTAACGAAAAAAGACCAGCTTGGTTGAAAAATAAAACAGTGAATAATGAAAAAATATGGCACTCACCAACCTGGGAGATACACGAACGTAAAGTGTAGAACTTAAACTTGAAGATACACGCAACCACAGAAACTAAAGCACTTAATAAACACCTTATAGCAACGAAAATCACGGAGTTCAAAACCCAACCACTTCGAGCTTTGAAGGGTCAGTGCATGCATTAAGGTCAAACGTGGATCGACAGCGTAATAATATGTGAATAAATGCTATGTTGTGTTACTCTTTTAGGCGTCCGGTGACGTTTATCAATGTAGAGTGTGTCGAATCGAACGAAACGGGGACTTTTCACGTCACTCGAGCTTCGTCCATTCTTTAATTGTACACGAACGGTGAGCGATGCATTGCTTCAATGGTCGTATGGCATTGTTTGGCGTGAAGTAGGGCTTATGAGCATCTGCCCTAGCGTGGCAATAGTGGGCACACCATTGCAGACGAAGTGTTCTGGGCGCTGCTCCAAAGGCTTGTGCGAAGTCGCCGTCCAGGTGTGCGGCGGAGGACGCGCTGGCCTTCTTCACTTTCAGCAGAAAGTTTCGTTCGGCTTAGAGCGCGGTTCGCTGTTGTGATACTATCTGCTTTTTATCGATAAAGAATAACAGCGACAGTGGATTTCGTAAATCTCTGAAGATCAGTAATGCTGTTTGTTCACTTATCGCTTACCCTAGGTAGCATTCAAGCACCATGCCTCTTTCAAAATCCGTAAATTCAGCTCTGTTTGGCATTGTCGTCTCCAATTCTGTCAGTTGTGCCAACATTTGCATTTATACGCAACACCCAATACACAAGCTCGTGTCATTCGATTTGGTTCGTTTATTTGCATATGTGAGGTACCCGAAAACTTTCGTATACGTAGTGTACATATCGTACATTTTCGCACTTATACTGAAGGGTGCGATATTTACATATTGTATTTTCAGTTATTCTACTGATTTTTCTCAAAATTCTATTTTTAACGTTGAAAGTCCATACTTTTGGGTAATAGATGATGGTCGTTTTACAGAAATTTTACTGTATGCATTTGCAACACGACTATGAGAAATGTGCTAGAGACAAACACTCCAGAATAAGAGTTTTGATTTATTCTGGAAAGAACTACCAAAGACGCCACATGTGCCCTTGAGTCAACTCAGTAAGAAGTGCAGACGAAGAAAACGGAGTGCATGTTATACATTATGCAGATCTAGAAAGAGAATCCGACATAGACTTGCCCGAGAGAAGAAACGGAATTTCCTGAAGAAGGAGAAAAACATGCTGCAAGGAAATACCGCACATCTGTCAAAAAGAACGCAGGATTTACAAAGATATCTGAAAACTTATATTTATAGTTTGGCGCACCTCTGTCAGGAATTATCTGGGACATAAAAAATCATTGAAAAATATACAGAAATTTAGGCAGATGTATCAGAAATTCAAAAAAGTGACAAATATGTTAAAAGGCGTGTAAAGATTTTCACACATTCTCGAGGAACAGTGCATGACACAAGGGGCATTTGGCAACGAAAATCCTAAAAAAAATGTTCCACAAACATTGGTAGACCGAATAAGGAGGCCCGCTGAAGCAAAAAGGAACATTTCTGCATCTTAATTGACATTTTTGAAGTAGTTGAACTACAGACATTGCAAATATGTTTCATTTAAAAAAATTCGGAAAGCAACGTTTATGAATGCAATATTTATAACTTAAAAATTTCCAGCGAAACTATAGTAGACTTTCTGGAAATTGGTCCAGTTTCATCAGGACTAAGAGTTTCCATTTCTTCCTAGGGACAATTCCATGTAGCACAGCAACGCTGTTTGAACGTTCAAATTTGGATTTGGTAGTTGATAATTGGTTTCTAGTTGGTTTCACACCTTTTTAAAACGTTAATATGTGGCTAAAGCTTAACATTGAAACAGTGGACGTTTTAGAACGTTTATGAAACGTTTTAGTAAAGTTGATAGATTTGTGTTGAAATCGTGGAATTTTTAAAACGTTTACAATCAGGCTCAGCTCTCAACGCCATCTATCAAAAAAACTTAAAAACTAATGATAAACGAGCCTAATTTTAGTAGAAAGTAATGTTTAAAATTTTATTAGATAGAAAATCTAATATGTAAATTTTTTTTTATCTAATTTTAATAGATAGAAACGTTTTTTACATAAGAACTACACTGCTGGCCACCCAAAATGCAACACCAAGAAGGAAGCATCCGATTGGCCTGAAATTCGCAGCATGCGTCGGCTGCGAGAGGACATGCAAACGATTAGCATTGTAGGGCATATGCAAATCATGTGCACCCGGCACGCCACCGAGAAGCACTATAAGAAGGGTGCACAGGAGACGGGGCGAAAGTAGTGGAAGTGTGTTGTGCTGCCGGACCTGTGCGTCGGAAACTTCCTGATGCCTCGTCGCAAAATACGGCAGTCATTCCAGCACGTTTCGGAGTTCGACAGAGGACGAATAGTGGCTTATCGCGACAGCGGTTTATCGTACCGAGACATCGGCGCCCGTGTGGGACGACATCCAGCCACAGTGAGGCGAGTATGGATTCGGTGGGTGCAGGAGGGACGGACGGACCGACGTGAGCGATGGCCGCAACCGCGGCACACCACCGAACGAGAGGACCGGCATGTTGTGCGGCGGGCATTGACGGCTCGCACCGCCACATCACGAACGTTAGCGCAGGAATTAGGGTGTGTTGCGCAACAACCTGTGTCAGCACGTACCGTTCGACGTCGTCTGCAGGAGCGGAGACTTGTCACACGGGGCCCATTGTTTCGATTACCATTGACGTTACACCACCGGCGGGTGCGGCGGCAGTGGGCCGTTGAACGCCGCACCTGGACTACCGAATGGCATGACATTCTCTTCTCCGACGAATCCCGCTTCTGCTTGCAACGTCACGAATGTCGGATCCGAATGTGGTGGCACCGCGGGGAGAGACTGTATGACGCCTGCATTATGCATCGCCATACCGATCCGTCGCCTGACGTTATGGTTTAGGGCGTAATTGGATATGTCACCCGCACCCCTCTGGTACGCATCGCCGGTACACTCAACAGCCATCGCTGCATCTCCGACGATTTGGAGCCTGTAGTCCTCCCTTGCCTGCAGGACCTGTCAGCGGCAACGTTTCAACATGACAATGCACGCCCGCACTTGGCACGCATCGTGCAACAATTTTGCACGGCCCGCCAGGTATCACTGCTGCCGTGGCCTGCATGCTCTCCCGATATGTAGCCAATCGAACACGTCTGGTAGCTGATCGGCAACCGAGTGGCCCGGCAAGCACCACCCCTAGCCACGCCTGATGGACTGTGGCAACAGCCTGGACCGACATACCCCAAGCCCACATCCAAAGCCTCTTTCGTTTGATGCCGCGGCATGTAGCGGCCGTTATTCCCAGCCATGGGGGCCACACCACGAACTATTGATGTCTGCGTGTTCCGCAAATAACACGGGCCTGTAAGCTCAATCGTTTCATCTTCGTATCTGTTGTTATGTGTCCAGTAAATCTGGCTTTGCTGTCTCGTGTCCTTCTTGGTGTTGCATTTTGGGTGGCCAGCAGTGTGCATTTCTAAAAGAACATGAGCTATTATGTGTTGATAAACCCTCAATTTTTCGGCAGTCCTCATATTTTATTTCTTGAGTCTATTTCCATTTCCTTTCATGAAGCATAATCCAGCGCCCTCTTTTGGTCTACATGGAATACCGTTTAGTGGAAACCACGTCTCAGAAATTCAAAGTGGCACAAGATTTGCTGCTGCCTTTTGCATTGTTTCAAAGGTATGTAAGTCTTGCTTAAATAGCCTTGTACCTGAGCGGTGTTTTTTTACGAAGAATGTTATTAATTATTTCTCTCTAGGACGAATCGACAGTTCTAAACTGTTTTGGCTCCCACTACTTGAAAACTTCGTCTTGTTGTAGAGACTGACGAAGAGGCTTGAATCATCTCCAAAATAAGTATTGGCATATTTTAAAGGATAGCAGGTAAGTATACCAAGGGATTTTATTGACGATCTGCCATATACAAGCCATATGATCACTTTGATCGCAGGAAATTTTCTTTGCTAAATGCTATGTAAATGTAGAAACCGTTAGGTACAATGAAAACGCTGTATAAACAATTCTTAAACCAAAAATCTACCATTCGGAGTTACTTTAAATACGTTTGAAAACAGCTTTCCAACGTTTCATAAAAGTTAAAAATGGGTTTTTCGAATGGTTGATATAACCGTTAATCAATCAGACATCCTGGTGTTTTCTAAACGTATTCTTTTTAACTTTTCAGCAACCAAACCATTTCTGAACGTTGAAACAACCAATTTGTGCTACATGGGATGTTACTAGTATCACGTGTCAAACGTCTCTTTTGCTGCCATCGGCTTTGATGAATGTTTTACAAGCGCTCGATAGTTACGGAGATCAAGATAAATCATTTACCAGGTTATTATGGTTTTGAAAAAATGATAGGCTTCTAACAAGTCTAGGTCAATTATTGATTTAGGTCTATTTATCACTTTGGAGTCATCAAACAGAAAATGTGGTTATTTCCCCAAAAGTGCTGGGCTATGGAAGATCTTTTAAGTTCACACTTTTTAATATATGACTGGTGTTATTCTAAACTGAATTTCAGTGATCTCCGTACCTAACTTATGTATGACAGGTCATACTGACACTGGATGCGATAGATTCCCAAAGAGTTTATGTCAGAAATTGGGTCTTTTTTTGTGGAGTAAAACATCTTATATACAGGCGTGAAAATTTCTTTGAAATTTGATGGCCTAAGGATTTCTAATATTTTGAAACGAGCTATCTAACGAGCTATCTCATGGGGATTATTAAGATTTGACCACACCCGTTTGGCTGGGAGAATCAAATCAGAAATCTTTAATATTATGTTTAAATTTTTATAAAATAAATCCCACTGAAATATTTCTTTTCAAATTATTTATCAAAAATGTATGCAAAAAAATAATAACATTTAAAAATTCTAGAATTTTACAAAGTTAAATGACATATTACAAATACTGAAAATAAAGAAACGTTGCCGCCCCGGTGGCGCAGTGGTCTAAGCGATGGCCTCTGATCATTCGTCCGAAAGGGGTCCGGGTTCGAATCCCGGTGAGGCATGGATGTTGTGTTTGTCTTACGGCACTGGCTCTCTCTCTTCCCTGGAACCAGTGACCCTAAATTAGGGACGGGCGACTGCTTATAGCCCATTGAGTTGCTCACGGTGGTCGTTAAACCTCCAATCAAAAAAAAAAAAAAAAAAAAAAAAAAAAAGAAACGTTGCGAACGCAATGGGAACTAAGTTTAAATTCTGAACGATTTTGTAAATTTTATCTAATACATTTTTCCAAAAGTTCTTTCAAAAATTCAAAATAGTGTTTCATTAAACATACCTCTAATTGTTTTGAGTACTCTGGGAATTTTTTGACCAAACTTTATTTTTCCTAAGTTCCAAGGAGTGCCTGTCTTCGCCAAAGGCTAACGTAAAAACGACGTCATCCTAACGGTCAAACTAAGCTATACAATTACGTTACTTCTTAGGAAGCCGAAGTGATAATCTTTTATAGATTGGAAATATGCTTTTTCGATACTTTGGCTTTGCGCATTTAGATTACTTCTGGCCTTCACGCTACAAAACCTATGTAATAAATCATTCAGCTCTAAGGAAATGATACAATTAATATGGAGCGTTGTGGGAACAATGTTTTTCCACCACTTTCTCAGCAGCTAAACAAGATTAGTTACTGTGGTTAGTGCGATGCCCACAATATTTTTCTCATTCCTTGAGCTTTTAAACTACGCAGAAATCTACAATATTCTAATAATAATTGGGAGATTCTAGTGCAAGGCTTTGCAATAAATCAGTTATCAATATTGCTGTTATATAATCTTTATACACGGTCGAGTCACATTATTGTGACCTCCAGCTAATATCCAGAGTAACCGTCTAGCGCCGCGCGGATAGCAGCTAGACCGGCTGGGAGTGACTCAATAAGAGGCTGGAAGGTATTCACAGGTATGTGGAGCCATGCTGACTGCAGTGCATCTGACAGCTGCTGGAGGGGGCGTGGTGGAGGATCCATAGAGCGAACAATATGATCGAGGTGGTCTCACAGATGCTCAATTGTGTTTAAGTCTGGGGAATTACGGGGCCAGTGAAGTACTTTGAAGTCTTCATCGTGCTCTTCCAACCACTCTCGGACATTTCTAGCTGGGTGACACGTTGCATTGTCATGCTGGCAGATCCCATCCGGCCCAGGGAAGTTAATCAGCATGTATGGGTGTATGTATTCTGCAAGGATGGATTCATAACGAATTCGGTCCATAGTGTCTTCCACAAGTATGAGTGGACTCAGAGAATGTCTCGAATACATTTCCCATACCATAACGATGCCTACACCAGCTTGTGATCTTCCAGAAATGGGTGAAGAGTGTTTGTTCTCCGATTTTTCTCGCCTTATACGCCAACATCCATCCGCTCGATGAAGCAGAAAACGTGACTCATCGGAGAAGGTAATCCTTTGCCAATCAGCGGAGGTCCAATTTCCATACTGCCGTGCAAATGTAAACCTTTCCTGCCGATGCACCTTCGTTACCATAGGTACAGTGACCATCCGTATACGTCGGAGCCCCTTACGCAGCAGGGTTCACTGAACTGTCGTTTTAGACACACTTCCGGTAGCCCCCTGGTTCATTCGGTCGGTGAGTTGCTCCACTGTAGCGTGTCGATTGGCCCACACGCACCTTCGAAGCCGACGTTCACCTGTCACATCAATGACACGTGGTGCTCCGCAGTTTCGACGTCGCTTTTTCGCAATGATGCCATTTCTCCAATCACGATACACTTTAATCACAGCAGCAGGCGAACAGTTCACAAAGTGCGCTGTTTCAAAAATACTGCCACCCTTGTCCTGAAAGCCTATTATCATGCCTTAATGCAAATCTGATAAATTGCACCTTTTATCCATGACAGCAACGAGGGATATTTTCTCAGAATGCCTACAGGGCACCTTATATACCATCCAAGCCAGCCGAAGTCACGTGCCTTCATTCGTTGACTACGCGCTGTTGACGTCAAAAGCAGGAGGTGGTCACAATAATGTGACTCGACTATGTATAATTTTTATATTTGCGTGCCAAAAATTGTAATAACACAAATAGGTACTCAGGAAAGCCCAAATGTCCCATTAAGTATGCCCACGTTTGGGCATCAAACAGAAAACCTAATATACATTCAACGGACAGAAAATTAGAGATACCTACACTGAAGTGCCAGAAAAACTGGTACAGACGAGCTTATGCAAAATTACCCATGCACGTACTCGGTTGCGCCCGCCAGTGCGTACACAAAGAGATAGACATCCTTGCCAGCTGTCAGAGCTGTTTTCGGCATGAGAATGACAATTAATAACGATTTAAGCGATTTTCAACCCGCTGTCATAGTTGGCGCTCGTGAGCTGGGCCATAGTATTTCGGAGGTAGAAACGAAGTACGGATTTTCACGAACGACCATTACAAGGGTGTACCGTGACTACAAGAATTCCGGCAAAACCTCTAACCTACGATACCAGTGTGGCCGTAAAAAGACATTGGGTGAACGTGACCATCGTCGGCTGTCAAGAATCGTTTCACGCGACTCTCTCGCAGGTAGCATAGGAATTCAATGCTGGAGCCTCAACAAGCATCAGCGTCCGGATTGTGTAACGTGCCCTGCACGATATGGGCTTTGGGAGCCGACGCCCAACTCGAGTCCTCTTGATGGCTGCACGACACAGAGCTATGCGCCTCGCTTGGGCACGGCAACACCACCCCTGGACACTTGATTACTGGAAACAAGTAGCCTGGTCTGACGAGTCGCGTTTCCAACTGTATCGGGCAGATGGAAGGGTTCGTGTGTGGCGCAAACCCCATGAAGCCATGGATCCCACCTGTCAACAGGGAAGCTCAAATGTCCCATTATGTGTGCCCACGTTTGGGCATCAAACAGAAAACCTAATATACATCCAATGGACAGAACATTAGAGATACCTACTGTATGTACCTAATGGGGTGTTGGTCCTTCTCTAGTGCGAATAACAGCCTGTACATGCTGGAGCATCGACTATACGCGATGCCTGAGGGCTTACGCAGGTAATACCAGCCATACCTGTTGCGTCACTGTTTACAACTCCGTCCGAAGGGTCCAGGATCCATGGATCTGGTGTTCCGCTCAACGGCTTTCCAATCAGTGGTCCCCAACGTCCTTGGATTTAAATCCAAGGACGTTGGGGACCACTGATTGGTTCAAAACTCACATGAGTGTTCCTGGAGTCCTACATGTCTGGTTGAAGCCCAATGGGGCTACGCATTGTCCTGCTGGAAGAGACCGTCGGCCGCAGGATGCACGAAGGTCATGGAAGCATGTTGATGATCTGCTAGCACATACTAACGCATATATATCGCAACGCTTAACGAACATTCCAGACACGTTAAAGGACCTAATGTGTCCTGTAAGAATTCTCTCCAAACCATCAGAGAAACATAACCGCTTTGAACAGAGCTGTCCTGGCATAACGGGGATTTCATGCTGTCGACGCCACACCCACGCGCCCCCTCATTTGAATGCAGCTGAAAACGAAACTCATGTCCTCACACGATGCGTCGCTACTCTACAGAAATCCAGTTCGGACGTTTAGGGCACTAGGTGAGGCGTAATGCCCGTTACGAGCAGGGAACAGTGGCACCCAAGTAGGGCGTTGGCTCCCGTAGCCCAGGGTATGAAGAGTGCATTGCATTGTTCTCTAACTGACGCTGCTTGAGTCTGCCTTAACCTGGACGCGATGTACACCTCCGTTACCAAGCGGTCGATCTATACGAGCCATAGTAGTCTACGTTGACCCTGGTCATCAATGGTGTGTGGTCAGTCGTCTGTTGCTCTCTGGGCGATGGTACATCCGTCGGTGGTATACCCGCGGTACACAATTGATTCGGTTGCCCTCCGAAACCCTAAGGTTCACACTACTTGGGCGATTGAATGACCCATCTGTCTTGGACCTTGGGCATACTGCTTGGGCGATTGAATGACCCATCTGTCTTGTTGCCCTCCGAAACACTAGGGTTCATACTACTTGGGCGATTGAATGACTCATCTGTCTTGGACCCACAATTAAAGTAGCTGAGATCAGCACGTTTACCCATGTTCGCTGATTACGATAGACTGTCGGGAAACCCCGCTGCTCGCCTATTTATTGCTTGCGTTCGGTTTCGGTCTGTTAAGTTGTGTGCGGGAGATAACTATGTCAGCTGTCCATCACTCTCTGTCTCTAATTTTTTGTCTACTGAGTCTACTTGATGAGAGACCTGGCATGGGTTACAGAAAGAAAATCTTTCATTGTATTTTGGTGGTGGTGGTGGTGGGAGGGGGGGGTGTAGCCACCATTAAAATTAGTACAAAAATTCCCAAAGTTGTGCACAAGAGAATTTGAAAACGTTCAGAAATCCCTCCATAAGTGCAAAAGCATCGCAAATATAGAGGGTGTCCCAATTTCAAATATTCATAACAATTTTTATATAAATGATCTCAATACAGAACTTGTGTTAATTGACAGAACTTTTAATTCGACATGGGCATCATTTGTCACCCGAACAATGTCTAAACGGTATTCCAGTTCCAATCATGTTCATTCGAGAATGTCCGTATTAACTTTCTGCAGTGCGTGTGTAATCCTCATCTTTTGGCCAGCAATGTCTGCAACAGGGGTGCTATAAACCTCACTCTTGATGAATCCCTATGAAAAAAAGTCACAGGATGTTAAGTCCGACGAACCTGAGGGCCACGCAGTGGGACCACCAAGCCCAATCCATCGATTGGGAAATTTGGTATCCAGAGACCTCCTCAAAGTCAAAGCCCAATGAAGTAGCGCCCCATCTTGTTGGAGAATGATCGGAGTTCTAAGTTCTTCCAACTGGGGATACACGAACTGCTCAATCATGTTCATTTAATTTTCATCCGTCACAGTCGCTTCCTAAAAGAAAAAGGGTCCAGTAACACTTTTGACATCATGCTTGGTAGCCGTACTGACTTCCACATCTTCCAAGGAGGTTCAGTTACTGGTGTCCGCTATTTTACCGAGGTTCTCATGCCTCAGGTGCGTCTGTTTAGAGGTGCTGTATGTCCTGAGTTCCTCTTCATGGACGACAACGCTACACCTCATCGTACAGTGGCTGTAGCAGAGCTGTTGGAGAGTGAAGATATTCAACGCATGGATTGGCCCGCAAGGTCACCGGACCTAAATCCAATCGAACACGTGTGGGACCTTCTCGGGAGACGCTTGACAGCACCTCACCAGCCGCCAGTAACGATTCCGCAGCTGCGATTGGCGCTGCAAGAGGAATGGGCCGCGATGCCTCAACAGCTCCTTGACAACCTCGTCCTCAGAAAGGACAGATGTTGTAAATCCTGCAACGCAGTCAGGAGTGATCCCCTAGAGTGCGTTGCAGGATTACTACCCTACTAAAGACTGGATTTTTCTTGGCAGCCGCCTGTCACATGGACGTCTCTGTCTTCCGTCTAGTTGTGCTCGAAGCTACCTTTTCAATAAAGTGCCTTTGTATCCTTTGGATTCCTTGTTTGGACGGTTTTTCTCACTTGATCCATATTCTTACATCTTGGGGATCTTATGGTATGATTTGAGTCGATGTGAAGCACTTCTGCACGACATTACATTCAAAAAACCGTCTCGTCCTTAATTTTTGCAGGCCAGTGTAATAAGTCCTAGTTTTGATCAACAATAAATCGCGGTATGGAAACAGTGAAACCTAGATTTAATCTGCTACAAAATAGGATAATGAAATAATTTTGGTGCTTTAAGGTGTTACAGAAATAGCTAACGAACTTAGCTTACTTCGGTTAAATTTCACTGAAGAAAATTATCTGACAACAATTGAGGTACAACGAGAAACGCATAAATTCCTGAAAAAGGTAATTAACTTTAAAACGGAGAAAAATAAGGTTAAATATTAAAAACATATATATTCTCGCTTGCTGATGAAGATTCCTGTTATTGTAAATCAAGAAATCAAAGCAAACTGAAAGAAAAAAAGTATTAAATCTTCCTCTGTCCGGTTTGTTTATTGGTCTCTCTATTGAATGGTCACCCATGGGTCTCGGAGACAGACAGGAAAATGTCTTCTCAGCAAAGATTGAATCATCAGCCGGAGACTGTGACATCTGTTAGCACAGATATCGTCGGAGCCAAGAAAGCCGAGACACCCGTAAAAAATAGTAATAAAAAATGTTGAACACTGGAAAAATACAATAAAACAATACCTCCTTGCTTCTCCAACCTTGCTATTTTCTGTAGAAAAAATACTCGCCCAGCTGCTGTGCATTCTTCTCTCTTTCTCTCTCCCTTTGACTGTCTTTCTCTCTATATATAAGGTACAAGAAACATTTTTTGTCTCTCCTGTCAGCACGAAAATGCATTTGATTTGAAAGTAAGGAATTTGTCGATCGAAAAACAGCTTATATATTGCTTCGTGACAACGTTTTTCTTTTATTCTCGCTGGCGTAGCAGATGTTTCAAACTTTGCATGAATTTCAAAATTATGTTTACTACCAACCGGTTTGTTGTGTATGTTTAGTGCTCAAATCATGAAAACGTTGAATGAATTTCGGCGCTATAGTATTAAGAAACTCACAGACCCACAGCTCTGCCTTGCCAGTTTAAATTTCTCAGGTTCACAACATATTTTTGTCACGACATGTGTGTGTGTGTGTGTGTGTGTGTGTGAATACCGGGTGGCTGTAAAATAAATATCTCTACTCTCGGGTGTCTAGGATAGTGGTGCGCAACCTTTTTATGGGTGCGGCCCCACTGAAGAATTATTTTATTATCAACACCCCATGTCACCATGTAAATGAAACGATGGGTCAAAAATTATAATTATATATGTATTTTTGCATACATACATACATACATAACACTAAGCTGTTCTCTGGAATTCAAAGGTTAACTCCACAAACAAAAAACAGATAATTTTTAACTGATCATTTACTTACTGTTGTCGTATCAAACTTCGCCATTTACAGCGATCCTGACATACAACTCGGGCTTCACTGACATCCACCACACAACGCACACAAGATCTTCTATACTTCATACTCATGATCTCTTTCTCATGCAGACACTCCTGAATCTGATCCTCCCATGACTTTCTTGGACTTCTGCCTTTTCTTTCAGTCACTTGGGGTGAAAAAAATTTTTTAGTAAGAATCTCATCACTCATTCTTTCAACATTCACCAATGTTACCGCGGTAGCACATTACATCGATTCGACGTCGAATTTTTAATCGATTTTTGGTCGACATGAAACGTAGAGTAGAGATGCCCTTGTCCACCTTTGTTACGTCTTTTCGACGTCGAATTTTAAACCCATTAAGTCGATATCAAGTCAACAGTATAGACGAAGATTCGACCTTTCGAGAGAAACATATACATCGTTGCTACGTAGTGTAGACGTCGATTCTATTTTGATATTACGCAGTTTAATCATAGATTATAGTACTGCTGTAATGTCGAATCTACGTTTACTCTACAATTTAGACGTTGAAACAAGAAATTCTAAACTTTTAATCCTGGCATAAAACGTAAAATTTATTTGTATTTGTAGTACGATTCTACGACGCTGTCTACGATTAAAAGATCATATAATTTTTTTTTATTGTTTCAACATCCAAGTCTTTTCAAACGCATTCGAAAAAACACATAATTCTCAAACATTTCACAGAATTTTTGGTGATCTGTCAGCATCGCGCTAGGCGTATCCCTAATTGGTATATGCGTACGTACGAATTATATATGCCGTCCCGGCAGCACAGGGGTCTAAGCGATGGCCTCTGATCATTCGTCCAAAAGGGGTCCGGGTTCGAATTCCATTGAGGCATGCATGTTGTGTTTGTCTTACGGCGCTGACATTCTCCCTTCACTGTAACCAGTGGCTCTAAATTAGGGGACTGCTTATAGCCAATTGAGTTGCTCACGGTGGTCGTTAAAACTCTAATAAAAAATATGTATACATGTATACGTATATATCTTAAAAAGTAATTCTACTTAAAGAAACGAGACTCAGGTTCTTATAAACATACTTAAGCAAAGAAAAAAACTTTTAATTTACCGGCAAGAAAGGAGACATGTAAATAAGAATCTCGCCTTACAACAGAAACGTATAACGAAGTAAATTTCTCCGTCATTTCTGTCCACGCCAGGGTTCGAACCCGGGTCCCCTCATTCCGGAATAAGTCACTGTACCAATTGAGCTACGCGGACGTTTGTTCTGACTACTATCTGCCTTTATGTCGTGTGCGTCCTGCTGGCAGGTACGTCACAAACAATACAACCGACAAACACCCCAGCATCCAAGAAGACTGTTTGTCGTAATGGTTGCAAAGGCGCATGCGCGCGATGCTTACAGATCGCATAAAAAACATCAATTGTTCGACCTAATGGAACTAAAGGGATAAACTGCGTAAAACCGTCTACATGTATACTGAAATTCAATGTAATGATTTTTCTTGACGTTTCGTCTAATCGATTTTACGTCGAAAACTGTGCCTCGACGTAATTTTTTTATTGAAGGTTTAATGGCCACCGTGAGCAACTCAATGATCTATAAGCAGTCGCCCCTTCCTAATTTTGGGTCATTGGTTCCAGGGAAGGGAGAGAGCCAGTGCCGTAAGACAAACACAACATCCATGCCTCACCGGGATTCGAACCCGGACCCATTTCGGACGAATGATCAGAGGCCATCGCTCCGACCACTGCGCTACGAGGACGGCCCTCGACGTAATATAGACCTGGTAATAAAAAATCGATGTCGATTCGATATTGCTGTGCTACGGGGTAGTTACATTTATTAATTAAACATTTCAGAATATTTCATCTAATTAGAAATAGTATGTAGGAAATACTGAAACAAAAAATACATATAAAAACACTTATCCATGTTTGAAACACGGCAAAAAAAAATGAAAATAAAACAATAAGGATTGAGTTACAAGAACTTATCAACAGAAAACGGCCGTGAATTTAGTTGCAACGGCAGAACAAGAGGGTGTGAGTGGAGGCGTAGAGGGGAGTAACTGCTGCGCAGGACATATCCGTTTTTGCTGATGCGCGCATGTTACATCTCCACCGAGACAGTTCGCGAGAGTATTTGAGACAGCTCAGGATTACAAAGATTGCATATATTATCTAATTCTCTAATCCTATTCTTTGGTATACACCCTATTTTCTAAAAAAAGAAAAAAAAGAAAAAGGAAACAGAAAAGAGAAAGAAATGGCGACCCCTTAATAACACCTCGCTACCCTAAAATGGGTCCCGACCCAAAGGCAGCGCACCCATGCTCTAGAAAAGCGAAACTTGGTAGGCAGATTACTGTGAACATGGGGAAAACGGGTAAAAAAAAAGTGAGTTCATGATTGCGTCCCTAGGGGAACAAATGGCGCTTCTGACGGAAGAAAAGAATAGACACGTGCCTGAATTTGCTGTTTATTGATAGCACAAATGTTTCAGGACTAAATCTATTGAAATATGCTGGCCATTACAATAAATAATATGTTGCAAACGAAGAACGTTATATGACGCGATTCCTTGCAGCATGTCGCGGTCGATGGCGTCTCATACTTTTTTTAAGACGAGAGAGAGAGAGAAAGAGAGAGAGAGAGAGAGAGAGAGAGAGAGAGAGAGAGAGAGAGAGAACATAGACTTTCCCGATAAACACTGTCTTTTAGGTATTCCCAAAGCCAGAAATCACAATGAGTAAGTTCCGGTGAGTGGAGTGGCCAGGACTGTGGAAGGCTTAATAAATTACACATTGCAGCGAATAAATAATGAAACTGGATTGAAAAAAGAGAAAGGAAAAAGCAGAACTTACGTGAATATATTTTCCTCGAAGTACATTCCTCCTTCGTGAATACAAGAAGTGGCACGGTCAACCAACGAAAGGAAGGACTTGCAGAAGTCATCTTCTGGTATTGAGTGAAGGCACACTTTTTTATATATCTTCAATGTCTTGAGAAACTTTTCCTTTTAAAGGCAGCTGCAATTTAGGGAAAAGAAAGTAGTCACACGGTGGCAGATCTGAAGAATAGGGGTGGTGGTGGTTGAGAGCACACACTTGTTTTAGCGCCAGAAATTGCTGTACGCTGATTACTCTGCGTTCGGGTGCGTTATCGTGAAGTGTAACCGGGGCTTCCATATTTATCAGATGTGAAGTTCAGCAGCCATTTTGAGGGACAAATAATTGGAATCATTTTCCTTCAATTCCCGCCATTTTGATGGGAAGGGCAGCGAGCAGGCAAGGTACTTCCTTTCCCAAGCGTCGCAGCAGAGGGCGTGTTAGATTTATAGTTTCGTCGATGTGAGAAGAATGAAACTGGACATTATTGCTTTTCCGCCATCCCAAGCAGCACGACGAAGAGGGGGCCAGCGAGCCAATTAAAGAAGCTTGCGTTTTAGGAGAGAAGGCATCTTAGGGTGTGGTCTGACTTTCGAGGAACAGCTGGGTCTTCACTCTTCGGACGAGAGGACAGTTATTTTGGAGGGTTGTTCTCCGAGCAAGAGGAGAAAGTACTCGGCTGGCAGGAAATGAGAAGGCAAAAGGATTTTTAGCGAGTTGAAAAGGCCTCGCGGGTTCGTCCAAACGAAGGAAGTAGGAGGAATGATACCGGCTGGGAAAAGATAAACGGAATTCGGTGTGCTGACAATTAGAGCGAGTAGGACACCGAGGTGTTAATAACATAATGAAAACACGAAAATGACGGACATAAGCTTGGTGATATTCCCCGCAACATCTGAATAAAAGTCTTCCTCACTGCACGAAAAGAGTTTAGCTAAAGTCGATTTTTGATACCTTGTATTTTATTTATCTACTCCAGTTGGGAGAATTACGGGTTAAACCCCATATACAGAGCAAACATCAAACGAACCCACCACACAGGGCGCTGTAATAGAACTCAGCACCATAAAATGAATAAAATTCTCCGGCTGGACGTGTAGTGCAGGAAAGCTTACGTTAAGTCACGTTAGGGTTATTGAAAGGTTACTTGACGTAGCTAAAGTGTGCTTAATCTTCAAAGTGCTAAAGTTTGTTTAGGTAAGACACGCACGTGCTATAAATTCCAAGAATATGGAATTTATTTTTACTCAGCGTTCCTCATTATCTTGAATATCAGTAATATAACTTCGGTTTTAGTACATTAGCTCCTTGAAGGCTCCTTATTAGAGCGGTAAACACAATATACCCTGAACTTAACGTAAACACTCAATGAAATAGACTTAACGGCCAGACAGAGGTCTGACAATAAAATGAACTAAGAAAGTGTACTCACTTTTAACCTTTTATTGGGGAGCTCCTGGTATTACTCAAATACACACTCCAAAATAACACAACTACTGATAGCCCGAACTTTCGTGCTATCGCAATATCGTAGAAGAGTAGGTAAATCGCATATCAATAATCAGGAAGAACCTATCACATATAAAACGAAGCTCTTTGGTATACTTGAGCGCGCCTATATATACTGCATACCACCACGTTATGACTTACACTCGTTGCCACATATAATTCAGCGGGAGAAATAACATCTCGTTAAGTGAGAAGATAATTTGCATAGGAAAATAAAATAACAAGAGATAGTAAAATAAAAAAGAAACTGAATCCAGAGTATACGTTACAACCAAGCCTTGTAACAGAAGGAACCATTGCTAGGTTTTGTACCTAGACACGACACAAACAATCTTCTTCCACAATGGTTCGAAAAATTGGTGAGTAAGCTTTGCCAGTGACAGTTGTACTTTCAGGAATGAACTCTTGATGCAGAATTCTCTTGCTGAAGGACCTCTGTAACCTGATATTCCTTCCTTTGGGTGACTGTATCACTCTGACACTTCGTTTTAAGATCAGAACAAAAACACCATGTGTCGTCAACTGCCACAAGTGTGGCAGGTGTTTTGACGTAGTACTACGTTTAACTCCGCGGTACTATGGGGCGACTAACGGCTGAATGCCTGTGACAAAAATAGGTCCCAATTGAAATCATTACAGAGTTAAAAATACGTGCCACACAATAATCGTGTGAGCATATTCGTCAACAGCATGGAGTACAATTCGCGTACTGCGCACTAAATCGTGCGCGCGACGCTCCATGTGCGCAGGGGAGATGATGCAACATTTCTGGGTGTGCCGCCGCGTTTGACTCAGTCTATCTCGGCAACCGTCAGCGCAACACGTGGTATCGTTTTAAAGCTCTCGACGCGATCTATTCAAATATACGAAGAGCGTTTCGCAGTGGTTTGAACCGAACATTTTAAAAGTTCTTTTCTTGTGAAACGGTAAACACTTTTGAAAATATCACGGTTGATTTGGACAACCGTGAGTGCAAAACTTGGTAGCATTTTAAAGCTCTCGATGAGATCTATTCAAATATATAAAGAAAATATCGCAGTGGTTTAAACTAAAATTAAAAAAAAAATGTTTTCATGTGAGCAGGTTAACATTTTTGACAGTGCCGCGGAATTCGCAGAATGAACGCAAGCAAAAGTGGAGAAAATCGAAACGAGAGGCAAGGGCAAGGCGTGAGGAATGTAAGAAGACCAAGAGGACAGAGCAGCACGTTGGGTAATTCGTGTATCGATCTGCTTTGTGTTCGCAATGTGCCCAGCAATATTTGTAAAAATTATGTAAGCTACTTTTTATATCACAGACCTGTGTTGGCTATAGCATTAAATAAACGATTTGAAACCATACTCGACTAGTTCATCTCAACTCTCCGAACTGCAAGTCGCAGTCCTACGTTCCAAACTGACGACTCAATCAGAACTGAGTCTACCTGTATATTTTTTTCCTACTTGTGGAAAACAGCAAACACGGGATCACGGTCTTTTCACACTACCAGCAAACATGGAATCTAGGACTTTTGCTCGAGTGCATACGGCACGCAAACACGAGACTTTCTGTGAGGTTTCCGTGAGAAACTGTTATCACGTCCACGCTATAGTGCGGATTTAGCACCCATCTGTCTCTAGTGTGGAAGGAGTAGTCGTCCCGATATCACTTCACTTGAGGTGAAGACGTCAGACGTGGTGATGTGAAATTACTACAACAACAGGGACATTTCCCCTATGGATTCAGGATGGACACACGTATCGCACTGTATGTGAAGCATCTTCATTGCTATGATGATTACGTTGAAATGTAGCGTATCAGTGACACTTTCATTATGCATTGTAAGTAACTTCTACTAAAATTTTGCCTATGATTTGTGAGCACTGTATACGGGTTTTACAAATTAACTCTCGTCATACCTGGGAACAACACTGGAAGAAGCGCGGGTTATCGAATGAGTACCTTAGTTTAGGTGGTAGGTGGGATGAAATAACTGGGAGAAAATATCAGTTGTATTCTACTCGTATAACAGAAGGTTGACAAGGAGTTTGAAAGTTAGTTTTCAGGAACGCAGTACGTCTGGTTAGAATTGTACATTGAGTGACATAATATACTCTGATTTAACCTTCCATTTTCAGGAAAACAGTACGCCTGGTTATAATTGTACATTGTGTGACATATACTCTGATTTAACATTCCATTTTCAGGAAAGCAGTACGCCTGGTTACAATTGCACACTGTGTGGCATAATACACTATATTGACAAAAGTCACCGAACACCTAGGAGAGAAAAACAAAATGGCATTTATTGACCCACATTAATACGGTGTCGGTCAACCTTTGGCCTTAATGCATGCACTTACCCTTCAAGACATGCTTTCGACCAAGTTTTGGAACACAGCGTTAGGTATGCACTGCCATTTAGTACATAATGCTGCTGCTAACTTTTGATCAGTAGTAGGCCTTGGTTCCAAACTTCATACGCGGCGCTCTAATTCATTCCATAGGTGCTCTATGGGATTAAGATCAGGGATCTATGCTGGCCGGTCCACACACGATACGGAATTATCGTAAAACCACGCCGTTACAGTCCTTGCTTTATAGCTCGGTGCATTAACCTGCTGGTACCAACAAGGCTCTCTTCCATAGTATTGCCACAAAGTCGGTAGGGCATAATTGCCCAGAATATCGAGTTTGACGTTCTGGTTAACAGGTTTGCCCACAATAACCAATGGGCCGGGACCATACCACGAAAAACACCCCAAATGAGTACACCACCCTCCAAACGTGACAGTAGGAACAGTACACTGTGGTAAATAGCGTTCCCCCGGCTGCTAGCATACCCACACACGGCCATCAGGCTGATGGATCGTGTATCTGGATGCATCAGTCCATAGGACCTGTTTCCATTGATCTACGGTCCACGATAAATGTTCTTTACAGCATGCTAAACGACAAGTAGCATTCCGAGTGGAGATGAAAGGCTTATGAGCAGCCGCACGATCACGGTAATCCATGGAATGAAGTTCTCTGCGAATGGTACGTGTAGATATCGAGGTTCCAGCGTTTTTACTCACCTGGACACTGAGGTCTTGTGCAGTACTCCGTCGACTACCAGTAGCGACTCTTCTGAGGCTTTGACGTCCTCTATCACTGATTTTCTTTGTTCTGCCGGTACGTTTTGCTGCTTCAGGCAAGCCATGTGTCTTTCACGTATTCAGTACATCCAAAACAGTTGACGTGTGTATGTTTAAACGTCTCTCGGTTTCTCTTATGAACAACCCACTAATATAACACTCAACAATCTTTTCTTTCTCAAAGGCAGTTCTCTCCCGCCGCGATAGTTTAACTCAACCTCACAGTGCGATATGTTTGCGGGTAGCTTCACGCTTGTTTTTATGCCATTTGCAGCTGTACCTCGTATCTTAACAACGCAACGGATCCGTTCATTTGCTTTTGAAGGGGTATCCGGTGACTTTTGTTAATATAGTGTATACTCTGATTTAACCTTCCATTTTCAGGAAAGTAGTACGCCTGTTTCACATTGTGTTTTTTGTACATTGTGTGACATATACTGTGATCTAACCTTCCATTTGAGTTCTTTTTTTTATGCATAGTAGTTTTCGGCTTATAAATCGATATAGAGTATTAGTGGAATGGGTTGAATTTCTCAATTTCGGTACTTTCATTCATAGATAAGTCGATCCTGTGTATAAAAGATGATACTAGAACAATACAGTTAGTGTTCAGAATTTCAGTAATTATATTTTTAATATTTCAGTATATACTATACCGTGGAAATTAATTGGGACAAGCTATTTTATTTTCAGAATTGTAATGTGATCGCCAGTTGATGTCGGAAACCCATGTGAACTGGTTTTATCAGCTGAGAGGTGGTGTGACTGTTAGAACTTGATAGTAAGAATGTGGTTTGACCGGTTTTAGACAGGAAATAGGCACTTCAGCTTCAGTTGTGAGCTTTCGTGTGTGACAGGTGGATGTTAGTTTTTGATCTCTGTGAGTACGTGTTGCTTTCGTGTATTGAAAAATGGATATTTCCCCAAGGAAGTATGCAAAAATAATTGCTCTGAAGGATCACACTTCTATGACAGTGAGAGATATCGCTTTTGCAGTTGGTGTAAGCAAATCAAGTGTATCAAGACTACTTACGCGATACAATGCATCTGGATCATCGTCTCCAAAAAGGAGAGGTAAATGTGGAAGACAACGAAAGACAACTCCACGAACCGATAAATATCTAATCAGAAAGAGTAAAATGAATCCAAAAAAACAAGCACCGACCTTCAAAGAGATTTATTGGCTAGTGGTTGTAATGTTAGTGATTCAACTGTACGCCGTAGGCTTCTGGAAGTTGGCTGGAAGGCAAGAAGACCAACGAAAAAACAATATTTGAATGCGAAAATGAAGATAAAACGTTTAGCATGGGCCAAAAAATATAAATCATGGACTGCTGACGCCTGGAAAAAGGTAATTTTCAGTGATGAAACTCATTTATGTGTGAAGGGTTACCAAGCAAATGTCGTTAGACGAAGCAACTGTGAACCCTTAAGACCTGAGCATGTCAAACAAACTGTAAAACACCCTCTGAAACAGATGTTTTGGGGTTTTTTTTCACATCAAATGGCACTGGAAGCTTAGTTCCTGTTCAAGGTATGATGAATTCAGCCAAGTACGTAGAAATATTACAACGTAGGATTGTTCCATTCATGCAAACTTTTGACGGGACATTTCAACATGACTTGGCTTCAAGTCACAATTCGAAATTGATCAAGAATTTCATGCTGGAAAATCAAATTCGTTTGCTTGATTGGCCTGGAAATTCACCAGACTTAAATTCCGTAGAAAACTTGTGGAATATTTTGAAGAGACGTTTAGGTAAAATGGACACCAAAGAACGCATGATAACGAATGCTATAAAAGTGTGGTTCCACGATTATAAAGTCAAAAACATGTGCACTCAATTAGTGGAGTCAATGTCAAAACGAATTCAAGAGGTCATTTCTGCTAAAGGAGGACATACTTCATACTAATACAGGTATTTATCAGTGTATATCAAGGCAAAGAATGATATAAAGGCATAGTTTTGGAAAAAAGAGTGATTTTTTACTTTGTCCCAATTAATTTGCACAGTATAGTATTAAAAAGGAAGAGAAAGTGAAGAAACTTCGACATTTTTTTGTATGAAAGTTGAGTTTCATAAGTTTATTTTTTTCTTGCTAACTGAAGCTAACTTATCCCTTCCATCCGACCGAACAGCTGGAGAAGCCGCAACGCAAAGGTGAAAAATAATTCAGTAGAACAAAAACAAGATCAAACAATTGTGCCAAATAAGACTGATGCCTGCTGTGTGAGTTATGGTTCGCTACTTTCTCACAGAGTCCGATTAAAAACAGAAACCAAAAGTGCTTTTGATTCAATTCGGAACCATGAAATAAATTAAGAGAAACATAATAAATGAAAGAAATAGCTGATTTTATTTCAGCTGAGAGATACAACTGAGAAATTAAGAGAGCGAAAAAAGACTGCCTTTGCTAGCAGGTGGTCATTGATATTGTTAAAGTGTATGCGCATAGCCGGTTGTCGACACAATCATCATCAGCCAATTAACTGCGTGGCAGCGACGTGTTTCAGAGATTTAATCATGGCGAGTGCGGATTTAGCACCCATCTGTCTCTAGTGAGATTTAATCATGAGATGCACCCATTGCAGTTCTGGTGGATTTGTAAAACCAGAGGGTTTTGGAAGGACCGCGCGAGGGATGCTATTACCATACAACTGCTACCATTCAAATGAAACTATTTTAATGCTTCTGTCGAAGGGAAATCAGGGCTTTCAAACAAATTCTTAGTAAGCTGAATATTAAATTTTGTACAGTTTCAGAATGGTTTTCTAAGGTGGACGTCAATTAATTCTGCTTCCTATACTTCCAATGGAAAAACTTACACATTTTCTTCCCAATTAATGCGTTTCCAAGGATGAAAATTTGAACATCGATTAAAATTGCTTCCTTTTATAACTTGGAATACTTAATATTTTCTAAAACATAACCATAATTATGCAATCCAACATTTGTTTGTCTACCGGCGTCATCAAAGTACAGGTCGCGCCATCTTTTTTCTGGCTCCAACACCACCAAAAGAAAAGTTATTGATTTTTAATATAATTATGGTTATGTTTTAGAAAATATTAAGCATTCCAAGTTATAATATGAAATTATTTTAATCGATGTTCAAATTTTCATCCTTGGGAACACACTAATTGCGAAGGAAATGTGTACAAATGTTTTTCCATTGGAAGTATATTAAGCAAAATTAGCCGCCCCGGTGGCGCAGTGGTCTAAGCGATGGCCTCTGATCATTCGTCGGAAAGGGGTCCGGGTTCGAATCCCGGTGAGGCATGGATGTTGTGTTTGTCTTACGGTCCTGGCTCTCTCCCTTCCCTGGAACCAGTGACCCTAAATTAGGGACGGGCGACTGCTTATAGCCCATTGAGTTGCTCACGGTAGTCGTTAAACCTCCAATCAAAAAAAAAAAAAAAAAAAAAGAAGCAAAATTACTTGACGTCCACCTTAAGAACGTAATGGTTCTTGGATCACGACTGAATGCAATGCACAATATATTTTTTTCTCAATGAGAAGCTTCAATAGATAAGTCGATGAGGCTTATAAGCCGAAGCTCGGACTCTGCATAAAAAATTCTCGACCAATACGTCGAAAATTACGGTGAATTTGATTTCTTCTCGTTAAAGTTTTCTAAACTTAGCGCCGCAGATTTCCGCTCAACGAATTTGTGTAGGGCAACTCCTAATAACAAGTCTACGTATTTTTGTTTTTGATTGGAATTTAAACGATCACCGTGAGCGACTCAGTGGGCTATAAACAATTTCCCGTTCCTAATTCAGGGCCACTGGTTCCAGGGAAGGGAGAGAGCCAGTGCGGTAAGACAAACACAACATCCATGTCTCACCGGGATTGATTGGAACCCCGACTAATCTCGAACGAATGGTCAGAAGCCATCGCTTAGACCCCTGCGCCACCGGGGCTGCTCTAGGTAATTGAAATCAAATGTAGAATGTATTTGAATCAAGAGCTGTTAAGGAAAAAAACGATCTTTAGGCAATGTTTCGAGAGCAGTTTTTGCGTACTATGCGCGATTGGACGATTGGAGACAATATTGTGATTATATTTAAGCGATCTTTCGTGAGCAATCTGTATTAGACAACATTTCTCAGTTGATGTTTGGTCTATATTAATTCACGACCGATTAGCGAGCGAACGGAAGCGTGTATGCTCAAGTCTGTTAAACAGCACATAGGATAATTCTATTCTGCGTCTTGTTGACTTTTGATATGCTGCACCTTATAATAAAGACTTGGATTTGTTAGTAAGTACTGCCTTGTAACTTAAACCTGGTCATTTGCTTGAGTTTTGTAATTAATTATTCCATGTCTAGTTAAGACGTTATACGACAACTAGCATTGAAGCTATCTGGGCTCAACGAAACGTTAATTCAACGTTAAGCTAAGCTTGACATTGTTACGGTGAAGTTAAACCCAATGATCTCTGACTATTTAGAATATGATAACTTAAAGTCCATAAACATAACTAGATTTTCAAAGATAACTTAGTCTAGTTAAACGACGGAGATTTGTCCAAAGAAAACACTCATAGAGGGCAATAAAAACGTTGCACAAATGATAATGTTGAGGTGGATGTTCTTCGAACCCAAAAAAATAAATATAAATAAATAAATAAATAAAATTAAAAGTACAGCAGAACCAACATATAACGTGGCTGTATTTAGCGAAATTACGGATTTAACAAGCAAAACAAGAAGTTTTGTTTTGTATGTTTTTAACTCAACGCTGATTTGAGCGCTTTTAATGAACAAAATTTAACGAAGTCCTTGATTTATCGAGTGAAAGAAAACCTATGATCACTTTTAACAAGCAAAGTAACAAAATGTAACGAAAATTCATATTTAACGTGGTAAAGAAATCTGCCGCGCCTTGTCCTGGAACGGGGAAATAGAATTGGTAGCATACGAAATTGCAACAGTGGAAGGGAATCTTTGTGTGCTAGTGGGAGAATGCTGATAGAAAAGCAATCAAGGTGCATATTAAATGTTCAACCGGCTATTTGTGAATGACTTACAGCGCCACCCCGTCCAAGGGACTATAGTGTGTCTTATGTGTAACGCGCCTGCAGAGTTGAAAATAGGGCACCTACGCGTAGTCGAAAACAGGATGGGTAGGGCACACGCACATGTAAGTTGATTTCTGGGCGGCAGTTGCGTGCACGGATAGAGATGTAGTGGAATGCGGTTGTTGCCGAAGAAGAAACAGGTGATACCAATTCCTGGAATTGTGGGGATTGCCCATTTCTCCATCCAAGAGAGTGTTGCGTTGGGAGGATCGGTGCTGCTTTTGCTTCATGTGTGTTGTGTAGTTAAACAGCGGGCACTCTGGCGTGGCCATCAAGTTGAATATACTTGAAGATTAATTCCTGGAATTGTGTGAATTGCTCGTTTCACTTTCCAAATGAGCGTTGCACTGGGAAGATCGGTGCTGCTTTTGCCTCTTGTATGCTGTGTAGTTAAACTGGGGTCACACTCACGTAGCCATCCAGTTGAATATACTTGAAAATTGTTTCCTGGAATTGTGTCTTTTGCCCGTTTTGCCCTCCAAGTGAGCGTTGCATTGGGAAGAGCGGTGCTGCTTTTGCTTCTTGTATGCTGTGTAGTTAAACTGGGGTCACACTCACGTGACCGTCCAGTTGAATATACTCGAAAATTGTTTCCTGGAATTGTATCCATTGCCCATTTCACCTTCCAAGTGAGTGTTCCATTGGGGAGATCGGTGTTGCTTTTGCTTCATGTGTGTTGTAGTTAAACATTTAAACAGCTGGCACTCTCACGTGACCGTCTAGCTGAACATACTTGAAGATCATTTTCTGGAATTACGTCCATTGCCTGTTTCACCCTCTAAGTGAGCGTTGCAATGGGAGGATCGGTACTGCTTTTGCTTTCCGTGCGTTGCATAGTTAAACAGTGGTCACTCTCCCGTGGCTGTGAAATTAAATGTGCTTGAAGATTGTTTCCTGTAATTGTGTCCATTGCCCGTTTCACCCTCCGATTGAGCTTTGCATTTGGAGGATCGGTGGTGCTTTTGCTTCATGTGTGTAGTGTATTTAAAGAGCGGTTACTCTCACGGGGCCATCCAGTTGAATATACTTGAAAATTTGATTAATTATTAACTAATGTAGTTAGCTAAACAACAAAATGTTTTAACGATATGCAATTGTTATGGATATACACTGAAGTGCCAGGAAAATTGGTACAACAGTCTAATAATTGGTAGGTCACCCAAGGGAGCGCAGGAATGCAGAAATGCAACGGGCATGGACTCCACTAGATTCTGAAAATATGCTGTAGGCAATGCATACCATTCTTCCTGCAGAACGTTCCCCAATTCGGGTGTATTCAGAGGTTTGGGATTCCTGTGTTCGATAGCGCGTTGCATGGCATCCCAAATGTGTTCTATTACGCTCAATCTGGGGACTTGGGTGGGAATGGCAACACCCCAGACTCAGATGAATGCTTCTCTAACCATAATGTGGCGTCCCGACACTTGTGTGGAGGTGCCTTGTCCTGTTGGAACAGGCCCAACCCATCAGCATGAATGCTGGACATGAACGGGGGTACCTCGCCAGAAAGGATGCGCACATAACGTCGGCCGGTCACAGACGTTTGTAGAAGTACCAGGGGTTCCAGTGAAGTCCAGCTAAACACACCCCATACCATTGCGGTCCCCCCACCAGCCGGTACAGTTCCCTGTTGACAGGCGGGATCCATGGCTTCATAGGGTTTGCACCACACACGAATCCTTCCATCTGCCCGATACAGTTGGAAACGCGACTCGTCAGACCAGGCTACTTGATTCCAGTCATCAATTGTCCAGTGGCGGGGTTTCCGTGCCCAAGCGAAACGCATAGCTCTGCGTCGTGCACCCATCAAGGGGACTAGAGTTAGGCGTCGGCTCCCAAAGCCCATATCGTGCTGGGTACGTTGCACAGTCCTGACGCTGATGCTTGTTGAGGCTCCAGCAATGAATACCGATGATACCTGCCAGAATGTTGCACGCCTATCGCGTGGAACGATTCTTGAGAGCCGATGATGGTTACGTTCACCCAATGTCTTTTTACGGCCACACTGGTGTCGTAGGTTGGAGGTTTTGCCGGAATTCTTGTAGTCACGGTACACCCTTGCAATGATAGTCCTTGAAAATCCGAACATCGTTTCTACTTCAGAAAACTATGGCCCATCTCACGAGCGCCAACTATGACACAGCGTTGAAAGTCGCTTAAATCGTTAATACTTGTCATTCTCATGCCGAAAACAGCTCTGACAGCTGACAAGGAGGTCTATCGCTTTATATACGCACTGGCGGACGCAACTGAGTACGCGGATAGGTGACGTTGCTATGTATTTTGCATAAGCTCGTCTGTGGCACTTAAGTGTACATATTGTATATCCATAACAAGATTCGTCGTTTAGGGCATGTACTGAAAAGAAACTATGGCTATAGGAAACACAGAATTTTAAATATGGATCCAAAAGGACACTGGGGCACTTAGAAAGGCCGTAGATGAATTGAAAATGGCATGCAGAAAAAGTGTTTAAAGAATTAGGTGACACAAGGCAGAATTCAATGTAGAAACTCAACAGGGTTTACTTGTTCAAAGATACAGACTTCTGGCAAAATACCCAAGTTGGACCGCAAGCGCTGGATGAGGTACGGAATGCGCTCTTGCTTGACGGTACCGGCTGCGTTCCATGTGTGCAATAGTATCCCTAAATTAGGGATGGGCGATTATTCATATCTGTAGGATTAATTATATTTCTCTAGAAAAAGTGTGCCACCCTGGTGGCGCAGGGGCGTGAGCTCTGCCTTGTGACCATTCGTCACAGAAGGTCCAGGTTCGAATCCCGGTAAGGCATAGATGTTGCGTTTTGCTTACTGCACTGGCTCTGTCCCTTCTCTGGAATCAGTTACCCTAAATTAGGTACGGGCAACTGCTTATAACCCATTGAGTTGCTCATGGTGGTCGTAAAGCTAATCTGAAGACACTATCTACACCGTTTAAATGCAGACTTTGCAGGGATACGGGGAACTCACTCGCACACACTGGCTACGATCGAAGGGTGTAGAGTACCCGTCCCTTGGGGAGTAGCAGACCTATATGACCCTGGACTGAACGTGTCCAAGTGAATGACTGTGGTTTCCGGTTACTGACGGGTTTGCTCACGCAGCACCGTCAATGGTGGACGTTAAGCCTTCAATAAAAAAACAAGAAAGATGACACCGAATTTTTGGGTGTAATAAGCACGTCTTTTGAATCCGTTCTGACGCAAATTAAATTTAGCAAAGCTATTCAAAGTCAATGGAACCGGTATGGAAAACAATAGTACCTGACGGAAGAAAGAAGTTTTTCAATCGGGTCTATAATCCCTCATATATTGCTGTAAACAGAATCGTGAGCTTACGAAATCTTAGAAACAGAGATATCGACAAAAATAAGATATGACTTTATGTCCCCTGGTGGAAAAACCATGCGTTATTTTAGGAAGAAAGTATTCTCAAAAGGTTTATCCATATAAGCGGTATCGGTCGAAGAAACAAAAAAAAATTAGTCGAGTTTTCAGGAGCCCAGATTTTGCAACAAATAATTCAGAAGCAGAAATTAACACTTATGACCCCTCGTGGCTAAACCATTCTTTACCAAACATTAGAAATTATGTGAAAAATATTTTCCATCAGGTTTTGTATGCGACACAGGAAGAATTTTCCAAATCAGAGCTTTAGGAGCAGAAATAACGCAGAAAACGCAATTTACCTTTGTGCCCCCTAGCGGAAAATCTATGATTTACTTGAAAATTTTGATTTTATAGGAAAAACATTTCGCAATGGAAACACTATCCAACAAAAAAGAAAATTTTCAAATCGTACTCTTAGAAGTAGAGATATTGACAAAAATATGATACACATCTACGCCCCCTGGCCTAGAAACTATGCATTTTTTCAAGAAGAAAATTTTCCCAATAGATTTGTCGATATGAGTAATATCGGTCAACAAACGACTTTTTTTCAATCGAGATTTTAGAAGCTCATATTTTGCTGCAAATACAACAGACGCGGTAATTAAGATCTACGCCCCCTGGTGGACAAACTATTTTTTTACAAAAATTAGAAATTATGTGCAAACGATTTCCCACCAGGAGCTGCATCCGGTGCAGAAAGAACTTTTCAAATCGGAGATTTAGAAGCAGAGATATAGGGCTAAACGCAATTTACCGCTACGCCCCCTAGCGGAAAGTCTATGATTTACTTCAACATTTTGAAATTATATGAAAAACATGCCACATGGAGAACACTATCCAACAAAGAAGGAATTTTTCAAATCGTACTCATAGAAGTAGAGATATTGACAAAATAAGATGTATATCTACGCCCTCTGGCGGAGAAACTGTGGAATATTTTAAGAAGAAGGTACTCCGAAAAGGTGTATCGAAATGAGTGGCATCAGTCCACGAAATAATATTTTCAAACGATATGTTAGAAGCTCCGATTTTATGGCAAATACATCAGAAGCAAAAAATAACGCTTACGACCCCTGGTGGCCAAAGTATTCTTTACCAAAAATTTGAAATTATATGCAAAATATTTTCCATCAGGAGATGTATCCGCTGAAGAAAATATTTTTCAAATCGGAGTTTTAGAAGAAGAGTTATCGGAGAAAATGTAATTTACTTTAACGCCCCCTGGAGGAAAACCTATGCGTAATTTGAAAAAGTAACTATATCTAAAATACTCTTCGACATAAATGGAATCGAAAGATAAAAAGTTTTTCTTCAATCGGATGTTAGAAGCAAATATGTGGAATAAAACGTATTTTTGAATTAGATATTATTTGCGTTTACGCCCTCTACCGGCGAAATTGTACATTGTACAAAAAAAAAAAAACGAAATGAAGGATCATCATTTGCATATTTCAAGCTTTCCAATGCAAAAAGAATTTTTCAAATCGGACTAAGAGTTGCAGAGATATCGTGGGTACAGGCGGACGGACGGACAAACCGATAACAGAAGCACTTCTTCTTTTACAAAAAACGTGCTAAAAAAAAGAGTAGGAAGAAGAGGTATAAAATACATGAATTTTTCACATGAATCAAAACTGATCATTATATGCAATCTCGTATCATTGTATGCAATGGAAGAGTGAATCACCTTGATCCATTAAAATTTTCTGATGTAGATAAAAGCATGCGATTACCGTAGCAGTTAGTAGTAACTGCACTGTAAAATACTGTATGAGTGATGTGAATTCACAGAAGGATTGCTGAAAATAAAATGCAACAAAGTTACCGGCAAATCTCCGACTTTTAATAAAATTTCCATTTTGAAAATTTTCCTTTCTAACTTTAGAATTTTGGCAGATTTTCCATTGTTAGTAATTCCGTTTATTTCCGAAAATGCAGTTGCGAGTTTTCCCGTTTTTTTTCAGAAAATTCAGTTTCGTTTTTATTTTCCGTTTTTACACAGAAATTTCCCAAAAAATTTGATTAAGAATTTGTCCGTCCTTTTAGCAGAGATCCTTACTTTTGGCCGCTGGAAGAAGAAGAGGGGGGGAGGGGGATTCGAGTCTGATGCTGTTTGGACGCCAGCAAAGTGCGCTACCATCAGACCAAGAAAGACACTTACCACTTGATCACATTTGAGGTAGAAATCGAAAGGAGTGGAAACGTGTGATGATGAAATGTTTTTCGCTATTAATGCGGTTAGTTACTGATTTTATTTTCTATACGAACTTCTTATTTCCCAGAATTGGTTTATACAAATTTTATTTTTTCTAAAGAAAGATTTATCACAAATTGCATTTGGTTTTCATTATGAGTTTTCGAAGCAACTGAATGTTTTGAAATTCGAGATGTTTTATGCTGACAGTGACTTCCGTTTATATTTAAGAAAAAGGGAAAATGTGCAACGTCACAGCTTTATTTCGCAAAACCCCTAAATATAAAATTTTAAATAATTTATTTTCCTGTTGGAAGACTCATTACAAATTGCATTTTTTAAATAATTTTTCGAAACAGCAGGAAGTTTCGGAACTCCAGAGTTTTTTAAACTTGAGTTATGTTTAAGGACACATGTTAGTAAAATCATACATTGCATTGATTATGATACACTTTCCAACACACCAGGAATCATTACTCAACTTGTTACTCAAGTTATGAAGATAATGGCTGTGGAATAAATCTCGCTTCTGTGCCCTGACCTTTGACCTCATTTCGATGATATTCAGCAGAACCGGTTCAGTATACCTCCGGAACAATATACTAAAGTTTTGTCGCTATAGAAGCATTTTTAGTCAAGTTATGAGGATAATTATTAGGCTGTGGAATAAATCTCGCTGCTGTGCCCTAACCTGTGATCCCATTTCGATTATATTAAACAGAATTGGTTCAGTATACCTCCGGGAAAACATACTAAAGTCAAACAGAGGTCATCGCTCTTTCTACGTTTATAAGTGAGTCACGGAAAAATTCTGATTGGCTGCCACCGGGAATCGAACCTAGGGTCTTCCAGTTACGCTCCGATAATTATTCATTCGCTTTCTAATTATTTGTTCCGTTGCTGCTTACCATCTTTGGTGAATCCCCAGCATTGTGCGGGGCTCCAAGAAGCAACCTGCCAAATTGGCTTGGCAGATAGTGTATGTGAGTCTGGGGGAATTCGAGGCCACTGTTGTGCAGTGGAAGCATATCCGGCGCGTAACTGAAAGATCCTAGGTTCGATTTCCGGTAGCGGCCATTGAGAATTTTTCGGCGACTCACTTATAAACGTGGAAAGAGCGATGACTTCTGTTTGATGTTCCTAGTCCTCGTCAAATGTCTGTATTAACATACTAAAATTTTGTCGCAATAGAAGCAGTTTTAGTCAAGTTATGAGGATAATGGCTGTGGAATAAATCTCGCTCCTGTGCCCTGAGCTTTGACCCTATTTCGCTGATATTCAACACAACAGGTACAGTGTGTCTTCGGAACATCGTGATAAAGTTTTGTCGTAATCGAAGCATTTTTACATAAGTTATGATGCATTAGATAGATTGGATGGACCTTCGACTCCATTTCGCCCATTTTCAGTAGGTTTCTTCCCCAGGTGGTCCCCTACCACATACTAAAATTTCATCGAAATCGAACAATTTTTACGCGAGTTATCGTGTGGGCAGGCAGACATACAGACGAACAAAGCTGGAGCATATACGCTTCCTCAACCTACGGTTGGAAAGCGTAAAACAGGAAATGATCTGCTACACAGAATTACGTCACAAAACGCTTAAATATAAAATTTACGCTTGATAGCTCTACTAGCTTTTGTCTTAAGGTGTCCTCAGACGAATACGTAGACATTATACAATCACCAGAACGATAATAGAGGTACTGGGTTTTTACGGTAACAATAAACGAAGAATCGCAGATGCAGCAACTGGAGAGGTGGGAGAGGAAGCAATATCCGTTGCGAGTATAACTTAAATATCATGCGATATGCTACCCGCAATATCCAATCTCGATACCGAACTTCAAAATCAGGTCCTCCTACAGACGATTGAAATTTAATGATTAATCAATCATCAAGTATTCCTGCGAACCACTCCCATTACAGCAATCATCCGTCATACAGATATACCAAAAAAGAAAATATAATTTTTTCCTTAATGTTCCAAAGGAATTGACGAAAGGTTTCGGAAAATCTAGAATTTTCTTTAACACCTCTTAAAAACGGAAATTTCCCGTCTATATACGAAAGAAATTGAGGAAGTGTTTCTCAAAGTTAAAACTTTTCCGTTAACACCTCTCAACAAAAAAGATAACACCGGATTTTCGGGTGTAATAAGCACGTCTTTTGAATCCGTTCTGACACAAATTAAATTTACCAAAGCTATTCAAAGTCAATGGAACCGGTTTGGAAAACAATAGATCTGAAGAAAGAAACGGAATCTTGAGCTTACGAACTCTTAGAAACAGAGTTATCGACAACAATAAGATGTGACTTTACGTCCCCTGGTGGGAAAACCATGCATTGTTTTAGGAAGAAAGTATTCTCAAGAGGTTTATCCATATAAGCGGTATCGGTCAAAGAAAAAAATAAATTAGTCGAGTTTTCAGGAGCCCAGATTTTGCAACAAATAATTCAAAAGCAGAAATTAAGACATCCCGACTGCAATAAAGTAAGTCAAATGACAAAAAAAAAAAAAAAATCAAATCTTACTTATTGAACTCATTGTTTGTTTTTATGGTTTAATTCCACTTAGCATGTATGGGACTGTGGCTTGGTCGTGAGTGAAGCGAATGAAAGACGGACTGTGGCTTGGTCGTGAGTGAAGCGAATGAATGACGGACTGTGGCTTGGTCGTGAGTGAAGCGAATGAAAGACGGACTGTGGCTTGGTCGTGAGTGAAGCGAATGAATGACGGACTGTGGCTTGGTCGTGAGTGAAGCGAATGAATGACGGACTGTGGCTTGGTCGTGAGTGAAGCGAATGAATGACGGACTGTGGCTTGGTCGTGAGTGAAGCGAATGAATGACTTACTTATTGAACTTATTGTTTGTTGTTATGGTTTAATTCCACTTAGCATGTATGGGACTGTGGCTTGGTCGTGAGTGAAGCGAATGAAAGACGGATTGTGGCTTGGTCGTGAGTGAAGCGAATGAATGACGGACTGTGGCTTGGTCGTGAGTGAAGCGAATGAATGACGGACTGTGGCTTGGTCGTGAGTGAAGCGAATGAATGACGGACTGTGGCTTGGTCGTGAGTGAAGCGAATGAATGACGGACTGTGGCTTGGTCGTGAGTGAAGCGAATGAATGACGGACTGTAGCTTGGTCGTGAGTGAAGCGAATGAATGACGGACTGTGGCTTGGTCGTGAGTGAAGCGAATGAATGACGGACTGTGGCTTGGTCGTGAGTGAAGCGAATGAATGACTTACTTATTGAACTTATTGTTTGTTGTTATGGTTTAATTCCACTTAGCATGTATGGGACTGTGACTTGGTCGTGAGTGAAGCGAATGAAAGACGGATTGTGGCTTGGTCGTTAGTGAAGCGAATGAATGACGGACTGTGGCTTGGTCGTGAGTGAAGCGAATGAATGACGGACTGTGGCTTGGTCGTGAGTGAAGCGAATGAATGACGGACTGTGGCTTGGTCGTGAGTGAAGCGAATGAATGACGGACTGTGGCTTGGTCGTGAGTGAAGCGAATGAATGACGGACTGTGGCTTGGTCGTGAGTGAAGCGAATGAATGACGGACTGTAGCTTGGTCGTGAGTGAAGCGAATGAATGACGGACTGTGGCTTGGTCGTGAGTGAAGCGAATGAATGACGGACTGTGGCTTGGTCGTGAGTGAAGCGAATGAATGACTTACTTATTGAACTTATTGTTTGTTGTTATGGTTTAATTCCACTTAGCATGTATGGGACTGTGGCTTGGTCGTGAGTGAAGCGAATGAAAGACGGATTGTGGCTTGGTCGTTAGTGAAGCGAATGAATGACGGACTGTGGCTTGGTCGTGAGTGAAGCGAATGAATGACGGACTGTGGCTTGGTCGTGAGTGAAGCGAATGAATGACGGACTGTGGCTTGGTCGTGAGTGAAGCGAATGAATGACGGACTGTGGCTTGGTCGTGAGTGAAGCGAATGAATGACGGACTGTGGCTTGGTCGTGAGTGAAGCGAATGAATGACGGACTGTAGCTTGGTCGTGCGGAAGCGAATGAATGACGGACTGTGGCTTGGTCGTGAGTGAAGCGAATGAATGACGGACTGTGGCTTGGTCGTGAGTGAAGCGAATGAATGTAATGTGTTGTGCGTAAAAAATGTATACTCTAGAATCACTCGCTTTATTTCATAACCACAAGATGCATAGCATTAATTATCTACTAAAGTTGCAAGGTACTTTCTTTCCACCATTTCGCGGAAAAGGTTAAATAGATTTTTCCGCCAATTGGCGGAAAAGGTTGAATCAAGAATATGCTTCGTTAATTTACGAAAAAAATCGCATAAAATGGCTCGTGAATTTCAGGAATTGTTTTGCAGGTGTGCGCAGTGTAATTCGACGTGTACTAAAAACAAAAGAAAAAAATTCTGCTCTTACGTTCTCTTTGTGGTGTATAAAATGCATTTAAAGTAACTGTTCTTTATAACCCAATGTTTTACTGGATCACCGAAGCTCATTTTTGTGGATAAAGAGTGATGTCAAAATTTTTCCTGGAGTCCGGGGATATTGAGGCTCCGTCACTACTTACAATATCAGGAAAATATATATATACAAGAAACTTCTTCAAGAAGAGAAAGCCGCGTTTCGGTTTAAGCATTTTAGCGAAATTTGCTGTAAGTGACTTCA
Source organism: Macrothele yani (assembly GCA_039090855.1). Taxonomy (NCBI): domain Eukaryota; kingdom Metazoa; phylum Arthropoda; class Arachnida; order Araneae; family Macrothelidae; genus Macrothele; species Macrothele yani. Next base: position 26,751,977 of record CM077002.1, on the reverse strand, counting down.
GGTGTTTCTTTCTTTGAAGCCAAGTTTGCTCGTGAACGATGGCTTAAAACGGCCCAACTTATCTTCCTTTCAAACCAATAGTCGATTCAATCACGGCATTAACTGGGAGAAAGATGAAGCCTTTGAAAGCTTTTACCGGAAGATTAATGAAAGCACCTACTGGGAATCACTTTGTCATCAGGATGCATGAGTGATTGCTGTCGCACCGAAACGAGAGAGAAGAAAGGTTGAAGTACAAGAATAAAACTTGGGCCTGAATCATACATTGGTACACAAAAAATTTTTGCCCACATTTCTCGGGAAACAGAACACATTATATATAGCAGATGTACAAAATAGAAAAATCTAGCGATATGATCTGATAAAGAACTATATGTGATTCGCACAGAGAGCTGACGTTTGTTAATTCAGTTTTATCATTTATCAAATGAAATAGAAAACTGAAGGGTGCACGTGTTTGCCCATACGTCGGTGAAACCAGTGTGCCGATTCACAAAATTACGGAAAATTCTTTTCAAGTCAATATTTTCCATATGTTTTCCGCCTTTACTCATGCACAACTTTCCGTTTAGATAGGGAAACTACATTTCTCGTTATCGTAACAATCCTATCGGCAATATTCCAAAAACTCGCCGAACTTTTGAAGAAATTAACCAATGAACTTTGCCCTTCATAGCGATTTTAGATATGTTTTGCACTTTTATGTCTGGTAAATTATTTTTTAGGTGATTGTGAAAAGTTTTATTTTGTATTGGCATTTATTCCCAATAATTTGATAATGCACATCTTTTGCAGAGTCACACAGTGTGGTTGCCTAATAAGGACCTGATTGGCCGTTTCATCGATAATTCTCCTACACCAACATCAGTGACGTAGCCAATATTTTACTTCAGGGTAGGTCCGGTGATACTGTATCACATACTTCGCGTACATATGAATCTGTGTGTGTGTGTGGGTGTGTTATATCAGCATTACCAACCACATTATCAATCCACTGATAGATGAAGGTTTCCCTAAGTTTCTTCCACAATTATCTGCCTTGTCACTCTATCATGCTATAGAATTTTCTCCACGAATCTCTTACGTGGTCCTTTTCTGGGATTTTCTCTATCCCTTGGTATCCAGTCTAATATTTCTGTAGTCCAACTACAGTCAGTTTTTCTTCAAATATGACCATGCCTTGGAATTTCAGGAATTTTACTTTAATCATGATGTCTTCCACTCTTGTCATTTTCTTAATCCACGAGTCTCTCTTCTTATCTTTCCTTCTTACAACAGGCATGCAGCTCGACATGCTATTTTAAGTTGTCAGCAGCCTGTGTATGTCTTTTTTACCCTTTCCAACCGTAGGTTGAAGAAGCGTATGCGCTCCAGCTTTGTCTGACTGTCCGTCCGCATGATAACTCGTGTAAAAATGGTTCGATTTCGTTGAAATTTTAGTATGTGGTAGGACTCTACTGGGGACGAACCTTATTGAAAATGGACGAAATTGGGTCAAAGGTCACGACATAGGAGCGGGATCCATTCCATTGCCCTTATGTGTCATAATTTGCGTAAATATGGTTCGATTTCAATGAAATGTTAGTATGTGGTTGAAGTTCACCTGGGGACGAACCCTTCTGAAAATGGGTAAAGTGGGATCAAAGGTCACGACATAGAAGCGGAATCCATTTCATTGCCCTTATGCGTCACAACTTGCGTAAATATAATTCGATTTCGATGAAATTTTAGTATGTGGTAGGGGACAACCTGGGGAGAAAATCTTTTGAAAATGGGCGAAATGGGGTCAAAGGTCAGAACATAGGATCGGGATCCATTCCATCGACCTTATGCGTTATAACTTACGTAAAAATGCTTCGATTGAGACAAAACTTTATCATGTTGTTCCGGAAGTATACTTTTCCGGTTCTGTTGAATATCATCGAAATGGGGTCAAAGGTCAGGTCATAAGAGAAAGATTTATTCTACAGCCATTATCCTCATAACTTGAGTAATAACTTCAGTAATCATTTCTAGTACGGTGGAAAGCGTATCATAATCAATGCATTGCATGATTTTACTAACTTGTTTAGCTAAGATCCATGTCTCTGCTCCATACGTAATAACTGGAAGGATGCATTGACTAAACAATTGCTGCAGTAGGTCATGCTGTTGAGAAAGTTCTAAAACATTGATGGATTCTTGCATCACCTACTCTACACTCGGGACAAAGCTAACCTGACTAAGCAGTTAAACTACACAGTGCGTACTTCCACTGCATAATATAGTTCCGGTTTAAAAACTCCTGTTTAAGCTTGAAATGAGACCTTAAAAAAAAAGAAACCACATGGATATATAGATGTTCTAAATGTATGTCAAAAAAAAAAAGGTCCCAGTTTCGGTCGCGTTTCTAAAAATTACAAATATTCACATATTGGCGACGTCATTGTCACTTCTGTTTTGCTTCAGAGAGATTATACAGTAGACACGGCGGATATTTATTGTGAGTGGGAGAGGAGAATTGTTAGCCTGAGGGTAAGGGGAGATAATGGCTTGGTCTTTTCTTCATGGTGACTGTTTTAAAATACTCATTCAGAAATCGTTTGTCCGGCGGTCAGCAAGATTGAGTTGGTGCGGGGGATTGAGGAGTCACATCGTGATGGAACGCGGGAAGTTTCTCTTTGTCTTGCTTTAAATCACTGTTAGGGGAAGGGTCTACGTAACAATGGTACCCCATCAGTGCGCGGAGAAATACTGAAGCACATGAGATATATTGTCGGTAAATCGTTTTTACAGCATTAGCAGTGTAGTCAGGTTAGCTTTGCCTCGAGTATAGAGGGAGAAAACTGAGTTTGGTTAATCGTTTTATTGTATCATGTACTCTAGAGGGAGAAAACTGCAATGGTTATTCGTTTAAATTAGGTTAGCGTTAAAATATCATTCGAGAGATGTGCATAAATTTTTAAATGATCAAAATTTAAAACATCGTTTTCCTAAATAGATCATTTCTTTCTTCTGGGATACATTGGAATAAAAAAAAAATAGGTTTATCGTTTTCGTTATCCCATCCCCTAAACAACATCGTCGCTAGCGTTTGCTGTGACTCGGATTTGTATCAATCGTTTGACACCTATCCTTCGACGCGTCCCAAAATATAGCAATTTACGAATATTTATAATCTCAGTAGTTTATTATGATGACACAGAAGAAACTTGTTGACTATTTTTGTCTATTTAGAATGGCTATTTTTTACTATTTACAACTGTTTGACTATTTATAATTAGCTTTTCATTTTAAGAAGTGAGATTTTTTGGTTTTTCTTGGCCATGCATACCTGTGGTGCTGTTGATTTTAGCTGGTGAGTGAGATATTTATCTGACTGATGAGCCTGCATGAAATTTTTCAAGCCCTGATTATAGATGTACCTATCCATAGTCATGACGCAAGACTTGTTTTCATACAAATTTTAAAGATGTGAATCCGTTCTTAGCACGTCTTTTGTAAAAAAAGATCGTACTTATGTTGCCGGTTTGTCCGTCCGATTCTTTTTGCATTGGGAAGCTTCAAATATGCGAATGATGATCCGTCATTTCGTTTTTTTTTACGATGTACAATTTCGCCGCTAGAGGGCGTAAATGCAGATGATGTCGAATTCAAAAATACGTTTTATTTCACATATTTGCTTCTAAACATCCGATTGAAAAAAATATTTTATCTTTCGATTCCATTTATGTGGAAGAGTATTTTAGATATAGTTACTTTTTCAAATTACGCATAGATTTTCCGCTAGGGGTCGTAAAAGTAAATTACATTTTTCCCGATAACTCTTCTTCTAAAACTCCGATTTGAAAAATGTTTTCTTCAGCGGATACACCTCCTGATGGAAAATCTTTTTCATATAATTTTAAATTCTGGGTAAAGAATACTTTGGCCACCAGGGGCGTAAGTGTTCATTTTTGCTTCTGATGTATTTGCCATAAAATCTGAGCAAATACCGATTGAAAAACTTCTTTCGTGGAATGATGCCACTCACATCGATAAATCTTTTCGGAATATTTTCTTAAAATATTCCACAGTTTCTCCGCCAGGGGGTGTAGATATATATCTTATTTTTGTCAATATCTCTACTTCCAGGAGTCCGATTTGAAAAATTCCTTCTTTGTTGGATATGTTTCCGGTGTGACATATTTTTCATATAAATTCAAAATTTTCAAGTAATTTCTAGACTCTCCGCTAGGGGGCGTAGAGGTAAAATGATTTCTCCCCTATATCTCTGCTTCTAAATCTCCGATATGAAAACTTCTTTTTGCACCGGATACAGCTCCTGATGGGAAATCCTTTCACATAATTTCAAATTTTTGTAAAAAATGGTTTGGCCACCTGGTGGTGTAAGTGTTAATTTCCGCTTCTGATGTATTTGCAGCAAAATATGAGCTTCTAAAATCTCGATTGAAAAAAAAGTCGTTGGTTGACCGATACTACTCATTTCGACAAACCCTTTAGGTATCTGACCATGATAGACCGCATGCATCAGGTTGTTGAAACTTTAACGCAGCTGTTTGTGAAGATGGGTTTCTTTGCTGAGCGATGTCTCTTTGATTAGACAAAGTGATCTTTCATGACATTGATATGGTAGTAAGTGAGGATTTCTTCTTGAAATAATTCATGGTTTTAACGCCAGGGGGTGCAAATGTATATCTTATTTTTGTCAATATCTCTACTTCTAGGAGTCCGATTTGAAAAATTCTTATTTCGTTGGATAGTATTTCCGATGCAAAATGTTTTTCCTATAAATTCAAAATTTTCAAGTAAATCATAGACTTTCGGCTAAGGGGCACAAAGGTAAATTGCGTTTTCTGTGTTATTTCTTCTTCTAAAACTCCGATTTTTAAAATTCTTCCTGTATCGAATACAAGACCTGATGGAAAATATGTTTCACATAATTTCAAATGTTTGGTAAAGAATGGGTTGGCCACCAGGGGACATAAGTGTTAATTTCTGCTTCTAAAATTTTTTTTTCTTGGACTGATACCGCTCATATGGAAAAACCGTTTGAGAATACTTTCTTCCTAAAATAACGCATGGTTTTCCCACCAGGGGACGTAAAGTCACTTCTTATTTTTGTCGATATCTCTGTTTCTAAGAGTCCGATTTAAAAAATTCTTTCTGTGTTGGAGAATATTTACGGTGTGAAATGTTTCTCATATAAATCCGTTTCTTAAAGCACAAGTCTGCAACTAGAGCGCGTAAGCTCACGATTCCGTTTACAGCAATATCTGAGGGATTAAAAACCGGATTGAAAAAAATCTTTCTTCCGTCAGATACTATTGTTTTCCATACCGTTTCCATTTACTTTGAATAGCTTTGATAAATTAAATTTGCGTCAGAACGGATTCAAATGACGTGCTTATTACACCTGAGAATTCGGTGTCATCTTTCTTGTTTGGTGTAAGTATGACAACAGAATAATATCCGAAAACTTGAAAGAAAGCAAAGGGAATTGGCGGGGACTGATTCAAGGATGCATCCTTCTAGCAGTAGGAGCAGGATTTCCCATAGACTTAACAATAGGCTGAGGGCGTGGCCTGAAAGAGCAGGTGCTGTTTCCCCCCGAATTCGGCCTCTCCAACGTGCCGCTTGTGCCGCTGCTGTCCACGGACCGAACCCGTAGGTGGCGCTCGTGTGTTTGGTTGATGTTGATGTGCTGCCCCCTTGCGATGCTTCTTGGAATTTTATTATTTCGGTGGATCTTTGATTTCGAATAATGGCAAAGTCATTGGGGATGCTTGGGGGATGTGAGCTCGATGTTTATGTGCTACCCGAAAGATCGAAGGAATTTTTTTTAGTTTCTCGGGAAATTTATTGGACTTTGCCAAATTTTGGGGGAAAGAAAGTATTTCGCCGGTCCAATTTTTTTTTTTTTTGCTTTGATGATGGTGACAGTTTGAGGAATTTTTTTTTTAGAAATTCCCTGGTTTCAAGCTTCCGCCATTTTTGTTCTTCCCGGAGGAAATTTGACGTCACGGCGCATCCATTTTGCAATGAAAAAAAAAAGTATCTGCGTTGGAAAAATGGATTCACGTCTTCAAAAAATAAGTCAGAATAACATCCGAAAACATGAAAATTTTGTCGTCCTGGAACCGGAACCGAAACCGTGTCTCTCGGATAGCGTCCGCGTATGCTAACCACGACCAAATTTCCGATTTATTCGAATATAACCATCTCGGGATTTGCTAGTCGAAGCAACCGAGATGCATGTTTAGCGAATCTGGAGGTTAAGAATCCTACCCCATGATTACCCGGAGAAGCAGGTCATTTATGAATGGAATACGTGATTACACCATACAATACGAATTCTGAAGTTGTGAATCCGCTTTTTTTGTGTAAGAATGACATTAATGGTAAGTTAGAATAATATCCGAAAACTTGAAAATTTCGTCGTCCTGGAGCGAGAATCGAACCTGCGTCTCGCAGATAGCGCCTGAGTATGCTAACCACTACACCACCTAGAACGACCAAGTTTCAAGTTTCCGATTAATTTGAACATGACCACCACAGGAGTCTCTAGTCGAAGCAATCGGCATTCATGTTTAGCGAATCCGGAGGTTAATAATTAAAATTTAATCATGAGGTTTTTTGAATTCAGATTAATCGGAAACTTGAAGCTTGGTCGTTCTGTGTGGTGTAGTGGCTAGTATACCCGTGGGCTATCCGGGAGACGCGGGTTCGATTCGCGCTCCAGGGCGACGGAATTTTCAAGTTTTAGGATATTATTCTAACTTAACATCCATGTAATACTTACACCAAAAAACAGATTCACATCTTCAAAATTTGTATTGTATGGTGTAATCCCGTGTTCCATTCATGAGCTGTTCTCCTAAATTCAATACTGTCAACGTACCCAAGAGTTATTGAACCTCCGCAAATTAATGTCCTATACTAACAGCTGAGGAAGTGTCTTTCGTGAAGATGCATATGATAAGGTATTATTTCTTGCATCTCTGTTTTAGTTTTTTTGTCCTCAGGCAATAAAATAATCCGTGATTATTTGTACCAAAAAAAAAAAAAAAAAAAAAATTCTTTAAATGCTCTCTTACTATATTTGTCATATTGCTTTTTGAATTCTTTAATCATTTCCGTACATATCCAGAATTTCCAACGCAGATTCTTTGTTTTTTATTGCAAAATGGAAGACTGCTGGGCAAATTTTTACGGTCGCTCAGAACTAAAAAGAAAAATCTAGGGTGAAAGAAGGAATGCCATGATTGAAATGAAACCTCTTAAGTATTATTTTTCTTTTTCCTTAGAGGAAAACGTTAAATCTTGATTTCAGTTCCGAGGTTTGCTTTTATTATTTTGATATTTTGATGTTCGGCTATTCGCTGTGCCAGGCCTTATTCTGTCATTGATCCGTTGTCTCAGAATAAAAGCAAACATCACCGCAGTTAAGCTGTGTTTTTCTTTCCTAACATTGAAATTTAATCTAGCAGGATTGCTTAAAAGAAATTTTTTCGACCAAGCAGAGTAAAGTGAGCGTCTGATATTACTTTGTTCAGAGTAAGTATTCCGTAAAAGAAATATTTAAAAACTGAAAGAATATTTTAGCACATGCACGCTCTTAGTCCTTTTTCATCAAACGAGAAAGAGTGCGATTAATTCTTTTGTTTACATCGGCACAATCAAAGGACTTGAATAGAAAAGAAAAAAAAAGGATAAAAAAAGCAAACAAGGAAAGATCAAATAGAAAGATACTTTACCACTCGGCACACCATATCAAAGACTGCGTGAGATTCAGTAAGAAAGAAAAATAGTAATAGGAGGAAGTATTTCAAGTGCTGATACTAAGAAATTAAGTTCGAAAAAATATATATACTAAACAGAGCGGAAAATTTGTATGGGAGTAAGACAAATTTCCAGTTAATATTTTTGTCCTGGCAGTGTGTATTATAAAATGCTTTTTTCTAAACTGTTGCTAACGTCACGCGTCTACTTATTTTTAATTTAAAGTGCCGTCAGAATTTGAAGATATGCTTCGATTTCTTCCTACTTCAAATTGAGGTATTTCATAACATGTGATAAAAAAATTAGGGATGTAACATATGTACTAAAGACAAAAATTTAGCTCCGTTTAGCTAATTCAGTCACCATGTACTCTTGATAGCAGAGGCTAACTGAGTTATAACGGCACCAAGAGGATCCCAAAATTTACTGTTCGTCGCTCTAAACGCAAGTCGTGCAAACCCATAAGAGATACTACTAATTAATGCATTGAAATTTAATTATTAATACCAGATATATGACGCAATAGCCAAGGTGTCACTACGTAGTGCGATCAAAAAGTTCCGAGACTAGGTACGTAGCGTGCCAACAGGTGGCAGTTCGTGAATGCGCGAGCACCGGTCGAAGGCAGTGACCTTCATGAGTCATTGTGCCGAATGGCATCGATCTGTGAACATCGAGAGCTGTGCTACACAATATTTGGTGACCACGTGACAACACAGCTGCGATTTCGGTATGGACTGCAAACTAGGACACCGCGCGAACATAAAATTCTGCGTCAAACTCGGCAAATCGAGAACGGAGACGCATGAAATGTTACGGCAGGCTTATGGCAATGAGTCGTGTGAGGTGTTTTGAGTGGCACTCGCGCTTTAAGAGCGGCAGAACGGCACTCGAAGATGATGACGAGAGGTCAGGGTGACCGTCAACGAGCAAAACCTCCGAAAATGTAGACAAATGCTGACATTCGTTGGGTTGTGCACCGTAAATTCGGCCACCGAGACCAGACCGTCACTGCCCTTTCCTACTGCGATGTTCTGCGGTGTCTTATGGAGGACATTCGCCGCAAACGACCTTAAATGTGACGCAGGGTCTATTTCCTGCTCCATCACGACAATGCAGCAGCTCACAGAGTGTTAGCAACACGCCAGTTTTGCAGTCGCAACAGCATGACTACCCTTCCTCGCCCGCCTTACTCTCCGGAATCGGCCTCCCTGCAACTTCTTTCTGTTCCCAAAGATGAAGCTGAAGCTCAAGGGTCGCCGTGTTGAAACCGTGGACGAGATCCATCACGAATCGCAGACGGTGCTTGACAGGATTCGCGAACAGGACTTCCAGGGAGCGTTCCAACAGTGGCAAAAACGCTGGCAGCGGTGTATCGCTGACCAAGGAGACTACTTTGAGGGCGATCATAGCCAGACTTAAGTAACGTAAGTACTTTGTTATATATCGGCCTAGTCTCGGAAATTTTGATCGGACCTCGTATAACCGAGTTCAATTGCAGTTCTTTTGATGTTTTTGAAACCAACAACTCTTTTTTTCTTATTATTGCTACTGCTTGATCCTGTTCATTTTGAAGCCCTGTGAAAACACAAGTTTGTCCGTATACCTTCACTCCGGTTTACGTAGCTCTCCCATTTGAGCTACGCGGACAGAATGTCTCGCTGCTAATTTGTCATCTTGACGCATGTTTTCACCTCTGTAGTACGTCACATCATCTACCTCTTAATTTTTTTTTTGTCGTTGAAGCGAAGTAAGAATTTTTCATTAATTACAAACAAAATGTGGAACAAACATCACGCATTTTTATAAGAATCCAAAGGCCAGTGGATTCATTTTCCACAATCGGTTGCCAATGGGAAAACATAAGTTTGTTCGCGACGGCCATCGAACCCGTGTCGCTGACTCCGGAGTAAGTCGCTCTCCCAACTGAGCTACGCTGACGGAATGTCTCGCTGCAGATCTGCTGTCTTGACACATGTTTTCACTTCTGTAGTACGTCACAACCCACGAAGACACCTGGCTTGTCTTTTGTTCTAACTGTGAAATGATGGAAGGGGAACAATGAATCCGATTACAGGGGAGGCTGCTATCTCTAGAAGAAGGAAATGGCATTGAAGGATTCTCCTACTTCAAGAAGAGATTTCAGGTAGGGGCAGGGTTTTATAGTTTTCAGGCAGGGCCTGGGTTGTGTAAATTTCAGGCAGGGACAGGGTTGCTTTCGGTAGAAGAAGGAGGTGGCATTGGAAGATTCTCCTACTTCAAGAAGAGATTTCAGAAGGACCATGTGTTAGCCACTAAAGTGGCTCACACATTGGGTACACCACTTCTGACTTTTGGAGCTAGTTAGTAAAACAACTTTAGTGGCAGTGTCTTGTACTTGTTGCGCTGTTTTGTTGAGTTTCTAAACTGTCGACAAACAATTTCCTTCAGTTGTAACACTGGAAATGCTTCTTTAAAGTACTGAAAACACTACAGTCAAAGATTTCCAAGAGAAAGTGCCGTTTCGTTCACTTTTGGTATTTTGCAAAATTACAGTGAAACCAAGTTTCTGAAAACTGTACTTGGCTATCAAGAACATTCCTCATCTTACTAATGAATCTGGAAGTCATCAAAGAATACTGATGACAAACTTAAGCAAAGGAGCTTAGCTCTCAATAAATTCCGATGTGATGAGTTGCAATGAAGTCGTCAAAGCGCAGCGCGTATTTTGCAACTTGAACCTTACATCATCAGCTGTAAAAAGTTAACTCAAGCCACCATATAAAAACAAAAGAGTACCGAACTGCTCTTGCGAGACATAGCAGAAGGATTGAATGTCATAGAATGTTCTACATAAACGAAGTGTGGCTTTTCCTGTACGGATCTGTAAATTGTCAGAACACAACGGATTGGAACATCACATAAGGCATATAGGACGTTTTTTATTCTTTTAAAATATGTACGTGGTGCCCTATATTTCGTTTTAAAATCACTGGACCCATATTCTTTGAAATACACTGAAGTTTGACAAGTACCTACGCATATTTGACATTTTATTGATTTTCGCAAAACATCTGATTTCAAAAGTTTTTATCAACAAGATCACCTACCTTACTCCACTTACTTTAGAACAATCTTAAGGGTCGTTTTTTAAAATGAAATCTGAGCACGCTAGTTGCAGTTAAGGAAAACATTACAAACTGTATGTGGCGTATACATCTATTTTAACCTTCCCTTTGAGTTCCGGTGTTCTTATGTAAACTTGGTCCCTCCCCCTCTCTTTAAATAATTCCTATCTTAACGGCACAGAGTTTCTGTCGATGAATTTGAAGTTGAAGACACCTGACAGCAGGTCAAAGGACACGCTACTTAGTAAAGCTGCTGCGATAAGAGCTCAGTGTGCAATGTGAGACAAGCAGTGCTTTTTAGGTGATTGTTGAATAATGTTTGTTAAATGATACAGGAATGTTTCATTTCTATTCAACAAGCCGATAACGGGCGAAAGTTTATAACTTCACGATTGTTAAGAACGGATAAAAATAGTTATTACTGGATGTTGGATAGAGAAAAGTATTATTTGATTCGCTGCCAACGAGTATTTTCTGGCTGAGGGTGTTCAACCTGGATGACATGCCGTGACAGCAAATAAAGTAGATTATACAGTGCGTTAGCTTCGTATTAGGAACACCTACCTAATAACATATTGGTTCACCTTTCCATGCAATCACGGCTCGTAGATGCATAGGAACAGATTCTACAAAGTGTCGGGCGTCCTCTATACGCAATTGGACCCATGTCCGCTGCAGATCAAGCTAAATCGATTTCTAGTACCAGAAAACGGTAGGTTAACGACTTTCATCAAAATTCTTAGAGCCGTTTTCAAAATAAAATGTACATACATACATACAAGAATTGCTACTTTAAGGTGGACGTCAAGTAATTTTGCTTCCTGTACTTCCAATGGAAAAACTTCTGTACACACTTTCTTCACAATTAATGCGTTCCCAAGAATGAAAATTTGAACATCAATTAAAATAGCTTCATTTCATAACTTGGAATATTTAATATTTTCTAAACCATAACCGCAATTATGCAATCCAACATTTGTTTGTCCACTGACGTCATCAAAGTACAGGTCGCGCCATCTTTTTTCTGGTTTCAACACCACCAAAGGAAACGTTATTGTTTTTTAATATAATTATGCTTATGTTTTAGAAAATGTTAAGTATTCCAAGTTATAGTAAGAAGTTATTATAATCGATGTTCAAATTTTCATCCTTGGGAACACACTAATTGTGAAGGAAATGTGTACAAAAGGCTTTTCCATTGGAAATATAGGAAGCAAAATTACTTGACGTCCACCTTAACAGTGTGGGATAAGGGCGATGGAATGGTTCCCGATCCTATGTCCTGACCTTTGACTCCATTTGTCCCATTTTTAATAGGGCTCCTCTCCAGCTGGTCCCCTACCACATATTAAATTTTAATCGAAATCGAACCATTTTTACGCACCTTATGACGCATAAGGGCAATGGAATGCATCCCGCTCCTATGTGCTGACCTTTGACTCCACTTCACCCATTTGCAATAAGGCTTTTCCCCAGGTGGTCCCCTACCACATACTAAAATGTCATTGAAATCGAACCATCTTTACGCCAGTTATGACGCATAAGGGCAATTGAATGGATCCCGCTCTTATGTCATGACCTTTGACCCAACTTCACCCATTTTCGCTAGGGTTTGACCGCAAGTGGTCCCCTACCACATACTAAAATTTCATCGAAATGGAACCATTTTTACGTGAGTTATAGTGCCGACAGGCAGACAGACGGACAGACGGACGGAAAAAGCTCGAGCATATACGCTTTTTCAACCTACGGTTGGAAAGAGTAAAAAGCTCCCCAGACCAGAACACCACCTCCACCGGCTTGTTGAACTCAAATGTGCAACCCGGGGATGGGGCTTCATGCTGTTTACGCCGTATGCACAACCAGCCATCAGCATGGTATAGCAGGAAATGGGACTCATCATTGCAGGCGACATTTTTCCTTGTGTCGAGGGTGCATTGTCGAGGGTACATCTTTGACCCATCGGAGGCGTTGGGTGAGATAACTGGACGTCATCATGGGTACCATCGTTAGTCTCCGGCTGTGGCACTTATAGCGAAGCGAGGTACGACACATGGCGCATCTGGAAATAGGTCGAACCGCTGTCGTACTGGTGACTGAGGTGGATTACTATTGCACGTCATCCTGAGATACTTGTCGTGATAACCGACGTTTAATTCTTGGATCAACCGCCCGTGGCTGACCAATGTACGCTCTTCTTCTGGAGTCTGTGCATGGATAATCCAGTTCTTGTACACTCTAGGTACAGTAGTATATGGGAGCAACCAACAAGTGCGGCTGTTTCCAAAATACTAGCACCTGCGCTCTGGGCTCCAGGTATCTTGGCGCTGTCAAATTGGGTTAAGTCACCACGTTTCCTTGCAAACGTTTACTGATTACATACACAGCATAGGCGTGCACAATTTATAGTAGCCGCGCGTGACGTTGACATCACGTGGTATTCCGTTATCGCTCCGAATATATAAAACGGTGTGTGTTCGTAATGCAAAGCTGATAAAGCGTATGTCAGTCAAGTTGATCATTTCATATCCTTGCGCGTTAGTCTGAAAGTGCATGTTATGTACACGGTCGAGTCACATTATTGTGACCACCAGCTAATATGCAGAGTAACCACCGTGTGCAGCGCGGACAGCAGCTAGACGGGCTGGGAGTGACTCAATAATGGGATGGAAGGTTTTCAAAGGTATGTGAAGCCATGCTGACTGCAGTGCATCTGACAGCTGCTGGAGGATCCACAGAGCGAACAACACGATCGAGGTGGTCCCACAGATGCTCAATTGGGTTTAAATTTGGGGAATTAGGGGGCCATAGAAGTACTTTGAAGTCTTCATCGTGTTCTTCCAACCACTTTCGGACATTTCCAGCTCGGTTACACGTCGCATTGTCACACTGGAAGATCTCGTCCGCCACAAAAAAGAAAATCAGCATGTATGGTTGTACTTGGTCCGCAAGGATGGATTCATAACGAAATCGGTCCATAGTGTCTTCCACAGGCCAGGGAGTGCCACGAAAGCATTCCCCAGACCATAACGCTGCCCCCAGCATCTTGTGTTCTGCCAGCAATGGTTGAAGAGTGTTTGTTTTCCGATGTTTCTCGCCTTATACGCCAAAATCCATCTGTTCCATGAAGCAGAAAACGCGACTCATCGGAGATGGCATCCCTTGTCAATCGGCGGAGGTCCAATTCCAATACTGCCGTGTAAATGTAATCCTTTTTTGCCGATGCTCCTTCGTTAGCATTGATGCAGTGACCATCCGTCTCCATCGGAGCTCCATACGCAGCAAGGTTCGCTGAACTGTCGTTTTAGACACACTTCCGGTAGCCTCCCTGTTTCTTTCGGCCAGTGAGTTGCTCAACTGTAGCGTGTCGGTCAGCACTCACGCACCTTCGCACCCGACGTTTAGCTCTCACATAAATCGCGCGTGGTGCTCCACAGTTTCCACTTCGCTTATTCGCAATGGTGCCATTTCTCCAATCACGATACACTTTAACCACAGCAGCACGCGAACAGTTCCCAAACTGCGCTGTTTCAGAAATACTGCCACCTTTAGCCCGAGAGCCGATAATCATCCCTTTTTCCAAATGTGATAAATCGCTCCTTTTATCCATGACAGAAACGAGTGATATGTTTTCAGAATGCACACAGCAGACCTTATATACCCTAGAAGCCAGCTGACGACACGTGCGTTCTTTCATTGGCTACGCGCTGTTGACGTTAAAAGTAAGACGTGGCCACAATAATGCGGCTCAACTGTGTATATTTATGTCTTTGAGCTTCCGTGAGCAGTGCAGTTGCGCTCATTTTACAGTGAAGTCAGTTCACTAAGTTAAACCTTAGAGAATAAGCTTTTAGTGTTTTGAAGCGAAATGAAGTTAATGTTAAAGATGTAAATCAACACACTGATTTAAAATGCAACGCTATATATATTTCAAGCAGATACGATATTTTATGTGGTGTGTCTCACAATATCTGTCGCTCAAACGTCTACTCAAAGGAGCCATTTGAAACATTGATTATAACAATCTTGCGTATTAGAAGTTTCAGTTTCGATTACTACGGAAAATCTCTGTTATACTATCTAACGAGACATTGGCCTTGCAGATATGTTATGCTATAGGGCCCAATGTCTGTCACACATTTATATCATCTAATGGCATCAATCGAGTTCCGCGTGCATTCATTCATTTTCATGTAATAAGAGAAAACTTTTAACACTGTAAAATGCTTCCTTAAGCTCTGAGTATGAGAAAATGTTTCTCGAATCAACATTTTCCCAATGAAATAACACATGACTTACGTGAGTCTAAACTCTCCCTTTAATGGCATACCGTATATACTCGTGTATAGGTCGATCTCGTGTATAGGTAGACCCTGATTTTTATCTGAATATTTGCAGTTTTTGTATATCCCGTGTATTAGTCGACCCTCCGATTTTTATGTGAATATCTGCAGTTTTTGTATACCTACCTATCTTGTGTATAAATAAAATTGTTCTTTTCTTTTCCGAGGATGCGCCCGCACGCGGAAATGTGAACCTTCTATTTATTGTTGTAGCTGGCTCTCGCAATGCTGCTTGCGGCAGTTTCCCGCAAAATGTGGGTGGAATTGAGGCACAATTCTGGGAAGATGATAGGGCTCAACACACTTGTTAGAGAGTTTTCAGGGGAAGGTTACTCACTTTAACAATATATGAACCCACTTTTGGGCATTGCCCCTCCCCCTACCCTTCTCCCACTTTTTGCGAGTGAGTTTTCTGCAGTTACTTCATTCATGGAGAGTAAAGCGTTTGCTCCCACAGCAAACGAATCTTGATGCATTTACCAAACTTCGTAAGGCACATCGTTATTTAAAAAGGAAAAAAAAACAACCGGTTCCTGGAACATATTTGGAAAACGTTAATAGGTCTAGATTTCAAATTGATAGTTTTTTTTATCCCGTAAAGAATATGCACGCCGTAAAAAATGAAAGCGTAACTTTTGAAGTTTTCAATGGATCTCTTCAAAGTTTAAAATGAATGAATCTTTATTTTGATGTATTGTTAACAGTTGAAAATTTGCACGCAACTATTTAACAAATTGAAGAAAATTTTCTCCTACTACCCTGTGCAGCGTAGCAGCTGTCGATCAACTGCTGAGCTGGAGGAGTGTGTGACTGACAGAGAGGTCGTTTATCTACTCCCGAGTTTCATCCCCCCTCTCCACTGGGTTTGTGACAAACAATCGGCTTTAGTGACAAAACTAAACATCGCCCCATTCAGTAAAGATGCAATCCTTTTTGCTCGCTCTTAGTCTTCAGAAAAGGTTACTGTTTGTTTGATTTTTAGAGCCGGGGCACACTCAATTTAATAACAAACGTAAGTAGGTTCTTAAATTAATGCACTTTTTTACTATCAGTGGCAATGTTATTCTGAGCGATCGGCCAAGTTTAAACACTTTCGTTTTCGGGATGCATTGATCAAGTTACCGCTGTTCTGTAGATTGTCACGCCTCTCTTCTCCGCCATCGCTAAGCAGGGGCAGCGGTCTCCTTTTTCAATAGTCTGTTCTTTTCCCTCTTCATCCCGTCGAGAATCGGGTACGATGCAACTTAAACCACTGGCTGACGCGTTCATCTATTTCCTCTGGGTGATTTACCAGCAGGGAAGTCAAGGCCATATCGACAGTTCTAAAACGGACTTTGATACATCCTTGACAAATAAGTTTTTCTATTAGTGAATAAAAAGAAAACTCGTATATATAAAATCAAGGAAATTCTTAGCAATAACTTTCTTCTGTACCAGTAACACCTGAAAAATAACTAAATATGCAACTGAAAATGAACTGATGGAACAAAGGGCTAAGTATGCGCGTTTCCATATGGCATCAAAAGTTTGGTTTTCAACCTATCATAAATATTTTCCGTGTATAGTTCGACCCCTAATTTCGACCTAAATATTTCATTAAAGAAAGTCGACCTATACATGAGTATATACGGTAAATAAAAATACTCACTCAATAATTGCAGAGCTTTTGCGCTCTTCTGAGATTCTTCGTCTGGGCTAGATTATCAGAGTCTTCTTAGAAGAGTAGCAGCTGATAAAATTCAAAAATTGACATTTTGGAAGAAACAGAAAACGCTGAAACGATTCAAAAATTGGCATTTTGGAACAAGTGTTTGTTCTAAAATGTCGATTTTTGAATTGCATCAGTGTTGTCTGTTACTGTTCTAAGAAGGCTCCGATAATCTAGCCCATACGAAGCCTCCCGATGGAGCGCGGAAGTTTGGCAATTATTGAGTGAGTGTTTTTATTTACGCCATTAAATGGAGATTTTAGACTCACATGAGCCATGTGTTAATTGATAAAACTGATATACTGTATTCGGTAATTTTCTCCATGTCTGTATTCATCATCTTCGAATCTGTTGTTGAGAATGACCAGAGGCGCCACCAAGATAAGGTTTTAAAGGATAAACGCCTTCCAGCGTACAGCGGGTTTTTTTATTTAAAGATTTGCATTAACAGTGCTAGCTTGCTGTCTCCTATGTCCTTATCTCAGTTCGTGTCGAATACACTCTCCGCTGAGCGTTCCTGTGACCAAGTTGTAATCGTTTTTTGAGTGTGTTTCTACGTTTTGTCAAGTTTATTATCTGTAAATTGATCCTGGAACACAGGCGACACAATTAACTGACTTTTTTCACTGCCCGTATAACCTGTTGAGACAAAACGTGTGATAAACTTGTCCTTTTACAGACATCTAACCAAGAAGAGGGTTGGTACAACACCCATAGATGATAAAACATCCTACCCCTAGCTGTTCTTACCCACTAGGGTCTAATCCACTAGATTAAGGAGAAAGGCTAAAGAAATTTTAGGATTTTCTGTTACCGGCCCCGCTCGCCACCTCATGATAGCCTATATAGGGGAGCAATAGAGGCACTTGCCCTGCCCTGGAAATCTGATCATGCCATTTTCCTTCTTGCAAAGAACTACCGAGATTTTTGTGATAAGACTAATTTTGATTGCTGATTTTTCTGGTGAAATTCTAGACACGTGTGTACGCAGTAAAATAACAAGTTAGTAAAATCATGCAATGCCTTGATTATGATACGCTTTCCAACATACCAGAAGTTATTACTCAAGTTATAAGGATAATGGCTGTGGAATAAATCTCGCTCCTGTGTCCTGACCTTTGACCCCATTTCGATGATATTCAACAGAACCGGTTCAGAACACCTCAAGAATAACATACTAAAGTTTTGTCGCAATAGAGGCAGTTTCACGCAAGTTATGAGAATAATGGCTGTGGAATAAATCTTGCTTTTGTGCAATGACCTTTGACCCCATTTTGTTGATATTCAACAGAACCGGTTCACTATACCTCCGGAACAACATAATAACGTTTTGTCGCAATCGAAACATTTTTTGGTAAGTTATGATGCACAAGGGCAATGGAATGGTTCCCACTCCAGTGTCCTGACCTTTGACCCCATTTCGCCCATTTTCAATAGGGTTTGTCCCCAGGTAGTTCCTTACCAAATACCAAAATTTCACCGAAATTGAACCATTTTTACTCAAGTTATGGCGCATAAGGGCAATGTAATAAATACCGCTTTTATGCCCTGCCTGACCTTTGACCCCATTCGCCCATTTTCAATAGGGTTCGTGCCCAGTGGTTCCCTACCACATACTAAAATTTCATCGAAATCGAACCATATTTACGCATGTTATGGCGCATAAATGCAATGAAATGGATCCCGCTTTTATGTCCTGACCTTTGACTCCATTCCACCCATTTTCAATAGGTTTCGTTCCCAGGTGGTTCCTTACCAAATACTAAAATTTCATCGAAATCGAACCATTTTTACGCAAGTTATGACGCATAAGGGCAATGTAATAAATACCGCTTTTATGCCCTGCCTGACCTTTGACCCCAATTTGCCAATTTTCAATAGGGTTCGTGCCCAGGTAGTTCCCTACCACATACTAAAATTTCATCGAAATCGAACCATATTTACGCATGTTATGACGTATAAAGGCAATGAAATGGATCCCGCTCTTATGGCGTGACCTTTAACCCCACTTCACCCATTTTCAATAGGGTTCGTCCCCTGGTGGTCCCCTACCACATACTAAAATTTCATCAAAATCGAACCGTATTTACGCAAGTTATGACGCATAAAGGCAATTGAATGGATCCCGCTCTTATGTCGTGACCTATGACCCCACTTCACCCATTTTCAACAGGTTTTGTCACCAGTTGGTCCCCTACCACATACTAAAATTTCATCGAAATCGAACCATTTTTACGTGAGTTATCGTGCCGACAGGCAGACGGACGGACGGACAGACGGACAGAAAAAGCTGGAGCATATACGCTTCTTCAACCTACGGTTGGAAAGCGTAAATAAAAGCTTTGGGAATTCAGTAGAAAAAGCATAACTTTACAGAAATAATGAAATTTTCTTCTAGAGCACAGCGTACGTACATTAGGAAAAGTATCCAAGGCAAAGAAATGAAAAATACACCATCCTTTGCTGCAGCCATTACTGCTGAACATAGATCTCCTGAAGTGTTTTCCAGAACTTCCTGTTGTGGGTAACATTTTCATTCTTGATGACCGATTGAGTGAGGGATTTCGTGATCCATGGGATACAGGTGGTCAAAAGGATCTAAATAACGATAAAGAAAGTTCCTTTTCGTAGTAGCAAGTTGTCTAATTTCACTTACCCATGTAATTTTTTAGTCTTCTGGCTTCCAATTATATTTATGTGTTATGTCAGTCATGCAAAACGGTTAGATAACAAGAAATCATAGTAGAAAATTGCATATGGTATTTGTGTCCCTCCTGAAAACGAAGCTGTGTGCTCCTATGTCTCTTGGCACTAAAATTCACCCGGGAAACTAGATGGTTGCGATCGAGTTCATAACCAGCATTTCTCCTTTTCTGGAAGCAATTAAGCATTCAATGAAACACACCATCATAACAATAAACAAGAAAGATGACACCGAATTTTCGGGTGTAATAATCACGTCTTTTGAATCCATTCTGACGCAAATTAAATTTATCAAAGCTATTCAAACTCAATGGAACCGGTATGGAAAACAATAGTATGTGACGGAAGAAAGAAGTTTTTCAATCGGGTCTTTAATATCTCAGATATTGCTGTAAACGGAATCGTGAACTTACGAAATCTTAGAAAGAGAGTTATCGACAAAAATAAGATGTGAATTTACGTCCCTTGGTGGTAAAACCATGCATTATTTTAGGAAGAAAGTATTCACAAAAGGTTTATCCATATGAGCGGTATCGGTCCAAGAAAAAGAATTTTAGTCGAGTTTTCAGGAAACCAGATTTTGCTACAAATACATCAGAAGTAGAAATTAACACTTATGACCCCTGGGGGCCAAACCATTCTTTACCAAACATTAGAAATTACGTGAAAAATATTTTCCGTCAGGTCTTGTATGCGATACAGGAAGAATTTTTCAAATCGGAGTTTTAGGAGCAGAAAACGCAATTTACCATTGTGCGCCCTAGCGAAAAGTCTATGATTTACTTGAAAATTTTGAATTTATAGGAAAAACATTTCGCATTGCAAACACTATCCAACAAAGAAGGAATTTTTCAAATCAGACTTTTAGCAGTAGAGATATTGACAAAAATAAGATATACATCTACGCCCCTGGCGTGGAAACCATGCATTATTTCAAGAAGAAAATGTTCCTAAATGTTTGTCGACATGAGTAGTATCGGTCCACAAAAGACTTTTTTTCAATCGAGATTTTAGGAGCTCATATTTTGCTGCAAATACATTAGAAGCGGAAATTAAGACTTACGCCACCTAGTGGCCAAACATTTTTTACAAAAATTTGAAGTTACGTGCAATCGATTTCCCATCAGGAGCTGTATCCTCTGCAGAAAGAATTTTTCAGATCGGAGATTTAGAAGCAGAGATATAGGGGAAAACGCAATTTAACTTACGCCCCCTAGCGGAAAGTCTATGAATTACTTAATTTTGAATATATAGGAAAATCATGTCACACTAGAAACACTATCCAACAAAGAAATAATTTTTTAAATCGGACTCTTAGAAGTCGATATATTGACAAAAATAAGATATACATCTACGCCACCTGGTGTAGAAACCGTGCACTATTTTAAGAAGAAAATGTTTCTAAAAGGTTTGTCGACATGAGTAGTATCGGTCTACAAACGATACTATTTTCAATCGAGAATTTAGAAGCTCATATTTTGCTGCAAATACATCAGAAGCAGAAATTAAGATTTATGCCCCCTGGTGGCCAAACCATTTTTTTTACAAAAATTAGAAATTATGTGCAAACGATTTCCCATCAAGAGCTGTATCCGAAAGAATTTTTAAGATCGGAGATTTAGAAGCAGAGATATAAGGGAAAACGCAATTTACCTTTACGCCCCCTAGCGGAAAGTCTATGAATTACTTGAAAATTTTGAAACTATATGAAAAACATGTCACACGGAAAACACTATCCAACAAAGAAGGAATTTTTCAAAACGGACTCCTAGAAGTCGAGATATTGACAAAAATAATATATGCATCTACGCCTCCTGGCGGAGAAACTGTGGAATATTTTAGGAAGAAAACATTCCAAAAAGGTTTATCGATGTGAGTGGCATCTGTCCACGAAACAATTTTTTCAATCGATATTTTAGAAGCTCAGATTTTATGGCAAATACCTCAGACGCGAAAATTAACCCTTACGCCCCCTGATGGCCAAAGTATTCTTTACCAAAAATTCGGAATTATATGCAAAAGATTGTGCATCAGGAGATATATCCGCTGGAATTTTTTTTTCAAATCGGAGATTTAGAAAAAGTGTTATCGGAAAAGATGCAATTTACTTTTACGCCCCCTAGCGGAAAATCTATGCGTAATTTGAAAAAAGAAACTATATCCAAAATACTCTTCGACATAAATGAAATCGAAAGATAAAATATTTTTTTCAATCGGATGTTTAGAAGCAAATATGTGGAATAAAACGTATTTTTCAATTCGACATAATCTGCATTTACGCCCTCTAGCGGCAAAATTGTACATCGTAAAAAAAAAACGAAGTAAAGGATCATCATTCGCATATTTCAAGCTTTTGAATGCAAAAAGAATTTTTTAAATCGGACTGATAGTTGCAGAGATACCGTGGGTACAGACAGACGGACGGAGGGACGGACGGACTGACGGATAGACAGACGGACGGACGGACTGACGGACAGACAGACGGACGGACAAACCGATGACATAAGCACGATCTTTTTTTACAAAAGACGTACTAAAAATTAACGCAGTCGATTTGGTCATTCAGGCAGATGATATCCCAGACAGAAGAGATACATTTCTTCAGTGCATTGGCCTTATATTGTACCGGGTGATCATTTTATCACGCAACCCGGCATTAAGAATGTGTTCAATATGTAGAAAACCAGTGAAATACGGACATATCATGGGTTTCATAGGAAAACGAGATGCCGTCAACAAATGACACCAAATGACATACGTACTTGTTTACAGGAGGTGTTTGAAATATCCACCCGCAGCTGCAAAGCAGGTGCAAGCCCTCTTAACCATTTTGGATGCCACCTTGCGTAGGAGCGTACAGTTCATAGACATAATCTCGCTGGTAATGAGCCGCTTCAATTCGTTTACACAACATTTGAGATACCTCCAGAGGAAAAAATCCGATGGAGATAAATCAGGTGATTTGGAGGGCCACAAACCTTTTGAAATCAAGCGGTCATCAAACATGGCGTCAAGAAACTGCAGGGTGTCACGAGACGTATGACACGTTGCCCCGTCCTGTTTCACGTATCAATAACGTTCGTCTGCTTCCAAAAGTGCAACAAATTGCATAATGATGTCCTGGCACGACTGGCTATTGAGGGTCGTGTCAAAACATATGGGCCCCACTATTCGTCGTCGTGACATTGCACACCACACCCGGACTTTCGATGCATGTAACGGCGTTTCGTGCAACATATGTGGGTTTTCTGTCGACCAATATCTGTTGCTCTGACTGTTGACGTATCCACTAAAGTGAAAATACGCCTCATCACTGAAAAACACTTTATCCAACAGGCTTATTCCGTGACATCTCACCATTGTCATTAGCTACCTACGGTACGCAATTCGTTCGTGCGTATCCGGTTCTTTGAGTTATTGTACACAGTGGACACGCTACGCTCGGAGACATAATTTCTTTGTGGCCTTGTGTGCACTCCCATATGACATCTCTTGTTGTGCCGCTAGTTTAAGCAAACTCTTCGTCGGCGAATGTTGTAATGCTGCCCGTACCTCCTCGAGGATGGCGTCCGTTAACACATTGGACCACCTTGCCTTCTTCTTGTCACCAACACTCCCAGTCTCTTAAAAACGGTTGATGATTCGCATAATTGTTGATTTGTTTGGCGCAGGCACGTCAGAATACTTTCGATGAAATTGCTTCCGTACGTGTGCATATGATTTCTGTTGAAAATACACTTCCACAATAAATGCCCGTTGTGCCGTTGAAAATGGCATCTTGTAATATCCGTCAGCAACTTCCGCAGACACAGCGTTCTTCTCGCCGGTCTGGAACGCAACTCACGACACTTCCTATCTCGGGAGCATTGTACTGCCATCTACCGGTATGTCACACACTTTCTCCCTTTACAACAACCAAATGCTTTGTTCTGCACCTTTGAATGCCGGGTTGCGTGATAAAATGATCACTCAGTTATAACGAATTAAATTTCTCCGTCATTTTTGGTCCACGGCGGAGATCGAACCCGGGTCCATTTATTCCGGAACAAGTCGCTCTACCAACTGAGCTACGTAGACGTTCGTTCTCGCTGCTATCTGCCTTTATGTCATGTGCGTCCTGCGGGGCAGGCACGTCACACCGTACAGTTATTTACCAGTAGACCATATTGCTGTCTTAAGCACGAAGAACAAGACTTAACCCATTTCAACAAGAAATAAACCAGGTCAAATCATCGCAAGCTGTGAAAACATTTTTTACTTACGAGAATTAAAACTTGTTTAAAAGGTTAAAATGATTAAAACAATGTGCGAGATCTTTCGGGTTTGTCTTTACAGACCCATCCTCAGGCACAACAAGAAAACTCACACGGTGGACGCTGGCTTATATATACGCACCTCTGTGCATCAGCAAGATACAACGCATGCGCCGTTCTACAAGGTCGGGTATGCTTTACACAGAAAGTAACAAATGAAAATATGTGCAAATGCATGAAAAGAAATACAAATGGCAGTAAGTAAGTAATCAAAACATATTTACAGTAGAAGTGGGATCTTCCAACAGGAACCTCCAGGGAGCAGGTATGATTTGCGGGGTTTCTTCATTACAACATTGTTCGGCAAAATCATAAATACATAAACTCTCCAAAAAGAGCACTGCGGTTTTAGTTCTGGCCGAGCACAGCAATTCAGCATCATTCCATAGTGGGAAGTAATCGCCTTTGTTGACTGTTCTGGATAAAACCGTTGCGGATGAATGGGTGCGAACATTGTATTTATGTTCGGAGATTCTCTCCCCGAGTGACCGACAAGTTGTTCCCAGCGCCTGCTACCGTCACAGCACTCAGTAAGCTTAAAAACAGCAAGTCTCTTCCACTATCAATTGCTGATCATATGCACCCACCATTTGGACCACGCACTCCTGAATTGTTCGGGAAAGTTAAACTACATAAACCAAATCAACCAGTCCGACCTTTAGTGTCTGGCTATGCAAACTCAACACGTAACTTGGAAAAATCACTTGCATCCCTCCTCACCCCATTAACTCAACAATCCAGATATTCAATCCACAGTTCTACCCAAGCCCTAGATAGAATACATTCTGTTCATTCCGACTTGCCATTATTAATGGCAAGCCTTGATGTTGTTTCCCTCTTTCCCAACGTCCCTGTTGACACAGCCATAGAGTTAATCACTCCACAGCTACCTAGTTTGGCCTTGCAACATTCTGAATGCAGTGCCGTTGTATCAGCCCTCACTCTTATTAAAAACCGTACTTATTTTAAATTTAATAATATCATTTACCGCCAAGATTATGGTACACTAATGGGATCACCTCTTTCTACCGTATTGGCAGAGACTGTCTTACAACATGTTGAAAATACTGTACTTACCAATGGACCTTTCCAACCCCTGCTTTGCCGCCCCGGTGGCGCAGTGGTCTAAGGCGTTGGCCTCTGATCATTCGTCCGTAAGGGGTCCGGGTTCGAATCCCGGTCAGGCATGGATGTTGTGTTCGTCTTACGGCACTGGCTCTCTCCCTTCCCTGGAACCAGTGACCCTAAATTAGGGACGGGCTACTGCTTATAGCCCATTTGAGTTGCTCACGGTGGTCGTTAAACCTCCAAAAAAAAAAAAAAAACCCTGCTTTACATCCGATGCGTTGATGATGTTTTGTTACTTTGGCAATACTCCCTTCA
Organism: Macrothele yani; assembly: GCA_039090855.1. Taxonomy (NCBI): domain Eukaryota; kingdom Metazoa; phylum Arthropoda; class Arachnida; order Araneae; family Macrothelidae; genus Macrothele; species Macrothele yani. Next base: position 26,726,659 of record CM077002.1, on the reverse strand, counting down.
TGATTTGCGTGCCTTTACAGAATCTCTTTGCTCCGTTCTTACTTCGATTACCTCCACTTTAGAAATTGAATCTTCTGATTCCTTGCCTTACCTGGATATACTGTTGAAACGCATCCCAGGAGAACGCATTCACACCTAAGTTTATCGCAAGCCAACCTTTGTTCCAGTGATGATCCCATATAACTCGTTTACTCCTAACAGTTATAAATCCGGTTCACTTCATTCTCTGATTCGTCGAGCCTATACACACTCCTCATCCTACTCTGGTCTCTCACTAGAACTTCAGCACATTTCCACCATGGCCGAGTCGTCCGGATATCCCCACCGATATTTCATTAACACTCTTCGCAAGTTTCAGCGCCATAGCTCCACCACACTCCGAACCCAACGTGAATTGCCTGTCATCAGGTCTGTTGGCTCTATTCCTTACCACCCCACCATAGTATCCACACTCTATAGGACGTGTCGTAAGTTCAACTACAGTTTCGGCATTTCTTCTGAACGCCTTTTCAACTTGGTCAAGTCTGATCGGGACCATGTCTCAATCATGGAAAAATATGGTGTATATTCCGTGCCACTACAATCTGTTGATGACTCTCTCCCTATGACAGCCTACATCGGATCAACTTGTCGGTCACTCGGGGTGAGAATCTCCGAACATAAATACAATGTTCGCACCCATTCATCCGCAACGGCTTTATCCAGAACAGTCAACAAAGGCGATTATTTCCCACTATGGAATGATGCTGAATTGCTGTGCTCGGCCAGAACTAAAACCGCAGTGCTCTTTTTGGAGAGTTTATATATTTATGATTTTGCCGAACAATGTTGTAATGAAGAAACCCCGCAAATCATACCTGCTCCCTGGAGGTTCCTGTTGGAAGATCCCACTTCTACTGTAAATATGTTTTGATTACTTACTTACTGCCATTTGTATTTCTTTTCATGCAGTTGTACATATTTTCATTTTGTTACTTTCTGTGTAAAGCATACCCGACCTTGTAGTACCGCGCATGCGTTGTATCTTGCTGATGCACAGAGGTGCGTATATAAGCCAGCGTCCCCCGCGAGAGTTTTCTTGTTGTGCCTGAGGATGGGTCTGTAAAGACAGACCCGAAAGATCTCGCACATTGTTTTAATCATTTTAACCTTTTAAACAAGTTTTAATTCTCGTGAGTAAAAAATAATTTCACAGCTTGCGATGATTTGACCTGGCTTATTTCTTTTTGAAATGGGTTAAGTCTTGTTCTTCGTGCTTAAGACAGCAATATGGTCTACTGGTAAATCTTGATTAGCACGACAAAAACACTTCCACTCACCGTATAGTTATGTTTATGATAAAGTGCTTTTATTATTTTTATGTGATCATTTGTAATTAAATCTGTTATTTCATCTTTATTATTATTATAAACTGCTATGTTATTTTATGTATGAGGGGAAGTTAGAAAGTAACGTTCTGTATTAAAGAACTTTAAAAATTACTGCATGTATTGAAAATGTTTTTACTGCCGTGTAACTTGACATATTCTGTTTTAGGTGGCTGCAGTTTGAAGCTCCAGAGACATTACTTTCCTGAACTACAGAGATTCAAAATGGCTACTGTACTGGTGAATCGGTTGGAAAGCACACAAAGTGAATCTGTTGGAAAGCACACAAGGTGAGTCTGTTGGAAAGCTGGGAATGGGAGATTCTGCAGCATCCGGCCTACAGCCCTGATCTGGATCCGTCGGATTTTCACCTCTTTCTACGGTTGAAGCAGCACTTTTGTGGGAAACGATTCCCGTCGGATGACGCTTCGAAACCTGCAGTGAAACATTGGCTGTATAAACAACCGCCAAACCTTTATAGACAACATTTCGACGCATGGACCTCCTAGATTCACAAATGTCTCAGCAGACAGTATGACTACTTTGAGGAGTAGTGTACGGGTGGCCGTATCTTAGAGATGTATATATATATATATATATTTTGCATACTAATAAATACAAAATATATTATATTGGGAAAGTTACTTTCTGACCCCCCTTCGGACTTTAACATATTCAATGCCGATACCTATTTTGATGATGCGAATTAAATATCTAGTAATACTTGAACATACATACATGCATATCACTAAGCTGTTATCTGAGATTCAGAGGTTAGCTCCAAACAGAAATACAAACTGCCAGATAATTTTTACTCACTGTTGCCGTATCTAACTTCTCCGTTTATAGCGATCTTGACATATAACTCGAGCTTCACTGACATCCATTTCACGCCGCACACGAGACCTTCTATACTTCATACTCATAATCTTTTTCTCATGCAGATACTCCTGAATCCGATCCTCCCACGACTTCCGTGGCCTTCCTTCTTGCCACTTGTGCTAAAAAGATTTTCTTAGTAAGCATCTCATCACTCATTCTTTCAACATGGCCAAACCATCGAAGCATATTAGTCTTCACCTCGCTAACAACATTTTGCTTCACATCACACAACTGCAATGCATCTTCATTCCTCACACAATCAAAACGTGTCTTGCCACAAACCCCATGTAAGTAACGAATTTCTTCAGCACACAAACGACTTCTATGTTTCTCCTGTAGTACCCAGGTTTCACTGCCATACATCAGAGAGGAACAATTACACTTTTATACATAGCCATGCGGGACTCTCTTGAGAAATGATCGTTCCTGTGAAAACCTTCCAGAGCAGCTATGACTTTCAATGAAGAACTCACTCGCCTACTAATTTCACCATCCCATTTGTTCTCTCTGTCAAACATGCTATCTAAATACACAAACTCACTCACCTGGTCAATCACTGTGCTATTTAGACTTACAGTGAATTCAGTGCTACCAGTTCCTGTCTGAAACACCATAACTTTAGTTTTCCTCTTATTTATGCTCAGTTGGATTTCATGCAAACTTCGTACATCGGGGACAACATACTCTACAACTAACTTTTGCTCTCTGCCAACAGGACAGTGTCATCAGCACACAGCAATCTGCACACACGGATATCACCAAGACATAAACCAGTATTATCTATTTTGGCATCACGCATGCACGCATCCATAAATCTATTAAACAGCCATGGTGACATTACACAACCTTGCCTGACTCCTGCACCAATAGAAACTCATTTTGATAAAACACCATTCACTCGAACACAAGCTCTACAGCCGGCATACATGGCTTTTACACTATTAAGTAGATTCCCAGTAACACCATATTCATTCAATACTCTCCACAAAAGTTTCCTTGGTAATACTTGTTAGTGCAAAAATTTCTTTTCACTAAAGATATCGACATTACATGCGAATTACAACAATCTGCGATGGAAACATTGCCAGGGAAATGCTCGCATTTTTGTTTCACTGATTTTTGGATATTGATTTAAGAAAAAAAATGTCAAATAATTTATCAGATACTATTTTTCCACAAAATAAAAAATATTTTTTGCTGTTAATTCGTTTGTTCTTTCGTATAAAACAATTATTTCCATTTTAACTTCTTCGTTTACTGAATTTACTATCGTTTGGCATATCTCCTGTAAAACGATTATGTTTGTCACCAAAAGAAGATATTAGAGTTTGTAATACCTTGTCAGCACTGCAAATAGTTAACTAGTTCGAACAAAGAAAGAAAGTTATGAAAATGTTGCTTTAGTTCTCAAGAAACTCAACTACGACACGAAGGTTACAAATGGAAGATATGTAGTGATCTTAAAGTGCTCTGTATGCTCCTTTAACAGCCAGGAGGATACACAAAATACCAGTTCTTTCTTTAGAAACGGGGCAGTTTCAAAAATGGCCAACAATGGATCAAAACGCAATAGCCAAGTGCTGCTTTAAAAATATGTATGTACAGTTGAGCCATATTATTTTGAACACCTCCTACTTTAACGTCAACAGCGCGTCGCCAATGAAATAAGCCACGTGTCCTGAGCTGGCTTAGAGAGTATATAAGGTGTGCTAAAACGACAGTTCAGCGAACCCTGCTGTGTATGGGGCTCCGATGCAGAAGAATGGTCACTGCACCTCTGCTAACGAAGGTGCATCGGCAGAAAAGGATTACATTTGCACGGCAGTATCGGAATTGGACCGCCGCTGATTGGCAAAGGATTGCCTTCTCCGATCTGTCATGTTTTCTGCTTCATCGAACGGATGGATGTTGGCGTATAAGGCGAGAAACATCGGAGGACAAACACTCTTCACCATTACTGGCCGAACACAAGCTGGTGGGGGCAACGTTATGGTCTGGGGAATGTATTCGCGATATTCTCTGGGTCCACTCATATCTGTGGAAGGCACTGTGGACCGAATTCGTTATGAATCTATCCTTGCACACCACGTACACGTATACATGCTGATTATCGTCCCTGGGGCGTATGGGATCTTCCAGCACGACAATGGGACGTGTCACACAGCTAGAAATGTCCGAGTGTGGTTCGAAGAACACGATAGAGACTTCAAAGTACTTCCCTGGCCCTCTAATTTCTTGACTTAAACCCAATTGACCGTATTGTTCGCTCTATGGATCCTCCACCACGCACCCTCCAGCAGCTGTCAGATGCACTGCAGTCAGCATGGCTCCACATACCTCTGAACACTTTTCCGCACCTTATTGAGTCACTTCCTGACCGTCCAGCTGCTGTCCACGTTGCACACGGTGGTTATTTTGGATATTAGCTGGTGGTCACAGTAATGTCCCTCGACCGTGTATTATTCGAGAAAGTTTGGTTGATTCTATTTCCTTGTCTTCGTATCAAACTGGTACTTATGAAGCAGTTTGTAAAAGCTTTGCCAAGAGAAAAAGAGTCTTTAAAAAACCTGTGTCAAACGTTTCCGGAACTATCAGATTCGAAACGAAACAAAGGCATTTTTGTTCGGACTAGGTACTCGAAAACTCTTAAAAAACAATAATGGGTTGGAAACAAAAATAGAAACTGTTGAAAGAAAGATTTGGAATGCTTTTAAGGAAGTTTCAAAACTTTCTTGGGGAACTACAAATAAACAGTAGAGAACATGGTAGAAAAATTCAAAGGATTGTGTTCTTGTGCACTTTCTTAAAGTTCAGTTGTTCTATTTTTCTGAAACCTTGAAGCTATTAGTATGGAATAGGAAGAAAGATTCCACCAAGACATAGATGACATGGAACGATGATATCAGGGAAGATGGAACGTCTACATGATGGCGGATTAATGTTGGATACTGCGCAGATAAGACCCCGAAAGTTGTGTATAAAAGAAAAAGTACCAAATGAAGATTTGAAATCAAACAACAAAGACAATACAAGGACTTGTAACATTTTAAAATGATTCTTTGTAACAACTTTCGTGCATAAAAATATTCTCTCCTACATTTTATAATAAAATAAACTTTTTTAATCAGAATACACGTGAATACGCTATTTTTACATATCTTCAAATCCATTTTCTGAATTCTATTTTCTGTAATTGGAGGTTTTACGAAAACCATGGTTAACTCAATGGGCTATAAGCAGTCTCTCGTTCCTAATTACGGGTCACTGGTTCCAGGGAAGGGAGAGAGCCACTACCGTGAGACAAACACAACATCCGCGCGTCACCGGGATTTGAATCCATCTCGGTCGAATTCTCGAAAACCAGAGCTTAGACCACTGCGCCACCTGGATGGCACTACATCCATTTCGTAAACAAATCCTTATGTCTTAGAGAAAAGTCGTAGTGATTTTTGAATACAGCTCACCAATCAGAATCATCCAAAAACTTGCTGGCAATTTTCAGCGACTCGAAATTTGCAGACCTTTGTAAGTGGCGAACAGCTCATACAGCTTTCTTCGATATCAAAGCCCCCCCACCCTCCTCCTTTCCGTGAGAAAGAAAAAAAAAGTTTCGCGCCTGCGAGTGACCCATTTCAGCTCTTAAACGTAATAAATGATAACCGAATAAAGCTAACTGAGCCTTCGGTGAAATTAATGGAACACTATAGCTGCCATGCAGATTTGAAATTCAACCTGTTTTCAGAAGATATTTCGTATTGTGGCCTCATAAACTTTTGCAAAACGCTGGGAGGAAAGCAAATGAGAAGAAAGCGATGAATCACAAAATGAATGATGACAGTGCATAGATCTTTACAAATTTACGCAATTTGTCTGAAAAGCCTCTGGGGCTGCTCAGTTATTTAAATAATTTGTCCACGTTCCCACACGAGCCTTCCTGTAATATGAAAGTTGAAAGAATTTTCCCTGTTCATAATTTACAATGTTGCCAGCGATAAATCGATTCAAATTTACTTCCACCTGTCTCCATATTTCTCTTCTGGGAGTCGAATGAAAGACGCTGCTTGTGCGAACATCTTGCGCTGCTTCACCGTTCTCAAATATCTTCCTCTCCTAAAGAGATTCTAAATTGGCTTCGAATTTCCAGTGGCTTCCCTCGGTTGCAGAAGGAAAGTCTACCGAGTGCAAAATGATGTTGAAAAGATTTGCCTGCATCCGAGGATCTCGGATAGAAAGGCGAGAGTTCTGTGTGCGTGTCACAAACTAAATTTCTCTTCGCAAGTCCGTAAAATACATTTTCATTTTTTTTTAGAAATGGAAATGCTTCCAGCACATTTATTAGTTTATTTCATAAACTCGCAAACACAACGCAAATCGTTGAATACTCCAAAACGTATCGTTCATGACTCCTAAAAAGTGGAAAAAGCTTTTTAATTCAATCAGTAAATATATTGGGTTGATGCATAAGTTCATGCCGTTTTTTTCACCGCTGTACAGGAATGTATTACAGCAGAAGGGAAAACGGAATCAATCAACTATGTACAAATTTTGAAGATGAGAATCCGATTTTGGGCGTAAATGTGACAAGGATGGTAAGTCAGATAATATCGGAAAACTTGAAAATTTTCATCGTCCTGGAGCGGGACTCGAACCAGCGCCTCGAACGTGCTCCAGGACGATTAAAATTTTCAAGCTTTCGGATATTATCTGACTTACCATCCTTGTCACATTTACGCCTAAAATCGGATTGTCATCTTCAAAATTTGTGGTTATAACGAAGTAAATTTCTCCGTCATTTTTGGTCTACGCCGGGATTCGAACCCGAGGCCGCTTATTCCGGAACAAGTCGCTCTACCAACTGAGCTACGCAGACGATTATTCTGATTCCTATCTGCCTTTATGTCGTGTGCGTCCTGCTGGCAGGTACGTCGCATCCCCCCCCCCCCCCGAAAGAGGGCCGGGGGCATGGCCCACGGGTCAGCCGTGACCATGAATCGTTGCAGGCAGCCATCCACTGTAGAACGTACACTTGAGAACTCCCAGTCAATCTGCTGTGTGGAATGCAACATCACACATTTTTATTTTTCGAAGCGCTGGAGAAGGAATTCTCTGATTTTTCCTGTCTCGCGGTGTGAAAATAACATCACACCAATGCGAGATTTTGAACGGCCAGGTCATCCGGATAGTTCGGGCGCCATTATAACGAAGTAAATTTCTCCGTCATTTTTGGTCTACGCCGGGATTCGAACCCGAGGCCGCTTATTCTGGAACAAGTCGCTCTACCAACTGAGCTACGCAGACGATTATTCTGATTCCTATCTGCCTTTATGTCGTGTGCGTCCTGCTGGCAGGTACGTCACATGGTATATGGCGTAATCCCGTATTTCTTTCATAATTGTTTGCGATGGTGTCCCAACGTCTAGATAGGTATGTCATTCTTGAAAAACCGTGCATGTTTTGCTGCGAAGAAATCATCAAGGAAATTCTGGAGATCAACATCATTGTTGAAAATTCTGCCACGGAGTACATTAGACAGAGATCGGAACAGTTCATATTCTGAAGGAGCAACATTTGGGGAATAGCCGGATATGGAAGGATCTCCCATTTCATGTCCTGAGTGGCCATTTTAGTCATGTTTGCACTGTGAGGTCGTGCGTTATCATGTTGGAGAAGGACAGGATGGCGCCGATGTGGCAATTTCTGCTGAATTGCTCCCTCCACACGATGGAGTTGCTCACTAGAGGGCGCAGCGTTAATGGTCAGATTCCTCGGTAGAGTTTCCTAGTGAATAATGTCTTCCATGCCCCACCAGAAATACAAAATATTCTTCGCAGGATGAAGGTGATATTTTGTACGTGCTGTTGGCGTCTTATTTGGGATTAACCATTTCCTCCGATGCCTGAAAGTCACGTACAAGCATCGCTTTTCATCTCCACCAACTATACGTGACAGAAAGAGTTTGTGTTGCTGACAACATTCGCGATAGCGGACGAGCTAGGAACCACATATAGCAACACGCTGACTCTTGTTGTCCTCGGTGAGAGTGTGAGGCACCAAAGGCCCAAATTTCTGGACCTTTTCCATATGTTTCAGGTGTTGCACCACGGTGGCCTGATCATAATCCATATCAGTGGCCAATTTGCGCGTGGTTTGACGCGGATATAAGTTGACGAGATGGTTCAAACGATCCTCATTAAAGTGAGATGTATGGAGAATCGTTGAGGTCAAAATTACCACCTTGGAATAACTCAAACCATTTGCGGGCTGTCCTCGGAGCAATAGTAGCCTCTCCATATACAGCAAAAATTCGTCGAGTGGTGTCGGCGACTGTGAATCCCTTGTTAAACTCGTAGAGGAGCAGATGTCGGAAATGTTCCTTCCTTTCTACAGGAGCAGATATCAGAAACGTTCATTTCTCTCTACTTGACACTCCATACTTTCGGACCTGAAAACCAAAAAACCATTATCCACAATCACACAGTGAAATATGATTTAGATGCACGACATTACTGGCTACATTTTGATATACAACTGACATTCTGCACCGTCACTACTAACCTGGGAAATACTCGTGAAATAAAAGAGCATGAACTTATGCGTCAGCACAATACATTTTATTGCTTATTGAAATCCGTTACAGCAGCCATGTGAAGCGCAAATTATCCGCCTGAACTGCAGAGGTGACATTTCACGCTTCCGTGAGTTTGCCCGTGTGGGTCCTGGTTCGAGTCCTTGATGAGGCATGGGTGGTGGGGTTTTTCGTACAAGGTTGGCTCTTTCTGCAGGGTGTTTCACTCGCAGGAGGCCTTGGGTTTTTGTTTATTTCAGATATAATATACAGCCATTTTCAAAAGTTTAAGACCGCCTGTTGGTATTAGGAGATTTCTGCCGATTGCGTCAGCTACTGTCTGTATTACTTAACGTCCTGTCTGTGTTGCATCATCCTACAGCATCAGCTGTTAATAGAGTTGGAGGAACCGTACGAGCGTCAGTTTGCTTCTGGTTTTCATGCTACGAGGTTTTGTACGTACTTTCTTTACAGCGAAAAATGGGCAAAAACGCGTCATTAAGTGTTACACAGAGGTCACAAATATCGACTTTATATCATGAAGAATACTCCGAACGTGACATAAACAGAAAGATGAACGTGAGCAATACTGCTATTCATAATACGATCATGAAATATCGAAATACAGGTGAATTTAGAGACCGAAATAGAAGTGGACTTCTAAGGAAAGCAACTCCACTCGATGACAATACCATGAGGCGAATAGTTATTAGTTCTCCGAAAAGTTCGTGCAACAAAATCAAGGCCTTTCTGCATTCAAAAGCTTCTGATATTAGTAACAGCACTGTTCCCCGACGCCTTAGCAAAGATTTTGGAATAAAGTCGTATAAACCTGCATATAAACCTAGACTATCCTCTGTCATGAAAAAGAAGACTCCAGTTTGCGAAGCGTAATCAATTGCGGAGTGCTGAAAATTGGAGCCATGTTCCTTTTTCCGATGAATCAACTGTACAGCAATTTGAATCACGTGAATCGCATGTTCGACGATCGAAAGGCAAAAGGTTTGATGAAAAATACACCGTTAGCCCCGTGAGACATCCGCCTAGTCAGATGATATAGGGTGCTATGTCAGCAACCGGTACTGCTTCATTTTCATTTTTGCCGACAGTCGCTACCATGACTGGTCCTTTTTATGTGGAAATATTACGTGAGAAGCTGTTAACTCATATGCAATTGCACAAATGCACAATCTTTGCGCTGTATGATGCTCCATGCCACAGATCAAATACAGTAAAGTACTACCTGTAGAGGAAAAACATAACAGTTCTTGAGTTTCCCTGTAATAGTTCCGATCTTAACAATGCCGAAAATTTGTGGAGCATTTTAAACGACAAGGTAGCAGAAAAACAGCCATCAAATTACCAAGTATGTTTGGTGCAAGAACATTTCAAGTGACTACTCCCTCATTCAGAGTATGGCACATCGTATTCTGTCAGTTATAAAAAACAAAGGTGACCACACAAAGTACTGATTTCGGTCTTTTTGTGCTCTAAAGAATGTAAGTATTCATCTGTGGTGTCATTTTTTCAAGTATTTTTGACTAGTAATTAGTTGTTTCTTTGAAAATCTTAATTTTCAATAAATTGACATGTGGTCTTAAATTTCTGCAAATGACTGTGCAAGGCAGGAAAACGTAATCGTGGAACTACATACCTTGAGAGATGTCCAACGTATCGCATCACAACAAATGCTCGAAGTGACCTCCCCCTTCCTGCCTGAACCTGGCGTCTTGGCGCTCCAAGTTTGCTAATGTCTCAATTAGCTGAGCGTGGCTGATGTCGTCAATTGCAGCGGTGATGTTCGCTTTCAGTTGAAGTGTGCGTGGTTTATTGGCATATACCTTTCCCTTCACAAGAAGAAGTTTTGGGGACTGAGATCTGGAGACCTTGGTGGCCATATTCCTTCGGAGATTATGCGATATTCGAAGTAGTGGGTTTTAACCACAGATGTCGTATAAAAGACTAGATTGGCTGTCTGCTCTGTTGAGCATGGGCTAGAGCTGTGAGAAGCGTGGAGCCACATTGAGCGGGTCAAGATGGTGGCGGAGCATGGCACGTTACGTAGGATAGTTTTTTTTTTTTTTTTTGATTGGAGGTTTAACGACCACCGTGAGCAACTCAATGGGCTATAAGCAGTCGCCCGTCCCTAATTTAGGGTCACTGGTTCCAGGGAAGGGAGAGAGCCAGTACCGTAAGACAAACACAACATCCATGCCTAACCGGGATTCGAACCCGGACCCCTTACGGACGAATGATCAGAGGCCAGCGCTTTAGACAACTGCGCCACCGGGGCGGCTAGGATAGTTTGGACTTGGTTATTGTATAAATCATGGTGAAAGCTTCCTCAGATAAAAATCTTACTCAGAGGGACAAAAATATAATTACTGTTACTTATTTGCCTCTTGCCCAATGCTGAAAACAATATATATATATATATATATATTAAAATTAAAAGCTGGTATTGCATGCAAGTATAGAAAATTATTGGAAAACATTTTTAAGAAGGTAATGCAGCAACGATTTAAAATAATGTAAATGCAAATAATAATTTATTTAAAGTCAATAAGTAGCTATTAAATCCAGCAAACTATTGATTTGAACCCGAAAAAAATAAAAGGCTTCCACATGCTTTTACATAGAAAAGCTGAAATAATATGAACCTTTTTCCTTGTTGCTATTACCTCTGTCATTCTGATTTATTTATTATGTTTGCTCTAAAAGTTTTGAATTTCACCAAAAATTTTGATATTTCGTCTTGTTATGCACTAAGGAAATTTCAGTTTTTAACATTTCACATTTATTTGGGCAATATAGCAACGAATTCATTAACAAGGAGCGTCAAAATCATATCTCTCAGCAAATTAAAACTAGCGTGATATTTTTTTATATCGCAGATACCGGAATGTCTTCTCTGGAATTTAAGACCTGGCCGAATCTGAAATAATTCAATATTTTGCAAGACCCTTGGCATTATAGTTAGCACTAAGGAATGTTACTGTTTTTTACTTAAATTTTATAACTTCCGCCGCTAAATGGGTACTGACTGCTTTGAATCTCAATATAAATAGAAAATCACAGTACCAAACTCGTATTCCTTTGACTTAATGCAAAGTAGCCTTGCTTAAATGGATCGCGATGACCCGCTGAAAATGGCGCCTACCTTCTCACGCCTCATGGGCTGGGTGTCCAATCTAGATTCTTGTATATGATATCTGTGGCTTTAACTGACATAGACGTTTCGGACGTTTGCCAGTTCTTGCTGGTAGTAGCCACGTTGTAACTCAGTTTTTTTCCAACTGATTAACGAATGTGTCGATAATTTCGCAGTGCACGTCTGTGTCCACAGTCGTTCCAAAGAATATGGGCCATATGATGTGCGTGTGAGGCGCACCATACTCTAAACTCGAGGTCATGCCGCGGATGTTCATGAATCGCTCGTGAATTCGCTTTGGTCCACAAGCGCATATTCTGCGATTTCTGTACCCAAGCAAGTGGAACAACGCTTCGTTAGAGAAAAATATTATGTCAAGAATATCATCAATTTCTGCCATGAAGGTATGAAATAAATTGCAGTATGACACCCTTTTACTAAATAGAGCCCCTACAATCCCTGCACTACGGACACTCGATACCGGCAAATGCTCCCTTTTTTTCTGTGGCATGTCGATGGTGACAAGCCAATTTTTCGGGGAAAATCGCCGTAAAGACTTGCTTGGTGAATTAAGTTACCAGCTACGCATGTCCTGCACTGCTTCCTGAGTCACTGCTGGACGACCGCTTCCGTGGATATTCAAGAAGGTGCCTGTTGTCTCCGGTTTTTTCGTCATCTTCTGTATCGCACTTTTTGACTGCGCTGCAACATTAAACCATTTTCTAAAATTGGAGCGCGTGAACGTGACTGAACCCTTAGTCCAATATGATTTGATCAAGAACACTTTCTGCTAAATCATGTATGCGTTTACTGCACCGAGAGTGGCTGCGAATTGAGCTTATCAAGGTTTGGGGAACTCGACGTCGGAAATTGGCGACGGCTGCACCCCGCAGGCTAGACATGCCGGAGTCGTGTTGCATTTAAACGTGTATCTTCTATCCATGTCGGTAATGCCGTAGTTGCAACCGTCTTGTTTGTACATTATGTCTGTGGTAAACGATAAATCGATGCTTCCCACGTGTGAAACTGCCTGTCTTCCCTTGAATCCCCCCATCTCCCCTGTTTTTCATTCCCCTCTTGGCTTCGAGCAGGTGTAGTAACTGTACAAGACCTCACTAACTCGGATCTATCCTGGCGCCCTCTCTCTGGCCTCCCCCCTGCAATTCTCTCGTCCCCATCCGCCCATTTGGTCTATGAGTCTCTGCTAACTGCACTTCTTTCGCTTTTCCCTGATCTTGTCTCCCCCACCGGTCTCGTCTCTGTCTTTTCTGCCCCTCTTCCGCTGCCGTTTTCCTCCGACTCACAAACTCGGTTCTTCCTCTCTCCTCTCTCTCCTCTAAATCTCTTTATCGTTTTCTAGTGCACCTTGCCACCCCTTCACCGCTTTCTATTCTGGAGGTTCCCCCTGCTTCTCTTCCTCTTGTCTGGGCCGCTGCCCGCTCACCCTTATCTGCCCCTCTTGAAATTAATACCCACTGGCTCTTTTTGCATAATCGCCTCCCTGTTCCGTATTTTCTCTTTCGCATGTCTCTTCTCTCCTCCCCTCTCTGCTCCTTCTGCGCACAGGAGGCAGACGTTTCTCACGTCTACCTTTACTGTCCCATCCTGATGCCTCTCCTCCACCAGGCTTTCCGGATTGCCAGTCGCTCTTGTTCTCAAGATCTTCCGTTCACTGCCTACAGACATCTTCTTCTGCGGGCTCATCCACCTACAACTCTTCCTTCAGTATGTGCCTATCTTTTCGTGCTGGTTAAACACGTTATTTACGTATACCTTCAACAACTCCGCAGCATTTCCTCGCCGGTCTCTTTACACCAGGCCAGCGCAGCACTTTTGTGCCATTTTCAAGATCGATTGCTTTCTCGACTCCGCCTGGAGTACCAGTCGGCTTCTTCCAGTCGTCGAGAAGCCACCTTCTATGCTACCTGGGCGCCGGCCTCTCCATGGTTTGCGATTGATTCTGGACTGCTACACCTATCAGAACCCTAGGACATTCTACACCTCCTTTGCTGAGTTCCTTGGCACCCTGGTGGCCCTCCTCCACTCTACGACTCGTGCAATCCACACTACCGTTGAATTGTGAATGCTAATGCCATCTCAGTGTATTTTCATGCTTACTCGTGTACATTACTTACTTTCACCCCACCTGTATTATGTTGCTTTGGTGCCCTCGTTAAATAACTTGCACAATTGTGCACGCTGTGTTTTTATCTCATGTATGTAATGTTTTACCTTCACGGCGGTGTTTGTGCTGTTCTTTTTTTAATTGTGTACTATTGTTTCGCCTGTGTTATCCTGTAAATCATGCCCAGCCAATGTCATGTGACACGATGTGTTTCTCTTTGTCACTTCTGCAATTTTTTATTCAATAAGCTTTGCTTGCAGCATTTGTTATTCATCCCCATTGTCATTGCAGTGTATATACCATCATGTTTTTAACAGCTTTGTATTATTTCCCAGTGAGATGCCCAATACTGTACGTCTCCCTCTTATGTTTTCTTATGATAAATTAGAATAAAGCGATTTTGAAACCTTGAATCAGTGGCCCAAAATAACAACACGTATTCCTTTGAACCAGTGGCTCAGAATAACTGCCTGTATTCCCTTGAACCAGAGGCCCAAAATAACTGGGAGGCTCTTTAAATCCCGGAACATAAAATATGAAATTTTACACACTGATTGCTTATTGAACTACGTTGCAAGTTTCAATGACGTTTGTACTTATCTTGTTTTTTAATTTTGTTATAGTGATCATAATAATCATGCTGATTGGAAACATAGCAATAGTTTGTACATGGCATCAACTAACGTACAAAAATAATATTAATACACAATTGTTTGTGAAAATTGCAACACCATGAAGGACTACTGGTATCAGGGTGAAACTTACACGATATGTATAACAGATCTCTCTCTCTCTCTCTTTCTCTTGCGTGAAACCAGTGGCCCTAACTTAGGAACGAGGCGACCGCTTACAGCCCACTGAGTTGCTCACGGTATTCGTTAAAACCTCAATCAGCCGCCCCGATGGCGCAGTGGTCTAAGCGATGGCCTCTGCTCATTCGTCCGAACGGGGTGCGGGTTCGAATCCAGGTGCGGCATGGATGTTGTGTTTGTCTTACGGAACTGGCTCTCTGCCGCCCCGGTGGCGCAGTGGTCTAAGGCGCTGGCCTCTGATCATTCGTCCGTAAGGGGTCTGGGTTCGAATCCCGGTCAGGCATGGATGTTGTGTTTGTCTTACGGCACTGGCTCTCTCCCTTCCCTGGAACCAGTGAGCCTAAATTAGGGACGGGCGACTGCTTATAGCCCATTGAGTTGCTCACGGTGGTCGTTAAACCTCCAATTAAAAAAAACAATTCAGGAGAGTGTAAGTACATCATTGGTAGATAACGATTTATGTATCCCTACACTAATCCCCCGCTAGACATCATTGGAATTTCCTTATTGGTCAGCACGCTGTTTTATTTTAAAGGTTTAACTACCACCGGTTTTGTATCTTAACTCCTGTGCCGAACAATGCATTCAAGTCAGGTGTGAATAATGACGTTAGGAGATAGCGATTTTCTCATTCCAAAACCGCGCCAAAGGTCTTCCGAAGTTCCTCAATTATCTACTTACGTATATTAAGATGAGAAGATGAAGAGACAAATACGCGCTTATGTCCAATTTGCTTCCGTTTAAAGTGAGGGCTTCTTGAGGGAAAATATTTTTCATTCTTGGCAGAGCCTCGCAGATTTCACTCGAGCTGCCAACATATTCTCTAACTGCACATTGACATAATGTTCCTACATTTCGTACGGCAAAAGCAAACGATAAAAATGCGGTACAAAGCACTGCGTAGTTCTGTTTGTGTTCGTATTTTGTGCATTAGCTTTCATCATCAATCTCTTGGCTTTCAAAAATCGCTGAAGCGCTTCACACCGTTGGGGTCCATTGACTGCAACGCAGCACGATCTGCAATATTCCGTATCATTTAACATTCTAATTTATTCAGCACCCATATTTACCTTCCATCGTTACCATTTCTAGACATCGATCTCGATTGTTAAATGGAATGAAAACTGTAAATCCTGTGATACATACGCGACTTACGTCAAAAGTCTTTATAAGCCTGAGGTCCTTTCATTCGGGTACGTCCTTCCCAAAGTACAATGTGCCGTGATTTGATTAAAACTCAAATCACATTAAATGTTTGTTTTCACCCGTAGTTTTATTTCTCCTCGTTAAAGAATGACAGAGGGACCAAACAAAGGAACTGAAGTTTATTCGTAGGGAATGGATCTCCGTCAGAAGACACAGAACGAAAAGTGGTGCGAATAACGAGCACAAGTCTTTGTTTCAAAGGCAATAAAACAAAATGCAGGTTGCCCATTAACTTAATAGTGCTATAAAACACTGCAGGGTCTCAAGTCTGGGGTAAGGCGTCATTTTTTTTTTATTTGCGATTTTTTTTTTTGCGTTGCGCGTGCAGCAGTGAATTAATGGGGCGTGCCTCGGGTATGCCTCGGCGTCAACTACTTCCGGCTGTCTTTAAGCATTTTTCACGGAATGAATTATTAACGGGAATCTCGCGTCCGCTGTATTTAGCGACTTCAATCGCGGAGATCCCCGCTGTTTGACTCCGCATAAATTTTATTACGACTGGGAGCAAATAGATATTCTGATAGTGAACGTCGATTATGAGCTTCTGAAAATGCCTCTTTTCTTCTTCTTTCATTGAAATCTAACATCATCTGCTTGAGATCAAACCCTCGCGGCGAGAAAGACGTCTCTCGCTCCCTTTCTCCAGCACTCTCTGCAAACTTTTCCGATGATATTTTTACGCATTAAAATACGATGTAATATTCAGCAGTTTCTCGTGACTTTGTAAATGAAATCAAGGACTCATCTGAAATCTGATAGTTTTGTCAATAAAAAAGGGAGTGAGCGTTGTTAGGCTTTAACGGCCTTACGTGAAATCCTTCATGAAGATGTTCTGGTAAGCTGAAGATAACGACACAAATATTTTTCGTTCCATTAAGATTTGGTGAAATTATAGTTTTTTTTTTAATTTGGCATATATTTGGAGCTATGCTATAGGTTTTGGAAATGTATACCCTTAAAACATTACTTATAATACATCTGTGATTCCTGTAGCTCTGGAACTTCTTAACGCTTATGCTCTGGATATTTAGCATACAGGGTGTTTCAAAAGTGGTAGTCAAAAATGAAAGAATGAATACCACACATTAAAATAAGCAAAAAAGTTCTACACAACATGTGCCCGGAAATAAGTCGTTTGTGAGATAATGCAAATTGTATCTTTCGATCCACAAATGACTTGTTCGTTTCAGCGCATGATCATTTACGCCTTTTCTCTTCCACAGTGGGCGAGACTGAACAAATAGCCGGCACGGTGCATGTCTAAGCTTAGGGCCGCGGATGGCCTAGTGGTCAATGTCCGTGATTGCCACGGAGAAAACCACAGGTTCGATCCCAGGCAGGTACGAAAGCTCGAACCACTAAATATCCGCAGTGCGTCGGATGGGTACGTTAAGCCGTCAGATCCCGTGTACTGACCCTCCAGTAATAAATAAGGGCGTCTTCCTCCCCTTTTCTACCTCGCTTCCGTGTCACTTTTCTATTGGGCACTCTAGCCCAAATCAACTGGCTTCCTAGTCCTAAGGGTTGTTTAAGACCTGGGGTCCGACACTCCTTTCCTAAAAACTCTACATCTGATCTGATCTGTCCAAGGTTAGTTTACGTCGAACTGTGGTAAGAAGACTTCGCAATGAAAGGAAGTTACGGAAACGAAGAGTACACGGACATGCATTTCATGTAAGGTAAAGCCAACGGCAAGGCACTCCAGGTTACACTCTTGTACCAAGGAGCTTTTCCCCACCGAAGGCAGCCTCACAGACGCACAGTCCAAAGATTACATCAACGCCTCAGAGAAAATGGGAGTTTCACCCCTGATGTACGAACAGGTAGGTCCAGTAAGTACTGGGTAAACGTATAGGTGTGTGTTCGTATAGGATAAAAGTATAGGTGTAAACGTATAGATGTGGTACTGGTAACAGGTAGGTTGTGTAGGTACTGGGTAAACGTATAGGGCCGCGGATGACCTAGTGGTGTAAACATCATGTGCACAGTAATACAGAGGATTTAGACTTGGTGATCTAGGAGGTTTAGTGTACACCTCTGTCGATGACACCGTTGAAGATTTTCTATATGTAAAGCTTAGTGTACACCTCTGTCGATTGCACCGTTGAAGATTTTCAGCGTCGCATTGAAGGTGCTGTTCAGCAAATCAGAAGTGAACCAGGACCATTTGAAAGGATTCGCGACTTCTTTCACTGAAGGTTACGAAGCTGCATGCAAATGCACGGACAACACTTTGAACACCTTCTGTAACATCCTGCAGCATGTTACAACTGCAACGGTCAGTGTTGTTAAAATCCGTCGTACTGCATTATCGGATGTTTCAATAAACCATTCTTAGCAAGGGTTGCATCGTTCAGCTCAAGAAATGTACCTCCCTTGTCATTGGTGGATCGTAAGATACAATGTGCGTTATCTCGCAAACGGCTCATTTCCGGGCCAATGTTGTCTGGACTTTTTTGCTTATTTTAGTGTGTGGTATTCATCCTTTCATTTATGACCATCACTTTTAAAACACCTTGTATACCGGGTGATCGTAATTAAAGTACACCTATTCAAAGCTGTCTAGAGAGATATTTAGCAGTCCACATGCAACCAAATTTGGTATGATGACATTTCAGGACATGCGGAAGACATTTCCGTAAAACAAACATAGTAC
Source organism: Macrothele yani (assembly GCA_039090855.1). Classification (NCBI taxonomy): domain Eukaryota; kingdom Metazoa; phylum Arthropoda; class Arachnida; order Araneae; family Macrothelidae; genus Macrothele; species Macrothele yani. The sequence continues at coordinate 26,707,895 of CM077002.1, read as the reverse complement.
CTGAACTCACCACTCTGGAGCTATGTCACTGCAAACAACGAAAAAGCCGTTTAATTTGCAGCCCAGTTCTGATATGAACACACGTGTTGCAGCCCAGTTCTGACATGAACACACGTGTTGCAGCCCAGTTCTGACATGAACACACGTGTTGCAGCCCAGTTCTGATATGAACACACGTGTTGCAGCCCAGTTCTGATATGAACACACGTGTTGCAGCCCAGTTCTGACATGAACACACGTGTTGCAGCCCAGTTCTGACATGAACACACGTGTTGCAGCCCAGTTCTGATATGAACACACGTGTTGCAGCCCAGTTCTGATATGAACACACGTGTTGCAGCCCAGTTCTGATATGAACACACGTGTTGCAGCCCAATTCTGATATGAAAGTAGGCACAACAGCTGAATGTCGTTATTAACAACTACGATGACCATCACCATGCTGGGCATTTCTTGTTAAGCTGTTTTATGAAAACAATGGCAATGCTGCGGCTGCACTTAGGGAATTTCGCCGTCGTAAGAAATTAGGCCAAGGACCACTGACTTCAGAACGTCTCGGGAGAATGATCACTCGATTCGAAGAAACCTGACGTCTAGGAGGAGTTAAACCCAGTCGAGGGCTCAAACCTATCACTTCACAAGTTGTTGAAGATGCTTCCAGAGCTGTTGCTGAACATTCAATGAACAATGTTGCAGGCTCCAGTAGTGCACACGTGCAGTGTCACAGCACCTGAAGTTATCCTGTGGCACATTGCGGCCACCTCCTTCTCCGGGTCTTAACCCAGTGTCATTTATGGTTGTGGGGACACTTTAGAGTGTGGTTCATCAAGGACATGCCGCAAATTTATCAGCTTTGAAAGACAGTATCCTGAGAAGCATCACAGTGTACCAGCTACGGTCGGCAGTTGAACAGTGTTCACCTCCTTCAGGTTTTACAACTTCAGGATGAGGACCACATTAAGCAGTATCCCTTGCATCGCTAAGGGGAACATTGTTTAGCACGAGCGTCTTGTAACAATAAAATGCTTGTTGCTTGCAGCGCTACAAGTGCCATAGTGGTGAGTTTTGGTATTTCTTTTTCTTTTTACGGAAATGTCTTCCGCATATCTTGAAATGTCACCATATCAAATTTGGTTGCATCTGGACTGCTAAATATCTCTCTAGACAGGGTTGAATAGGGGTACTTTAATTATGATCTCCCTGTATATACGGCTTTTACTCATTATGAAAATGCTTTTGAATCATTGAAGCCATTAGCAGCCATAATACAGGATTTCTTTGAAATCCTGTATTATTTAAGATGGATTCATCAGCATTACTAATTACATCTATATATACTCTCAAACTCTCGACTGTTCGAGGACACGCCACTGATAAAAACGGCACAGGGAGTGTGACAAAGCGACGTTAATAAGAACTGCACGTGGAGTGTGACAAAGCGACACCAATAAAACCTGCACAGAAAGTGTGACAAGGGACATCAATAAAAACTGCGCAGGGAGTGTGACAAATCGACACTAATAAAAACTGCACAGGGAGTGTGACAAAGCGACGTTAATAAGAACTGCACGTGGAGTGTGACAAAGCGACACCAATAAAACCTGCACAGAAAGTGTGACAAGGGACATCAATAAAAACTGCGCAGGGAGTGTGACAAATCGACACTAATAAAAACTGCACAGGGAGTGTGACAAAGCGACGTTAATAAGAACTGCACGTGGAGTGTGACAAAGCGACACCAATAAAACCTGCACAGAAAGTGTGACAAGGGACATCAATAAAAACTGCGCAGGGAGTGTGACAAATCGACACTAATAAAAACTGCACAGGGAGTGTGACAAAGCGACGTTAATAAGAACTGCACGTGGAGTGTGACAAAGCGACACCAATAAAACCTGCACAGAAAGTGTGACAAGGGACATCAATAAAAACTGCGCAGGGAGTGTGACAAATCGACACTAATAAAAACTGCACAGGGAGTGTGACAAAGCGACGTTAATAAGAACTGCACGTGGAGTGTGACAAAGCGACACCAATAAAACCTGCACAGAAAGTGTGACAAGGACATCAATAAAACTGCGCAGGGAGTGTGACAAATCGACACTAATAAAAACTGCACAGGGAGTGTGACAAAGCGACGTTAATAAGAACTGCACGTGGAGTGTGACAAAGCGACACCAATAAAACCTGCACAGAAAGTGTGACAAGGGACATCAATAAAACTGCGCAGGGAGTGTGACAAATCGACACTAATAAAAACTGCACAGGGAGTGTGACAAAGCGACGTTAATAAGAACTGCACGTGGAGTGTGACAAAGCGACACCAATAAAACCTGCACAGAAAGTGTGACAAGGGACATCAATAAAAACTGCGCAGGGAGTGTGACAAATCGACACTAATAAAAACTGCACAGGGAGTGTGACAAAGCGACGTTAATAAGAACTGCACGTGGAGTGTGACAAAGCGACACCAATAAAACCTGCACAGAAAGTGTGACAAGGGACATCAATAAAAACTGCGCAGGGAGTGTGACAAATCGACACTAATAAAAACTGCACAGGGAGTGTGACAAAGCGACGTTAATAAGAACTGCACGTGGAGTGTGACAAAGCGACACCAATAAAACCTGCACAGAAAGTGTGACAAGGGACATCAATAAAAACTGCGCAGGGAGTGTGACAAATCGACACTAATAAAAACTGCACAGGGAGTGTGACAAAGCGACGTTAATAAGAACTGCACGTGGAGTGTGACAAAGCGACACCAATAAAACCTGCACAGAAAGTGTGACAAGGGACATCAATAAAAACTGCGCAGGGAGTGTGACAAATCGACACTAATAAAAACTGCACAGGGAGTGTGACAAAGCGACGTTAAAAAGAACTGCACGTGGAGTGTGACAAAGCGACACCAATAAAACCTGCACAGAAAGTGTGACAAGGGACATCAATAAAAACTGCGCAGGGAGTGTGACAAATCGACACTAATAAAAACTGCACAGGGAGTGTGACAAAGCGACGTTAATAAGAACTGCACGTGGAGTGTGACAAAGCGACACCAATAAAACCTGCACAGAAAGTGTGACAAGGGACATCAATAAAAACTGCGCAGGGAGTGTGACAAATCGACACTAATAAAAACTGCACAGGGAGTGTGACAAAGCGACGTTAATAAGAACTGCACGTGGAGTGTGACAAAGCGACACCAATAAAACCTGCACAGAAAGTGTGACAAGGGACATCAATAAAAACTGCGCAGGGAGTGTGACAAATCGACACTAATAAAAACTGCACAGGAGTGTGACAAAGCGACGTTAATAAGAACTGCACGTGGAGTGTGACAAAGCGACACCAATAAAACCTGCACAGAAAGTGTGACAAGGGACATCAATAAAAACTGCGCAGGGAGTGTGACAAATCGACACTAATAAAAACTGCACAGGGAGTGTGACAAAGCGACGTTAATTAGAACTGCACGTGGAGTGTGACAAAGCGACACCAATAAAACCTGCACAGAAAGTGTGACAAGGGACATCAATAAAAACTGCGCAGGGAGTGTGACAAATCGACACTAATAAAAACTGCACAGGGAGTGTGACAAAGCGACGTTAATAAGAACTGCACGTGGAGTGTGACAAAGCGACACCAATAAAACCTGCACAGAAAGTGTGACAAGGACATCAATAAAAACTGCGCAGGGAGTGTGACAAATCGACACTAATAAAAACTGCACAGGGAGTGTGACAAAGCGACGTTAATAAGAACTGCACGTGGAGTGTGACAAAGCGACACCAATAAAACCTGCACAGAAAGTGTGACAAGGGACATCAATAAAAACTGCGCAGGGAGTGTGACAAATCGACACTAATAAAAACTGCACAGGGAGTGTGACAAAGCGACGTTAAAAAGAACTGCACGTGGAGTGTGACAAAGCGACACCAATAAAACCTGCACAGAAAGTGTGACAAGGGACATCAATAAAAACTGCGCAGGGAGTGTGACAAATCGACACTAATAAAAACTGCACAGGGAGTGTGACAAAGCGACGTTAATAAGAACTGCACGTGGAGTGTGACAAAGCGACACCAATAAAACCTGCACAGAAAGTGTGACAAGGGACATCAATAAAAACTGCGCAGGGAGTGTGACAAATCGACACTAATAAAAACTGCACAGAGAGTGTGACAAAGCGACGTTAATAAGAACTGCACGTGGAGTGTGACAAAGCGACACCAATAAAACCTGCACAGAAAGTGTGACAAGGGACATCAATAAAAACTGCGCAGGGAGTGTGACAAATCGACACTAATAAAAACTGCGCAGGGAGTGTGACAAAGCGACGTTAATAAGAACTGCACGTGGAGTGTGACAAAGCGACACCAATAAAACCTGCACAGAAAGTGTGACAAGGGACATCAATAAAAACTGCGCAGGGAGTGTGACAAATCGACACTAATAAAAACTGCGCAGGGAGTGTGACAAAGCGACGTTAATAAGAACTGCACGTGGAGTGTGACAAAGCGACACCAATAAAACCTGCACAGGAAGTGTGACAAGGGACATCAATAAAAACTGCGCAGGGAGTGTGACAAATCGACACTAATAAAAACTGCACAGGGAGTGTGACAAAGCGACGTTAATAAGAACTGCACGTGGAGTGTGACAAAGCGACACCAATAAAACCTGCACAGAAAGTGTGACAAGGGACATCAATAAAAACTGCGCAGGGAGTGTGACAAATCGACACTAATAAAAACTGCGCAGGGAGTGTGACAAAGCGACGTTAATAAGAACTGCACGTGGAGTGTGACAAAGCGACACCAATAAAACCTGCACAGAAAGTGTGACAAGGGACATCAATAAAAACTGCGCAGGGAGTGTGACAAATCGACACTAATAAAAACTGCGCAGGGAGTGTGACAAAGCGACGTTAATAAGAACTGCACGTGGAGTGTGACAAAGCGACACCAATAAAACCTGCACAGGAAGTGTGACAAGGGACATCAATAAAAACTGCGCAGGGAGTGTGACAAATCGACACTAATAAAAACTGCGCAGGGAGTGTGACAAAGCGAAACCAATAAAAACTGCACAGAGAGTGTGACAAAGAGACACTAATAAAAATTGCACAGGGAGTGTGAGAAAGCGACATCAATAAAACCTGCACAGGAAGTGTGACAAGGGACATAAATAAAAACTGCGCAGGGAGTGTGACAAATCGACACTAATAAAAAACTGCACAGGGAGTGTGACAAAGCGACGTTAATAAGAACTGCACGTGGAGTGTGACAAAGCGACACCAATAAAACCTGCACAGAAAGTGTGACAAGGGACATCAATAAAAACTGCGCAGGGAGTGTGACAAATCGACACTAATAAAAACTGCACAGGGAGTGTGACAAAGCGACGTTAATAAGAACTGCACGTGGAGTGTGACAAAGACACCAATAAACCTGCACAGGAAGTGTGACAAGGGACATCAATAAAAACTGCGCAGGGAGTGTGACAAATCGACACTAATAAAAACTGCACAGAGAGTGTGACAAAGCGACGTTAATAAGAACTGCACGTGGAGTGTGACAAAGCGACACCAATAAAACCTGCACAGAAAGTGTGACAAGGGACATCAATAAAAACTGCGCAGGGAGTGTGACAAATCGACACTAATAAAAACTGCGCAGGGAGTGTGACAAAGCGACGTTAATAAGAACTGCACGTGGAGTGTGACAAAGCGACACCAATAAAACCTGCACAGAAAGTGTGACAAGGGACATCAATAAAAACTGCGCAGGGAGTGTGACAAATCGACACTAATAAAAACTGCGCAGGGAGTGTGACAAAGCGACGTTAATAAGAACTGCACGTGGAGTGTGACAAAGCGACACCAATAAAACCTGCACAGGAAGTGTGACAAGGGACATCAATAAAAACTGCGCAGGGAGTGTGACAAATCGACACTAATAAAAACTGCACAGGGAGTGTGACAAAGCGACGTTAATAAGAACTGCACGTGGAGTGTGACAAAGCGACACCAATAAAACCTGCACAGAAAGTGTGACAAGGGACATCAATAAAAACTGCGCAGGGAGTGTGACAAATCGACACTAATAAAAACTGCGCAGGGAGTGTGACAAAGCGACGTTAATAAGAACTGCACGTGGAGTGTGACAAAGCGACACCAATAAAACCTGCACAGGAAGTGTGACAAGGGACATCAATAAAAACTGCGCAGGGAGTGTGACAAATCGACACTAATAAAAACTGCGCAGGGAGTGTGACAAAGCGACGTTAATAAGAACTGCACGTGGAGTGTGACAAAGCGACACCAATAAAACCTGCACAGGAAGTGTGACAAGGGACATCAATAAAAACTGCGCAGGAGTGTGAGAAATCGACACTAATAAAAACTGCGCAGGGAGTGTGACAAAGCGAAACCAATAAAAACTGCACAGAGAGTGTGACAAAGAGACACTAATAAAAATTGCACAGGGAGTGTGAGAAAGCGACATCAATAAAACCTGCACAGGAAGTGTGACAAGGGACATAAATAAAAACTGCGCAGGGAGTGTGACAAATCGACACTAATAAAAACTGCACAGGGAGTGTGACAAAGCGACGTTAATAAGAACTGCACGTGGAGTGTGACAAAGCGACACCAATAAAACCTGCACAGAAAGTGTGACAAGGGACATCAATAAAAACTGCGCAGGGAGTGTGACAAATCGACACTAATAAAAACTGCACAGGAGTGTGACAAAGCGACGTTAATAAGAACTGCACGTGGAGTGTGACAAAGCGACACCAATAAAACCTGCACAGGAAGTGTGACAAGGACATCAATAAAACTGCGCAGGAGTGTGACAAATCGACACTAATAAAAACTGCACAGAGAGTGTGACAAAGCGACGTTAATAAGAACTGCACGTGGAGTGTGACAAAGCGACACCAATAAAACCTGCACAGAAAGTGTGACAAGGGACATCAATAAAAACTGCGCAGGGAGTGTGACAAATCGACACTAATAAAAACTGCGCAGGGAGTGTGACAAAGCGACGTTAATAAGAACTGCACGTGGAGTGTGACAAAGCGACACCAATAAAACCTGCACAGAAAGTGTGACAAGGGACATCAATAAAAACTGCGCAGGGAGTGTGACAAATCGACACTAATAAAAACTGCGCAGGGAGTGTGACAAAGCGACGTTAATAAGAACTGCACGTGGAGTGTGACAAAGCGACACCAATAAAACCTGCACAGGAAGTGTGACAAGGGACATCAATAAAAACTGCGCAGGGAGTGTGACAAATCGACACTAATAAAAACTGCACAGGGAGTGTGACAAAGCGACGTTAATAAGAACTGCACGTGGAGTGTGACAAAGCGACACCAATAAAACCTGCACAGAAAGTGTGACAAGGGACATCAATAAAAACTGCGCAGGGAGTGTGACAAATCGACACTAATAAAAACTGCGCAGGGAGTGTGACAAAGCGACGTTAATAAGAACTGCACGTGGAGTGTGACAAAGCGACACCAATAAAACCTGCACAGAAAGTGTGACAAGGGACATCAATAAAAACTGCGCAGGGAGTGTGACAAATCGACACTAATAAAAACTGCGCAGGGAGTGTGACAAAGCGACGTTAATAAGAACTGCACGTGGAGTGTGACAAAGCGACACCAATAAAACCTGCACAGGAAGTGTGACAAGGGACATCAATAAAAACTGCGCAGGAGTGTGACAAATCGACACTAATAAAAACTGCGCAGGGAGTGTGACAAAGCGAAACCAATAAAAACTGCACAGAGAGTGTGACAAAGAGACACTAATAAAAATTGCACAGGAGTGTGAGAAAGCGACATCAATAAAACCTGCACAGGAAGTGTGACAAGGGACATAAATAAAAACTGCGCAGGGAGTGTGACAAATCGACACTAATAAAAACTGCACAGGGAGTGTGACAAAGCGACGTTAATAAGAACTGCACGTGGAGTGTGACAAAGCGACACCAATAAAACCTGCACAGAAAGTGTGACAAGGACATCAATAAAAACTGCGCAGGGAGTGTGACAAATCGACACTAATAAAAACTGCACAGGGAGTGTGACAAAGCGACGTTAATAAGAACTGCACGTGGAGTGTGACAAAGCGACACCAATAAAACCTGCACAGGAAGTGTGACAAGGGACATCAATAAAAACTGCGCAGGGAGTGTGACAAATCGACACTAATAAAAACTGCGCAGGGAGTGTGACAAAGCGAAACCAATAAAAACTGCACAGAGAGTGTGACAAAGAGACACTAATAAAAATTGCACAGGGAGTGTGAGAAAGCGACATCAATAAAACCTGCACAGGAAGTGTGACAAGGGACATCAATAAAAACTGCGCAGGGAGTGTGACAAATCGACACTAATAAAAACTGCACAGGGAGTGTGACAAAGCGACGTTAATAAGAACTGCACGTGGAGTGTGACAAAGCGACACCAATAAAACCTGCACAGAAAGTGTGACAAGGGACATCAATAAAAACTGCGCAGGGAGTGTGACAAATCGACACTAATAAAAACTGCACAGGGAGTGTGACAAAGCGACGTTAATAAGAACTGCACGTGGAGTGTGACAAAGCGACACCAATAAAACCTGCACAGGAAGTGTGACAAGGCGACATCAATAAAAACTGCGCAGGGAGTGTGACAAATCGACACTAATAAAAACTGCGCAGGGAGTGTGACAAAGCGAAACCAATAAAAACTGCACAGAGAGTGTGACAAAGAGACACTAATAAAAATTGCACAGGGAGTGTGAGAAAGCGACATCAATAAAAACTTCACAGGGTGTGTGACACAGCTAGACCAATAAAAACTGCACAGGGAGTGTGACAAAACGACTGCAATAAAAACAGCACAAGGAGTGTGACAGAGCGATACCAATTAAAATTGCACAGAGAGTGTGACAAAGCGACACTAATAAAAACTGCACCGGGCATGTGACGAAACGACACCAATAAAACTGCACAGGGAGAGTAACAAAGCGACTCCAATAAAAACAGCATAAAGAGTGTGACAGAGCAATACCAATTAAAATTGCACAGGGAGTGTGACAAAGCGACATCAATAAAAACTTCATAGGGTGTTTGACGAAACGACACCATAAAAACTGCACAGGGAATGTGACGAAACGACACCAATAAAAACTGCACAGGGAAACAAAGCGACTCCAATAAAAACAGCACAAGGAGTGTGACAGAGTGATACCAATTAAAATTGCACAGGGAGTGTGGCAAAGCGACACCACAAAAACTGCACAGGGAATGTGACGAAACGACAGCAATAAAAATTGCACAGGGAGTGTGACAAAGCGACACCATGTCTCCCAAGCTCTTAAATGCCACATTGAAGAATGCCGCACTATCACTGAACTGAGAAGAAAACAAGATAAAGATTAACAATTATTTAAAACATTTTCGTTTTGCTGACGGTATTATCATTCTTGTAAGCATCCCCTTAGAATTATAATGTATGACCCCGGAGCTTACTGACAAGAACCAAGAAGTGGTTTTAAAATGTACTTAGAGAAAACATAATAGGCGAAAATTGCTTTCACAATGCAAGAAGACTTCGAAGTTGATTGAAAAAGCTAAAAATAACCGATGCAGACATTTGCGTTGGATGACAGGAATCCAGCAATGACCATTTTGAAAAAGAAATAAAGCGGGGAATAACAATTGGTTTGGGAGAATTTAGAAGAAGCAGTACGCTGTTCAAGAACAGTTTTCCATTATGTCATAGTAGAAAAGCGTTTAATCAATGTGTATTCTTTTAGTTCTTATTTATGTATTAAAGTCACGTATCTTAACTTAGAAAGATATTCAGAGGCTGCGGGAGACTCGAAGAATCTTGAAAGGACAAAAACTAGGTGTAACCATGAAAGATAGGGAAAGGAGTTCAAGCATCGGCAAATTTTCAACAGTGGAAGACATCATAATCAAAGTGAAATGGCATTGTGCTAGATACACTACCTTTTGCGAAAATCACAACGTCAGGAATGACTACTAGTATTAGCTTGAAACTAACAGGATATGTACACATACAAAGGATTAAAATGTCCTATGCTATATTCACGCTATAGCATTGTCTTGCGCTATATTCCAGTAGGACAATGCTCGGCCGCATGAGGCACGGAGTGTACAACAGTTCTTCCATGCACGGCAGATACTGCTTCTTCTCTCGCCTGCACGTTCGCAGGACATGTCCCCGATCGAACATGTTTGGGATATGGTAGCTTAGCTAAGCGACTGGACCGGTGAGCACCTGCGCCAGTACCACAAATAAACTCGAATCTTGCATGGAAACAACCGGGCAGGCTGTTCCCCAGGACGATATGAAAAATATCTTCCATTCAATGCCACGCCGTGTAGAGATTGTTATTGTTGCTCGAGGTGGTTACCCTCGATAAAAAGATTTTTTTTTTTTTTTTTTTTTTTGATTGGAGGTTTAACGACCACCGTGAGCAACGCAATGGGCTGTAAGCAGTCGCCCGTCCCTAATTTAGGGCCACTGACTCCAGGGAAGGGAGAGAGCCAGTGCTGTAAGACAAACACAATATCCATGCCTCACCGGGATTTGAACCCGGACCCTTCTCGGACGAAAGGTCAGAAGCCATCGCTTAGACCACTACGCCACCCGGGTGACTACAAAGTTTTGAAGCGAAAATCTTTGTATAGCTCTACAAGTGTAATCAGTTATCTCCTGTAACACGACGAATCTGTGATACAAATTTCATTTGAGTAACGTGATTCATTCTTGCTGTTGTTTTGCCGCCCCGGTGGCGCAGTGGTCTAAGCGATGGCCTCTGATCATTCGTCCGAAAGGGGTCCGGGTTCGAATCCCGGTGAGGCATGGATGTTGTGTTTGTCTTGCGGCACTGGCTCTCTCCCTTCCCTGGAGCCAGTGACCCTAAATTAGGGACGGGAGACTGCTTATAGCCCATTGAGTTGCTCACGGTGGTCGTTAAACCTCCAAGAAAAAATAAATCTTGCTGTTGCAATTTTCACAGACAGTAGTGTATAACCATTTTGTGTTCTGCAAATTCATCTCTTTTTTTTTTTTTTTTGATTAGAGGTTTAACGACCACCGTGAGCAACTCAATGGGCTATAAGCAGTAGCCCGTCCCTAATTTAGGGTCACTGGTTCCAGGGAAGGGAGAGAGCCAGTGCCGTAAGACAAACACAACATCCATGCCTCACCGGAATTCGAACCCGGACCCCTTTCGGACGAATGATCAGAGGCCATCGCTTAGAGCACTGCGCCACCGGGGCTGCCAAATTCATCTCTAATCCCATCAATTGACAAACCCTCTCTGCAAATGATAACGAAATTCTCGTTTATGGTGCACTTGTGAAAACACAAGTTGTTGCTCCAGAAATGTGCAATCATGTCTTAGCTCGGACATTTAATTTTGTCTGAACAGTTGCTTTATAAAGAAGCAAATTTCTCCGTCATTTCTGTCCACGCTAGGATTCGATCCCGGATCCCCTAATTCCGGAATAAGTCACTCTACCAATTGAGCTACGCGGACGTTTTATTCTGATTCCTATTCTGCCTTTATGTCGTGTGCGTTCTTCTGTCAGGTACGTCACACCTCCTGGTACGTTACATAATCTCCCCCCCCCCTTTTTTTTTTCTCGAAGTGCTGGAGAAGGGATTCTCTTATTCTTCCTATCTCGCGGTGTGGAAACAACATCACACCAATGCGAGATTTTGAACTGCCGAGTCATCCGGAAAGTTCGGGAGCCATTATAACGATGTAAATTTCTCCGTCATTTTTGGTCTACGCCGGGATTCGAACCCGGATCCCCTCATTCCGGAATAAGTCACTCTACCAATTGAGCTACGCGGACGTTTTATTCTGATTCCTATCTGCCCTTATGTCGTGTGCGTCCTTCTGGCGGCAGGCACGTCACATCTCCTGGTACGTTACAGCTTGTGCTCTCGAAACTTTATAGAAAAGCCGACGGTTCTTAAGAGGAAACGTGAGAAAAGACTGATCTTTAGAAATGAACTTCAGAGGGCTTTCTTATAAATATCTGAAAACAGAGTTTTGTACCATTTTTTGCATTGCCGAGCATGCGATTAAATTTAAACGTGACCTGTAAATGACATAAGATTACAGTAAAGGAAATATAACTGCCCTGTAAAAAAATGAAAAGGTTTGGCTGGCCTTTTGGGAAAAGTACCTGTTAACTGTAAAATTATATTCATCCTTATGACTGCTTGTGGGCACAATATCCCTACACCTGTTACCTTGATTAAAGAAAATTCTTTTTGCGTTGGAATACTTGAACTGTGAGAAATAAGATCCATGACGGTTGGTCTCCTTCTGGTACATAATCCGGCCGTTAGGGTACGTAAATGCAAATTGCATCCAACTCAACATCTGTTTCGCTAGATAGTCTCTAAAAATCTAGTGGGCGATTGGTACGAAACGTTTGTCTAAGATGAGTCCAGTTTAGAATCTCGGGTGAGGTATGGATATTGTGTTTGTTTTAAGGCATTGGCTCTCTCCCTTCCCTTACACCAGAGGCCCTAAATTAGAAACGGGCGACCCATTGAGGTGCTCACGGCACTCGTTGAACCTTAAACACTGTAAATAATACTTTTATGCGTCGATACCCTTTTACCAATATTCTTACAACTTTTTGCTTCAAGTAGCGCATAGTTTCCGCGCTAAAAGACGCAAATTGATATTCTATACACTGCAAAAAAATTCTGAAATTCACGAGCCACTTTCCCCGATTCCTTTCATGAATTAAATTAGAATAATTCTGATAAAACCTTTTCCGTGAAATGACGGAAAAAAACCTGAATTTCACGGATTTTTCGTACGCCAGAAAAAGTCTGAATTTCCAGAAACCTTTCCGCAATTTCCTTCGTATATTAACGGAAAACTCCGTTCTCACTTTTTCCGTATCCATACGAGGAAACCATTTTGGTAATAGGAGCGATTAGCGGGAATACTTGAGGTTTGATTAACTGTTAAATTTCAATTGTCTGTCAAAGGAACTGATTTTAAAGTTCTGTAGGAGATTGGATATTGCATGAATTTTGGATATTCTGTGCACCAGCTATTATAAATTTTGTTACTGTAAGAAACCAAGTAATTAAATTATTGTACAGGTGATTGTACGATGTTTATGTATCATTCTGTGGAGTGCTTAAGACAAAAGCTATTGTAACTCTCAAGAGTAAATTTTATATTTAGAAGTTTTGTGAAATAATACTATAAAACAGTATATTTCAACATTTCTTAAAGATAAATGAAGATTATTTTCAGTTAAAAAAAGATATCTACTTCCAAAGCATTATGATGCTTCTTAATATCACGTTGAAAAAAAAACTTAATTTGTGTTAAGTCCTCATACAGGAAATGTAAAATTATTACAAACGTAAAAAAAAGAGCCCCAACAGAAAACAAGTTAGTAAAATCATGCAATGCATTGATTATGATACGCTTTCCAACATACCAGGGAGCATTACTCAAGTTAGTACTCAAGTTATGACGATAATGGCTGTGGAATAAATCTCGCCCCTGTGTCCTGATCTTCAATCCCATTTCGATGATATTCAACAGAACCGGTTACGTATACTTCCAGAACAACATGATAAAGTTTTGTCTCAATCAAAGCATTTTTATTCAAGTTATGACGCATAAGGGCAATGGAATGGACCCAGCTCCTACTGTATGTCCTGACCTTTGACCCCATTTCACCCATTTTCAATAGGGTTCGTCCCCAAATGGCACACTACCACATACTAAAATTTCATCGAAATCGAACTATTTGTATGAAAGTTATAACGCATAACGGCAATGGAATGGATCCCTCTCCTATGTCTGGACCTTTGACCCATTTCGTCCATTTTCAATAGGTTTCGTCCACAAGTGGTTCCCCACCACATACTAAAATTTCATCGAAATCGAACCATTTTTGCACGAGTTATCGTGCGGAAAAACAGACGGACAGACAGACAGACGGACAAAGCTGGAGCATATACGCTTCTCCAACCTACGGTTGAAAAGCGTAAAAAAAAAAAGAAAGAAATATATCATCGCGAGATCAGTTTTACCTCGAACGTGAGTGCAATTACTAAGACTAGTGGCTAAGTGCGACTTGTAATTTTTGTGAAATTTCTGCCTAAATACGGAAAAACGTAAAACGGACTTTTCTGAAAAAACGAAATAAGTGACTACGGAATATCTGTGAAAATATGGAAGTTGAAAAAAAAGAAAATTCCGTTAAAAAACGGACAGTTACCAGCAACTTTGCTGTACATTATTTTCAGGAATTTTCCGTGAATTCACACCACTTATTTATTACAGTGCATTCATAGTGCCATCTCTGATTCTAAATTTCTTCATGGAAAATTTCCTTTTGCGTCGGATAGCTTTTAGTATGAGCAAAATTTTGCATCTGCTTTGAGTTTTTTTTTTTTTAATAGAAAAGTTTTATTCTAGGAGGAGAATTCTGATTCTTTCTGCAGCGGCATCGCCGTCTTAGGAAAGGACGCATGGAAAAGAAATTTCTGTCCGATGCCACACACCAGAAAAATGTTTTACATTACTGTCTGTGAAAATAATGATCAGTTTTATCGCCAGAAGTGTAAACCTGTGTTATGTATCCATTTCCGTTGTAACGTACCGGGAGATGTGACGTACCTGCCAGCAGGACGCACACGACATAAAGGCAGATAGGAATAAGAATAATCGTCTGCGTAGCTCAGTTGGTAGAGCGACTTGTTCCGGAATAAGCGGCCTCGGGTTCGAATCCCGGCGTAGACCAAAAATGACGGAGAAATTTACTTCGTTATAATGGCGCCCGAACTATCCGGATGACCCGACCGTTCAAAATCTCGCATTGGTGTGATGTTATTTCCACACCGCGAGATAGGAAAAATAAGAGAATCCCTTCTCCAGCACTTCGAAAAAAAAATAAGGGGGAGATGATGTAACGTACCAGGAGATGTGACGTACCTGCCAGCAGGACGCACACGACATAAAGGCAGATAGGAATCAGAATAATCGTCTGCGTAGCTCAGTTGGTAGAGCGACTTGTTCCGGTTAATAAGCGGCCTCGGGTTCGAATCCCGGCGTAGACCAAAAATGACGGAGAAATTTACTTCGTTATACCGTCTTTACTTGCAAAAATCAGATTTGAAAAATTTTCCAGGAACATTTTGAATATTATTCATGAAATTGTTGATTTGCCACTTCGAATAATAAACAATTTTCTTGCTAGTAGTCGTAAAACTCTACTCAGTTTTCGTTGCTCTTTTTGCTTCCAAAAACATATTTGAAAAATTCGTTTTTGTTTTTCATAGCTTTTTTCATATGGAAGATGCTGCATCATAGCGCACAGTACTACCGTGGATGGTAGTATGTATGCATTTCTATATCATCATCATCATCATCATCATTGTCAACAATTATTAATCCACTGCTGGACGAAGGTCTCCCCAAGTTTCTTCCACAACGGTCTGTCTTGTGCCAGTCTCCTCCATGTTACTCCCGCATACTTTCGAATTTCATCCACCCATCTTCCATTTGATCTTCTTCTGGGTCTTTTCCTGTCTCTTGGAATCTAATCCAAAATTTCGGCTGTCCATCGATGGTCTGTCCTTCAGGAAGTATGTCCAGCCCATTGCCATTTCAGGGATTTAACTCTGATCATGATGTCTTCCACACTTGTCATTTTTCGGATCCACGAGTTCCTCTTCTTATCTTCCCTGGTTACACCAAGCATGCACCTCTCCATGCTTTTTTGAGTTGTCTGCAGCCTTTGTATGTCTCTTTTAGTTAAGGTCCACGTTTCTGCACCATACGCAAGCACTGGAAGGATGCATTGATCAAACACTTTTCTTTTAAGACATAATGGCATATTGCTTTTGAAAATTATGCTGTTTCTTCCAAAAGCTCTCCAGGCAAGTTTTGTACGCCGATTAATTTCTTCATCAATGTGACCCTCACTTGATATCTGCTGTCCAAGATAAACGTACCTGTCTGTTATCTCCAGCTTTTCTCCATCAATCGATAAATCTTCATTTCTTGTAAAAGCATTGAACATCATTTTTGTCTTCTGAAAGTTCATTTTTAATCCCACTTCTTTACTCTTGTCAGCAAGTTCGTGGATCATACTCTGCAGCTCTGATGGGGTAGTTGCAAAAATGACTACGTCATCAGCAAAACGAAGGTGGTATCCTTTTGTTTTCCCAGTTCAGTGATTGAAAGACATTTTCCAATGTCGCATTAAAGAGCTTCGGAGATATGGTGTCACCTTGTCTCACTCCCTTTCCAATTTTTATGTGTTTTGTATTTTCAAACATCCGAATCTTTGCACTTGCATTTTCATAGATGTTATTAATAATATCAATGTATGCATCTTCAATACCGCAGGATTTCAGAGCCATTGTAACTGCTGATGGTTTCACCGAATCAAAGGCTTTTTCATAATCGATAAAAGCCATGCACAATGGAAGTTCAGATTCCCTCGCTATTTCAATTAGTTCTCTCAGTACGTGGATATGATCTGTTGTGCTGTAGCCACTCCTGAATCCAGCTTGTTCTCTCGGTTGAGCCATGTCCAGTGTTACCTTCAAGCGGTGTGAAAGAACTTTAGGGAAGATTTTATAAACCACTGATAGGAGGCTGATAGGTCTGTAGTTCCTGAGATCCTCAATGTCCCCTTTTTTATGTAGCAGAATCATTGTAGCGTTGTTCCAATCCTCGGGAATCTTCCCTTCATTAAGGCATCGAGTGAAAATTTGGGCGAGTACTGTTTCGATTTCTCCACTTGCTTCTTGTATGATGTCTACAGTAATTCCATCTTCTCCTGGAGCTTTTCCCCGCTTCATGTTCGTGATTGCATTTGCAACTTCTGCTGGGAGGACTGGAAGAATTCTGGTACTGGTGCCTTTCATGATGTCTGGAGTACATGTATAATCCCTTTCATATAATTTGGAGTAGAAATCTTTCACTCTTGTCAAAATTTCGCCTCTATTTCTTGTTACAGAATCATCTTCTCTTCTCAGTGCCATAATCTGTTTTCTTCCCTTGCTGAGATGTCCCTTTGCTATCTTTAGGCTCTGGTTGTTTTCAATTGCTTTCCTCACTAGTTCACAGTTGAATTTCCTTACGTCTTCAGTGATACTTTTTCGTACTGTCTTGCATAGCTCTATATATTCCACTTTGGAAGTCACATCTTCTTTAGTTGTCCTCATCTCTCTTCTTTTTTGCATCAACATTTTGGTTTTTCCTCATAATTTGTTCACATGCAACTTGTTCTTAGACCCAGCTAATTTTATTGCTGTTGGCATAAGAGCTTTGGTTACTTTTCTGTTAACTTCCGAAATATCCACTTCTTCCGATGTTAGGTCTTCTAAAGCAGAGAATCTGTTCTTCAGTTCCAACTTGAAGGTATTATGGTGTTTTTTAAGGTTGGTTATGTCAATACATTTTGTTTGTATTATGAGCTTACCACGTTCGACTTTAGTGTTGAATTGCAACTTACATCTCACCAATCTATGGTCACTACCTGTGTTGAACTTGTTTAGCACACTGCAGTCTTCAGTGACAAATTTTTTGTTACACATAATAAAATCAATTTCACTTGTCCTCTTATTTGGATGTCTCCATGTCCATTTTCTGTGTGGCTTTTTCTTGAAAAAGGAGTCCAAGATGAAAAATCCTTCTGCCTCTGCAAACTCTACGAGAGTATTTCCACGCTGGTTTCTATTGCCGTGACCGAATTTACCTACTGAAGCTTCGTTCTGTTGCCTTTGCTCTATTTTCGCATTGAAATCTCCCATAATGATCTTCAAGTGCTGCTTGACTTTATTATTTAGATGACAAATTTCCTTATAAAATTCTTGAATTTCTTCTTCAGGATGACTTGTGGTGGGTGCATAAGTTTGAATAATCTGAGCCTTGTATCTTCTCGAGAGTTGCAACTCTATCTCTACTTCTAAACGGCTCGCTGTTTTTTTTTTTTTTTTTTTTTTTCGGAAGCTCTCCTCAAGCCTCTTCTCCAACTTTCGTCTTTGAGCCAGTCTCTTCCAAATCACTCCAGCGTGCTTTGATTATCATCCACTCATCTCCCACGTGCTCTTCTTTTGAGTATTTTCCTTTCCCTTCATATCCAGTTTAGTATTTTAGTTTCCCAACGACCGGTCACTATCATGCGGTAGACGTGCCTGTCATCCCGTGCAGTCGCGCGATTTGGCCGTCCACTTCATGGATTTTTTGCGTTCGAGCCACATCTGGCCCTTGACGCCACGTCCTCATCACTGTACTGGCGTTTCATTCTGTACTAGTAGCAATTTCACGGTAGGAAAATCCGGCTTCTAGCATCCCAACTGTCCCTTCTTGCTCCAAGTTCGTGAAGTGTTCATAATGCGACCTTTTTAGGGGTCAGACAAAGGAAGCATCCTTTCGACTCAATATAGGCTCTTCACTTACTTCTACATCTCGTTTGAGCTAGCTCATTATACCCAAGACAGGATACTTGAGAGGGTGTGCAATTCCTGTAAGTTTCAAGGTAATACAACCAATCCTTCGTGGTGTTGCAATTTTCATAAACAGTAGTGTACAATGCATTTATAAGTATTAAAGAATTATAAGGTGATGGGACAAATTTAGAAGTTACTGGTGCCTGCACATCTTACTTGCAAACAAATACGCAGCAAACGCCGCGTCGAAGAAGAAGTTAATAGTCGTATAAAACTTTGCTGAAGAGCATTTAGAAAACAGAGCGCAATTTTCGAGAGCAATTTACCGTTGTCTTAACAGAAAGGTGTTTAATCCATTCATCCTTCCAGTTCTTACACATGAATCACATGCATGTGTGACGTTTGTGTCTCGGAGGTGACACACGTTTCAAAACAGAAAGTTGCAGTGATAAGACTTTGCCGGCGTAATTCAATTGGTAGAATGTCGGAGTCCGGAGACGCGCAGTGTGGGTTCGAATCCGATCACTGGAAGAAAAGTGGTCTTTCGCTGTACATGTTCCTTAACTATAAAAAGGCATACAGATGCAGCGGACAACACGAAGGAGAATGTAAAGACGCACGCTTGGTGAAATCAAGAAAGATAGGAAAGAAATAGCAAGGTGCGGTTGACATCTTGATCCAAAGTAAAGATTCAGTTGACGATGGGATGGACAATGGACATATTGCTGAAACTGAACACTTCTGGACAACTAAAATACTACACTGGACACCAAGGGGCAGGAAGAAGTCCAGAACAATTCCACGAGGAGGATTAGTTGATGAAATTTCAAAGCATGCCGGAATGCCATGGAAGCGGATTGCTCAAGATAGAGCTGTAAAATAATGGGGAGGCTTTCATCCAGCAGTGTACTCAGAATTTTTTATGATGATTATGATATTGCTGTAAAGTGATGCATTCTTCTACAGAGTAATGCACATTGATGGAAATGAAGCATACGCTTGCGAAAGGAAAAATGCACACTAGCTCGGCGACAGTGTTTTAAACTACTTTCTTTCTGTAAATTTTTCTTAACAATGAATTGATCATGACGTTAAAAAGTTTACCGTCTACAACTCTAATCTTTTAAAATCGAGAACTTTCCAAAAAAGAAAAAAAAAAAGATAATCTAGCTTGAACGCTCCCTTGACAAATGTTGGTGCCCATCTGTCGGGAAAAAGAATCAAGAAGTAGCAGAAGGGAATGCCCGTTAACATCAGTTCGAAATATATTTCGTTAGCCATTTTCAAACACATTGTTTTGTCAGTTGATTCAACCTGACAGTACGGAAATCGCCTCTCAAAGGAGGCCATGAGAAATGTCGATCGTCAATAACCTACTTTTGCCCGTTTTAACAGAAGAACCGCTGATTTTCGAGAATTTCAGCTTCATCTATCGACTTCTGCGGCTTACTGTGCCCTGGCGACGCGCGTTCAGCTCCTTATGAAACATCGGGAAATTTACCTTGTCAGGTCATAGAAAAAGCGAAAGAAAACTTTTAGATATTTTGCACTTCACTGTAGTAAGAATCACATGCTTCCTTGTATCTGTATAAGGTTTAACGGAAAATGATTGGCAAATATTTCTTCTACTTTGAGATATAAAGCATCTTCTTTCTAGATTATCAACTTCAATCAAATTTTAATCAGCGGCATGTATATGTTGTCTTCTGTCCAACTATTTGCGATATTGATGATTCTAAGGTTTTTCCGTACATATTGGAATGACTTCACTAAAATATCTCATGAATTCAAAAGGAAACGGAACAAAAATTATGTTTATCTGCATAAATCTCAAAATTCGTTTATTACATTGCGACAAAAGAATCATTTGTTTCACTGCATGATTTCAAACGTCACCTCAAAATGCACGTACCAATCCTGCTCGAATTGCGCCTACCGAAATAGATTGACATGGAGAGGGAGGAGATCGCCACTTTCGGTATTCTCACCAGATGCTGTGTCGTCAGATACTGCTTGCATTATATCCATTGGGAAAGTGTTGTAATCTTGAAGCCTGTCAAAAGTAAACTAGAAACAAAATCAAAAGCATTTTTAACAGTTGCAATGAAAATAAAGTGATAGAGGTCTTAGAGAAAGATAATAAATACAGCCCACTTGCGTAAAGTTCCAGGACTGACGCAATAAAGGAAATGAAAAAAGTACCATACTCACAATAAATGCTGGTCACATTCAAAATACCGCCCCTCTGAATCAACACACAGTTTCTAGCTTTACTGAAGATCCTGAAAACAGTTCTGGAAGGCATTTTCCGTGATGACCGCAAGTTGCTTCTTAATGGCTTTATGGATAGATGTAATGTCTGCACGGTATTATCTTTTTTGGTGCCCGTAGCATCCTGGGGAACAGTCCCGAGGTTTGTGGATCATACCACAGACAGAATAATTCACCACCTGCAATATTTCTGGGGCAAAAATCAGGATCCTCAGCTTCAGTGCCCAGCAGATCGGTACAGATCGATGAACGAGTCATCAATCAGAATGCGGGGTACCAATCTGGCATTAAGTTTTCGTTTTCCCAGATCCTCGCGTAGAATCTCATGACAGATAAACTTACTGATGCTCACCGACTCAGCCCAAACTCTTGGTCATCAATCAGAATGCGGGGTACCAGTCTGGCATTAAGTTTTCGTTTTCCCATATCCTCGCGTCGACTCTCATGACAGATAAACTTACTGATGCTCACTGACTCAGCCGAAAGCCTCACTGAAATTCGGCGATCACTTTTTTACACTTTCCAACCGTAGGTTGAAGAAGCGTATATGCTCCAGCTTTGTCCGTCCGTCCGTCTGCCCGTCCGCACGATAGCTCACGTAAAAATTGTTCGATTTCGATGAGATTTTAGCATGTGGTAGGGGACCAATTGGGCACGAACCCTATAGAAAATGAACGAAATGGGGTCAAAGGTCATACATCCATTCCATTGCCCTTATGCGTCATAATTTAGCTAAAAATGGTTCTATTTCTATGAAATTTTAGTATGTGGTAGGGGACCAGCTAGGGACGAACCCTATTAAAAATGGAAAGAATGGGATCAAAGGTAAAGACATAGGAGCGGGATCCATTCTATTGCCCTTATGCGTCATAACTTAGGTAAAAATGGTTCGATTTCGATGAAATTGTAGTATGTGGTAAAGGTCCACCTGGGGACGAACCCTATTGGAAATGTGAGAAATGGGGTCAAAGATAAAGACATAGGAGCGGGATCCATTCCATTACCCTTATGTGTCATAACTTACGTAAAAATGGTTCGATGTCTATGAATTTTTAGTACGTGGTACGGGACCACTGGGACGAACCCTATTGAAAATGGACGAAATTGGGGTCATAGGTCAGAACATAGGAGCGATATTTATTTTATAGCTATTATCTTCATAACTTGCGTAATTATTTCTGATGTGCTGGAAAGTGTATCATAATCAATGCATTGCATGATTTTACCAACTTGTTTAACGGATTCCGCACCTCTTTGATTTTTTCCGCTGTACGCACACTGGAGGGAGACACAGGACTCGAATCATCATCGAAGTATTCCCGCTCATAACAAAAATTTGCATACCATTTGAAAACTCTGCTGCGAAATAATGCTGTGTCTCCACAAGCTTCTTTTGACATTCTATAAATTTCAGTAGCTGATTCGCCAAGTTTCCAATAAAAAAGGATGTTTACTTTCTGCTCTTCCATATATACACTCAAATGGAACGAGAACGCTTGCTATGGCTCTTTTAATAACCTTCTGCTGACTGCCGGTAACGGTATAAACTAGTTACTAGCTGTTCGCTGATTGGCCAAGGACTGCTGACTTCTACGTCAGTTATGCGGTCAGTCCTGGATCTTATTGGGGTTAGGTTGTATATACTTCTTTAAATTCTAGTTCTGGAGAATTATATTCTCTGCGGAAATTTGGTGAAAAAGTGAACGTTACTATCAAGTATGTGATGACCAGCACCCAATCGTCAATTAACTGGACCTAGTATAAGAACACGAGCGTGTCCTCACCCCTATCTCTTAAAATGTCAATGAAAATAAAATATTTTGCGAAACGAAAACAAAACAAAAATTGCGTGACAGTTGTTTTCGCTTCACTGTGGTTTTACGCAATCATAAGAAATAACAAATAAATAACACCATTAGGATATTTTTTGTACAGTTATAATCACAGCGGAAAAACGTGTGGTACCATGTAGCGGCATTGTGGCTAAAACCATTGTCTAGCGATTTCTTAAAGTTATACACATACTTGCTCCCCTAGATTGCTCCCCGACATGCATTTTTGCCAGCTTTACTCGTGCTTATGAGAGTTTGCCAGTATGTGTAAAATTTTTGTATTATATCGAGACATCAAAAAAAATTTAAGTTACAGAAGCATCCGCTTTACTATTCTGGGTTACTCGAATGAGTTACCACAGATAAAACTGACTTGCAGTGTCGAAATAAGTTTTATTTCAGGGATTGGAGCGACACTGTAAGAAAATTTATTTGTGAGCATTATTGAGCGAAAGAATTTCAGTTCTTTAAACTTCCCCAAAACATATATTTCCCAAATACATCAGATCAGATCAGATCATATGCAGATAATTTTAGGAAGGGAGTGTCTGACCCCAGGTCTTAAACAACTCTTAGAAATCGGAAATTAGGAGATTTGGGCTGGAATGCCCGATACGAAAGTGATACGGAAGCGAGGTAGAAAAGGGGAGGAAGACGCCGTTGTTTATTACCGGGGCCCGACGACTTAACGTGCCCATCCGATGCACGGTGGGTATTTAGTGGTTCGAGCGTTCGTATCTGCCCGGGGTCGAACCTGAGGTTTCTCCGTGGCAGTCAGAACGTTGACCACTAGGCCATACGCGGCTCCATTTTCCAAATACAGAGGATGTTCACAAAATTTTAGAACAATTTTGATATGAAATTATAGAAAATAAAAGGAGTTCAAAGAATTGAAACTGGCAACAGCGTGTTAGATGAACACGGAACTAACATCTGCTGCAGTTAAATATCGCCTGCTAAGAAAACAGATGACGCATGTAAATAAGATGTGGGCAGAAGGTTATGCTTTTGCTTTCTACGAAGAGAAATATTCGTAATCTGTAATTAAAACCGCTGTAAAAATCATGGAATTAGCATTTCTAAATGTAAAATAAGCAATAGTATTACTAATAGAGAGAAATATCATCAAACATGGCTTTAACAGGAAAAAGATCATCAAACGAATGACCAAAGATGGTACACACTTTTAAGAATATTTCAAAAATAATGTCTGGTCTTAGAAGAAAATCCAGCAACCGAAAGATCAATCGTTAAGTCGTTAAAAATCTCTGTGTCAATTGCAAACAAGATAATAAACAAAGATTTGAACCTGAAAAAGAACCATGATGTTCACCTTCTTTTCTTTAGGCACCTGGCCAGGACACCTGACACGGTATAGACTTCTTTATGAAAATGACTTAGCCGGAGACGGTTGGAATTTTTTGTAACAATTGACGAAGCATGGGATTTATCTAAACGACAGTAACAAAAAAAGGTCGATTTACTAAAAAAGACTTATAAACTTAATTCCAAAAATCCATAAAAAGTTCCAATGAAGGATTCGGAATTATTGCTGGTATCTCGTACAATGGGAAATTACAGCTAAGAAAAGTTGAAAAGAATGTTAAAATTAATTCTACGTATTACCAAAATAATATTTAATTCCAAAAATCCATAAAAAGTTCCAATGAAGGATTCGGAATTATTGCTGGTATCTCGTACAATGGGAAATTACAGCTAAGAAAAGTTGAAAAGAATGTTAAAATTAATTCTACGTATTACCAAAATAATATTTTAAGAAAAGTTGAAAAGTATGTTAACGTTAATTATACATATTACCAAAATGTTTTAAGAAAAGTTGAAAAGAATGTTAAAATCAATTCTACATAATACGAAAAATAATGTTTTAAAAGTTGAAAAGTATGTTGAAATTAATTCTACGTATTAACAAAATAATGTTTTAAGAAAAGTTGAAAAAAAATGTTAAAATTAATTCTACGTATTACCAAATAATGTTTTAAGAAAAATTGAAAAGAATGTTGAAATCAATTCTACATATTACGAAAATAATGTTTTAGAAAAACTTGAAAAGTATATTAAAATCGGTTCCGCATATTTACGAAAATAATGTTTTAAGAAATGTTGAGAAATACTTTAAAATTAATTCTACATATTACCAAAATAATGTTTTAAGAAATATAGATAAGAATATTAAATATAGTTCTACATATTACCAAAATAATGTTTTATCTCCCATATTTAGAATGCAAATACCATTCCTTTATCCACAGGGCCTTCAAAGAGCAGATTTCCATCACGATATGGCTACGAATCATGCATTAGGGTGGGCGGAAAAACATTTTTTTCGAGGTAGCTATTGTAATAGCGTGGAAAAAGTGCTCACTGAGATCAATAAAAATGGTGTAAAATATTTTCTCGATTGGATAATGTCTTCTGCTCCTGCATCGCACTTGAAATGTCGAAATTTGAGTAAAATTTGACACTTTTCACCTGTTATAGTATTTCCCAAATCGCTATTCTACACTGGCGGAAAGTAAAAAAAGAACACCAAGAAGGAATTGGCGGACGATCATGAAATTTACATAAGTTAATGGGATCGAGTTTACGTAGGTGTGATGTTAATTTCGGGACCAACCGGTGAGCGCTTACGCCATAGCATGGCACAATATGCAAATTATCGTCGGTGGTATTTAAGGAGTACGGCGAAGTGAATGTAATCAGTCGTCGGCGTACGGACACGTGCGAAGACCCTGAAGAAGCGGAAATGTCTGGACATGGAAGACGTGTACGATTTCAGCAGTTATCGGACTTTGAGCGAGGTCGTCTAGTCGGACTCCGCGAGGCCGGGTGGTCGTATCGTCGTATTGCGGAGCGAATTAGACGGGAAGTATCAGTGGTGGTACGATGGTGGCGTAGATGTTCCGAGGAACATTCCCACACGAGAAGACGTGGAACCGGGAGTCACAGACAGACTGATGAGCGGACCGATCGACGCATAAGAAGAGCGGCGTTGTCAAGCAGAACATCCACTGCGACGCAAATCCGAGCTGCCGTTGCACCTGAGGTGACTGTGCAAACAATCCGCAACCGTCTACTGGATGCAGGACTACGTGCACGTGTGCCTCTGGCATGTGTACCTCTGAATCCAGCCCACTGTCAGGAACGGCTGCAGTGGTGTCGCCAACGTCTGCACTGGAGAACGCAATAGCGATCTGTCGTGTTCAGCGATTAAAGTTGGTTGGTTGGTTGTTGGATTTTATTGGCGCAAGGGCCAGGTTTGGCCAAGCGATTAAAGCAGATTCTGCTTGGGAGCCTCCAATGGCCGTATGCGTGTTCGCAGACGCACAGGGGAGCGTCTCCACCCTTCTTGCATCCGCCAGCGACACACAGGGCCTACACCTAGTATCTTGGTGTGGGGAGCGATCAGCGGGTACGTTAAACAGCACCTCCTACATGAACAACATCATTCAGCCCGTTGTTGTGCTATTTGTAAGGTCGGTCCATCGTGGTGTTTTCCAGCAAGATAACGCACGCCCACACATGGCACGTGCAACGCAATATGCACTTCAGGGTATGAGAAAACTTCCGTGGCCTGCACGTTCACCGGATTTGTCCTCCGATGAGCACGTGTGGGGTTTTATGGGAAAACGACTTATCCGGTCTCCACGGCCAGCCACGACCGTCCCCTATTTACGCGTCCTGGTTAAGGAAGCTTGGAACTCAATACCCCAAACTTACATCCAGCATCTGTACGACACACTCCATGCCAGAATTGCACAGTGTGACGCAGTTCATGGCGGTTCAACCTCGTACTAACCATGTTACATGGAAATGTTATTTTTCAGTTTACCAGCAAATACAGCTGTATTTTTCCATAATGTGTTGATCACGTTATCCTCTGTATTTTGTTATTATGCTGTATAAATTTCGTTGGTATCAGAAGTCTCCTTCTTGGTGTTCTTTTTTCACTTTCCGCCAGTGTATTAGAGCGGAAAGGGTGCTCAGTATGATAAATAAAAATGCTATAAAATATATTTTTCGATTGAATAATATCTTCTACCACCTCATCGCGCTTAAATTTTTGCAAATTTTATTTTAAAAAGTACACTTTTTCATATGTTATTAAAATTACTCAAATCCGCGAAAAATATTGTCCAAACAGTGTTTATTTATTACTATTCAAAAGATTAAAATGGTCGAAAATCGTGTGTGTGTGTGGTGGTGGGGGGGGTGAAATACGGCTTTAGAACATAAGTGATGGAAGGGCTCAAAATTTGTCTCTCAGTGATACACCAAAAGCATCTAACGTAGTTAATGTAGATTATGAGAAAGATATAGATTGTTCTTCAGACTCACCTGAAGTAGACTTAAATCAAGACAACTTCAAACCCTCAAGCCGTTTTATCTCACTGACTCAAAGCCCAAGGAATTGACTCTCAGTCTTCCCTTCACAACACACATGTGCTTTGATCATCCTTCAACTACAGTGATTACTGACGAGTTTTATTGTCGGACCGGGCTGTGGCTGCAATTGCTTCAAGTGTATTTCCGATGTCGGTCTCATGAATAGCAACGTCAAAAATTTGACGATTGACAAAAACAAATTGCGAAGGGAAAAGATTAAAATTAGGCAGGAGCTCCAAGTTCATACGCTATGTGAAGTTCAGGCGTTACCGTTGAAGGGACTCTATTTCGATGGACAAAAGCATGATACATTGGTAAATGAGAGGATAGGTGCCGAAAGGTGCACCAGAGCAGGAAAGGAGGTACACTTATCCCTTAAATAGGAATAAGAGGAACCGGTCTCAGACTATATTACCCACTTGAGTCCACCATATGGTACCGCTTTACAGATTTCCAAGACCGTTACTGAATATTTCCAAGGGATCATGAGAGATCTTTCTCAACTTCTTGTAATTGGCTGTGACGGCACACCCATTAACACTGGCAGAAAAGGTGGTGATATTCGGTTCTTCGAACTGAAGCTTGTAGAGGATGGTATGTCTTCTATATTTCAATTTCAATGAATTACCTCCGAGGCATTATTTTGAAACATTGGATGGGGCCAATCATCGGTCCAAGATCATATTCGTGGGCCATTGGAAAGGCGCCCCTGACATGTGAAACCCTATCTGTGACTGATTTTGAAATCATTGACGGCGACTTACCAGCTATTTTTGCACGTGACTTGAGCAAGGACCAAAAATACTTACTCGAAATTTCTCAAGCGATCCGATTGTTTTGTTTCTATGACCCGGCAAAGCGAGATACTATCACATTCACTCCGCTGGCTGACTACAGCGAACTGAGTATTAAGATTATATGTCAGTTCTCTAGCTTCTTTCTTGGAACAAAAAACACTGTTGAGTTTGTTATGAAAGTTTACACTCCGAACCGGGTTGACATAAAACCTAAACACTCGCTGAAAGACAGTGCTAAGCATGTGTAAAAGGCGATTTCTAGATCCAGGTACTCACATCACGACCTCAAGTTCTCGAAATACGTCCTTCGCACATCCGGAGAACCTCTTGCTGAGTTTTCTCACAGATGAAAGACCACACATCAGAGAACTTGCTGATGTGCGCTGTCCGAAGTAAATGTAAGAATTGGTTATCTCCAGCGTTTTCCCACCAATTCATTATTTTTTTCCTTGTAAAAGCATATCATATTAGTTTTGTCTTCTGAAAATTAATTTTTAATCCCCATTTCTTTATCCTTCTCCGCAAGTTCCTCGATCACACTCTGCAGCTCTGAAGTATTATTTCAAAGACCTCTGAAGGGTTCTTTGAAGTATTTGTTTTTTCCATTTCAAAAATAGAACGAAATAGAACGGAGACAAAACCGGGTTAGGAACACCTTGTCCCGACCCGTCTGACCCGCAAGAAATTGTCGACCCGGTGACCCGAGACCCTTTCCCATCTCTGCTGGTGAAATGTAAACAAGCTATCCTCCAACAGGATGGTGCTCCTGCTCATCGTGCCTAGTCACGTAAGGAAGAACTACAGTAACTGGAGGTTTTTGTGTAAATGTTGCATCCTCGTTATAGCCCGAATCCTCCGCCTTCAGGAACACTAACACATATTCCGGTCCATGGCACATTTTCTACGTGGGAAGCATTTTCAAAACACCCACGATGCTGAACTTTTGGTCCAAGACTTTTTAACCCGGAACCCAAAGGAATTTTTCGCAGGGGTATTTCAGCCATGGCATCACGATATTATAGAACCATCGGGCACGATGAACTCAATTTCGAAGATTAAACTTTTACGTTTATGTATTTATATACGTTTTCATCAACTGTCAGAAAATGGCAATTACTTTTGCATCACCCTGGTATTTAAGGTGAACCTTTAGTAGCTGACTAAAATTTCATTCTTAACGTATTTCTTTATTTTACTTTGAAGTCCTCTCTCGTTACTTAGATTTAAAAAAGAAGCATAGAACAATGCCAGTCTTGGCTTCTCTGCGGCTTTCTCAACTTGTAAAACAAGATGTTAAAATTCCTGAATCAACGAAGGGACTTTGCATACTGCTAAAATTTATGAGAAAGGAATTAGAATGTAAGAAGATTACTTTACGAATAAATTAAATTCTTCCCGTACATGGAAATCAAGAAATGCAAGACCGAAATATGAAATGCTCGAATTTAATCTTGACATCCAAAATCAATGCCGTAATTTAAATATTTTCTCTCATAACGCAAAAGAATTATACTGACTTCGGGAATTATTTTTAAACGGAACACGGAAAATGTCAACGACAAATTAGAAGGCTTATGCGAAAAGGAGCTTCAATTTTAAAATATTTCGGAATATTTTATGGTCACCTTTGATTTGAACAGCGGCGACACAGGCATATATTACTAGGTAGTTTTAAAAACAGTATCATAGTTCAAAAATTAACTAGTTTATGTTAAATTTTAAAACACAGTGCCATGACGTGGGGAATATTTCCTTTGTAAGCATGAAGCAATACATGCACATACACTATATTGACAAAAGTCACCGGATACCTTGAAGAAAAACACAGCTTAGCATTTTTTGACATACATTAGTATATGTCGGTCCACCTTTGGCCTTAATGCATGCCCTGACCCTTCGAGACATGCTTTCGACAAGGTCTTGGAACATTGCAATAGGTATGCGCTTCCATTCAGTACATAATGCTGCCGCTAACTGTTGCTTAGTAGTAGGCCTTGGTTCCAAACTTTTTATGAGGCGCTCTAATTCATCCCATAGGTGCTCTCTGGGATTAATATCAGGGCTAATCCAATGGAACATTTGTGTTCATCAGTCCGTCTGTGACTCCCGGTTCCACGTCTTCTCGTGCGGGAATGTTCCTCGGACCATCTACGCCACCATCGTACCACCACCGATACTTCCCGTCCAATTCGCTCCGTAATACGACGATACTGGTCAGTCCACACACGTTACGGAATTATCGTCAAACCATGTCGTAACAGTCCTTGCTTTATGGCTCGGTGCATTATCCTGCTGGTAACAACAAGGCTCGGTTCCATATTATTGCCACAGAGTTGGTAGGGCAGAATTGTTCAGAATATCGAGGTAGACGTGCTGGTTAACAGGTTTGTCCACGATAACCAATGGGCCGGGAACATACCATGAAAAACACACCCGAACGAGTGCATTTCCAACTCCGAACTTGATCGTAGGAACAGTACACTGTGGTAAATAACGTTTCCCCGTTTGCCGCATACCCACACACTCATGGATCGTGTATCTGGATTCACCAGTCCATAGGACCCGTTTCCATTACCTAGGGCCAACGATAAATGTTCTTTACACCTTACTAAACGACGAGTAGCATTCGTGTGGAGATGAAAGGCTTATGGAGCAGCCGCACGACCACGGTAACCCATGGAATGAAGTTCTCTGCGAATGGTACGTGTACATAACGAGGTTCCAGCATTTGTATTCACGTGCACACTGAGGTCTTGTGCAGTGCTCCGTCGATTAGCTGTTACGATTCTCCTGAGGCTTCGACGTCTTCTATCACTGATTTTCTCTGGTCTGCCAGTACGTTTTGCTGCTTCAGGCAGGTCATGTATCTTCCACTTATTCAGTACATCCAAAACAGTTGACATGGGTATGTTTAAACGCATCTCGGTTTCTCTTTCGGACAGCCCACTAATATAACACCCAACAATCTTTCCTTTCACAAAGTCAGTTCTCTCCCGCCGCGACATTTTCACTCAACCTCACAGTGCGATGTGATCGCGGTCAGCTGGCTGGTTTTTATACCTTTCGCATCTGTACCGCGCATCTTAACAACGCAGCGGATCCGTTCATTTGCTTTTGAAGAAGATACTGTGTCAGGCATAAGTATCATGACTACCGATATTGTGTACATACGGTGTGGCCAAAAAATTATGACCACCTGTTTAGTACGTTTTTGAGTAACCTTTTCCAATCAATACTGCTTGAATTCGTCTCAGTATGGACTTTATTGAATGTCGGTAAGTAACTTGGGGCATGTTAGCCCAAATGCGATGAATTGCACCCTGCAGCTCTTGAATATTTATTCGTAGCTATCCCAGGTATTTGATACCACCTTTCGACTTCATCCCACAAATGTTCCATTGGATTAAAATCCAGTGACTGAGGAGGCAAATGTAGCAGGGAAAAGTCTTCGTGATGCTCCTCAAACCATTCGCGTACAATCTGAACACAATTTCATGAAGAATCGTTCTGATGGAAGTATCCATCTCCATTGAAAAAAAAAATCAATATAACTGGGTGGACTTGATCGGCAACGATATTTAAATACGTTTGGGTGGTCAGACGTTGCTCCAAACGAGTCAAGGTGCCCAAACACTCTAACGAAACATACCTCAGACCATAATATTGCCACAGCCAGATTGAATAAGCTGCCCCGGTGGCGCAGTGGTCTAAGCGATGGCCTCTGATCATTCGTCCGTAAGGGGTCCGGGTTCGAATCCCGGTTAGGTACGGGTGTTGTGTTTGTCTTAAGGCACTGGCTCTCTCCCTTCCCTGGAACCAGTGACCCTAAATTAGGGACGGGCGACTGCTTATAGCCCATTGAGTTGCTCATGGTGGTCGTTAAACCTCAAATAAAAAAAAAGATTGAATAATAGTGACGACACAAGATGGGCTATAAGCAGTCGCCCGTCCCTAATTTAGGGTCACTGGTTCCAGGGAAGGGAGAGAGCCAGTGCCGTAAGACAAACACAACACCCGTGCCTAACCGGGATTCGAACCCGGACCCCTTACGGACGAATGATCAGAGGCCAACGCCTTAGACCACTGCGCCACCGGGGCGGCCATTCCGTGCTTTCATGCTGCTGTCTCCATATCTTCACCCTTCCATCTGTATGGTATAGTTGAAAACATGATTCGTCGTATGTGACGTGCCTACCCCGCAGGACGCACACGACATAATGGCAGAAAGCAGCGAGAACGAACGTCCGCGTAGCTCAGTTGGTAGAGCGACTTCTTCCAGAATAAGTGGAGTCGGGTTCGATCCCCGGCGTGGACCAAAAATGACGGGGAAATTTACTTCGTTATAGCGCATATACTTTGATTCTGCCTTTCTGCTCCCTAAAGGTAACTGTTTTCATAACACACGAAGATTCATATCTTTTATTTTACATAACTTTTCCAATAACTTCCTCATGCAGAACTTCGCAGCGTACGGGCAGATAATATCTACTTCATGATGCATTTGATCCCATAACATTGCTTTTAACAATCTGATATTAACAATTCTTTCTTTCCTCCGAGACCGTTTCCCACGAAGACCATTCACAACTTGATCTCTAAAGAATGCCTAATTTTTTGACGTAGAATATGTCTATCGTTTCGTTACAGTACTGGGTCCCTTGGTAAAAATCCGTGTGTCCTAAAAAGTGTACACCAGACTTCCTTCAATAATTTCGAAAATATAAAAGCTAGTAACTGAGTTAAAGAAAGGAAGGTCCGAAGATTCTACCGAAATAGGGTTCAAGATCAAGGTTAGTGAGAGGCACTCGCGTCCGTCATTTTGTGGTTAAATCGGCGCTCGGCGGGCGCGGTAAAATTAGTATAACTTGGAACCGCGACGTGTGGCACGTACCGTAAGGTGCCATTCGTTTCGTCTACGCGAGATCTATCGATATATGTAATAAT
This sequence comes from Macrothele yani, assembly GCA_039090855.1. Lineage (NCBI taxonomy): Eukaryota > Metazoa > Arthropoda > Arachnida > Araneae > Macrothelidae > Macrothele > Macrothele yani. Next base: position 26,675,147 of record CM077002.1, on the reverse strand, counting down.
ATTTGTGAGAAAACGTGATTAGGTGTGTGAAAAATAGTGAAATAGTTGAGAACTTTGTGAAAATTTCGGAAATCTCTCAATATTTTAATTTAAATAGATCGACTTGAACGCGAGAAAACGGATAATTGAAGACTACGTGGGAGACTCTGACCTCGTGTGCCTCGTCGAAATTACACTGAACGGCAAGACACGCTTCATTCTCGGATGTGTTTACATTCACCAGAGCGTCTAACTCTTGGACCTCGAAATGCTTCTATTTGCGATGAGGATCAAGTACTCCTAGAACGCCATGAAAAAAGCGAGAATATGATTGGGGATACAGAAGTACCGATGATAATCATGGGAGATTTTGAGAATCTACACGAGCTAGATTTCATGAAGACTTAATTCAGCTTGAACTTTGTGACGACGCGATCGCCAACCACGCTATAGGTAACACATGCATCGACTTGACTTTCGCGAGAAACATCATCTTCGATGTCATTTCATACGTGAGCTATTTCTCGTACTATCAGCCCATCGTCAAAATGTGAACTATTTGCAGTGCCATTTTGCAGAACTGATGTTGGAAAAAATTCTCCCTTATGTAAAATCTATAGGCTTCACAACTCACTTGAAGAACGTCCGGATATTTTTAATGTAAAGAATTATTTTTTTCATAAAGCATGTTTTGCAAGATTGTAAATATCACTTGGTATTTATCACTGTAAATATAAATATAGCAATTCCTGTAACTATATTTGCCGTCTGTAGTGATGTGCTTACAATAAATAAATAAATAAATAAATAAATAAATAAACATGACTATTCTCAGCCTGGAAAACATTACTCAAATTAATGTTTATCATAATAAACATAACATTACTCATAATAATGCCATTCTCGCAAAATACATTACTCTCTGCACAAGATTTCTGTAAACAGCAAAAACAAAAACAAAAAAACTGTCTAAACCTAAATGCGTATTCACTCATTTCTAACACCCACCCAAAACCCCACAGCCAAGCGACGTATTCTACGCCCAAAAGACCTGCGGCGGTGGCTCCGACACAGTATCCGCCATTTTTTGGTATGGGGTGAAAACTTATATTGCATTTTACCCGATAAACAGTCCGAATTGAAAAATTTCCTTATAACAGTCCAATTTGAAAAATTTCTTTATAACAGTCCAATTTGAAAAATTTCCTTTGAATCGGACACAGTTCATGATGAAGAATGTTTTGAACGTAATTTCTAACTTTTCACAGCGGCCAATTTGTCAACAAATGGGCGTCAGAGCATATTTCAGTTTGAGATACATTTGCAGCACTTTTTAGAATATAGCTAAATTGATTGAAAAAATTCCTATTTCATCAGATACCGGGTGCAAAGGAAAACATTTGCTCATGTTTTCTGCTCAAAATTCCGAGTAGGAGACGAGAAAGTGTGTCATAATTAGGTCAATGCATTTGCTTTCAGCAGTCCAACGTGAAACTTCTTTATGTGACGGATGGCTTTCATAGATATTTTGCAAAAAATGTTTTTTATTTTTCTTAACGCATGTTTTTGTACAAGTGAGGAAAGTACATATTCCTTTAGAAAAATTCCCTCTGGATCAGAAACCACTCTCCACCAAATTATTTTATCTGAATTTACTTTCGAATAATACACAAAATAATTTTTGGTGTGCCCGAATGTAGAGGATATTCTCTTTTTCTTAATGCTGCTGCTACTAAAAATCCGATTTGCGTAGTTTCTTTAACACGGGGATGCAATTTCGTTCATGGAACATTTTTCACATACTCCCGAGTTTTTCATAAAGCATAGTTCTGATGCTCGGTGGCGGGACTGTGTGTATCTATGATTGCAACTGTATTTTTGCTTCTAAAATGTCCAACAGGAAAAATTATTTTTGTTCTCTGGGCCATTTGCTGTGGCAAGGATTGCGAATATTGTCCACTTCAAATAACGTAGATATTTACCAGGGGCGTATTATACAAAACGTTTTGCCATGCGGTCTCTGCCACTAGAGATCATGCTTGCAAAATTCTTTTTTTCATGTAAAATAATTTTAAATCGTAATTAAAAATTTAAATTCGCAATATTAAATTGCGGTTTCTACCATATCTATCTCTGATTTTGGAAATCGGAATTGAAATATGTATATACACTAACGGAAAAAAATCCCAACACCACGAAAAAATTGTTGTAGAGGAATGAAATACATTTGTATAGTTAACATATTTAATCGATTAAGGTTTCAAGATCACAGCTTAATATAAGCGCGAGAACAGCCATTTTAAATGTGAAATACTGGAACATTAATAATCGGTGTAACTGCCAGAATGTTGAATGCAAGCATGCAAACGTTCATGCATTGTGTCGTACAGGTGCTGGATGTCACTTTGTGGGATGGAGTTCCATGCCTGTTGCACTTGGTCGGTCAACACAGGGACGGTTAATGCTGGTTAAGGGTGACGCTGGAGTTGTCGTTCAATGATGTCCCATACGTGCTCGATTGGAGAAAGATCTCGTGATCTAGCAGGCCAGGGTAACATGTCGACACTCTGTAGAGCATGTGGGGTTACAACAGCGGTATGCGGGCGAGCGTTATCCTGTTGGAAAACAACCCCTGGAATGCTGTTCATGAATGGCAGCACAACAGGTTGAATCACCAGAACGACGTACAACTGTGCCGTCAGGGTGCTGCTCCCCAGACAATAACTCCAGGTGTAGGTCCAGTGTGTCTCGGCCGCAGACAGGTTGGTTGCAGGCGCTCACCTGGCCTCCTTCTAACCAACACACGGCCATCACTGGCACCCAGACAGAACCGGCTTTCATCAGAAAACACAACAGATCTCCACTCCGTCCTCCAATGAGCTCCAGCTTGAAACCACTGACGTCGCAAACGGCAGTGGTTTGTTTTTTGATTGGAGGTTTAACGACCACCGTGAGCAACTCAATGGGCTATAAGCAGTCGCCCGTCCCTAATTTAGGGTCACTGGTTCCAGGGAAGGGAGAGAGCCAGTGCCGTAAGACAAACACAACATCCATGCCTCACCGGGATTCGAACACGGACCCCTTACGGACGGATGATCAGAGGCCATCGCTTAGACCACTGCGCCACCGGGGCGGCACAGAGGTTTGGAGTAAGTGGAAATCACGCTACAGGGCGTCTGGATCGGAGTTGTCCTTCAAGTAACCGATTTGTAACAGTTCGTTGTGTCACTGTGGTGGCGCCTGCAGCTCGAATTGCTGCCGCGGACGCAGTACGATGCGCCACGGCCATGCGCCGTACACGGCGGTCTTCCCTCTGAGTAGTGCCACGTGGCCGGCCGGAACGCGGTCTTCCTGAGGCAGTACCGTCCCTTGACCACCGCTGCCAACAATCATGCACAGTGGCTACATTCCTGCCAAGTCGTGCTGCAATATTGCGGAAAGAAAATCCACCTTCTCGTAGCCCTATTACATGACCTCGTTCAAACTCCGTGAGCTGTTGATAATGGCTTCTTCGTCTTCTTAAAGGCATTCTTGACTAACATCAACACACTACGTCGAATCTCCACGATAACTAACGCTGACGAACGTTAAAGCGCGTATTTACAGCAAACCTGCTTTGCATGTTCCGAGGGGCGCTACTAGCGCCACACGTATGCGCCGAGTGCGAAATTTGTATAGACGTCATCTTACAGATGTACTCTCACCGCATGCCAACTGTCGTTTATCTAACACAAACCCTTCTTGGCGTAGGGATTTTTTTTCCGTCAGTGTATATCATCATCATCATCATCATCATTGTCAACCATTATCAATCCACTGCTGGACGAAGGTCTCCCCAAGTTTCCTCCACAACGGTCTGTCTTGTGCCAGTCTCCTCCATGTCATCCCAGCATACTTTCGAATTTCATCCACCCATCTCCCATGTGGTCTTCTTCTGGGTCTTTTCCTGTCCCTTGGAATCCAATCTAAAATTTCGGCTGTCCATCGATGATCTGTCCTTCTGGCAGTATGTCCAGCCCATTGCCATTTCAGGGATTTAACTCTGATCATGATGTCTTCCACTCTTGTCATTTTTCGGATCCACGAGTTCCTCTTCTTATCTCTCCTGGTTATACCAAGTATGCACCTCTCCATGCTTCTTTGAGTTGTCTGCAGCCTTTGTATGTCTCTTTTAGTTAAGGTCCACGTCTCTGCACCATACGTAAGCACTGGAAGGATGCATTGATCAAACACTTTTCTTTTAAGACATAATGGCATATTGCTCTTGAAAATTATGCTGTTTCTTCCAAAAGCTCTCCATCCAAGTTTTGTACGCCGATTACTTTCTTCATCAATGTGACCCTCACTTGATATCTGCTGTCCAAGATAAACGTACGTGTCTGTTATCTCCAGCTTTTCTCCATCAATCGATAAATCTTCATTTCTTGTAAAAGCATTGAACATCACTTTTGTCTTCTGAAAGTTCATTTTTAATCCCACTTCTTTACTCTTGTCAGCAAGTTCCTGGATCATACTCTGCAGCTCTGATGGGGTAGTTGCAAAAATGACTACGTCATCAGCAAAACGAAGGTGGGTTAGATAATCTCCATTAATCTTTATCCCCTTGTTTTCCCAGCTCAGCGACTGAAAAACACCCTCCAATGTGGCATTAAAGAGCTTCGGAGATATGGTGTCACCTTGTCTCACTCGCTTTCCAATTTTTACGTGTGTTGTATTTTCAAACAGCCTAATCTTTGCACTTGCATTTTCATACATGTTATTAATAATAATAATGTATGCATCTTCAATACCGCAGGTTTTCAGAGCCATTGTAACTGCTGATGGTTTCACCGAATCAAAGGCTTTTTCATAATCGATAAAAGCCATGCACAATGGAAGTTCATATTCCCTCGCTCTTTCAATTAGTTCTCTCAGCACGTGGATATGATCTATTGTGCTGTAGCCACTCCTGAATCCAGCTTGTTCTCTCGGTTGAGCCATGTCCAGTGTTACCTTCAAGCGGTGTGAAAGAACTTTAGTGAAGATTTTATAAACTACTGATAGGAGGCTGATAGGTCTGTAGTTTCCGAGATCCTCAATGTCACCTTTCTTATGTAGCAGGATCATTGTAGCGGTGTTCCAATCCTCAGGAATCTTTCCTTCATTAAGGCATCGAGTGAAAATTTGGGCGAGTACTGTTTCGATTTCTCCACTTGCTTCTTGTATGATGTCTACAGTAATTCCATCTTCTCCTGGAGCTTTTCCCCGCTTCATGTTCTTGATTGCATGTGCAACTTCTGCTGGAAGGACTGGAGGAGCTCTGGTACTGGTATCTTTCATGATGTCTGGAGTGCATGTATCATCCCTTTCATATAATTTGGAGTAGAAATCTTTCACTCTTGTCAAAATTTCGCCTCTATTTCTTGTTACAGAACCATCTTCTTTTCTCAGTGCCATAATCTGTTTTCTTCCCTTACTGAGATGTCCCTTTGCTATCTTTAGGCTTTGGTTGTTTTCAATTGCTTTCCTCACTAGTTCACAGTTGAATTTTCTTACGTCTTCAGTGATACTTTTTCTTACTGTCTTGCATAGCTCTATATATTCCACTTTGGAAGTCACATCTTCTTTGGTTGTCCTCATCTCTCTTCTTTTTAGCATCAACATTTTCGTTTTTCCTGATAATTTATTTACATGCAACTTGTTCTTAGACCCAGCTAATTTTGTTGCTGTTTCCATAAGAGCTTTGGTTACTTTTCTGTTAACTTCAGAGATGTCCACTTCTTCTGATGTTAGGCCTTCTAAAGCAGAGAACCTGTTCTTCAGTTCCAACTTGAAGGTATTATGGTGTTTTTTAAGGTTGGTTATGTCAATAGATTTTGTTTGTCTTATGAGCTTGCCACGTTCAAGTTTAGTGTTGAGGTGCATCTTACATCTCACCAATCTATGGTCACTACCTGTGTTGAACTTGTTTAGCACACTGCAGTCTTCTATGACGAATTTTTTGTTACACATAATAAAATCAATTTCACTTGTCGTCCCATTTGGATGTCTCCAAGTCCATTTCCTGTGTGGCTTTTTCTTGAAGAAGGAGTTCAAGATGTAAAACCCTTCTGCCTCTGCAAACTCAACGAGAGTATTTCCACGCTGGTTTCTGTTGCCGTGACCGAATTTACCTACTGAAGTTTCATTCTGTTGCCGTTGCCCTATTTTTGCATTGAAATCTCCCATAATTATTTTCAAATGCTGCTTACCTTTATTATTTAGATGACAAATTTCCTCATAAAATTCTTCAATTTCTTCTTCAGGATGACTTGTGGTGGGTGCATAAGTTTGAATAATCTGAGCCTGGTATCTTTTCGAGAGTTGGATAACAAGTCGTGCAACTCTGTCAGAGGAACTTTCAACTTCTACAACTTTATCCTTCAGTTTCTTGTTTATTATAAATCCAACACCACTGGTTCTGCCAGTATCTGTCCCACGATAGTAGAAGAGATGTCCACTTTTCAGTTCGATGAGATCTTCTCCTTTTCTCCTTACCTCACTTAGCCCTACGATGTCCCACTTGATCCTTTGTAGTTCCTCTTCCAATTCAAGAAGCCTTGAATCAGAAGATAGGGAGCGTCCATTATACGTAGCCAAGGCCAGCATCAGATGGCAGCCTATTCCGGTCCTCCGGGGATTCTTTGCACCCTCTGCCTTCATGTCGCACTGGCCGCTGCCTTGGCCAGGTACATTCCAGCTGCCGGAGACTGAGGGCCAAGATTTAAGTTGTGGAATCATTTTGGAGGGGTTTGGCCATAACTCACCACGCTGGCCAAGCGGGTTGGTGAGTGTGGGATAGAATTTCCTCTAATCCCGATGGTATAGTTATACCGCTATTGGCGGTCGTCAGAGCCCCTTTAGTGGGAACAGGATGCACCACGAGAAGACGGGGTTGACATTTGTCAAGGAGAGGCTGTGATGTTACGCATCACCTGACCTTACATCCCCAGTGTATATACAGTATATATATTCGGTCGAATCACGTTGTTGTGACCACCAGCTAACATCCAGAGTGACCGCCGTGTGCAGCGCGGACAACAGCTAGGCGGGCTGTGGATGACTCAGTAAGATGTTGGAAGGTGTTCACCGCTCACTGCAGTGCATCTGACAGATACTGGAGGGTGCATGGTGGAGAATCCATAGAGCGAACAACACAATCGAGACGGTCCCACAGATGCTTTATTCGGTTTAAGCTTAGGGAATTAGTGGGCCAGTGAAGTCCTTTGAAGTCTTCATCATGCTCTTCTAACCACTCTCGGACATTTCTAGATGTGTGACACGTCGTCGCATTGTCGTGCTGGAAGATCCTATTCGCCCAGGGAAAACAATCAGCATGTATGTGATTTACGTGGTCTGCAAGGATGGATTCATAACGAATTTGGCCCATAGTGCCTTTCACAGGTATGAGTGGACCCGGAGAATGCCACGAAAACATTTCCGAGACCATAACGCTGCCTCCACCAGCTTGTGTTCTTCCAGCAGTGGTTGAAGAGTGTTTGTTCTCCGATGTTTTCGTCTTATACGCCAACGTCCATCCTTTCGATGAAGCGGAAAACGGGACTCATCGAAGAAGGCAATCCTTCGCCAATCAGCGGATGTCCAATTCCGATACTGCCGTGCAAATGTAAGCCTTTTCTGCCGATGCACCTTCGTTAGCAGAGGTGCAGTGACCATCCGTCTGCATCGGAGCCCCATACGCAGCAGGCTTCGCTGAACTGTCGTTTGAGACACACTTCTGGTAGCCCACTAGTTCATTCGGCAAGTGAATTGCTCCACTGTAGCGTGTCGATCGGCCGTCACTCACTTTTTCAGCCGACTATCATCCCTCATATCAATGGTGCATGGTGCTTTGCAGTTTTTCATGTTGTTTATTCGCAATGGTGTCATTTTTCCAATCACGATACACTTTAAATACAGCAGCACGCGAACATTTCACAAACTGCGCTATTTCAGAAATACTGCCACCCTTGGCCCGAAAGTCGATAATCATCCCTTTTTGCAAATCTGATAAATCGCTCCTTTTATCCATGTCAGCAGCGAGTGAGTGATATATACAGTATATTGACAAAAGTCATCGGACACCCCTTCTAAAGCAAATGAACGGATCTCCTGCGTTGTTAAGATGAGCGGTACAGCTGAAAACGATATAAAAACAAGCCTGCAGCTGAACGCGATCATATCTCACAGGGAATTTGTAAGAAGATGTGAAGGCAGGAGAGAACTGACTTTGAGAAAGGAAAGATTGTTGGGTGTTATACTAGTGGGTTGTCCATAAGATAAAGCGAGATGCATTTAAACATTACCAAGTCAACTGTTTTGGATGTTCTGAATAAGAGGAAGACACATGGCGTGCCTGAAGCAGGAAAACGTACAGGAAGACCAAAGAAAATTAGTGATAGAGGATGTCGAAGCCTCAGGAACACAAGACTTCAGTGTACAGGTGAGTGAAAATGCTGGAACGTCGGTATGTACACGTACCATTTGCAGAGAACTCAATTCCATGGGTTACCGTGGTCGTGCGGCTGCTCATAAGCCTTTCATCTCAACTCGGAATGCTACTCGTCGTTTAGCATAGTGTAAAGAACATTTATCGTGGATCGTAAATCAATAGAAATGAGTCCTCTTGACTGATGAATCCAGATACACGACCCATCAGTCTGATGGCCGTGTGTGAGTATGCAGGTAACCGGTGGAACGCTATTTACCACAGTGTACTGTTCCCACGGTCAAGTTTGGAGCTGGCAGTGTACTTGTGTGGGGGTGATTTTCGTGGTATAGTCTCGGCTCATTGGTTATCGTGGACAAACCTGTTAACCAGCACGTCTACCTCGATATTATGGACAATTCTGCCCTAGCTTTGTGGCAATATAAGGAACCGAGCCTTGTTGGTACCAGTAGGATAATGCACCGAGCCTTGTTGGTAACATTATGAAAATGCACCGAGCCATAAAGCAAGGACTGTTACGACGTCGTTTGACGATAATTCCCTATCGTGTGTGGACTGGGCAGCACAGAGCCCTGATCTTAATCCCATAGATCACCTATGGGATGAATAAAAGCGCCGCATAAGAAGTTTGGAACTAAGGCCTACTACTAAGCAACAGTTAGCGGCTGCATTATGCCCTGAATGGAAGAGCATACCTATCGCCGTGTTCCAAGACCTTGTCGAAAGCATTTCTCGAAGGGTCAGGGCATGCATTAAGGCCAAAAGTAAACCGACACGTACTAATGTATGTCAATAAATGTAATGTTCTGTTACTCTTCCAGGTGTCAGGTGACCTTTGTCAATATATATATATATCATCATCATCATCATTGTCAACCATTATCAATCCACTGCTAGACGAAGGTCTCCCCAAGTTTCCTCCACAACGGTCTGTCTTGTGCCAGTCTCCTCCATGTCACTCCCGCATATTTACGAATTTCATCCACCCATCTCCCATGTGGTCATCTTCTGGGTCTTTTCCTGTCCCTTGGAATCCAATCTAAAATTTCGGCTGTCCATCTATGGTCTGTCCTTCTGGCAGTATGTCCAGCCCATTGCCATTTCAGGGATTTAACTCTGATCATGATGTCTTCCACTCTCGTCATTTTTCGGATCCACGAGTTCCTCTTCTTATCTCTCCTGGTTATACCAAGCATGCACCTCTCCATGCTTCTTTGAGTTGTCTGCAGCCTTTGTATGTCTCTTTTAGTTAAGGTCCACGTCTCTGCACCATACGTAAGCACTGGAAGGATGCATTGATCAAACACTTTTCTTTTAAGACATAATGGCATATTGCTCTTGAAAATTATGCTGTTTCTTCCAAAAGCTCTCCAGGCAAGTTTTGTACGCCGATTAATTTCTTCATCAATGTGACCCTCACTTGATATCTGCTGTCCAAGATAAACATACGTATCTGTTATTTCCAGTTTTTCTCCATCAATCGATAAATCTTCATTTCTTGTAAAAGCATTGAACATCACTTTTGTCTTCTGAAAGTTCATTTTTAATCCCACTTCTTTACTCTTGTCAGCAAGTTCCTGGATCATACTCTGCAGCTCTGATGGGGTAGTTGCAAAAATGACTACGTCATCAGCAAAACGAAGGTGGGTTAGATAATCTCCATTAATCTTTATCCCTTTGTTTTCCCAGTTCAGTGATTGA